>OV651820.1:32624093-33824093 GCA_927349885.1 Psylliodes chrysocephalus | reverse complement strand
AACGGCAGATCACCTGCCTTGTAAGCAGAGAACCCAGGTTCAAACCCCAGACAGGTTAGTTTTTTTAATTTTTCTTTTTTCTTTAAATAACTTTTCATAATCATTAAATAATCGATTAAATAATTGTTATGAAATAATATTGTGTGTTTCTGTTCACATAATTATCAGTAGTAATACCACAAGTGATTGAATTGGCGCGATAATGCTGTCGATTTATTTTATAACGAAACTGAGTTGCTTGAAAACACCACGAGTCCGGAAATGAAATAAAAGACAGAATTATAAGATAAATTTAATCACGAGTGGAATTTTATTAGACTATTTCACAAACAAAGTGAAAGGTAATACGTATTCTCGTTCATCGCAAAAACTAGTAAATTGCTTCCAAACGTACTCCGTACTCCTTCGATTTCTTTGTATTTTTCGGTACATTTTCATCAATTTTTCCATTGATTAATTCGATGGAATTTATCCCAAATCTGCTCATTTTTAAATGCGTGCACGGCGGAATTATTTATATTTGACGTTTAACTGTCACATAAACAATCTGAAAACACTGAACTTGACAGGCCAATCAGGATCAAGAGTCAAGTTTGGTGTTATCGATAATCCGAACTTGACTAGAACTCATGATTGGTTCATTTGAGCTGTTTTTTAGCCACCACATTGGTTTAAAATATTTTTTAAACCATATTTAAAGTGACGTCATGAATTAATAGATGGCAAAAATAGGGTGTTTTAAAAAAATTACCTGCTAACTGTCATATGACAAAATTTTAAATATTCTGATTTCGATGTATTATTTTTTGATGGATTACTGGTTGAAATAAGTTCTAGACAGGAGAAGCGAAGTCGATTTAAAAAATGAATTAAATTTTTTTTTAATGATTGTTTAAACAGATGAAGAAAGGAAGGAAGATTGGAGTGTTTTTAATACATTGCAATCTGAAACGTTGTTTACTGTTTTATTTTTGGTATTTTTCTTGTCAATAAACATGGCATCCGTAGCTCCAACAGATACGCGATTGTCTAGCGATTATTTGCTGTAGATTTTTTGGGCTTTTCCAAAGTTCATCAACTGCCAAATAACGTTTAATTGCTTTTAAATATTTGCTGGCAAATTCAGAATCTGAAGCAAACTACGTAATTATTTTTGCAAAAAACGTACAACTGATAAGTAATCCTTTAATCTTATTTCAATTGCATTATTGTTTCATAATCAAAAGTAATCTATAGGTAGATCACATCGTCCAACTGTTTATGATGACCATAAATATTAATATTTGTATTATAACATTATAACCAATTAATGTATGAATATGAATCACATAATATATGTATGAAGTTATCAAATATCAATAAAAATCAACAAAACGTCAAAAATATCAAAATGTTCAAAGATGGAACAGAGCAAAACAACATACAACAGCGAAAATCAGAATCTCTTATGTGTCAACCGTTATTGAACCATATGCCTCCGACTGGTTTAAAAATTCTAGCTTTGGTTTAAAATATTTCGTATGTGACGTCATAGTTGCATCGCTAAAATTCAAACGGTTTAAAACGTTCGAAAATATTTCAAACCAAACACTCGCTAAAAAATACCTTTGATAAGTACGTGAAATAGTCGTGTAAATTTTTAAGTTTTAATCCCTCGAGTGATTGTTCATTTTCGGGATTAAAAGTGGCACATCAGTCCCTTGGTACATAATATACTATTTATACCTAACAAAATACTTATTATTTATTATTCGAAATTCGAAGTAATAGTTATGACGTAGCGATGTTCTTATTGTAATCGGATTCTACAATAATCTATTGATTGATAGAATAATTCAATATATTTTTTCAGTTTTATAAGTAGTGAATTGATAATTTATAATTATAATTAATAAAAAGTATATCTTATTTACACTAATAAAAAATGCTTTATAAAATTTTACGAATATTCAACTATTTTATATATTAAAAAAAAAAAAATAGTTAGATTTGCTTTTTACACAATTTTCATAAAATTTTCTAATGTGATGTTATTTTATTCATGTTTTTAAACAACAATCTTAAAAAATTGTTTTTGACACAAATGCAGTTTTAAATTATTTTCTACAAATTTTAAACATATTCTTTTATGCCAATCGCTTCATCCCAATTTTCACATAAATACATTTTTTTTACTACTAACATGAGAAATCACCATTATTTACTCCATTCCTCTAATGAGAAGTAATATTTCTCTCCCTAGGTAAATAATGATAATAAAAAAAACCTAGGTAAATAATGAACTAAATTTCATTAGTTTCATTTTGTTAATTTGACAACTAAACTCCCAGACTACTTGATATTTTGAAATATTTGAAAAATAAGTAGGAAATAACTAAAGCTGGGTTTATTAAAATCTAATCAAATCAAATATGATAATATATATCAGTGTTAATAGTAAAAATATATATTAACTAGGAAATTCAACACCGGCTTTAAAAATTATTAATTAATAACAATAAATCCATGTCATTAAAATATCAAAAATGCAATGGGATATTTCCTAGAATCATACCAAAATTTGACACATGCCAAATTTTTACATAAATAAAGCCAGTCTGATTAGAAACACGCTCCAGTCTGCTTGATATTTCGAAATATTTAACAAATTGTTAGGAAATTACTTATGTCAAAATTAAAATTGCTAATACATTAATGTTAGTAGTAAAAAAAATTCTATATATACCTCGGCTGAGAAAGCTATTATTTACCTCGCACATTATATCCCTCGGCGCTACGCGCCTCAGGATATAAAAGTGCTCGGTAAATAATAGCTCACTTCTCACCCTAGGTATATAATGTACTATTTTAAACAATAACTGATGATGCAAATATGTAGATGCAAGGATGCTGTTACTTCAAAACCGATATTATAATACTCTCTCAAGACAAGAATACATATTTTAAGTAAAAAGGACTAAAATTTAATATTTTTGATGCGCTTCTGAATAAAATTGAAAACTTTAAATATGTTTGGATTGGGCATAAAAAACTTACAATCTCCTCAAAATTTTACTTTCTCATCACTTATTTCGAAAATAATAAGGAAAAACTCCCTTCAACGTTTCAACTTTAAGACTCTGCATAGTCGAAACAATGCATTTTCTGGCCTCCATTATTAAGAGTTTTTAAAATTATTTTACAACTTGTACATCTCACGCCACCAATGGTCTTTCTTATTATTTACTTATTTCATATATTAGTGACTTATACGTCATAATTGGTGACCTATCTATAGTAGTAAATACCATTTGACTAATTTATTGTAATTTAAACATTTGGTTTTGATAAAAAACAAACTATGATTAATTTATAATGAAATGTCAGTTGACCTTGAACCCGCGGTCTGCCATATTTTTAATCCATAGAGGATTAATTTTTTTGTTTTATTCCCTTGTTATTAAATGTGTTACTTCAATCCCTAACATTAGTTATTAAAATTATGCTTTTAGTCTACACTATAGTGTAGGTAATTCAATTTTTAAATGCATTCAACTGTAACAAGGTTGATTAAATAAACAGAGCAAAAGAAACTACATACAAAAGTTTTAATGAATAATAAAGTAAATGCTCTTGTACCTAAAAATAAAGCATGTAAACTTTTAATTAACTCTTTTAAATAAACGCCTCGTTCAAATAAAAATGTTCTATTAACTTAACTCGGGGGTTTATGCCAATAAGTTTGATGTACAGTTGACGAAACCGAATTGTGAACGCCAAAATTTCATGGTGTGATTTGGACTTTGCAGCATAGTCGTTCGTCGCATTCATATTCGACAGCTCTTAACAATTATTGTCAAATTAAGGACCAAGCACCGTTAAATGTTGTAGAACTCGATGCTCTGATAAAAAAAAGTCCATTTGGCCAAATCGATTCTATGACTAGTTTTTGAGGTACAGAGTGTTAACAATCGGAAAAGCCACCTTCTTTTGTAACCAGCACATGGATTCTTATGAGCGAACTCAACACGTTACGTGTTGAATAGAGAGACATTACATAAGAATCGCATTATGTAGAACGAAGATGTCGTCTCGACATGTGCCGTATTGAAAGATGAGAATCCTACTGCTGAATTCCCATAACAAACTTCAATTATTAGGGAACAGAACAAAAACAAAAGTTAAACATAATATTATTTTTTCAAAGACTACTTGAATAATATGATATAGCCTTTCAGTGCATTTTGGTGACCAGATATTATAAACACTTTAAATATGTTTTGAGAGACAACTAGCCACTTTTACCATAGTAAAATATTTGCTGTACTGGGCGAATAAAACAAAAATAGCGAAAGCAATATCCATAATTTTAAACTGACTGAAAATATTTTGTGATACATTTCAATCATGTATTATTTACAAAAGCTGCCTCTATACATTAACTAGATTTTTATTGCGAAAGAAACACTGATGGGAGAGCTGGAAAAAACAATTTTGTCCGCATCCTGCAGCAAAACCAAGCCACCCACATTCAGGTCTTGGACGCACTCTGATGAAATCATCAGAGTAACGTGCGACGATGACCTGAAGTTGAAAATGCTAAAAACCAAGGTACCAACCTTAAAAACATGGGAAGGAGCAACACTCGCTGTTGTAAGGATGGACGAGCTCCCCAAGCTCACCAAAGCCTCTTTCTGGATCCCAGGGAAAGCGTAAGCTGACCTTGACTAGAAGGAGGTTGTGCTCAGGCGACTTGAGGGGTAAAACCCAAACTTGCATGTGGCGAAATGGTGCGCCTCCCACCATGAAATCAAAAAAGACCCCAAGAGCCATCTCTTGCTTTGTTATTTGAGTACTCTTAAGTGTTTTTTCATATGCCTAAAGGGCATAAAATAGCGTATAAAACAGGGGACCAAGTGTCTTGTTTTTCCTCAACGAATTGTAGGCCGAACGAGGGAGGGCTACAAACTTTTTACCTCGGGGAAAAAGTGCTACTTCAGTCCCTTGGTGTACAATATACTATTTTATACTTTTTTTGGCTAAACTATTTGAAAATAATGATGTGTAATGGAATTGAAAGAAGGCGCATTATTAGGAGAATATCTATTTAGAACATGTTCTTCCAAAATATACGCACTTACTGATGTTTAACGTCAATGGTGACGTATGCGAATCATAATTATAATAGCACTCTCCTAGAATAGAGGTCGAAAACATAACATTTTTCGAATTTACCGTTTTATAGACAACAAAAGGCATGCTGATTTTAATTTACTATGTCGATATATTTCAAAAATATTTTCAATTATGTAGATACCTGTATTAAAAATACATTAAAAAAGCTTCCCATCCTTGAAATATGCAACTCAGCGCTCAAACCTTCCCCCATTATCAACTTAAAAAATGTATTATTAAAGAAGGTCAAAAATAAATTATGATCGATTTAATAAATTTTATTGAATAAGTTGATGGAATATCGTTTGATTGATACTAACCTTGGCTATTTGTAACAATACTATCGAGTGCTTAATGTTATCCAACATTATCTGAAATTGAAAAAAAGATCGATTAGTTTATGATTTATTAATTTTCAAAGAATAAAATATTTCTAGGAAAATTAGCGTTTAAAAATTATCCAAGTGAAGTTTAAATCAATTTGTAAATAAAAAAAGTTTAAATGATGAGAATTTACGACACTGGGAAATAATTACATACATATAATACAATGAGTGGTATCAGGATTATCGATAATCGTTAAGGCACGAAACGTGTTGTCAAAAATTATTTTCACGAGTCCGAAGAAGTAACTGTTAAAAAAACTCTTCTACTAAACATGTTAGAATTGTTAGCTTTTACTAATAACGAGGAGACCAAAAAAATATATAAAATTAATTAAATTCTATGATTACGAGTTCGAATTGAAGCCTAAGTAAACCAAAATGAATTCCACAGTGCAAAAAATGTCAACTGTATGGGCATTGGGCATGTTATGTTGGAAATGGGGTGTTAATACACTGCGACCTAAAAGATCTATTGTGTACCCTTCTGTCGCTAATGCACCAATGAAATTTCTCAATGCCTATAACGATCCTTCCAATCCTATCTTCTCAAGGAAGTGTAGGATTTTTGGAGTGGCTTCAAGTTAGGTAAATCTACCTCTTCTATTTGATATGCTCCTACGTATAGTGCCCTTGGATTCTGGAGTGCTACACATTCAGTTAGAATGTGAATGGAGGTTTAGACCTCCTCCTCACAGAATCTACACTCACTATCTTCTACTACTCTCAGTTTACTAAGGTGTCCTTTTAGTCGGCAATGCCCAGTAAGGATAATACGTAGCCTGTTCTTGCTCAGGCAGATGCAGGCTTCCGATCTTTTCTGGTTATATTCACCCAGAAGTATCTTAGCCTGTCTCAGCACCAAGATATTGTTCCAATTATCGGATCTTCTACTGCCCAATTCTTTTTTAATCTCTCCTAATATTATGTTACTGCTGATACCGCAGAATGGTTCAGGTCCCACAAAGGGTGTTTGAGCCGCTTTCCTTGCGAGACTATCTGCAATCTCGTTATCCTGTACCCCGTTATGTCCCGGGACCCAAGTGAGAGTAACTCTATTTTTCTCGCCTAGCTCATTCAATTTGGGCATTGGGCATACATACAGTTTACCTGTAATATACAGCCCAGATGTGTAAAATGCGCAAGTAAACATTTAACTATAGAATGTAAAAACCAGCAGATCAAAATAATCTGTAAATGCGCTATTGTTGACATTAATAACTAGGATGGATACCCTTTTGGAAAGGCTACAGAAACTAAAAAGAAACACACCCACAACTTCTAATAACTTAAATTGCAAACAAGGATATTAGAATAGCTACTTGGAATTCTACAAAAGCCGACCTCCAGATATTTCTGGACACGAATTAAATAAATATAAGGTGTTGGCTTCTGAACGTTTTCCTTTCCAATACGTGATGCTACAGAGTTGGCATTAAAGCGAGCGGAAAAGGAATGGTGTCAACGGTGCCACTTATACGAACCGATCGCGTTGAAACGTTGGCCAAGCCGTATATGCTGGCATTCTTCTTTTCCTGCTTGTCATAGTGCTGGCTCTGTGTAGTTTTCACACGCACTTGTGCCAAGGGATATTGGAAGATGTTCGATGGTCAATATTGTATGCCCCATCTCAGAACCTCATCAATTATTCATCGCGCGATAATTCGGAGCCGACTTTTCATCGTGCGACAAATCACCGCTACAATTCATCGCCACAAAAATATTTTTTATTATAATCAAAAGTTAACTTTTTTTTTTATAATTGAAATTGTATTTTTTTAATTTTTTAATTTTATTCTTTTATTATAATCAAAATATCATTTAAAATACCTAATTTTTTATTTTTTATTATAAACTAAAAAAAAAACAAGTATATTAAAAAAACTATAGTATATTATTATATATTATGGTATAATTACATTTTACAGTGGATTATTACAAAAAATCAAATAATTAAGACTTGCATTCTAAAATTTTTTAGAGTTATTTCATTACCTGCCATAATCTTCTCTATTTTTAATTTAAGGCCACAAAGCACCTATCGTTTAGAGACCCCACGCCAATGTTAGACTTTTAAATCAAAGTAGCGCCCCTTGTGTTTGCACTTGGAACTAATAAACAACACTTCTCATTTTGAGGAAGTAAAAATAAAACTAGAAGTAAAAATAGAACTAGAAGGAAACCAGGTAATGGTAATAAGAATTCACTCCAATTTAGGAAAAATTACAGTACACAAAAATAGATCAAAAATCAAAAGATTAACAAGTAAGGCAACTAGTAGTTGAAAAAAGAAAATTAAGAAAAAAGTTACAACGAATAAGCGCACCAGATGATAAAACAAGACTAAACAGAGCCTCCCAAAACAATGCACAACTAAAAAAGTAGTCCATCGATAAATATTTACAAGAACTAACTGATAATAGTGAAATAAACTATTTCATCTGAAAAATATCTAAAAAACGAAAAAAACCACTGACACACAGCTCACCCTGCAAGTGGAAGCTCGATCAAATTAAATCGACCTCATAACCGGAGAAATTCTTAAGAAGCTACTTAGAATAGTACTGGTTAAACTCGTTTACCTAATAAATTCAGCATTTCTGTTAAAAAATGTATCTGGAAAGTAGCCGAGGTAATAATGCTTACCAATCATGGAAACCCCCTAAGTCATTCGAGAAAGTACTGTTATTTTAAACAAAAAACTAATTTATACGCACCAGATTGGGAACAAGCATTCAACAATTGACTAAATTCACAGCATAAGACATAATTGAAAAAGCCTAGGAGGGAAAGCTGTTCTGTAATATTTTTGGACGTAGCTCATGCATTCAACAGGGCCTGGCATAAAAGACTAACAAACTGGAAGAAAATGTTAACATAATAATATACTGTGATTTTAAAATCTTATATTGCTGGTCGAATATTCTATGTTAAACAGGAGAAAGTATTTTCTACGATAAAAGATATTAACGCAGGATGTACCACAAGGTAGCGTCCTATAGTCTGGAGGAGAAAGGAGTGCAGAAATTTAATTTGCGAAAACATAGTACAGGTTCAAGAGGTAGATATTTTTTATTTATTTATTTTGCCAGAAAAGTCCCGAGATGCTTACGACAAGGAGTTCAAAATGTTTGAGTCTTGGATGAATTTACGCTATAATCACTAGTGAGTTATGGATTATAACACACTAGTGTGTTATTTTATAGTTTACTTTTTTAAAATGACATCAATAATGACAGTCATAACTGTCATGTGTTGGATAAAAATATTAAAAATTCATTGACTACTGGGGCGAAAATCAAAACTTTTTGTGTAAAATAAGTTATTATTGTATTAATAGGTTTTAACACCATTCTGACTCTATGGAATTCAGCTCTGGGATGTGCAGCAAAGTGGATTATAGATAAAATTCAAATCTTTCAGAAATGCTTCGTAGTGTTGTAGACGCACCTTAGTTATTAGAGGTGATAATCTTAACAGAGATTTGAAGATACCGAACGTCAAAAAAGAGATCAAGAAATTTCCAAGGAAACACGAAGGAAGACTCCATGTCCATGGCAGTTCCGAGGTACTAGAGATCCTAGAAAATCCGGTCTAAAAAGAAAACTCAAAGGGATTAAACCTTTTAAGCTTGTGTAGTTATCGTATAGTGCAGAGTGTTAGAGCAGAGCATACTGAAACACCTTAAAATTAGTTAAGTACCCTAGTTTTAAAAAATTAAAATAAAATTGTAGGTTAGACGTCGCCGCTAGCAACAATAAATTTATAAAAAAGAACTACGAAGGACGAGTGAAATTCGTTTGATTATTTAACACAATAATACATCAACCAACGACAATACGCTTTTATTTCAAGACACGCCAATCTATAAAAACCGTATCTGAAAACACTAAATGGTACAGTGTTTTCACCAAATCCCGCGAAACGCCAATGTGAAGTTTGCAAAAAAGGGTGACGAAAAATGGACAGAAATCGTGTTGATTGTTCAAATAGACATTCTACAGCTGTAGGACATATAAAGACCGTTTTAGAATTAAAAGTTGTCCATGGTTTAACATTCATTTGTATAACCTAATTAAGCACAGAGATACGTGTTATAAAAGACATAAGTTTTTTTCCAATAGTGCTCTGCTTCACAGTGAATGCAAGAACAGTCAAACTATCTTGAAAGCAGCTATATCTAATGCAAAAAACAATATTATCACAATCAGCTAACAAGTGCCCTAGGTAATCCAAGAAAAATATGGTCAGTGTTAAACTTGTTAATTCATAATAAAATATCAAAGCAACAAAACACAGTGAATACTCTGCAAGTAGAAGATGACTATAGAAGTTCCTAAGAAAATTGCAGATATTCTTAACACTCATTTTAAAGAAATAGGTAAAGCAGAAAATATACCGGAGTTTACTTACACGAAACCTACAGTTATAAACCGTCAACAACTATATCAATGGGAGTTAACTACCCCTCAAGAAATCAACAAAGTAATTTCAGAGTTTAAATAGAGAAAAGCCTGGGGTGCTGATGGTATCTCTGGGGACTTGATCAAACATTTCAAAAACGAGATGTCGGTTATCTTAAGTAACCTAATAAACTTAACTTTCACTCATGCTTCAATTTCCAATGGACTAAAAGTTGCTAAACTTTTACCATTATTTAAAGGAGAGCTAAGAACTTCCACCAAAGCTACCGATCGATATCTCTATTAAGTTCTATCTCCAAAGTCCTGGAAAAATGTATTAATCAGCTTGTTTCCTATATTGAAAAAATAATTTTTGGTACAAGGGACAGTATGGTTTTCGTAATGGAAGTAACACAACGTCGGCAGTCACAGATATGATTACCAACATCAGACATCATGTGGATGAAGGCAATGCATGTATCATTGTATCACTTGATTTAAAGAAGGCGTTTGATACTGTTAATCACAGTACTGTTATCTATTTTGGAAGACTATGGAATAACAGGAAATGCATTGTCTTTCTTCAGAGATTATTTCAATGGTCGTACACAGTTTGTAAGTAATGGAAATACCTCAAGTAAAATGGCTGATCTACAATATGGGGTAGCCCAGGGGTCAATTCTTGGACCAACGTCATTCCTGATCTATATAAACTCCATAGCTCAGCTACCATTAGCTGGTTATTTGCAACTTTATGCTGACGACGCTTGTCTCATCTATTTTGAAATAAAGTATATTATAGAGCAAGATCTAATTCAAATTCTTGAGTGGTTAAAGTTTCATAAATTAACTCTAAATACTGAAAAGTCAAGTTTTTTAGTGATACCAAAAAAGCCTGAATGGAACCAATTCCAAATAAATATAGACAATGAACAGTTGACTAGGACAGAATGCATTAAATATCTTGGCTTATACATAGATTCCAAACTCAACTGGGAACATCATATTGCTCAATTGTGTAAAAAAATTAGTCCTGCCATTGGAGTATTGCCTGCTACCTTTCAGCTGACTTAAAGAAGACTGTATCATTCACTAATTCATTCACATCTATCATATTTAAATCTTATTTGGAGCAAAACTTCCCAAAATAGACTAAAACCCTTGCAAATTCTACAGAATAGAGCATTCAGAAGAGCTTTTTAACTTCCTTTTTGTCATCCTACTGAACTTTTGTATCGTCCAAATAATATTCTAGACATTCAGTAGCTTTCTAGATATCAGACATGAATTTTTATTCATAACCTATCTCTGAATATATACACTCATCCATACAACTGACTACTTCCTATGATATCCATAGATATAATACTCGGAATAATCGCTGCTTCAGAACCACAGCCGTAAGAACATGCTTTGGTGACCGAAGCATATTATCTGATGGTCTAAGACAATCCAATGAGCACCATAAAGAACATAAGGACTGACCTCTTTAAAAAAAAAAACTAAAAACTCAATAGAATTTTTTTAGTTGATATCTTCATGTTTAAATAGGGTTTAATTACTTAATAGTGTGATATTAAATTACTGTATTTTTTTTTAAATTATTATTAGTTATTTTGTAGTAGTACTGTTATTATAACTAAGCAGGTACCGAATTCTTCTGTGATATGATATTATAAAATTTGTACCTTGTAAGACCCACATAGTCTTAAGCTCTGGGTCTAAATATACCAAATTGTATTCTTTTTTTATTAATAAACTTGATGGAACCTTAAATAAAGAATCGACATCACTTTCGACTTCATCTTACGGAAACAAAACAAATGCTATTTGTAAAAAGTCTGGTTATATTGTTAAATAATCTTTCCAAATACCACGCGAGTGGAGAATTTTTGTTTTGAGAAAATTTTGTTGGTTTCTTACAAATATGAAAATTTCCAAGGAAACAACAAAAAGTTTTCAAAAATGTTCACCTCGTGTGGTATTATCCTTGACAATACGCTGAGTGCATTAATTTATGTGATTAACTATAGAAGCGATAATATCGCGAATCAATAAAATGTGACAGATTAATAATTTACAGTAAAAAAGCAATGACAAAACATGACAAATTTCCCTATTAGATTTTACAGCATTAATGTACTAAGCATGAATATTAGTTATGGACGGTGTATGATTATCGATTAATTAACTAAAAGTAAAGGAAAATATTACATTGCGAGTGATATTATCGTCATAATCATCATCAAAATAAAAAAAGTACAGAAAAAAGATGTACTATTAGCATAAACAACAGTGAAATACGTTAGAAAAATTTTTGTTCAATAAAAATAAATAATAGATCCATATAACACAAAACTTACATTTGCGTGGTCTAATATCAACTGACATTTTACTGCTTCATCAGGATCTGTTATCGTAATTATCCTGTCTTCTAATTTCTGAAACAAAGAAAAAATATAACAGGTTTCATATTATTTAGTAATAGTAATGTTTAGTTAGGGAATAAATTGCGCATTATTTTATACATGCTGGTGATATGTGCTAGAAGCACTCTGTATAATAGCTTCAAAGCAAATTGTTAACACTTATCCAAATTTAAAACACATTGAAAATGAGTGGAAAATGGTATCGAATTTTATTAAAACCATTGTGCTCATGACAGCCAAAAATGTATTTAAAAGTTTAAACAATAATGTGTATTCCATTAATAAAAAAAAAAAATAAAATTAAAAGCTCTAGCTGCAATAATGTTAGAGTAAAATAGTATAAATGTCAATTTATGACAAAATAAAGATTTGTTTTTATAGATTTTGAATGGTATACTAAATGCTGTGTATTTTATTAAACACCAAGTCCCAAAGCAAATAATTGATTAAACCCGGCCCTGTATATCTATATAAACCAATAATCATTATATTAATCAATTCTCTATTTGTTATAATAATGAATGTCTTCCCAATTTGGAGAATATTGTGTGTATTTTCGAACCAAATAAGAGCTAGGTAGATGGGGTTTGCGGCGTTTCATTTCTCTCTAAGAAATGATGGGCGCTTTCTCAAATTCTTCAGGTTCCGGATAATGTATCATTTCCGTTCCCATTTAGGGTTCCGGCAATGGCATAGTATATGAATAGGAGTTTAACCTTCTCTTCACATGTTCTACATATGGAGTCATCAGATATCTCTAAGATATTAAGGTGTCTTCTAAGGCCACAGAGTCCTATTATGGCCTTTAGTTCACTTCTGTTAAGGTTTAGAAATTGATTTTATCTGCTCTTGGATGAACCCTCTATAAATATTTTGGACTGTCAAAGATCAGGAAGTTTCAACCAGACCATATGGTGTTCTCTATTTATCTGTTCCGCTAGCACCCATATATTATGTTTATATGAAATACCACATTTGGGTTCTAGTCCAATTAGAGTTTTCTCAACTCCCTTCCTTGACTAGGAGGACTACTTTTTCGTTTTCCCGTTTTCTATAAAGCTCTTTCGTTCCTTGCAGGTTCCTTTTTCTTGCGAATGCGAAAACAGGGATTTTCGTCGGGTTTGTGGACAATCCCTCCTTTAGGTACGATATTTAGTGCCTGCTGAATCCTTTCGGAAAAACAGCCCCATATTTACCGTTTACGATGCTTATGTCGTCTGCAAATGCTTGTGTGTATGTTTTCTCTAACTCCCATAAAAGGTTATCAACCATCAATTACCACATGAATGGAGATAAGAATCCTCCCTGCGAGCATCCTTTAACTGAGACCTCTTTTGTTGTGTAAAAGAGATTACTGGTAATGGTTCTATTGAGCATGAAGTCAACCCACTGTGTAATGCTCCTTCTATGTCTAGGAAAACTCCTAATGCTTTTTCTTTGCTTTCCAATGCTTGTTCTGCTTTGTGAGCTAGCCTATGTATGGCTGAATCGCAAAACTTTCCAGGTTGGTGGGCAAAACTGGTAAGAAGCTTTCCCAGGTTTGAGAATAAAAATAATCCTTGCAGACCTCCACCATTGTGGAAAATATCCGAGGGCTATGCTAGCTCGGAATAGTTTACACAGTGGTACCTCCAGTACTGCCTGGTCCTTTTGTAGAAGTGCTGGGATTATCCCATCAGCCCCAGATGTCTTGTATTGTTGAAAGGAATTTATCGTTCATACAAGTTTTGTGTTTGTGTTTGCAAGAAACCAGTTTGTTTTTGAGGCCCTAGGAACTAGTGCCTCGATACTCCTGTTCTTTTGGTCAAGGATAATCTCACATCCAGGGAAGTCTGGAACATTCTGGAAAGCTTTTAACCCTTTGAGCCACAATGGTTACACCTATTTTATTCGATTTTAAATCAATTTGATATTTATATATCCAATTTAGATTTAATATTTACTTTACCGGTAGTTCTCTACCAATAGATAGTAATAGTTTTGGTGTTTCTTATTCGGCTTCCTAACTAACGGTTCATTTATAAACCTGTCGACGAAGAAATACGTTTATTGATTAAAATAAATATTCTGTGCGCTTGGTATTCTTTGAAGTGATTCATAAAGGCATTTATATGCCTACTGTATTAGTACATTCAAATATTTTTCTTAATTTTCACTTAAAAATTATTATTGGTGGTTTCACTATGAAACTACTATGACAGTAGTAGCTGGTATGTTATATGCTGTATTTTTTGTCAACTTATGAAAAGCAGTTGAAAATATTAGAAGAATTATTCCCTCTGGAATGGAATCTGAAGATAGTAAAACCTTGAAGATGTAAGGGGACATTTAGGGAACTAATTTGGTTGGCGAGAATAATTATGTCCAGGTAATGGTAATCCAAATATTCCACCGAATACAGACGATCATGACCATAAAAACTACATAGAAAATGGAGAGGTATTTACTGCCGGCACTGAAGATGATAATTTACCTGTAGCTGTTTAAATACTTTTCAATTCACTCACTCATTCACCGTTATTCATTTTACGTCGTCGATAGTTAAACGATAGTCCCAAGTTCACCCACCCATGACGTGACCGGAGGCCTCACAGCTCAACTGCTGAAAGAACGTGGCTACACAATAATCTCATGGATAGCATCTTCCGTTGTTAACGCATTTATAATTTTCTTCTATAACTGTGCTAAATTAGGCGGAAATCCAAAGACTCTAAAACAATTCAGGTTAGGAAGAAAAGTCCACTTTTCAAAAAGTTGTTTTTTCTTAATGAAAATAAAAATTGCTTTCTTCCGTTTAAAGATATACATAGGATGTTGGCCTAGTACCTTTTTGGTAACATTATATGCTTATATTAAAGCTTTGAAGCTTTTTACAGTGATTTTTCTTAATTCGTGACACAAAGGGGCTTTTAATGCCGTCCCAGAATTTCTTCTAGGAATTTTCTTTGGTTTTCCTTATGACATAACCATATTCTCTCCTGTATGCCTTGTAGGCTTCCCAGTTCCCCGACTTTTTGACCAGATTAAAGAGTTTACGAACTTCTGTTCTATTTTTGGAAAGGTCTAGAATCCGCCATACAACATCTCGATCCTCTTTCCTTATTTTTATAGAGCAGTTTTTTAAATGTGTTGGTTAAGGTTTGTGTCGGAAACTATGACATAAACTCAATTTCCACTAAATTTTTCGGAGTCGGAGGACAGTTGAGTTCCTCCTTGAAGGCCCCCCAATTACAGGTCCTAGGATTACGATATGTCTCTTCACCCGAAGTTTCTGTACACAGATTAAACAGGATATGCCTATGGCCGGAAAGTGAAACTGAACACGCCCGTTGTGTACAAAGGGTTAGGTACATCAATGACCTGCCTTCGCACAGACGTTACGAAAGTGGGTTCATTTCCAACTCTAAGAACTCTATAAAATGGAATATATAAATAACCCGATAGTTCAAAGTTTCGAAAAAAAATTTAATTTTTAGAGTGAAAAAGATTTGTTGCTCATTATATACGAATACAATATTAGTACGCATCCGTATAAGATTCGTATGCATATAAAGCACGCATAAACTGTTCGTAAGAGCAGAGAATAGAACTTTAGATCGGATTTAGGGAAATTTTAACAAAAAAATAAAGATTTTTGTTAAATATTTCGGCAACCGTTTGAGTTAAGAGTAAATGCCGAGCCTATTATTTACTCAAGAAAATCTGTATTATCTTTATTTATATATTATATATTTAAAAAAATTATAGTGATTACAATTTGATTTTTTAACAACATAAATATTTTTCAGATTTAATTCAACGCGGCATTTTTCGAATTGGTAAAAATATTGTTTCTGCCACTCCTTACGAAAAGACATGTTACGGATACCTGATACTTCTAGCGAAAACTTTATTTCCGTCACTATAGTCTATTTTTATGTATGAGAGAGTATTAAAATAATAAAGTGTTCGTAATCCATAGGCGTATCACTTCTTTTAGTAGACAGTTAAAATATTTTTTGAAGTTATTCCTCGAATATACACTTATATTTTCACCTAATTAACCAGCTTATAACTTCTAAACAGTTGAAGGTAAAAAAGTGCAATTTTTTCTAAAATGTGTTATTTTCCACAAGGTATGTTAAGAACATTGTGTCAAACGGGTTATGTAGGTATAAGGGTTTACACTTTGACTTTTAAACAACGTTACGTTCATAAATAATAATTTTAATATAAAAACTACTTCTTACCTACAAATCCAAATCAGAATCGAAATCAGAACATGAACTGTCGCAACCAATATTTACAATGAGTGGCTCGATCATTTCATCAGTAATATTGTCCAACTTCCACATTTTCTCTTCTTCTTTAATCGTATGATTTACTGCCTTTTCCCAGTTTTCAGGCTTCACATTATTTACAGCCTCCAAAAACAACTGTTTAACATCACTCGTTTTAAAAGAATTATTTTTTCTTGAAACTTCTCCCTTTATCTGTGCCCATATCAGTTCAATCGGGTTTACTTCGCAATGATATGGTGGTGATTTAACCACCGTCATCCCACGATTTTTTGCAATTTCATCAATTTCATATTTTTTGAATTTCTCTTTATGAAGGGAACACAAATGATACAGTTCTTTTCTCACAGAACCGGGATGGAACTTAATATTCTTTGAATTTAGCCAATTCTGTAAATCTTTTTTTAACCACTTGGTTGTGGGCATTTTTTCTATAAGTCTCGAGTGATAACTTGCATTATCCATTACTATTATACAGTTCTGAGGAAGAAGATCTATAATTTGTTCGAACCACTCTTTAAAGACATCAGCATTCATGTCCTCATGGTAGTCACCGGTACGAGTAGATTCAAAAGTCAATAAACCACCTTTAAGAAAACCGTTTGAACTACCGATGTGTACTATTATTAGTCTGCGCCCCTTTCCTGATGGTGGATTTAAACAGGTAGATAAATTATTTAAAAAGGCCTGTCTTCGACTTGTAACAGTTTCATCTTGCCAAAATTTATTTGGTTTATGTCCCTCGTTGATTCATGTTTCATCTAAATAAAATATATTTCTTCTTTGGTTTCTCATTTCTTTTATAGTCCTTAGGTAATTTCTTCTCCATACTACAATATCGCTTCTTTCTATTAAAATAGACTTTCTGGAATGCCTTTTCCATAGAAAACCTATTTCTTTTAAAAGTTTCCATAGTGTGCTTCGACTCATTTCAGGGTAATCATTATCATCTCGAACCGTGGCAAGAACTTTGTCTACTGTCGGAAATTATTTTCTAAAGAAGAACGCATGCACTTTCCTTCGAAGTCTTCCTTTCAAAAGATTTTCTAATTGAAATTTTGGTTTTCCTGGAGCTTTACGTGCTGTTTGAAACTCGCCACATTTCTCTTCTTTAACAACTCTGTAAATCGTAGATTTCCCAACACCAAGCGTACTACTAACTAATTCTACTGTGTCATCAACACTTTTACATAAATGTTTGTCTGTAAATGATTTAAAACAATTAAATATTAATGTTTTTTCATTAACTTTTAAAGGACCGATTTTTTGTCGTTTACGCGGCCCTTCCAAATTTTCCATGATCACACTAGAATTCACACTGCTCCTTGCAAGTTGCAACTAAACGACATTTAGTAAACTGTCAAGAATACACAACTTGGACCTCCTTACTAAATGGAAAACCTATAATCGCATTTTCGGTGAAATTTGTTAGGAAGGTATTTATCTACTTATAATTCGATTACTGTAAGAAATTCTTGGAATTAAAATAAAACAAAATTGGCAAATAAGTACTTATTGAAAATAATCTTAAGATACGGCTATGTAATCTTTAATACACAGGGCTGTTGGCCTGTCCAAACCTTTTTCTATTGTTCTGTACAGCTTATATTTATAAAGGACCAATAAAAGACCCAAAACTTGTAATAGCTCAGGTACATTTATTACAATTTTAGGAAATATTTAGATTATTCTGTAAAAATACTTAAAATGACCGTACTAAGTTTTGCATTAGAAATGCTGTTTTATTACTCTCTCATACATAAAAATAGACTATAGTGAGAGAGTATCCCATAACATTAACTCTAATCTCTAGTGACGAAAATAAGTTGTTGCATATTTTCACCTATAATATTTTGAAAGCTTGTAATTATTAATAATAAAATAAAAGGATGCTCTTTAAAATTTCACTTTTATTTACCTAATAAAAAAAAATAAAATTAAAAATAGTATAAAATTTAAAACAACCAACAGTTGTCTGGTGTCAGTTAAGGTTTTTTGTATCTTTTAATACAAAATAAAGCTTAGAAAAAGTATAGTAATTTACTTGTCGAAAATCATTTTTTGAAGCTAGCGAAAATTGGTTCTTTCGATTCCAAATTGTTATATCGTTTCTTGTAAAACAATCAACAATTTATCTATATTGGATAATTCTCTATATATGGCAAAGTTAAAAATTTTGACATGTACTTTCAAAATTATTTAGGTACGCAGGAACTGAAAATGTTCAAACTGTGTTAATGTATGCAAATATTAACCAAACTTGAAATCAATTTTGCACAGATAAATACAGCTTGACAGTTGTTATGTGCTATAAAAATTTCCCCTACGTATTAACTCTGCGGATTATTTTAGTCTCCGTTTTGAATGAAATTCAAATCTTCAATGCCCGTCAGCAGATGGTTATATCAACATAAAGTTTAAAGCTGGCATATTAAATTAACTCAGAAGATGAAAAAGGTCCAAAGTTCTCAATAGAAAATTGACGTTGCCTGAACAATGGAAAATAACAGTGGCAGAATTAAATCTTTTTCTAAATAAAGGAAAAGTAACATTTTGTCTAAATGGAATTAACGTCGTCGTCTCCAAAATTGCGACTCCGATTATTTTCCAAATATTTACAAATGTCTTAAAATTCTTTGTTTCATTTCGAAAACTAATAATAGTATAGCTTTGGGAAAAACAGTCAAGAGAAATTGCTGGAATTTATTTTTAAGTTTGTAGGAAGGCTCCTAGGGGACGTAATCGTGACGTCAAAACATAAAATTGTAATTTTCTTAAAAAGTATCAAGTAAAGTATATTGATAAATATTACTATTTTAATCATCAGTTTTCTGAACAAAAAAGTTTCAGGTATAATTTTTGTCAGTTGTAGGACTGAGTGGTGGGGGAATGTTAAACTTTAACTTGGAAAATGCTCAAACTCTAGTTTGGTTTTACCGATTTTAGTCAACTTGGTTTCGTTTAGAAGAATTTTTTCAGCCTCATTTTAAGCTGTATAAACTGTGACTGCTTACGTTTTATGAACGCCGCTAGAGGGCGTTAAATTAAAAACTGACACATTTTATGAAATATTTTCGAAACATTTAAATACAACGATATATAACCTTATTACATAGTTAGAGAACAAAAAGCCCAATACTTTGGCGAAAACTGCATTTGGATGTCTTTTCAAACCGCAGACTTTAGCAAAAAAGTAAATAAAACGTAGAGACGTAACACATTTAATGACCCAGCACTTTCTACTGTCAAGTAAGCTTTGAAAAACATGTCATACAGCAGAGCAAATGTTCTGGGCGACCTGGTACCCTATTCTCGAACTCATGAGAGCGTTCCTACACTCTCCTACTCTCCTGCTTCATCACTAGTGTTACGAGACGACCAAAATCAAATTGTACAATGCTGAAGAAATTATCTTTCTTTTTTCCTCATAATTTTATCGTACGAAACTGACCTTACTAGTGTGACGTTATCTAGGCTGGTTAATTTAAGAGTTTATGGGGTTACAGTTAGGGTAATTAGAAAATAACTCAAAAGTTACTAAATAAATGCAAGGTCGTCTTTTTAATAATTTCAAACCATAATTATTTTTTTGGTGGTTGGCTCACTCTGTAACAAAAGAAATTAATGAAATAATTTCTCTGTGGCGCAACTGTAGTTATTCAGTGTTTGCAAAAATATTGTGATTTATTTGTGAAGCAATCCATAACAATTATTTTAGACCATTATAGTGGCTTGTTTCCAAAGATTGGGGGTTCACAATGACAGAATATAGATATGTATTAGTACAGATGTAGGTAAAAACTTTCAGACTCTTCGGTATTATATACCTTTCTATACCTATACCTTTCTAAAACACTAAAAGTTTTTTTACCTACATGTACTGATATCTATATTCTGTCATTGTGAACCACCAATATTTTGGTCACTAGCCGCAACTGTTTTAAACTGTCTCTTGTATTGGACATCTACCCAAAACTTTAAAGAAAAAATAAACTAAATTCAACAATTCTCCACTTTAACGCCATGTATCTCGAAAAGTGGTCATAGTATCAGATTTAAAATATATAACTCTTAAAACGGTGTTAAAATGATTAAATGGGAAAATCTAAGGTGTTTGTGGTTTTTGTACTTTAATTAAAATAGAATATCTTCCAAAAAAATAAGCCGTCTTGTATATTTTGAAGCTTAGAGGTACGCATATTATAGTGATATTACTTTCCTCAAAAATCAATTTATTGTACAGGGTTTTGAAGTAATCCCTAAAAAAATTATTTTGTGGTTCTCACTATAAAACACCCTGTATAAGTAATGTGTATTGTGCAATATCTGGTCAACAAAATACCATATCGAGTAGTACTTTTTGAAAAATGCTTCCTTTACGTCATACTAGAATTAGTTAGATTTTGCAAAAAAACACTACCGTCACATTTGTGAATCACCCTGTAATTAAAAATATTTTTAATTGCATGCATTTCATAATATATTACAAAAATATTAAACGCATTAAATGGGTGTATGCAACAGAAACTCAATCTAGCTCTTAAGTTGGAAAATAAAAATTCCGAAAAATTGGGCAATTTTTCAGTATATCACACAAATACGATAATTATGGTACGTCTTGCAACACTGTTCTCGCTGTTTTAGTCGAGTGACATGCGCAGCAAGCCCAAATCGTGAGAGAGTGCTCCCACACTCATTTGCCCATAGTTGGAGAATAGGCTCCCTGGACGGTCATTAACTATGCTTTGATGGACTGACGGACACACTATTTAAATGCTGGACTGTCCGTCATAATGACGGACGGTTGGTAACCCTGACTTCAGTACTTGGAAAATTTTAACGCTTTTTTCTAGTTTCAACAGGATTTTTCTTGTCTTATTGCCGATCGAGCGCGTATGGAAGTCGGTACTCGGACCGCATTTTGTATTTAGCAGCCGTAAAAGCTTGTGGGTTAGTATTTTGTGCGTAAAGAAGCGTGTGCTTATTTTGCAGGTCGTGTTTATTATGTCTATGTATTTGACTACGGTAAGTATTTTTATTCTGTGGTATAAAAACTAAACATTTAAATGTAACTAACTATAAGTATTTTGGAAATACTCGAGAATAGTAATGAAATATTCTTTAAAAATAAGATAGAGTGGAAAATAATTTAACAATCTATACTAATATGTAATGTAAAATACTCAGTGAACTGACTAATTAATCTCGTTTGACGTTAAAAGCTGAATTTCAGCATGCAGGTTCATTGATAGGGTAGAGGTTTTATGACAGGGCATTTTTCAAAACTCGAATTTTAAGGAGATGAAACTACCCCTTAAATAATATATTTTTTTGCTTCAAAATTGTTAATATAAGAAAAAAGTGCCGAAACACTTCCATGTATTTTTTTTTGTTCTTAAAATATACCCCATGGGGGATTTTACACAGGAAAGATCTTTGCCGCAACACATAAGATGTGCCTCACATACCATAAATCTCATTGCAACTACTGTTTACAAAAATTCGGTATAGTATATTACATTACGAGCGTGGAAAGTGACATTTTTCACACGAGTGGGAAATATTGTCGCACGAGGCACAAGCCGAGTGCGACTATCACACGAATGTGGAAAATCACTTTTCACACAAGTAATGTACAATATTTTTCCTACGACCACAAAATAATTTCATCAAAAAATGTAAAACCAGGTTATTATTATAATAATTAAAATGTATTTAAAAAAATAATCAACAATAATCTTATTTATTTAATTTTCATATTTTCTAAACAAATAAAAAAAAATCTTGCCCTGCCAGGATTTGAACGCGGTCGCTCGCCAGTTCTCAAATGGCAAAGTTGATAAATTTGACACTCCTAACCATCTAAGCTAACAGGCCTTACGTCAATTGAATGATCTACTTGGTTATGTGTTTAACCAGAATAAAAAGCAAACATATCTTAGTTATTTTAAAATTATTTTAATAATAATTGTTAAAGATAAATATCTAGGATCCAATTTACAACAATTTCAATAACAATCATATCGATTTTAGTATTAATATGGACAATACAAAGATCAAAATAGAAATGATGTGTTTGACATTTTGTGACAGCTGCTGCGGAAAGTAGCATATTTGTACACGGGTGGAAAGTAAATTCTTATTCATAAGCATGTGATATAGGGCACTTTCCATAGGATTATATAGTGTGAGATGTGTCACTTTCCTAAGTGGTCGTAGGAAAAATGGTTTACTGCCTTTGCGACAAAAAAACACAAATATTTTCTAAATGTTCGAGGTTGCGGAATAAATGCGGACGGCCGAAATCGGCTGAAATATTCCAGGAAGAACTTGGACATAGGTTAAAAGTTCCAGGATTTACCACATTAGAACTCGCGCCTAAATTGGGAAGGCCGTCTTCTAGTTGAGTAGGTCCACTATAAAAATCGAAATCATAGCTAAACCCAGACACCCCACTCAAAACAAACACTTTGTAGCCCCACTTGTGGGGCTTTTTTGGGTTATATTGTTTTAAACTCGACCTAGCTTTTGTTGGGATTATTTGTTCGTCAACAGCCATATGTTCTTCCTTTGGAACAAGCAAAAGTCTTTTCCTAATTTTGTTCAATAGAGGTCGAATTTTATAAAGTTTGTCATATTTAGGTTCTCCAAGTCTTGGTTGATTCATATTATCGTTGAAATGGAGAAACCTTCTAATTTGTTCAAATCTATTGCAACTCATAGCATTAGAAACAGAAGGAATATCTAAAGAACTGTTCCAATAATTTCTAGTAGCTGGCAATTGAACAATTAACATATAAATGCATATGCCAACAAAAACTTTTATTTCTTCCTTCATGATATTAGGTGGCTTTTCTGGCCTACATTGTACACCAAAAAGATTCGATTGTTCCGTTATATAAGTAACAATTTCATCCGTAAATAAAAAATTGAAGAATTGGATGATTCCATCAAGATCCTGTATATTGTTGGGTAGTGACTCAGAACCTTTGAATTTGATGCCATCTTCAAGGAATGGCAATTTTTTTTCTTCCCATTTGATTTTCTCTTTTTCAGATTTTTTTCCCCCGTGATTTCTGCCAAACGAAGTGGAAGGTGTAGAAGATTCATATTCTTTCTGGTTCTGAGATGCCTTTTTGATATATTGAGCTCTAGCAGACTCAAGACGGGAAAGCAAAGGAACGTCATCATCAGTGTCATCAGTTTCGTCAATAACTTCTCCTGTCACTGAGAAGTCAGTGTCACTCTCAGATTCATTGCACAAAACTTCTTGTCTTATTTCTAAGTCATTTTCATCGCCGTCAGATAAATTTTCGTCATCGCTTATGTCAGTAACCGGAATTATGACCTTTTTCAGGCCATAAAAAGTTTTTGGATCCATCTGAAAATATAAATGAACCCTATTTATTTTTCCACTTACGTCGGCCTGTGACAAATATGGGACATATAAACAAAGTCATTTTTTTCAGCAAACAATATGTTGAATATGTTTATATGTTCAAGAACTTGTAATATAAACTCTTACCTTTCGACCACTTATTTTAGTTTCGTAAAATTTGAGCCAATATTCCATACAACAACAGAACTTTCAATAAATAACAACAACACCTGCACTTCCAACAGACATAATGAAACTAAATCGTGTACGTTTATTTTGGAAGGAATTGGCTACCGCGTCGCCACAAACCAATAAGCGAGTGTGCCATATATAGCACAATTTGAGATAAGGTTCTGAGTAACGTCAATACTTAGAAAAAAAAAATAAAATTTTGCGTGTGCCATATTTGACACGGGATGCAGTAAGGGGTTTTAAAATACTTTCCACACAAGTTAAACCACAATAATAGTGGTTAAAATTGAGATTAATTAGTGTCACAGTCAGGAATTAATAATATTTTTACGAACAACTATACCTTATAGTTTTATAACTATGAACATCACGGATTTATTATATTTTGAAAAATGCTGAACCTGTACTTTGTATCTAATATTTTTCTTATAAATATGGTACGAAGCTGAGTCTCTTATGTGGTAGAAAATCGAATAATTTTGTACTTATACAGGGTGTTTCATTAAGAATGGGACACAGAACAACTGAAGATTCTCTTAAAAATAAGACGATTAAATGAAACGTGCTTAGATAAAATATTACTGGTTTCCGAAATACTAGGTTGAAAATTTAAAAATTGTTATTGGCCATATTTTTTTTATTTCTCAGTATAATTTTACTAAATTCGGTAAACATTGTTGGTTTCCTAAGATACACTTATTAATAATCAGTTAAATAAACTTTACCAGTGACTTAAAACACTGATAAGTAACCCTTTCTCCCCTTCTAAATTTTACGTCACTGTCCAAAAACTTATTTGGACTATACTTTTACATGTTTGGTTGTTTCTTAATTAAATCATGTATGTGCTCTTGTTGGGAACTCATAAAGTGATTGGCTGTATCATCTGCAAAGCTGATAACATTGCCTTCCGTTTTCATTTTCTAAAGTGAATTAATACACAAACTAAAAAGTAATGGACCTAAGACTGTTCCTTGCGGAACACCGAAGGTTACTTCTCTAATTTCACTAACATCATCTACTTTAACTTGTTGTGTACACCCTAATAAGTAACTTTTGATTAAATTGTGCGTAACGTCGCCTTCAGGAGAAAATTGCGTAACTCCATCTGACGAAATTTTACAGGAGATATAAAAAATTTTTAAACATTGTTACGTATTATTTGTGCTGATTTAATTTAATAAAAAATATTCAATATTAAACAATAATAATAAGGGATGGGTGGCTCAGCGGTAGAGTCTCTGCCTGTGGATCCAAGGGTCCCAGGTTCGAATCCCACAGTTGGCCGGGATTTTTTTAAATTTAATTTAATTATTTAAAATTAGGATTCCCCACTCGACCATTCACTGTTGGGTGCTAATTAACAGTGCTGTTCCTAAAGTGGCGCTGGGAAACAGTAACAAAGTCTACACAGAACACGAGGCTAATGACCTTAGCAGTCGATGCCGATGACACAAAAAAAATAATAATAATAATAACAGGGTGGGTGGCTCAGTGGTAGACTCTCTGCCTGCGGATCCAAGGGTCCCAGGTTCGAATCCCACCGTTGGCCGGAATTTTTTTATTTAATTTAATTATTTAAAATTAATTCTGATGATTTGGTAGGATTCCCCACTCGACCATTCACTGTTGGGTTCTAATTAACAGTGCTGTTCTTAAAGTGGCGCTGGTAAACAGTAACAAAGCCTACACAGAATAAGAGGCGAGATAACCTTAGCAATTGAAGCCCATGATATTCACCCCATTACGAGTGAATTTTAATCCCAAAAGCTGAGCTTGTGTGGGGGGAAGGGACGGCTATTATTATTATTTGCCGTGGCGACTTAAAGATGATTGATGGTGCATTTCACTTACAGGTGAGGAAAACCCAGAAAACCTCACCCACCAAAATAAATAATGATAATAAATAATAATAATAAATATTAATAATAAATAATAAAAAAAGATTCAATGAAATTTTTATAACTGTAACTATAGTGGTTGGGTTGGCTCAGTGGTTAGAGTCATGACTTTGAGATCGAAAGGTCTCAGGATCAAATTCCACCGGTGGCAAGGATTTTTAATTAATAAAAAAAATATTAATTCTAATGCATAGGTAGGATTCCACATTCGACTATTCACTGTTGGGTTTCCCTAATGTGGCGCTTGGAAAAAATAACAAAGCCTACACAGAACACGAGGCTAATAACCAAAGTAGTTGATGCCGATGACACAAAATTAATAATATAATAATTAATAATAATAATAATAATAATAATAAATAATAATAATAATAATAATAATAATAATAATAATAATAATAATAATAATAATAATAATAATAATAATAATAATAATAATAATAATAATAATAATAATAATAATAATAATAATAATAATAATAATAATAATATTAATAATAATAGTGATAAAATAGATTCATAAAAATTTTTATTGTTAAAGAATATAATTAGAAGATGATAAGTTTCATATTTCTTACCCTAGTTTGGTCTATCATAAGTTGTAGATATGCATCTGCTTCAGATACTCTATTATCAAAATCTCTGATGGTAGGCGAAGGATGGTGAGTTTCGTACCTCAACTGAAAAGAAAAAAAAATATTTAAATATAATTTGGTAAATTATTATGTTGCTATTATGTTGCTTATGTGCTGTGGAAAAAACCATTTACGTTATCCAATTTCATCCCGTTATCCTATTATAATCCAAATTCTATTTTGCTTCCAATTAATTTTATTTAATTCGCTTTAACTCACCTATTTTGGTATGAATTTTACATATTTCCACAATAGAAAATTATATTGAATAAAAGTGTTCTTCCTCTGAATATTTTATAATTGAAGACATTGGTGGAAAAGGTACTTTAAATACAAATAGAAGAACAATAATGTACAGTTCATTATTGACCTAACAATGTGCTTCAATTCCCATTTCATTAAAGAGACTTGATGATATAAAGACTACTCTTAGGTATGTATATTTATTGGTTGTAGAAATGTTATTAAAGTAAAAATGAAAGTTAGGGTTCCTGAAAACCCCCTCTCTCAGATAATTGCATAATTTTTGTTATGTCAATTAATAGCACTTAATTTATTAGCAGTAGTATATTTTTATAAAATTTTTAAATTATTTAATTTGTTATAATTATTGTATTTATTTATTAATAATAAAAAAATGGATACAAACAATAAAGATTTTGTAATCCAATTTAATTATATAGAAGCCACTCCTATTTATGAAATGCAAAATCAATGCATCACATTATTAATACATTAATAATACAATAAGAAATAAGGCATATGAAAAAAAAATACCAGAGGCTATACTGTAACAAAAAATCAGAAAAATCAGTTTAGGATAAACTATTTATCTGTATCCCAGAGCCAAACTTGTCCCAGAGCCAAACTTGTCCCAAGTCCAATATTGCTCAAAAGTCCAGTTAACTAGCTGATTCTTGTTTATATGTCAAGTTCATATCAAGTTAATTCTTCGATGAGTGCGGATAATATGGGACGAACATTAATAATATTAAAGGGAAGTAAAAAGCTCAAAGTCTGTCGACCACATAAATTTATTAGGTTGCAAGCGCTTTCGACCTAAAAGGTCATCATCAGGCAAAACATTGAGTAGGTACAATCACTATGTGTCCACAGAAAAATAAGTATGTTGAATTAAAATGTAAAATTTAAGTAAATTGTAAAAAATGGCACAGACTGCCTCTCTCATTTGAGGTTGGATCCAGTTCTAGTTTGAATTTCGCCTGCCTCCATCTGATGAAGATGCTCGAATGAGATAAATTTTGAAGTTCCACATGTGTCCTTAAGGCACCATGTAGCCGTTGGATGACGAAAGTGTCACAAGTGAATTTTTCTAAAAAAGTTAATATTTAATGATACCCCTTAAGCTTAGGCTTAAGGGTTTACACGAGCGGGACTCCGTCTACCCCTTTCGTACTGGGGATAGGGGGAGTAGCTGTATTTCACATTTCCCAAAAGTAACACTTTCCACATGGTGCCTTAAGCACACATGTGGAACTTCAAAATTTATCTCATTCGAAACCACCTTCATCAGATGGAGGCAGGCGAAATTCAAACTAGAACTGGATCCAACCTCGAATGAGGGAGGCAGTCTGTGCCATTTTTTACAATTAAATTTTACATTTTAATTCAATATACTTATTTTTCTGTGGACACATAGTGATTGTACCTACTCACAAAAATTTTTTTGCCTGACTTTGAGCTTTTTACTTCCCTTTAATCTACTTCGGACCACTTTGAGATATGGATAATATTTGGAATTAATAATATTACTTTAAGGTCCGACAATTGCTCCTGTCAAAATAGGAATATGTTGGTAGTGTGACGCGGAGCCAACCCTGTGTAAGCGCGACCTTGGAAGTCTGCTACTCGATTCATGATCGAAGCAACGCTGACGTGTGAAGAGAGTCGGACCGCGTCTCGAATATACAAGAAACGACGGAATCTTCTAGGTATGCCGCTGATGCTTTGAGAAACTGCACAAACGACCCAATGCAATTTACGTTTTAAGAAAAAATCTGAATGTGGTACCGATTGATTTTTTGATCTCAAATGCTCTGCAATAGCAGATACGAGGAGAAAGTCCTCGCATGCTGTTTTATAAGACAAATTTTTATGAAGAATATTTTGTCGTCGATTTAAACAGAGAAAAGGAGAGATCTTTGAACATGCTAAATGAACTCCTTTGTCCGCAAAATAAACCAAGGCCTATATCTTCAAAAAAATATGAACACCTACAAATATTGTTACAGTAGGTACCATCAAGATTTCGCAATATAAAAGCTTGAAACAAGAAAAAATAAAATTATCACGAAGAAACAGTAAATTCCTAAGTCTTCGTTACAACTTAGATTTCATAGTTATCCAATAATAATAATGATTTATTATAACATATTTGAAACTAACTTGTCTGTGATTTTGTAAAATAAAAATATTCCTTCCTAAATAAATTATTGATAGTGATAGTCCAGACTTGGCATGAGGACAAGCCCATAACTAAAAATTATTCTCTACGTCAGACTATGCCAAGTCTGTTTGACAAAAAAAAACATCTAACTGCACAAATTTTAACTTTACAAGAAATCAAAATAAATAAAAAAAGTTCACAACTGCCTTAGCGAATTCTGAACTCTACAGAAAATAAAATGTACTTTAAAAATCTTCAAAGTGGAATTTCTCGTAAATAAATAATACTTTGGCTCTGAGGTACAGATATATTTCATGAAAGGTTCGTTCCGAATTTAAAACAGCTAAAGAATAAAAAAAATCCAGTGCTAGTGCCGATACTTTATTAAGGGAATCACTATGTATAATAATTCTAAGTAGGTTTCTTCATCTATTATGTAAATAGTTGAACCAGTTACTATTTTCAAATTTCAATTCAGCCAACAAATTTACATTTCAATTGTTCTCTTTTTAAAACTCAATCTTTGTGCGGTTTGCAGTTTTTTCTTATTTTTCGTACGTAATTATGCCATTATAACTATGCCACTATCAATAAATGTTCTCGATCCACTACAGCGCGATTATAACTAAATTCGGCAAACATTTTTGGTGTCATAAGATACACCTATCAGCAAAACAATCAGTTGAATAAACTTTACCAGTGGCGCACGGAATGGATAAATAACATTTTCATCTCCTATAAATTTTACGACACTGCCAAAAAACTTATTTGAACTATATTTTTACGTTTTTAGATGTTTTTTAAATGAATCATGTGTAGAGTACGATTCAACTTAGAAAAAGCCACGGGCGTCATCAACTAGTCATCGTCTGCCTCACTTTAAAATATTCCTTCTCCGTTGCTCCAGATCGATATACCAGTGGCGTAGGCTCTTATTTAAATAAGAATTAAAGCAGTTTCCCAACAAAAAACATTTATTGGATTAAAAAGTTAAATTTGAATGATTTAAACATTTGTATATTACCTAAATAACTAAACTAAAATAACATTGCATATATTTTTCGACTTTAGACTTGCAAATAAGTAAATAAAAATAGCAACACAATTTTGTAATTTAAGATTTTTATTACAATTAAAATAATAGTTATTTATGCAACTAGTGCAAAAAGTGAAACTAGAGGAGTATATCCTAGTTCGATTGTTAATGAACTATTATACTCTGTTTTTAAACTATGAGGAGCGATTTGAATTTAAGTTGGCAATTCTGTAGTCTTCTAATTGGTCAGATTACAGTCAGTTTCACACATTACTTTTTAGCTGAACATCAGCTAATAATTGATATTGTTGACAGTTCTGACATTTTATAATTTTATATCTCGTCCATTACTTAGTTTTTTACTTTATTTCGTAAATAATAGTTCTTCAGTAAGCAATTGTATTGAAAATCTACAATTATGGATCCTTCTACACTGAGTACTATTAAAGGTAGCAATTCCTGAAAAGCCTTACAAGAAAGGGAAGACACCTTATTATTTTACATGCTGATTCTGAAGGTTTTGTAGGAAATGCATTATTGGTTTTTGAAGGTAAAAAGATGGGAGATTACCATGAAGAGATGAATTCCGAAGTATTTTAGAAAAAAATAATTTTATTACTGATTTTTTAAAACTAAAAATTGATGAATTTCTAACCAAAATGATTAAAATGTAACTAATAGCGTTTTCAACTGGTCACACTCAGTTCACACTCGTAAAGTGCGAGTTTTCGTTGATCAGCACTGGTTTAATTTAGTGACGTCATACAAACTTAATTCAACCGAAAACGCAGTTGACCACCAGTGCGTTGTATTATATTTGACAGTTGTCATCAAAGTAATAAATAGAAGTACCTTCCAAATTCCAAACAAGATCCAAACCAAGCTTTCATTTTAAATATATATTTAATATTATATTATAATATATTTTCTCAATATATTAACATAAACTTACTTTTGTCTAAGTACTTAAGATGTCAGCGTATACTATGCATATACAGGACTTACAAGAATATTTATGGTACCTATCTGGGAGTCATCCAGGTGCGACACCACTGATTCAATGTAATCTTTTATTTTTAGCAGTTTAGTTTTATTACACTTGGCCTTAAATAAATCTTCTTTGTCTGAATTGACGAAGAAGTTTTCAATATTTCTTTACAAATTCTACAAAATTTACACAATTTAGAAACAACTCTTCATTTGCCATCGCCATATTTGTTACGACTGAACTGAAACTGAAAACCTGTCTCTGCACTCGGTTCACAAAAGTGCGCACCAGTTCATTTTTTTGAGTTCAACTGATTCCAACCGAAAATTCAAAAACTGACCCGGTTCGCACTGCCCTTGCGAGTCGAAAACAAATGTTGCACCGAGTGTTAAAAAGTGCGCACCAGTTTCACCAGTCGAAAACGCTATAAATATTTAAGCAAATTTTATTTATTAGAATAGAATAAAACTATTTACAAAATTGTTATAACATTTAAAACACCATCTACTACTTTAGGGATAATCTTAATTTGGCACAATGAGTTAACATTACTTTCACAAAAAATATTTTAAAAATACTTAAAATTAATACATAGGTATGTATGAATAGTTCACTTTAAAAATTATATGTTGACATGTAGTGTTATGAAAATGTTGGTTCCAGTTTTCAAAACAAATTTTGACTCATAGGCCTGTAAACTTTTGAATGCCTTTATTTGCTCTCTAGCGCATTAACCATGGGTTAACACTAAATAAGCCATAATATCCACATTACTTATAGAAGAGATACCAGTTACTGTGTGATCCACTTGTCATTCACTGATTAACTTTTACTTTTTATACCTATAACAAATTATCCTTAAAAATGTAAACAGATCTTTATATTTTATACTAACCTGGCTACATCTGGATATTCAATTAACAATTTTCTTAAATATTTAATATCCATTTTAAAAAGATCATAGTTATTCTCAAAAAGTCGATTTCAAAAGCAAGAAAAAAGTATTTCTGACATCAATCAACAACCATATTGACTTTACTTTGACAGTGACATTTCGTTTTCGACACACATTTCAGATCACAATAATGTGAAATTTGCGACCGTTGTCTGGGACCAATTAAAAAATTACTTTTATGACATTTATTCGTTTCTTAACCGCTTATTGGCCGTTCGCCGACTAAGGCCGATAAAGATAATTATTTCATAAATTCTGAACACGACTATATTTCGAAACTCGCTCTTAGTAACAAATCTAGTTACTTTTCCCTGTGTAAATGCGTCTTTTCAATTCGCTCCTCCTAGTTTAAAAACAGAGTATAGTACTCTCGCTGTCTTCACTTTCTTCCGATGAACCCGTATTTTTGTTCGTAAGTAAAAGCTTGGCGACGCCGAAGTTTGGCTCACAAATAAGGGATCCATGTTAACGCGATAGCTTCTGTTCGAATTATATTCTGGACCATGCGGCAGTCGTACAGCGTTGCCAAATTATTAAGCAATTGTATCTCTATATTAGAAAAACGAAAAAATCGCCAAAACGCCACTGACGCTTAAATGGGATGGACCTGAGAGAGAGGCAAATAATTGCGGCCTTTGTCAGATATGATGTGTGTGGCTTTTTCTTAGTTGAATCGTACTCTACTCTTGTTGGGAACTCGAAAAGTGATTAGTTTTCGAGATATTCACACTCAAAGGTGGACATTCCTTGTTTCAATAATTTTTTTAATTTTGTGAGTTATGATTTTTTTTAAAACATTAAAAAATGTAAACATATAGTCCAAGTAAGTTTTTGGGCAGTGGCGTGAAATTTAGAGGGAATGAAAGTGATACTTATTCATGCATCACAAAAAATGTTTACCGAATTTAGTAAAATTGAGAAATAAAGAAATTATAGTCATTATTAATTTTTGAATATTCAACATTAACACCCTGTATTTCGAAAACCAGTAATATTTTATACAAGCATGTTTCTTTTAATCGTCTTGTTTTTAATGAGAGATTCTTTAGTTGTTCTGTGTCCCATTCTTAATATATTAAATGCAATAACACATATGTATGCAAAAATAGTTTTTATTATTAATGGGCGTGTTTAGTGTAAACGAATTTAACGAATCTAATGCTATTAACTTATTACAGGTAGCCTGATTAAAGGGGTTCAAATTACCGAACTCCCCTAATCAGGTTGATTAGTAATCTCTCAGGGTCGGGTTCCTGCGAATCGAGAGAAGAAAATGACTGATAGAATGTGAACGGGCCTTTATATTATCTTCTAACCTCGTATTGTCAAAATTGAAATGTTAACCAACAAATTACATATATCCGAAATGTGGACTATTATTAGGAACAAAAGAAAATTATTATGTACAAGGCGTTCCCACAACTATTCTTACCTTTAACTTACATACCCTTATAATATATAACCCTCCAAGTGGGTGGTAAAAGTGCGGTTACGTAGAGTACTCTTCGTATTACAAAAGACAACTAAACCGGTAGGTGGATATTACAATTTAAATATATACATATACAAAAGAAATTGAGTATTTAATTAGGTATTTAACTCTGTTTTTTGTAGGCTGAGTATCAAACAACCTAATCTCGTTAGTAGATGGGGGCCCTTCGAAATATAGGGTTAGAAAAAGGAACCGTCTTACTTGTGATTAAGTGAACTCAATGAAGGACGATGTCCAGTTAGGTAGCTTCCTCTTGATGTCGGTAGGTAGACCGCTATGAAAATTACTTCGTATTCGGTGGGGCTATCTAATGGTCCGAACTCTGTTGCTAGCACGCAAACGGTGCAGTGAAGAAGCCCTATTCTGTATGGAGAGGTGGAGAGAACTTGTACACAGTCCTTAGAAGTATTCCTCTAATAAAAGCGTTACTCAGAATTGTAAATCAGAGCGAGCGAAGGAAGGAACGCACTAATGGAAGGAGCGAACCAAGGAGGTCTGAAAAACATGGACGATTGTAACTATTATGTATACAGAAGGCTGTTGGGAATATAGGTAAGTGAAATAATAATTCATTTTGAAAAACTCACCCTTGATGGTATGTGACCTTTTAGATGATTAATAATTAAATTCACACTTTTAGCCCGATACTATATCCACCACTAGGTGTATGGATCACAAAGATCATTAACAATATATCGGACTAAAGGAATCTCTGGTTTTTGCACAAGAATGAATCCTAGAAAATCCTAGTTGAAATCTTGGCACATGCCACAATCAGAATCCAAGCAAAAACTGGGCCAGGAAGGAAGTTCCACAAAATGGCCAACAAAAGTCAATGTCTTAGCAAGAAGGCCCTGACTACAAAAGGTTAATAGGATAATTTCTGGTAAGACTGTGGTCATTATTTATAAATTTAAAAGAATCTGACATCTGAAGGAGTTAAAATTGACATGTAAACAATAACAATAAAAATAAAGCTTTTTAGTAATTAAATGAGCTAGAGTTATTGTTCAAAGTAGCGAAATATATTTACTTACATTATAAATTATTTATTAAGGTATTAATTATTATTGAATACACTCCAGGTGAGATTATACTCTATTACAAAACATTATTTTATATTTTACTACAAAATATGTTTGATAAAAATGGATATTTTATGAATTTATTTAATGGACCCATTTTTATTGATTTGTATACATTTATATACCGCACACTCTTATATCGAAAGGTAACTAAAGAGATTAGCATAGGTTATAGTAGAATAGGTAAGTAATAGATTAGTTTAGTAATTATTAGAGAAGCTTATGGTAAGTTAGAATTAAATAGAAGTAGAATAGTGTACATAGTTAAGCGTAGGATATATTAGAAGTAGAATAATGTAAATAGTTAAGCGTAGAATAATTTAGAATAGTGTAGTTTAGTCTAGTTTAGAGTAGCTTAGAATAAGATAGGCTAGCAAATAGAATAAGTTAGAATAGTGTAAATTAGGGTATTTTAGACTGGAATAGATTTAGGGAGAATAAAACCCGTAACAAACTGTTTAAGTACAAAATAACTTTTCTTTTATGCAGTAAATACTTTAAATAGATAATAAATAATAAAGTTATAGTACTTTAAAAAGTTCACTTTCAAATCAATTATTTAAAACACTATTTTTGCGCCATTTACCGCGTCACAATAAAGCGTCTATTTCTATTGGTCACTAAAGAATCTGTGCTATCATAACCACCCCATAACACATATAATTGATCGTTATCTTTTTCTAATAGTGACATTTATTATAGTTATCTCTTTCTAAAAGCGAATTAAAATTATGTTTTCTTTTCTTATTTTAAAATATCTAACCTCAACACCGATTGTGGGAAACATTAAAATTGCTTTTAAAAAGTGTGATAAAATAAACATTTGTTTAATTTTGCGTTACATTAAAAATATGTTTATATTTTCAAGTACTTGGTCTCTATGAGGAATAAAAAAAAACAGTTTACAAAAGTTCCTCAAAATCTAGACCTAGACATTCAAAAACGATAGTGGGCTAAGGGCTGTTGCAAAACACAAACTACAATCGTGCTTTTATATTTATTTTGATGTAAGTAAAGATATTCTTGAATTGTTTTTGTTTCCAATTTGATATAAATTCATAAAACGTAGTTGATCAACTAGTAGGTCAATATACCAGTAAAGGGGCAGCAAGAGTTCGACCACAATCCTTACGTAAATTAACATGGGAAATCGCTAAGGTTCATTCTGCACTTTTTTGTCTAAAAAAGTCTTTTCAACGTTAATCTATACCACGTTCTCTACGTAATGCCGTTTTTCCCGTTTGAATTGGACCAGTAGCAGTGAAGAAACATGCTAAGGTCCTTTTGACAATCGCATGTTTTTTCTCTTCAACGTTAATCTACGTCACATCTCCTTCCTAGTAGTGCCGTTTGTACTGTTTGAATTGAACCAATAATAACATCCGATGTCTTTTACCAGCGTTATCTCTTTTTTTATGTATACATTATAAAGTAAGAATTTCTTAAATGACCTCGTGGTTGAGTGGTCTACAGCGCCGGCTGGTAATCGGCAAACCTCTCTGGGTCAGTGGATCGATCCCCCGCGGTTTCAACTTTTTTTTTAATAAATAAAATAATTAATGGTGTATGTTGAGTTGCTGTGATAATGATGTATAGTAAGTTGCGGATTAATAAATTAATTAATAAGTGATTCCATCTAGCGGCAGATGTAGCAGGCTGACAACAAGGTCGAGTAAGGTTAGCAACAGTTGGCTAGTGACGTCATGACACGTGACGTCAAGATCGACGCGTGACCTTGATTTAGACAAAAAAGTGCAGAATGAACCTTAGCGATTTCCCATGTTAATTTACGTAAGGATTGTGCTTGAACTCTTGCTGCCCCTTTACTTATATCTACCTCTTTACTTAACACTGAGTCTGAGGATACTAATTAGTTTGTATTACGTTTTAGATGGAAGAAGATGCAGAAAATTGGATCCATTTCAAAATTATAGGTAAAAATTTGACAATAAAACAAGATGTTCTCATAAATATACCACATAAAATCAAAAATTCCTATTAAAGGCTCTTTAATTGACCCTGCCAAAAAAGGATTGAAAATTTGAAACACTTATTTTCATTCCATATAAAATGTTATTAATTGCTTAAACGATTATAATAAAGTTATTTATTGTATTTTTCTTATTAAACAGGAATGTATAAATAAATTGCCTACAATAGGTACAAAAACTTCATTTATTAAACTTATATATTATGTTTATTCCTTTAAAATATGCAAATCATTTGTTTTTTTATTATAATTAGAATACCGCATCAACCATTTGTTTATTAGCGGACATAAGCCGTTTTACAAATAAGTATGGTTATACAATTATATTATTTGTTTTAAATTTTATGTAGAAGATTTGTTTCTTGTAGAAAGTTAACAATGTTCCTTGTACTGCATTTCTGGAAGATGTCCGGTAAGTTGGATGGAATATTGTTGTTGACACTTTCGTTTTGATATAGTGGACATTCCACTAAGATGTGTTTGACACTTAACGACACTTCACACGCGAAACATTCAGGTTTTGGAGCAAATATTCAAGAGTTAGGCGAGTGTGACCCAGACGTAATCATGTGACACAAACTTATGTGATGAGCGGGTAGGTGACGCGGTGGCCCACGAAGTGAAACTAGGGTTAATTTACAATAATTTAGAGTTCTTGTTTTGTCAAATTTCATTCCATTGATCTGTATTTTTGATTTAAAAATTGATTTTAGATCACTTGCTGGGACTTCATTGAGAGGTTGAGTGTGGAGTCTTCTGTGGCGTGTTTTGCATACTTGTCAGCCAGTTCATTGCCTTTGAAGCCTATATGTGAAGGAACCCAGAGGAAGTTTATTGTTTTGGGCTTTAGAGGGCGAATTTCTTGTTTGATTAGTTTGGCTATGGGATTTTTGGAGTATAATTGAGATATGACATGAAAAGAGTTAATGAAATCAGTAATGATTACAAATTGATTTAAAGAAGATGTTTTGGCATAAAGAAGTGGTGTGTATATGGCATGTAACTCGTCAGAGAAAATTGCTTGACAGTTGTGATAACCAGAAATAATATTTTGGAATGCATTTTGGATTAATTGGGGGTTGGTATTTGTTTTGTTGATGGAAAGTAGTTGGGTGTTTATATTTACAGAAGGAGTTAGTCACGGCGAAGGTGAGGGAATAGCTAGGGGATATACTTGCGAATTTTTGAGGTGAATGGAATTGAGATATCGTATGTTTCTTTCATGAGAAATTTGAAAAGTGCCTGTAAGTGAGGGAGTCATGTGATTTGCGTACTGCAACATAAGATAGACTAAGATGTTGTCTTCTTGAATTTAAAGAAAGTTCACCAATCTTGGACTGAAGGCTCATAATAGGAGTTGTTCTGAATGCTCTTGAGATGGTTCGTAAAGCATTATTCTGTATTATGTGTAATGTCTTCAATGTTGTGAAGGATGCTGAGGCATATGCTACGCAGCCATAATCTATGTGTGTTTCTATTTTGGAGCGAATCAGTGTTCTGTAGTAGAGTGTTAGCAATGTTTTCCCATCTGCACCTCACTTTTTGTTTGCTAGGCATTTAAGAAGGTTCATCCTTTTTTGGAATGATATGACTAGTTCACAAATATGAGATTTATAAGTTAGGGATTGGTCGAATATCAAGCCTAAATATTTTATTTCTTTAGTATAGGAAAGTATTTCATTGTTGAGTTTTAGAACGGGTGATCTAGGAAGTTGGTTATGTTTTTTGGAGAAGATAATACATTTTGTTTTTTCGGAGGAGAAGCGAAAACCACTTTGTTTCGACCAAATGCTTAGTCTATTTAATTCCTGCTGCATAAGCTGTGCCATGTTTCTCAAGTTTTTACCTTTTGTGAAAATTATCAGATCATTAGCAAATAGTCTGGCTTGTAGAGGTTTTTGAGATGATTTTAGCATGTCGTTGATGGCTATTAGAAATAAGGTGGGGCTAATAACGGATCCTTGAGATGTGCAATTTTGTTGATATTTTCTGCTTGATAAGATGCCGTTTGTTCTTAGTTGAAAATTTGTTTGAGAGAAAATTTTGGATGAACGCTAGAATGTTACCTTGGTAGCCCCAAGAATCTAATATAGAGAGAATTTTATGGTTGTTTCTAGGTCGACTAGATTATCAGTAGTATACCTACAGGGACGAAAGCCAGCTTGCTCTGCAATGAGTTGTTTCTTTTCCTCCAGATACCATATCAAGCGTTTGTTTGTAATTTTTTCAAATAATTTACTCATGACACATGTTAGTGATATTGGGCGAAATGAGTCAGCTTTATTAGACACTTTGCTTGTTTTTAAGATTGGTATAACAATAGCTGCATTCCATAATTTGGGAAATGTGTGTTGTATCCATGTGGTATTGTAGAAGTTTAACAAGTGATGATAAATTTTTCAAAAATGCTGCAGGAATATCAATCGGAGCCTGGTGACGAATCTTTTAATAGAAGGACAGCGTCTAAATTCAGCAATGGTGATTGGTAGATTAATTGTATCATTATTATTTAATATTTGTATCGGTTTTGTGTATTCTTCTGTTATTTCATGTTTTATAAAATCCGGGTCGTAATTTTTACTATTGGATGTTTGGGTTATGAAGCTGGCAAGTTCCTCTGCGATTAGTGTCCGGTCTGTTGGGTGTTATCTTGTACGTTTAGTTCTCTGATGCCATGGTAGCATTTTGTACAAGATATTTTTCTAATTTTTTTCCAAACAGAAGATAACTGCGTATTGTGGTTAAGGCTTTCCACGTACTTAGACCAAGATATTTTTTTGTTGCTTTGTTGGTTACAAGTTTAGCATGTGCTCTTTGTTTTTTTAGGTTTATCAAGTTTTCTGTGGTCTTGTTGCGTTTGTATAACGTAAGAGCATTTTTACTTTGTTTTATGGCTTGGCTACATCCATCATTCCACAAAGGCACTACTTTATTTCTCTCAACGATTTTGCATTTTCCGATAGATTTTAGTGCAGATTCTATTATTAAATTATTGAACTGCATTAGTGATTCATCTACGTTATTTGATAAATGCATTTTTGTTAGACCTTTTTTTTATTAGGTCTTGAAACATTTCCCAGTTGGCAAGATCTAGTTTCCATTTGGATAAAAGTTTCTTCCTTGTAGTTGGAATTGATAATTAGAATTGGAAAATGATGGCTTCCGTGTAAGTCATCGAGAACTCTCCAGTGATGATCAAGCAAAAATGACGGCGTGCATAGTGATAGATCAATAGCCGAGAAATTGCCTAAACCGGCATCAAAATGGGTGGGAGATCCATCGATTAGAAGTCCCAGGTTTTGGTTCCGAATTATGTTAGCATTTTTTCCCCATTGGAGTGGTTTTGTGAGAGCCCCAGAATATGTTGTGCCCATTCAAGTCACCCAGAATAATTTTGGGATTGGGTATCTGGTTGATTAGATCTTGCAGTTCAATTTCATCGACTGTACAATTTGGGGGAATTTAAATGCTGCACATATATATTTTCTGAGATGAGCCTAATTCAATAGCGATCGCTTCGAAACTGGTATTTAAATGAAATTCTTTCGCTGTAAGATGATGTTTTGAATAAATACATACACCACCAGACGCATGGTTGGTATTGCTACTGATTTTAGTAAATATGTTGTAACATTTGAGCTCATAAATATAAGAGTCTTTAAAGTTAGTTTCTTGGAGACATATGATGTCTAGTGAATATTGATTTATAAGGAGTTGGAACATGGGTAGGCGGGTATGGAGACCATTAAGGTTCCATTGTAAAATTAAATTGTACATTGAAAATATTTAAGTTTGGGGCTTGGAGTAAGCAATTGAAAGACGGTGGTTAGCAAAGTGATGAATCGCTTTCACTTTCAGTTATGCCAGATTCGAGTTTCTTTTTATTCTAGTACAACGTCCTTTAGCTTTTTTTTCTAGAAGAAGATGAATCACTTCTAGGATGGTCAAACTGATCGATGGGTCTGTCGTATAATCTTTGGCTGTGATCAAGACATCTTTACTTCCATGTGTTTCTTCCAGAAGTTGTTCCAGTTGCTGACTGTTTAAAGAGAAAGCTGGGTTATGGTTGTCAATTAAATTCTTAACCATATTTGAGAATTTTACATAATTATCTATATTTTCCTTTCTTGATTTTTGTTTCTTGGCTATCATGCTGTGAGGTTTGACGAAGCTATCTGAGTTATTAGAATCGGTTGGAGACAATATTTCTGATACTGGACGCATGGTGGATTGATTTTCGGGTATTATTATATTTGGAGCATTGTGAATTGTGGAGGTGGATGGTGCCTCTTGTGATACTTGTGAGATTGTGCCTGTTGTTGGCGTGATTGGTATAACTGATTGTGACAGAAAGATATATTTTTGACTGGAATGATAAGGGATTATTGATCTTGTTGAACTGGCAGGTTTAGCGAGGTTGGTAGTTGCTGATGAGTTGGGGGATGTATGATATTTTGCGTTGACGTATGATTGTTGATAATTTGAATAGTTTGTGGTGGTTGAGGTTATATTGGTTGAGAAGTTGTGGGATTTGGACATGAGAGGCGTTGTGGCCAGGTTGTTTGCAGTTGAAGCAGGTATGTTTATCTTTGGATAGGAATATTCTGTACGATACTTCATCCTCGTTCACTTCTATGAAGTCTGGAATTTGGATGTTTTTTTGTGGTGATATATAGATTTGTCTATAGAATGTGGTTGATTGTAAGCTGGGTCATTAGCATTTATTCTTAAGTAACTCATTGGGGACATTAATTTTAGGCCCATATTTTGTAAAAAATCCGTTAGGGTGCCATGAGATATAGTTGGACTGACGTTGGAGAGTAACAACCTTCCGATGGCGTGATTAATCTACGAGCTGGAATTAATAAGCCATTTATTGTGATCGAGCCATGCTCATTCAGGTATTTGTCTACTAAATTGTTGTCACTGAGATATATACAAATCCGATTATTTGATATACCGGAGCAAAATATGTTTTTTGGATTAACAACAGGCCCGAGTTGCAAGAGGTAATTTTGAATTTTGAGTCCATCAATTGATGTAAAAACAATAGCCTGCTCTTTTTTAGGAACAGGAAAAGTGCTTTGGGATAACGCAGATGAGAAAGATTTCACTTTAGAGGAGTTGACTTGAGCGTTATTTACATTATCGTTGTTGGATTCCATTATATTGTTGACCGACATCACGACTGTGCGAAACGCTTTGAGTTTCCCACTGGCGAAACTCAGGCAATCGATAGAATAGCCGATAAAAACTGGAAATGTAAAACTGAAAGCACAAACTCTGTAGCTTCATGATTAATCTGGTTTTTAAAATCTAAACTGAGATTGCTGAGATCCATCGCAACCCCATTAACAAATTATCTTCAGGTTATCTCGTTCTTGTTCTTTCAATGATATCAAGACCTCTTCTAGGAATATTGACAAGCGCATAACTGTAAGGTCAACTAAAGGCTGTAAATCGCTCTCCGCACAGGTACTAGTTACTCTGCATGTATCTGCGAGTGGATAGCATTCTTGTTTTACCTTTTGTAAAAGGATATAACAAGGGAATAAATTTTTATTAGTATTTCTAATTATTTCATATTGCCGACGAGTTAAATCAGCTTCTACGAACATTGCTATTGCTTGTAATGGAGTAAGAGAGCAAGTTTCTTCACTTTTTGATTTAGAAAATGCTTTTTTATATTTGAGTACATCGGAAGCATCTCGTTTTCCAGTTTTCCGCAATTCAACTTGAGCAGCATGTATAATTACTTCTTTATCTGAAGCAGATCGAATCTCCTCAGTTTTCCTCCTTTTAGAACAAATATTTACGGGTCACAATTCTTACACCCGAGGTACTTTGTGAAACTAAACAAAAAAAAATTCTTTAAAAATGTATTTAACATCAATCATAATTTTTAAATTATTGTTTGTTACTTTATTAATATCCATAATCATAATTAGGAGAAAAACCAAAAACTAACAATAGGGGTCAAAGCAATTAATGGGATTAAATTACTGCGAGTAAGGACTGGAATTATCTCACATAATACTAAGAACCACTTAAAAGATTAAGTAAAGGTGAATTATTGATTTCAAATTGATCATTATATTCATCTAAATTTTAACAATAATGGTTAAAGTAATTAAGTGGTTGATGAGTTTAAATTAGTAAAACATCCATTAATGGCATTATCGCACAGAATACTAAGAATCTGTTAAAAGAATTAGGTAAAGGTGAATTATTGATTTCTAATGGATCATTAGCAGATAATCTAAAATCTATATTTATTTCAAGTGTTTGTAGACAGTGCCTTATTTTCTATATGTAATACTAAAAATTATCACTTAAAGACTGGTTTTCAGTAAAAATATGTTTCGCAAATGTATTAATTTTTATTTTTAATATAACTATTTTATTGTACAAAAATTAAATTTTGGTGGTTGTCAAAATATGTATATTGGTCAAACGGGCAGTATTTTCAAAAAGCGTCATCCGAGGCGTCATCTGAACATCATAATAGTTATAATAACTTTACATTTGCCAATCATATTTTGGCTAAAAACCACTCTTTTAGCGATCATTTTGAAAGTTTACATATAGAAAATAAGGGCACTAAAGTAAAAATTTCAAATAAATAGCAGCAGTCAATTAAAAATCCATCATTCACCTTCTTTTTGTAAAAAGCTACCATATTTTGATTTTTCTCCTAGTAATAAGTAATAGATGTTTCTGACAAAAAAAATGCGAAGTGCTGGAAAAGTACTTATCCGCGGTTTTCCGTGGCTAATTTTTTGATTACTTACTACTCAAAGCTCTAATCTTTCGTATGTAATAAGAATTATAACAGGATACACCTTTATCGTATAACTAATTCTTTATTGAACTCAAATCATCGGTCAAAAATATGCTATATTATTTGGAACTTTCAATACACTAAGACAATCTTAAAAATGATAAAATTAAAAAACCTGCTATACTAGGATCCATAACTTTTTCTTTACAAAAAAATGTAAAATAATAAATATTCACTGTTTAAATTACGGTTTTCACTCGAATGCTTTCACATACACATATACCAACTAAAACAGTCAAATTCAAACTGCCAGTGAAGAAGCGGGGTGCACTGAAGGAAAACGGGAGGGGATAGATAATGTGCTATAACTAGTCGCCTAACCCAGGTAGTTGTTTTTATTTAAAAATTTTGCATTTTGTAAAATAGACTTTTGAAAAAGCTGCAGAATAACTTACCTAAGGTATGATTCCGGAAAAAGCAGGAAGAGATACTAAAACACGTACGAAGGATATAGTAAGTTACATTTGCTAGCCGAGAAAGTGACACATGCTAGCCGGGAAAGTGAAGTAAGCAATAAGTCGCTTTTCGACTGTTTTGAGGGGTTTAAATCCACAGATTACTAACCGATTATAAGTAAATACACTAGCGAACATAGCGAATCTTTACTTGTTCCCTGATGAAGAAAGTGGAAATACCTTGTTCTTGAGTAATGCCTCGCGGTAGATAGTAACTATCAATACCATGATATACAGCTCTGTAGCGTTCAAGAAATGTAAACATTATGAATGGTACTTCAGATAATGTCACCTACATTCCGGCTAAAACCGTAAAAATGCAGAAAAAAGTAGATTCATTGTTGACTGAGATTCATCCATTACCAATACAATACCAAATATTGGAAAAGCTGAACAAAATGGATGAACGAATTACTAGGTTAGAATATGGTAGCAAAGGAGCTATATCTAAGAGACAATATAATGAGTAATAGCCTAATAATATTGGAATGGAATGCTAATGGACTGCTGCAGCACCAACAAGAATTGAAAGCAATCCTAGATATAGAAAGCATAGACATATGCTTAATTTCAGAAACTCACTTTACCAATGAGTCCTTTACTAAATTTAAGGGATATAAGGTTTATCATACCATTCATCCCCAAAATGCAACAAGAGGAGGTAGCGCAGTAATAATTAGAGAAGCAATTAAGCATCATCAAGAAGTGGGATACAGGACTGAAGAATTTCAGGCTACTTCAGTAATGATAAAATCTAAAACTTCTGATGTTATGGTCACTTCTGTATATTGTCGCCAAGACATACCGTTAAAAAAGAACAATACCTAGATTTCCTCAATAGTCAAGAACCTAGATTTATCACTGGAGGCGACTTTAATGTAAAATACACCCATTAGGGCTCCAGACTAACAATTAAGGGTAAAAACCTAAAAGAAGAAATGACACAGTTAAAATGTGAGTCGCATTCAACTGACAAACCGACTTATTGGCCCACAGATAGAAACAAAATACCCGACCTTATAGACTTTTTTGTTGTACGAAATATTTCAGCAAACTACAGACAAGTTGATGTCCAACATACAACAAGCAGCATGGGATAATACGCCACCTATTGTGCAGCGAACAACAGGAAACAACTATCCTAAAGAAATAAGGGACATAATCTCTGCCAAAAGAAAACTAAGGAGGAAATGGCATCAGACCAGAGCTCCATCAGATAAAACCAAACTTAACAATGCCACCCAGCAGTTAAAAAGAGAAATAAAACGAATCAAAAATGAATCTATTTGTGAATACCTTAGTGAGTTGACAAACGATAAATCCACTGATTATTCTCTATGGAAAGCCATTAAGCGATTAAAAAGGCCCACTGTGCAGAATGCTACAATTAGGAATACAGATGGTAGCTGGGCTAGAAATAATATACAAAAAGTTAATAGATTCGCAGAGCACTTACAAAATACCTTCCAACCAAATGAAGGAGAAGAATTATCGAACTGGGCTCGTCTAGAGAGAGATGACTCAATTATCAGAGCAACCTCTACAAAGGAAATTGCAGAAGATATAAAAATAAATATTAATCCTAAGAAAGCTCCTGGCTTTGATTTAATTACAGGAGAATTCTTAAAACAACTTCCGAAGAAAGCCATAATTAAACTTACACACCTGTTTAATGCCTCATTCAAACTAAGATATATCTTTAGATTGTGCAAAGTACCTGAAGTCATTATGATCCCCAAACCAGGAAAATCTCCGAACGAAGTTTCATCATATAGACCAATATCTCTATTGCCTATAATATCGAAACTATTTGAAAAAATACTAATAAAAAGACTGAAATCCATCATTGAAGAAAGGATACTTATTCCAGATTACCAGTTCGGTTTTGGAGAAAACCATTCAACTATAGATCAGGTTCATAGAATCTCAAATGCGATTGAAAAAGCATTTTTTTTCTCTCCTGGGCTCGTCTGACTATGTGTCTCCGAATAACACTGAAGCCTATTGGCTTATTGTGTTTTACCCCATGTTAGTTCATAACACCCACTCTATCACCTTTGTACCTTGTACAAGTTTGTACAGATCCTTGGGTGAGTGGGTTCTATACGTTGTTGGATCAACCTGGGGTTGTCCAAAAAGAGCCTGTCTTTTGCGATCTAGAGCTTCGCATTCGCACAGTATGTGTTTGGCCGTTTCTGGTTTCTTGTGAGATAGTCGGCACATGAGTTCCCCATTGTACATGCCAATTTTGTTCAAGTGTCCCTTTACTGGGGCGTGCCCAGTCATGAACCCTGTTATCACTTTCAACTGGTTCCTATTCATTAAGAGTAGTTCTCCAGTTCTTTTGGGACATGGTGTGCCTATGAAGGCTTTTCCATGTGCCTGTTTTGGGGTGCTTCCCCAATAGTTGATATGTTGTTCCCGAATCCAGTCATTTATAAAACCCCGGACTGTACTTTTTGGTACTCCTGGGTTTATGTCTGGTTCCGGTGAAAAAGCATTAGAAAACAAAGAAGTCTGTTCAGCCATCTCTCTCGATGTTGCGCAGGCTTTTGATAAACTATGGCATGATGGCTTAAAACACAAACTGAATGTGCTACTTCCACAGCCTTACTCAGAACTATTGGATTCATAGATTTCAGATAGATTCTTTAGAGTAAAACAAGATGAAGCATACTCTGAATTGAAAGAAAGAAATTAACAAGCAAAATATCTAGGTATTACATTAGATGCAAGACTTCACTGAAAGGTCCATGTTAAAAAGAAAAGACAAGAGTTAGATATAAAATTCAAGAAAATGTACTGGTTACTTGGTAGGCATTCCAGCCTATCTACATATAACAAAATTTTATTATTATATAAACAAGTTCTCAAACCAATTTGGACCTAGGCATTCAGCTCTGGGGTTGTGCCAGCTACAGTAATATTCTAATAATCCAGAGATTACAGAACAAAGTATTGAGGAACATTGTCGATGTTCCTTGGTACATTAGAAACAGCGACCTTCATCGAGACCTTCAAATGGACACTGTTGACCAGACTATCACCAGATACGCTAGGAGTCACGAACAACGACTCAACCAACATGTGAACGTTGAGGCGATCCAGCTTCTTGACAACACGAACCTGACAAGAAGACTCAGGAGAGTGAAACCTTTTGAGTTAGCCAAGTGATTGTGTTAATAATAAAGCAAAAAGCACAGCATTGTGCGGTTTAGTGTTATACGTTAGTTTAGTGTAATTAAGTTATCAGACCCTAAGGTACACTAGCGAGTAGAACTTTAGTTTTTAAGATTGCAACCCTAGTTAGGTTAGGTTATAACAAAATAACTCATTGATCAACTCTTGATCAGATTGTAATATTAATAAAGGCCCATTTTGGAGTGTTTTTTTTTACAAAAAAAAAAATTGTTGAAACAAACTTTAAACATTGTCAATATGTTTTGACGGTTATTAACCAGTTTTCAATATTTTAAATATGTAGAAATAGAAAAAAACAGTATTATCATATTGCGTCGTTCAACATCCCTTTAAGAAGTTACGTTGTCAACTTGAAAAATTCTAGTGTTTTCAAAATAAAAAAAAAAAAAAAAAATTAATGACCTACGTATTTTGAACAAAAGCCTCCCCGGGAAATTATTATTCGTCACAGATTAGACCTAACACTTACAAGAACCCTTCAAGCTCATTAAAATGTATTTTCAAGGTGTATAAAAAGCGCGAAAGGGTTTTTCCGCAAGCGACGCTTTTTTATTTTTCCAAGGCAAAAAAAATGAATTCATAAGTTTAGATTAGAAGATACACAAAGTCATGAGCTTATTAAGAATAAGGCATATTTACATGCCTTATTCTTATAGGAGCTGACGTTAATAATTCAGACGTGAGTACATACAAGGGTTTATTCATATGCTCGACCCTTGACCTATTTATAATAAAAAGAATAATATTATTATTTCAAAAATCTCTCCAAACAATTCATTTACTTGACATATCATTGTCAGTTGAAATTTTTTTTTTACTTGCAAATAATAATAATAATAATAATAATAATAATAATAATAATAATAATAATAATAATAATAATAATAATAATAATAATAGACTTTATTTATGTTTTTTACAGTGAAGAAATACATATAAAAAAGATACGTGAAGTTAAAAAATACATAAATAAAGTAAAAAATCGATAAGTGTTAACAAACACTTGTTTCGAAGAAATAAAAATGTTAAAAACATACAAATAGAAAAGGCAAATAAATACATCTAACTAAAAACTAGAACTAAAACTAAAAATCTGATGTGTCCAACACATGACTTTCCTATCTAGTTATTATAGGCATTTTCCGGTTATTTTGTACAACCTATTGCAGCATCTCTATAAATGTTTAGAGGATAAACTAAATATATACATTTTACACATACATTTACCTCGAAACATTTTTCTATAGATATTCATTGAAAACGAAAATACTGAAAAATTTAAATTTAGCACTTTTCCATTACGGTCCATTTTAGAAAAATCATGTATAAACAAAAATTATAGACATCGATATCGCAAACAACTTTTAGTTCAACAATTTTCATAAAAATCAGAATTTTGCACATTTTGTCAAATTTCTCGAATACGGACCATTTCAGGAAATTTTGATATAAAGCAAAAATTATAGATAATAATATTAGAAGTAACTTTTATTTGAACAATTTTCTTCTCCAAACACAAATAACAGATATATTCCATAAAATATAAAAATGGCCTCCCATAAAGTACCCCCCCAGATGTTCCGACTTTGTCCAAAATCTAATCATTTCACGTCAGGCCGAAATAAACCTTAAGTTTAAAATTTAATGTTTTTTCCTTTATCCGTTTTTGAGTTTTCTTCAAATTTCGAAATTTACACATTTTCTCAAATATCTCGAATACGGTCCATTTTAGAGAAATTATGTATAGGACAAAAATTATAGAGAATTATATTACAAACAACTTTTATTTGAACAATTTTTATAAAAAATTATTTTTTTTTACATTTTGTCAAATTTCTCGAATACGGACCATTTTAGGAAAATTTTGTATAGAACAAAAATTATAGATAATTATATTAGAAGTAACTTTTATTTGAAGAATTTTCTTCTCCAAACGTAAATAACAGATATATTCCATAAAATATAAAAATGACCACCTATAAAGTACCCCCCCAGATGTTCCGACTCTGTCCAAAATCTAATCAGCTCATTGGACGCTGAAACAAAGCTTAAGTTTAAAATTTGGTGTTTTTCTGTGTATCGGTTCATGAGTTATGCGTTATACAGACACACACACAGACACACACACAGACACAGACACACACACACACACACACACATCATCGCGAAAATAGTCAAAACGGATTCAGGGGACCTCAAAACGTAAAAATCCGTCGAAAACTCGAAGTCGAAAAAAATCATGATTCCTATACTTTCCTTATATCTGTATACAGATAGGAAAGTAAAAATGAATACTTTTGATCATTTGCAGTTTTTGGTATCAGTCTGAGGATTGGATGCAACAGAAAAATATAAAAAAATACTTAAAATTGGTACTGTTATGTAGAGGTAAGTAAAACTGGAGAGGTAAGCAAAAATAGTAAATGAATGTATAAATAGATTATTCCCTAGTTTCTATTAAATTAATAATAAATGTTCTATTAGTATTTCTTAAAAATTCCTTCAAATATTTTTTAAAATTTATTTTATTATTTAATAATTTTAAAGTTCTAGGGTGTGAGTTATACAATTTGGTTCCAATGTAAGAAAATGCTTTTTGTGATAATGACTTTTTTTACAAATTGATAGGTATGAAGTTCCTTCTGTCTAGTATGGTACTAATGGTCCGGATAAGGTCCTTTGTTATTACTATAATGGTATTTTAAGCATATATTAAAGTAGAATAATTGCCGTAAGTCCATAATTTCGGATATTTTATAAAGATCATCAGTAGGATACTTACGACGTATCGACATGATTATTTTTATGAATCTCTTTTGGAGAATTTCCAGAGGATTTATGTGAATACGAGCTGCTGCTCCCCAGATTGGTATTCCGTATCTAAGATGACTCTCCACAAGTGAATAATATAAAATTTTTAATTCTTGTTCGGGCAGGTATTCTTTTAAGCACTTAAAGGTATATATCACTTTTTGTAATTTTTTTATAACGTAGTTAATATGTCTATCCCATCTTAGATGTTGATCTAGTAATATTCCTAGATATTTCATTTCTGTTACAGACTGAATGCCATATGTGTTACCACCAATTTCAATGTTAATTTGATCCATATCTATTAATCCAGAAGCGCTACAACCAAAACATAAAAATTTTGTTTTGCTAAGATTTATGGTCAGAAGTTTATGATCAAACCAATTTTTTTATAATTTTCACGTCTTTTTCAACTTTTTCTTTTAGTTCTTTCCAGGTAGGCGCTTCATAGAATATGGCTGTGTCATCCGCATATCCTATTATTTCACCTGTTGTTCTTAAGCTGAATAAGTCGTTAACATACAAATTAAATAATATTGGTCCTAATATCGTACCCTGTGGAACTCCATATGTAATGATTGCTTCGTTACTTATTTTGTCACCTATTTTTACCACTTGCTTTCGCGAGTTTAAATAGCTCTTAAATAAATCTAATAAGCTTCCTCTGATCCCTGACTCTTCAAGAGTTTGGATTAATAGAGGATGGCTTACAATGTCGAAGGCCTTACTTAAGTCTATAAATAGACATAAGCAAGGCATTCCCTTTTCAAGAGATTCATGGGCTTTTTTTGTTAGGTCGAGTATTGCGTCAACAGTAGAAGTTTTTGCTTTGAAACCGTATTGCTTATCCAATAACAATTTATATTTGGATATAAAAGATGTTAGTCTATTTTGTAATAATTTTTCCAATATTTTTGCTATATGACTTATCAATGATATGGGTCTGTAATTGCTAACTGTTGTTCTTTCACCATTTTTGTATATCGGTATAACCACAGAGTGTTTGAGTGCCTCAGGTCATATCCCTTCTTGGATTCAACCATTTACAATATATATACAAGAGGAGACGATATCTGATCCGCATTTTTTTTTTTAATTCTGTTGTTATGTCGTCAATTCCAGGGAATTTATTATTTTTAAGGTCATGGATCAGATTGTATATTTCAGTCTCATTTGTTGGAGTAAATGCCATGGAATTGGGCATTCTTCTTTTTGTGTGTTTATATTGGGGGTCGATTTGAATTTGTTCAGCTAAAATTTTACCAAAACTCACAAATGTATTATTGAAAGAATTTGCTATTAGTTGAGAAATCATTTAAAAGTTTTCCATTGTCGGTATTGATTATTTCGATATCGTTTTGTTTTTTGCTTCCGTCCACATGTTCTTTCAGTTTCAAGAACAGCGTAGTGGCTAGTGGCTATATCTAGCGACTAGGTTGGCTGTTCTACCAATTAGAATCCAGCCTAATGAGTAGCAGTCATTGCCACTAATTTACTGTTTTGCACATGTCCTTTCGTTCGGCGCTGTCATTTGTTTTGTCTTGTATTCTTTCATTTTTTTTGTTGTTGTTTGTAGTCTGGCAAACATGTCGTTTTTTGAGAGTGAAGACGAGTTTCAAAAGAAGAATGTGCACCGAAATTTGTTTGTGAAATTTATTAGCAAACACCCAGTGCTACTGGAAAAATTTAAAGTACCATAAGTTGTTCAACCTAAAAAGGAAGCGTGGAAAATACCACTAGAGAACACAATCGATGTCACCCCATTAAATAAAATGTTACAAAACATGAAAGCTGCAATTAAAAAGAAAACTGATACTAAAACAACAAGAAATAAGAAAAAAAAAATGAAAGAGTAAGAGAAACAATCTTTGGCATTACCTATTGGGTGCAGAAGAAAATAATCATATTTTCACTAAAGTGCTAGGAGGGGCGAACTAAGGGAAAGCAATATCAAAAAAGATGACTGCCAAGCATAACATAAGCGGGGATGCCCATACTTCAAGTTCTTCACCTTAAATCTCTGAAAATACTAATGGAGAAGCATATAAACCTATGTAAGTTCCGGCATTAAAATTCGGACGTCATTTGAAACTGAAGAAACAAGAAATTTGTCAATATCATAGATGCAGCGAGTCCTTATCTTACAATAATTGCAGCTGTTGAAAGTTAAAATGAAAAAGGAAAAAAAAATGAACTAGAGTTACTTAAAAAAGAATACTAAAGACAATGAATTATAGACGTACGCAGTTATTGTTCTTGAAATGGTTGAACAAAATCTTGCTAGATCAAGCCAGGGGACTTGGAAATCGCTCTTCCCTTGTATCTCATAAAAATATTAATTTGCGAGGCTATGCGTGTTTACATTTATAGTTATAATAATTTTGTTTTCGAGTTTTATTGTATTGGAATGTATAAATACAAATAAGTATATCAACTCGTTTCTGTTCACCACGGTGTTTTGTAGCATTGTTCTAATGGTCATTTTCTTTATCTTCCAGTTCCTCAAAGTCAAATTAATTCTAGAGATCTTTGGCGACATTTTAGGAACACTGCACAGCTTGTTACAAGCTTAGGTACTTTCTCCAGTGATACTCGCACACTGTTGCCTAAGATTGAGAACCTTTTTTAGCTGGTCGCTCCCTTCGAGCATATATATTTCATAGAGTCCGCATTCAACAGAGTTTGTTTGGGTTGTGAGGGGAAATAGGTAGACACTATTTTCAGTGTCGCATCATTTTTACGGGGTTTGCAATTAATATAAATAATAAATTTGATGTATACCTTTAAAATTCTTTAAATTATGCACATATTTTATATACTTGCATTATTTAAGTAGGTATCTAGTAATAGTACAAAAATAAAAATTATTGATTTAACATATTCAACATTATCATGATAAAATGAGTTAAAAACGAAAATATTGTTTATATTGAAAAAATCTGATTATTTTTTTTAACGTTTTAATAGAGTCCAAAATCTAAAACAATATTCCTCATACATAATACAAGTTCTTTAAATGTAATTCACTAAATTTACCATTTATTTTAAATTCATGTTAACGGCCTTTTGCATAAAATGTAGGTACTTATGTTTCTTTTAAAAAAATGGTAGAGACGCTAATGGTTACTTACTTGTGAAATGACCTTGACGAAGCCTTTCCGTATTTCCATTTAAAACCTTCACAAACTCTCACCATTGTTAAAATGTATCACTAAAGTAATAAAATACAAAAAATCAATTATAAACTACAGAAATAAGCTAGAAATTAATGAAAGTCAAAAATCAAATGACAGTTCTGACAATTTCGAACGATTTGACATACCAAGCAAAACGAAACAGACCAATGGGAATGCTGGACACTATATTTCCCCCCTGTACCAAAACAAAGTCCATTTGGACGATGGCTCTAGTAATATATGCTCGAAGGCCGCTCCGCACAAATGCTCACAAACCTTTCTTGTGCATCACACGTTGCTTGAACATCATTACCTTTTTGATTAACGTACTTATCACGAAAAGTATAATGTTTCTTTAATTGTACATGTGTATAACCTAATGGTATAACAAGTTAACATTGTTCATCTCTTAAACTGTGTTGGGGGAAATAGATCCAGTTATGTAATTTTTCAAGAATATGATTTATAATACAGTATGTAGTTTTACCCCAAAATCTTCGCATACTTCACAGTGTAAACCAGGGTCAGCAATATAGCGTAAAAAGATTTCCATGCGATTTCTTGGGATCAGCGCTTTTACTTGAGTTCCATTACTATCTGGCAAAAATTATATTTTTAATACTTTAAGTTAATACTTTCATTCTCGAAACGCAGCGGTTCCTTACATCTGGCCACAACTCTTCTTTCATCATAAACCTTTCTTTCCCGCACACGCATAAATATCGCCATGGTGAGGATATTTACGACACAACTAACAAACTCAAAGTGTGATCTTGTTTAGACCATGGCCCCACATTCGAAATCTCTAACTTTGCCAGCGATAGTTCAATTGGAAGAGCGACTATGCGTATAATAGGAGTATGTGAGTTCGGATCCCTCTGAGGGCAGAATATTTTCAATTTTTTATTAAAACTGTCTTCTCCTAGGGGATCCAAAAATAATTTTCAATATTTTGTAGGGGTAATAATGGGATATGTTTAAGAATTTATTTTAATTTTTCGGATATCTAACCGATAAGTTTTCGGAACTTTAAAACCGATTTTTCACAAAATTATTTTGCTTAAAAATTAACAAAGTAAGTATGTTTATTTAATAGACATCACATTAAGCACACCGAGCATTAAAGATCTAGTTAAAAACTGGAGAGTATCGAGTGAACCATCTCTATCTGATCACAAGATAATTGTGTTTACGTTAGAGAACGACATTCCTGAGACGATCGTCAGGAGGAATCCTAGAAAAAAAAACAGACTGGGACAAATACAACACCATTCTAAAACAAAATTAAGCATTTATCCAGACAAAAAAGGGGCCCAGGCACCCACTTGCTCTGGAAAGCGATCTCGAAGAACTAAATGGAGCAATACTTGAGGTATATGAATCAAGCTACCTCATTCAAAGAAATAGAACTAGTAGAGATGCTCCTTGGTGGAACCGTCATCTGTCAAACTTACGATCCGAAGTGCGGAAGCTCTTTAATAGGGCCAAGCACAGCGGAGGTTGGCAGAGCTACACCGAGGCGCTTACTACCTACAACAAAGAAATCAGGAAAGCTAAACGTAACAGCTTTAAAAAATTCTGCGAGGATATTAACTCTACACCTGCGGCAGCGAGACTGCACAGGGCCCTGGCAAGAGGCAAGTTGATACAGTTATGGCATTAAAGAAACCAAATGGAAGCTTTACGGAAAGTGAGGAGGAAAGAGCTCGCCTCTTACTCGAAACTCACTTTCCTGGAAGCACACCTTTTCTAATAAGGGACACAACTAAGGTAAGAAATCCCCCAAGAGAGGCCGCTGTAGTGGCCAAACACATATGCAGCAGAAATCGGTTAAAGTGGACCGTTTAAGTCTCAGGTGTGGATGGAATATTTCCTGCCCTGCTTCAGCAGGCACAGGAGGAATTACTAACACTCATAATCCAGCTATCCCGGAGCAGTCTGGAGCTGTGATATACTCGTATACCAGAGAGAAGGGCCAGAGTCACCTTTATTCCATAAGTAGGGAAAAAGGATACCACACATCCTAAATCCTTCCGACCAATCAGCCTCACATCCTTTGTATTAAAAACAATGGAGAATGCTGTTGATAATTATATCAGAACGGAAGTCCTGGAGAGGGTGCCACTCCACCACAGCCAACACGCGTAACGAGTAAAAAGATCTACAGAAACTGCCCTGGTACAGTTGACTGACGTAATCCAGGATGCACTGACAAATAAAGAAACGGTCGTGTGTACCTTCCTAGACATACAAGGAGCTTTTGACAACACGCCACACGAAACTGTAAAAAGAGCACTTGCATACAGAGGAGTAGATCACATCATATCCAGATGGATGGCTCAGCTGTTATCTACGAGAACTGCAGAGACACATATAGGGCAGGACACCATCTCCATCTGCACAATCAGATGTCCACAAGGAGGAGTTCTATCATCACTAATGTGGAGCCTAACCGTAGACGAACTTCTATGCAGATTGACTAACCTCGGCATACCCTGTCAAGGTTATGCCGACGACATAGTCATATTTGCTAGAGGCAAGTTTAGAAATATCCTGTGTGATATAGTCCAACGAGAACTAGAACATACCAAAAGATGGTGCCGTGAAGTATAAACCCTACAAAAACAACACTAGCAGTCTTTTCAAGGAAAAGAAAACAATCTCAAAACCGTTAAATTAGACGGAATAGATATAGAATGGAAAAACGAAGTCAGAGTAGTAGAGGATAGTGAGTGCAGATTCTGTGAGGAGGAGGACGAAACCTCCATTCACATCCTAACTGAATGTGTAGCACTCCAGAATCCAGGATATCAAATAGAAGAGGGAGATTTACCTAACTTGAAGCCACTTCAAATCCTACACTTCCTTGAGAAAATAGGATTGGAAGGGTCGTTATAGGCATTGAAACATTTCCTTGGTGCATTGGCGACAGAAGGAGGCACAATAGATCTTTTAGGTCGCAGTGTATTAACACCCCATTCCCAACATAACATGCTTATTTAATACAGAATAAAATGAAACCGTTACAAAAAAATAAAATTATGATCTATGTAAATCATATACACTGGCTACAAAATAAGACTAAATAGTCTTCCCAGCTTTCCTCTGACTAAAATGATAAATTACGTCGGAAAAATCAAGAGTTTTGGCTAATTCATTATCAATCGCTAATATTGCTAAATATTTAAAACCACTTTGACCTGTTTGCTCCTTTGACAAGTCTGAATGATACTTTGAGACAATATTGGTGGTTTTAACTTTCATTTCATCATTTTGTAGGTCCATAAAAGCCAAAATATGGTATAAACAGATCATACACTTGTTCCGAGTTCGCAAATCTTGTTTTCAAATCTGCCATGAACAAATTCAAAACACGAAGGACAACAGAAGATTTAAATTCATTTGATTCTTCTAGCCGAAGTTTTTCACGCGTCTTTTCATCAGCATTGGGATTCCTTTTGATAAACTGGTGAAATGTCAATTGTCTTGGCAATTACTTTGGCTTCACTTAAAATGGTTTCTCATAAATCTCGTAAGACCTTTGTTTCAATAAGTCTTTAATTAGTTGTGTTTTCGTGATCAATAGAGGCTAAGATCTTGTGCCAAAATGATAACTCCAAGAGGAACTTTTGAAACTTTGAAAGACCCAAAGTATTCTAGAGTTCCCAAACCGTATTTATTGCTGATGGAGTTAATGTGGTTAACCTCTCCTCCAGGATCAGGGTCTGAAGCTTTGAGGAATGAAGGATAGTACTTCACAATCGGGGGCACAGCTTGCAGACTTTTTCTCCAACGAGTTTGAGAAAGGCATTGCAAAGACAAAAGGCACATGTTATTTTAACATTTCCAACGACCAAGGCTGCCAGAGAAGAACGAATAAACTTTCAAAAAATTTCAGGACATCATGATTCAGTTTAGCAACATTGACACCAACTCTGGGTTGGACACGGGCCCTGGATCCAGCCCCATCCTTGTGGAGGCCGTGGTTCAGACTTACAAATTATCAAATTGTAACTAATATAAAAAGTAGATTAAAAATGTAGTTATGATTACAGAACCGGAAAACATTTGGTTAGAACTAGGGGACCAGGTCAACTACTTTTATTCACACCAAGTGAAATTATGACTTAAAAATGCTTAAGTGTTAGCTTCAAATATTTTTTATTCACATGACTGCATATTGCGAATGTGTCAAATGAATGTAAATGGGGATGAACCCTTGTATATAAGACCAAAATTTTGTCACGACTTTATATATGTTTCTCCTAATATCACTAAGAGGGTGAATTATAAAGATATTATTCTTATTTTTCTGAGGGTTCTTAGACGGTTTCTGGCCATATAAGTTCAAAGTAATACTAAAATGTAATGATATAACTTACCCTGTTCCCGTGCCTAATAATAGTTTCTTCTAGAGCGTGAACCCATTTTTGCCTTTCTTCGGCATCTCTTGCTTGAAAATGGAAGGTCTTGTGGTCAACGGTAACCGTAAACGTACTATCGTCCTCGTCATCGATACCGATCACTGCCCCTTTTAAACGAACACACCCTCTCCGAACGCCACGCATCATTTTTTCTTTTGACTGTAAATAAAACAATATTTTTTTATTAGGTAAATACACATAAAACAATATATCTCATTTCCAATGCATTAATATAGTACACGATAGAAAATGTTTTCAGAAAAAACTTTTCACCCGATTGTAATTCATGAATCGTTAGTTGACCATAAAAGAAACTTGTACACCTATTCGCATTTTGTGTTATAATTTTTTATAAATCCATTATCCGTAAAAACGGTGAGTTGTAGAATATGTTTCATACATTGTCTACCATTTATTGGGTCAGTACGCTACGATGATAAAAGTAAAAAAGAAAAGGATGTCAAAGGTCTTAAAAACTCGTTTCTTCACTTTTTTGGACCAAAAATATTTTTTATGTCTCCATTATACGTGTCTATTTTGTTAAAGTCTCTCTTTACTGGGGCATACCCAGTTATAAGTTCTGTTGTTTTCAACTGGTTCCTATTAATGTAAGAGTAGTTATCCTGTTCTTTTTGAACATGGTCTCCCATGTGCTTGTTTTGGGCTCTTCTTCCCATAGATGTTGTGTTTTCTCCGAACCCAGTCTTTTATGAAACGTTAAACTAAACTTCTTCATCATACTCAAACCTAGAAGGATGGATTATACTGTCCCAAAAACATACCGACCAATTAACCTCACATCGTTTTCCATGAAGACATCGGAAAAGCTATGCGTACATAATTTTTAAAATTTGTATACAATAATGTAACCGATATTGTAACAACATGATTTATTTTTGTTCTGTTATTTTTAAATTGGTATTATTGGTTTTCATAAAATAAAAAATAGCAAACAGTTCAGTGTTTCAATCATAAGCGTACGGAGAAAACTTTTTACAAATATAAGTAAACAAACACAAAATACTATATTATCTTATAGTGGGTCCATCTTCAGTATTAATAGAATAAATTACTTTCTATTGACTTGAATGACACATGCATATTTTTGTTAGAAATGATTAATTGTTGTAAAAAGTTAACTGTGCTTTATACTTGTTAATGTATACAAATAAAGAAAAACGAATTCCATCATAAATCAAACAGAAATCCAATAAATTTTCTGACAGAGACCAAATGACCAGTGACCTGGATTGCATTATTAATTATAAGGATTTTCAAAGATGCAGTTAAAGCTTCAACCCAACAATTGAAATTCTGCAATAACCATTATACGGGGTGACAATTTAAAAACTTACAATGGCTATATCTCATGAATTAACTAAATATGATATTAGAAAAGTAAAACCTAATAAAAATAATTTATTTTGTATTTCTGGAATAGAAATATTTAAAAATATTTCATTCTGATAAACATGTCACCTAATAGATTAATCGATTATTTTGCCCAGTCCTAGTCTTAACACTCTATAAAGAATAACGTATGAATACCTAGGAAGTATATTAACAGACGAAGAAATAATAGATGCGAAACTTACAAACAGGACAAATAAATAAATTAGAATACACTATTCCCTAAATAAAACAATATTAATACATAAACATATTGATACAGACACAAAATTGAAAATGCATAATACAGGGTGGGCCAAACCACTGTTGTAGCTCTGTAACTCCTACTATACGATTTATTTGAAATACATATCTGTCAGTGGGGGTCAAAACGAAATATCCGAAAATTATTTTCTTGTCACGAATTATTGTTTAACTTGCAAGGCTCCATAATTTTCTAAACGAGTGGCACGATTTTCAAAAACTCAGCAGCGTTGTATAGGGAATGACAAAAACCTTTTAATAAGGTATCACTGATCCCCCTTCCCTATTTGAAAAAATTTGGAGACTGACACCCCTACTGAGGGGGTTGAAGGTTTTACTATGCTTTTTGCGTCAAAAGATGTCCCCTTGACAAACAAACTTGACGTGTTTTTGAATTTCGCCGAAAACTTCTTTTCCACCCTGTAATGCCTTACGGTATTTTTTCGATGGACCACCCTGTATGTTTTACTTATACCCATTACTTCGGCAATCCATTTTTGATTTACATTAGGCTCTCCTATCGCTGTCAAAACAGATAATTGGTTATCATCATCAGTAGCACGTTTGTGAATTACTGGTTTTTTATAAGCAACATATCCTGTTTCGCTTAATCTTGTATGTAATTTTTGCGTCAATCGGGATATTGTTAATGATAAATTCTTTTTGCCGATAAACAATTTCTGTCGGATTCTCCCAAAACGTAGACCATGTCAATTAATTCATTTTTTTTTGTAAAAATCAATATTAATAGAAGAATTAAGGCGATCAGTAAAAATAACTGATATATTAATGTCAGACACTAAATAATCTGACACCTGATTAAGACCTAGCCTACTTGATTGAATGTGTTCACTTTCGATAAAACCACTAGTCGAAATTCGACTTTTTATAGATAAATGTCTTTTTAGAATTTACTTTATAACGAAGACAGCTATGCATAGGAACGTACTTGGGGAAGGCGAAGTGTATAAAAAAATCTCTTTCCGTTGATGAATAGTAATAAAGAATAGGGTGTTTCAATTGAAAAATAAAAAAAAAAAAATTCCTGGAAATTTTAGGAAAGTGAAATTAATTTGTGGCCACCCAGTACAAAATAAAAAATAAAAATTTGGTCTAATAAATAATTTGTTCTATTGGCTTTATACATTTGTAGTTTTCTTAAATTGTAACGTTAAATTCGAGAGAGCACTGCATATTTTAATAGGCGTCTGAAAATTTAATATTTTTCAGTATTTTTTTTGTACTAGTGACCATAGAATACCTAAAACTGTAAAAAAAGTTGGGTCATTCGTTTAAAAAAAAATGAGTTGCCTAATTTACTATTGGGCCACACTGTACACAAGAAAATAATTTTCGGATATTTAATTTTGACCCCCCACTGACAAGTATACTTCAAATAAATCGTTAAGATTTGCATAGTAGGAGTTATAGAACTACGACAAAGGTTTGGCCCACCCTGTATAATTACAGTACCAATATAAATGCAATGGAAATAAAACATTGAGAAAAAAAAACGGAGAAAACTATATTGAACAAAATAAGAAATGAAGATTTTATTACAAGAATAATAACAGGAACCAATAATAACAAACATCAAAAATAAACAATTTAAGTGATATGGTCACCTAGTAGGAGTGAAACCAGATAAAATAGTGAGAAAATTAATGGAAATAGGAAAATCAAGAAAAATGCAACGAACGAAAGCCCAGAAGGAAAACGCTAGTCAGGAATTATAACCAATAAAATTTCCAAAAATCTTTTTAATTTAAATAAAGGTCTACACCAACATTTTAAAACTCTCGCAGTCAAACACAAATAGATATCACTTTATCCACAACTGGTATCTATAAATGAAGTCTAAACTGGTAAGTGTGTGATAACATTTCGATGTCAGACCACCGCTGATTAACATTCAAAATAAACTTGATGTTTCCGACCTCGACGTTATCTTGGAACCCTAGGAAGAAGGACAGGGCAACCTATGCTTATCTTCTCCAAGAGGCTCTGAGAAAGGTGGAGGCCAAAACAACAAACATACTTACATATTTCTTCTCAGAGAATCTAAAAAAATCGTTAGACAAAAACAAAGAGACGCATGGAGATTCTACTGTGAGGTAGGCAGCAAGACTTCAGAAAACTTTCTCAAGAGATTCACACCGCAACATTGGTGAAGTAATCAAAGAGGATGGCATGAAAAGTGTAAATTTTGAAGATACCATCAAACTTCTACTGTCACCAAACTTCCCTGAGTGGGTCATCACATACATGGTCGACTGGACAGAGGAAGAAATCAATCCAATTGTCTAAGATTGGCAAACTGCCAAACACATTGTAGACGATGAAAAACTTAGATGGTCTACTTCAGTGGAGTCTGAAAAAACTCACACCGCACCTGGTAGGTATATGAAAATCTCGTTGGCTTTGAGGTATATGCCCAAAAATGGAGAGAGTTAAACGTGGTATTTATACACAAACCTAGAAGGATAAATTACATTGTCCAAAAAACATAGCGACCCATTAGTCTGACGTCGTTTTCCATGAATACATTGGAAAGGCTAAACCACTACACCTAAATCAACACGCACACATCTCAGGCAGATCTACTGATTCGGCCCTTCATCTAGTTGCTGGCCGAATAGATTCCGTACAATAAGGAGTCCGCCTTGGGCGTTTTCATAGACATATAATGTGCTTTTGATAAAATCCCAAGATAATACACTCACTAACCAACATGAATGTTCCACAGATGGTTAGTGGGTGGATACATAACATGGTCTCAAAGCGAGCAGTAAACATAAGTGTAGAAAATGTGAATATAAGAGGCATGCTTATTTGCGAGATGTCGACAGGGAGACGTACATCACCTCTACTGTGGAACATAGTCCTCGACAAACTCATCAGCCATCTCAATAATGACAGTCACTACATAATATCGTATGCAGATGACCCTGGTCATTCTGCAAACGAGGAATTTGGAGAACATACTCTGCGAATGAATGGAAGTTGCTTTCAAAATCATAAAACAGTGTGGCAAGGACCATTAACTATCTATCATTCCCAAGAACACAGAATTTGTTCTTTTCACAAGTAAAATGATAAAAATTTAATTAAAACCTCCAGAACTCCTAAACACAAAACTAAACTTTGCAACAGAAGCGAAGTACCTAGGACTCACCTTTGACAGCAAGTTAACATGGAACTCACACTTAAAAAACAGTAAAAAGAGCATACATTGCTTATGAACAATGCCGCCGAACAGTGAGGCACACCTAGGGTTTCTCCCCCAAAGTCGTCACATGGACTTACGCGGCCATCATAAGACCTATGCTAACATACGCTGCAGTTGTCTGGGTATCGAAAACTTAATAATTGACAGCTGCCCGCAAACTAGAACAAATTTAAATAACAGCATGTCTCCACATAACAGGAGCCATGAAAACCACACCAACCGGAGCCATGCAAGTCATTCTAGTCCCACTCTCCTTGATATTTACATCCAGAAAGTTGGTCTGATGAAAATGATCACAAGGTTGGAATAGAACCTGATGTAGGATCTGGTGAGGCGAGATTTCGCTTTTAGGAGGCGCTCAATACGCTTCCACGGGTTCAAGCGAACATGGACTTCATCTCACCGAGACATATCTTCCATAAGCCATATAAATATAAATAGACGAGCCGGAAGTGGCAGGTACGAGTCATGTCTACACCAACGGTTCTACAACAAAACAAGGTTCAATATGGGGAATATATTGCAGATCCTTAATCCTAAATATAAAATGGGCTGTGAGCAATAGTGTCAGTGTAGTTCAAACCGAGCTCACGTTGATTTTCATAGCAGCAAATGAAGTTACCAGAAACAATATCACTGAAAGAAACATTCTCCTCTATACAGATAGCAGACAAGCACTACTCACCCGGGTCAAACCACAAATTTACTCAGGGTTAGTACTAAAATGTCACGAACCTTTGGCTGAAGTATCCATCAACAATGTAGTCACATAAAGATGGATCAAAGGTCACGCCACATCGAAAGGTAACCGTTTTGCTGAATCACTAGCCAAGAACGCAGCCAACCAAATACTTTTTGGACCTGGACCTTCTATTGGACTGACAACATCAGTAGTGACAGACCTAATTAAAGAACATTCCCTTGTGAAATTCAAGGAAAGATGGAATGAAACAAGAAACTGCAGACTTGTCAGGAAGCTTCTAAGTTACCTTGACGACAACAACAACAACAACAACAACAACAACAACAACAACAACAACAACAACAACAACAACAACAACAACAACAACAACAACAACAACAACAACAACAACAACAACAACAACAACAACAACAACAACAACAACAACAACAACAACAACAATAATAATAATAATATTGGGGGGTGGGTGGCTCAGTGGTAGAGTCTCTGCCTGTGGATCCAAGGGTCCCAGGTTCGAATCCCACCATTGGCCGGGATTTTTTCATTTAATTTAATTATTTAAAATTAATTCTGATGCCTTGGTAGGATTCCCCACTCGACCATTCACTGTTTTCTTATATTAATTAACAGTGCTGTTCCTAAAGTGGCGCTGGGAAACAGTAACAAAGCCTACACAGAACACGAGGCTAATAACCTTAGCAGTTGATGCCGATGACACCAAATTAAAAAAAAAAAAAATAATAATAATAATAATAAAAACTTATAACTTTTCATTTTATTTTCCACTCTCTAATAAATATTGGAAAAAAAAATATTCAAAACTATTTTTCTGAAAACTACAAGTTTAGACTCTCTTTGTACGCCCACGAATTATCCCTTTTAATATTTAACACATTTGAAAATTTTATTGTAATCATTGTTCAAACGTTATAAAGTTAAGTTTAAATAAATATATTTGTTAAACCTCTATATGGAAAAAAAAAACGAACAGAGATAAATGTTTCAACTAAAACAATTTTAATTAAAAATCGGTAACTCTCACACAAAAAAAAAACAGTAAACTTTCATACATACTCCTTTTAAATAATATTTATCTTTGTTATTATTACATATTTGCAATGGTATATTTTATTAAAATTTAATAAACTTCATTACTTTATTCAACAATTTTCATAAATACATTTTATGGTCACACTATTTTTTAAATTTTTATTTAACCCGCCTATGACGAAGATTGGATAAACGACAACAATGGTCGAAATATCGAGATGATTGAACAAATAGTATATTACATTACGAGTGTGGAAAGTGACATTTTTCACTTTTCACACAAGTGATGTACAATATTTTTACTACGACCACAAAATAATTTCATCAAAAAAATGTAAAATCAGGTTACTATAATAATAATTAAAATGTATTTAAAAAAATAATCAACAATAATCATATTTATTCAATTTTATTATTTTATAAAAAAAAAACTAAAAAACAAAAAAAAAAAAAAATGTCTGCCTCCGGAAGGATTTGAACGCGGTCGCTCGCCAGGTCTCAAATGGCAAAGTTGTTATAATTTCATAGTCTAACCACCTGAGCTAATAGACCTTGCGTCAATTGAATGATCTAATCGGTTGTGTTTTTAACCAGAATAAAAAGCAAACATAACTTAGTTATTTTAAAACTATTTTAATATTAATTGTTAAAGATGAATATCTAGGATCTAATTTACAACAATTTCAATAATTTAACAATCAAATCGATTTTAGTATTAATATAGATCAAAATAGAAATGATGCGTTTGGCATTTTGTGACAGCTGATGCGGAAAGTAGCATATTCGCACACGGGTGGAAAGTAAATTCTTATTCATACGCATGTGATATAGGGCACTTTCCATAGGACTATATAGTGTCACTTTCCTAAGTGGTCGTAGGAAAATATATTTGTTTTAGGGCAGTAGTGTTTATATGGTCAAAGGTATAGATAAAACATCACCTTTAAAATTCACAAAAGTCGAAGCGAACAATTCTTTTTTTTAAGTGTCACTTTGGATTTAATTCATGACTTCCCATTCACATAGTGGATTTTATTTGTTGCACTAGGTGTAAGTGTTCTGCACTAATTGCATTTGATTTGTTCAGTTTAACTTCAAATATTTGAGTGTAGATAAAGTGTAACTGTTTTATTTGCAAACAAACGTACACTGAATCTACACCTCTACACTGATTTTCAACGGAAGTGTAGCTCAGTGTAGCTGTCAAATGTGTGATAATTTGCAGTAATTGACATACAAAAAAAAGAGTGGATCTGAATGAATCTATGGTAGATGGTGTATATATTATGATGGGTGATTTTAATAGAGTAATGGCTATATGTGAGCATTTGTCTTCATCTTCTTCATCGGAAGAAGATGAAGTATTAACGGAAGTTCTTTTATTAGAAAGAAGGAAATTAAACAAAATGATATACTTATTAACTAAAAATATAATTGATCAACATGACGATGAAGAGTTTAATCTAAAAATAAAATTGTACCAAAATGTAAAACAGGCTAAATTTGAGACATTTAAAAAAAGTGATAGGTATATACAAAAAAAAAAACACTAATTTTACTTAAAATTTACAGGTAAGAACATGTAAGACCACATTCGATTTAAAAGTGTTGCACTTACACCAAACGATCACGTAACCTACTTTTGACAGTTTGTCAGTTCGAATACAGTATCGAGTGTGACACTAGTGCAACAAATAAAATCCATTATTACTTTTGTCTTTGTCGGTCATGGCCTGCTTTAGAAAGACGTTTTGTTGATTACTCTCTAGATAACAACTCAATTTGAAAAACATAAATTCTAGCACATTTTTAAGTCAAATGTATGCCTTACCCATTTCATTTGAAAAATTTCAAAGCACATCTTGGATAAATTTGCAAATCGTTCTTTAAATAACCGGTCAAAAACATTATTTAGATTCGGCTATCAATAACCATTTGAAATTAAAACTTTAAAAAAGATGTTACCTATTGTTTTAAATCACTTAATCGAATGATCAATAATCAGCAACACACAAGTGTGCATAAAATAATATCGCAATGACATTGATAAGAGTAAAAAATGGTCGATTAGAAACATTACAAAAATGGCAGATGCATTACAAAAATGGCAGGTACATTGAAAAGGTATATAATTATTTGTAAAATTAAATATATTTAACTAAGACATAAATGTAGGACATTAATTGTGGAATCCTTGCTTCTAAAAATAAATTTACTTTAAATGTTTTAAATGTTAGTAAAAGCATTTTTTTTAAATGCTTCTTTACACATAACTAGGTAACAAACAATTTGTACTGTATCATCCTAAAAAATAATTATCATGTATTGTAGTTAATTATAATGGTATTTACGAAAGTTGGAGTAGGAATATATGATTGTACGGCTGTACGCATGACATACGTAATCATTAGCTAGATGCGATAATAAATTTAATGTTGTCATGAATTACGTATACAATGTTATCAATGATATTATCGAAAATTACTAATTATAAATTCTCAGGAATACGAGGATTGTTCGATAACTACGTAGCCTAATAAAAAACATTTAATTTTTCAATATAATCTTACTCGCTCAACACACTTATTCCATACTTATTCCAAATTAGCAATGCCTTCATTGTGGGTCGATGAATCCAAGCTCTTACCTCAGAATTAGACGAAAATATTTTACTTACAATTAGTTAGTAATATGTGCATTTGAATCCTTCGAAATTGTTGGGAAACGAATTATTGTTCACTTCGATTTCCCCACTAGCATATCGAGGATCACAACGCAGGACCTCGTAACTAACACATCAACTAAAAATTATATTTTATGATAATCTCGTTTAAAACATTTTTCTCCATCTACTGTATAGGGGAAGTATTAAATTTTTGAACACAACATGGGTTAAATTACAGAAAACATTAGAGTAAAATGAATTTTTTATGCACTTGTGAATCGTTTTTATCTCCTGAAAAATGTCAATTTTGCGACTTGTGGCCCTCGATATGTCACTTTCTTACCCGCAAATGTCACTTTATAAATACAGGGTGTCTGTAAAAGGTCTTTACAAAAACATACCACATATTCCTTAGACCAAAATAAGTCGATTTAAGTAAAATTACCTTAGTACAAAGTTGCTTCGTTTGGGCTCCAGAGGGCCTTGAAGTTACAATTTTTAAATCGTTTTTCCCATATAAATTTAAAACGGCATATGCGATTTTGCTGAAATTTGGTATATTGGTAGAGTTTTATGTGGCAAAAAAATGGTATTAAAATTTTGTCCAATAATAATACATAGGCGTAGAACTTGATTTTTTAAATAATTGCACCTTTAAAAATTCTACGCCAATGGAAGAAAAGGAGTTTGAGTATGAAATTTAGATTGCCCAACTCATTTACTTTAAAAAATGTACTCTTGATAAGACTCGATTACTCTCATGGTTTTCGCTAAATTTCTGTTTTAATAATTTAGAGTGTATAGGTTTCACAAAAATATTTATTTACAACATAATCAAAATAGAGATTTTACAAAAATTGTTCAAAATGTTCACCATTTTCACGCATACAAAGATTTATACATCGAAGAAAATTAAAATGTATCCTTTCCATAACTTTTTCATCACCTCTAAGATTGTTTATTGCATCTTGAATACGTTGCCAGAGTTGTTCCTCATTTTCTACAGGTTCCCTGTAAACTGTGGATTTCAGATGTCGCCATAAAAAGTAATCCATCGGTGTTAGGTCTGGGGAACGTGGTGGCCAGTTTACAGGTGCGTCATTACCTCTGCCTATCCATTTGTGTGGATATTGTTCATTCAAGTGGTTTCTAACGTTTAAAGAAAAATGCGGTGGAGCTCCATCTTGCATAAACCACATATCTCTCCGAAGTTGGAGAGGTAAATCTTCTAACAATTCTGGCAACGTATTTTGTAGAAAATCCAAATAATTTTCTCCAGTTAATCTTCGTGGAACTATGACAGGACGAACAATGAAATTACCAATTATTCCAGCCCACACATTAATTTTGAATTCGTGCTGAAAATGGTTTACCTTTATTGCATGCGGATTTTCAACGGCATAAGCATGTTCATTATGGGTATTAGTTATACCTCTTCTTGTAAAACCCGCTTCATCGGTAAAGAGAACTTTCTTGACAAAGTTTGGATCTCTTTCTCTTTGCATTTTAACAAATCGACAAAAACTTAAACGAATTTGAGGATCATGGACAAATAATTCTTATACTGGCTTCTTATGGTATGGATATAGCAATTATTCTCTAAGCACTTTATGAACGACATCTTTACTTACTCCTAGTTCCCTTCCAATTCGTCTGGTGCTTAATTCTGGATCTTCAACACGTTCTAAAATGTCTTCTTCAACTTCAGGAATCCTTACAAAAAGTTCTCTTCCATTATCAACAGTGTTGGGAGCAAAGGAACCGGTCTACCGAAGACGTCTCTCAACAACAGCAAAAGTTGGGTGGCTAGGTACACGACGATTTGGAAACTTTTCAGAGTACACCCTGACTCTCTCTCTCGAGCATTTCATTCACAAAATCCTAATGTCAGTAACATATCGGTATATTCTGCATTGGTATATTGTACAGCCATATTAATAAACCACGCATTTGTTTTTTTAATTATTGAGTCAGATAGAACACTTTCAATCGTTAACAAGAGATTAGGTATTAAAACTTGACAATATTTTTATTTAAATGAAACTATGGAAACCAACAATAAATGTTTTTGTATACGTATTGCAGGCAAATAATTAATATTCCTCAAAAAATCGTACATGGCAAGAATCGAGTATTTTTGTTAAAAGTCTCGATTAGAGGTGTTGAAGAAGATATGAAAAAAGTACATTTTTATGTTTTTCATCGTATAAAATTTTGTCCGATAATAATACATAGGCGTAGAACTTGATTTTTTAAATAATTGCACCTTTAAAAATTCTGCGCCAATGGCAAAAAAGGGGTTTGAGTATGAAATTTGGATTGGGTACTCATTTACTACAAAAAAGTACCCTTGATAACACTCGATTTACTCTCATGGTTTTGACAAAGTTTGTATTTTAATAATTATTGTTTATGTTCTAAAATTACCAAAATGCAAATTTCGTCAAAACCATGAGTAATCGAGTCTTATCAAGAGTACCTTTTTTAAAGTAAATGAGTTGCGCAATCTAAATATCATACTCAAACTCCTTTTCTTCCAATGGCGTAGAATTTTTAAAGGTGCAATTATTTAAAAAATCAAGTTCTACGCCTATGTATTATTATCGGACAAAATTTTAATACCATTTTTTTTTGCCACATTAAACTCTACCAATATACTAAATTTCAGGAAAATCGCATGTGCCGTTTTAAATTTATATGGGAAAAACGATTTAAAAATTGTAACTTCTAGGCCCTTGGAGCCCAAACGAAGCAACTTTGTAGTAAGGTAATTTTACTTAAATCGACTTATTTTGGTCTAAGGAATATGTGGTATGTTTTTGTAAAGACCTTTTACAGACACCCTGTATAGTTGCAAATTCATCGGAATTCATCCCACCTTCTGCGTCATTCCACACAGAGCAATATCCGTCTATACTGCAGAGGTTAGATTAGATGTTACAAGTCATAAAGTTAAAGCTGAGTTCTGTAATAAAAACTGCTGACAATAGATTTTGGGTCCATCAGAATACCTTGTAGATCTGCAGTGAATACAAATAAATGTCGATTTTTTTCACGTAAAGAAGATTCCTCCGAATTCGGGCCATCTCTGTGTTAGGCCACGTAGTTACCGAACAATCCTCGTAATGTTTTGAATTTCTTGTGATACGTCACCTAGTTTCAGACGTTTATATTAATTTCTTTTTTAAATGTGTGTAGGTATTTTGTTTTCAATTTCATTGTGATTAAAGCGTCAACTCATTGCACAAATTACCTCAAAAGTCATTCAGTATAAAACATTGGCGTACATAACACTTTTCGGTATATAAATTAATAATGTTCGTCTTAACCCTTTCGCGACTGGTTTTGAAAATGTGCCCACTGTACGGACGTTTTCACTTTGGCTCAGGGACGGATGTCGAGTTTATCCGACACTTAAAAAACGATCAAAATTAAGACTTTCTTTGTCAAAGATTTCTGTTCTGGCATTAGGAAAACATATATTGTAAATACTAGACCAAATTATAATATATATATTTTATAAAAATGTAAAAAAACAACAACAAAAGAAATGAACCAAAACTACTGAAAAAAGACAGAAAATAAGTATTAAAAATGTTTAACTTTGGTATGTCTCAAAACATGGAACGATGCATAAGCCTACATTACAGTTTGGACACATGTAAGAGACTCTTTTCTTCACTCTAGTAATCTGTGCACATGCAATACAACGCCGCATTGCCCTCTTTGACTTATCTATGTTGTGTACTAGTGATGGGAAATGGCGTTCTGTTAGCCTACTTAAAAAATTAGGTACAACCCTTGGCATATTATGTGGCAAAGTAGGTCTAAAAAAATACAAACAGTCAATAATACCGAATATGTACGAAAATATTTTAAATCGAATTACCTCTCCAAGATCTGACGAACAAGATTCAAATGAAAAGTTGCTAGAGGAATATTCTTTTCATTTTGAGTGAGTAAAAGCGCACGACTATTTAAAATGCAGATATCCAAAATATGAAAAAATAATTTCTTGTACTATTTTATACTGTTTCTCATACAATCTATGCTGCTAACGCCCGTATGCACCGTACACGTTTAATCCAGATCAAGTGTTTAATCACGTTTAGTACCATTTTTAGCTATGGTACAAAACGCGATTAAACCCTTGATCTAGATTAAACGTATACGGTGCATGCGGGCGTAAGTAACATGTCTGAACGGTCGACAGTCCCCATTTTTTTCATTATAATCTACCACACCCAAAGGTTTTCTTTGTCTTTCTTTAGTTATTCTGTCCACTTTGGGTAGAGTAATTATCTCGTTTTCATGATGACTAGTCAACATGTACACATCTCTTCGGTCTTTCCACTTCAATGCTAACAAGTTTTCAGAACTTTTCCACGAAGTCTCTCCTTTATTTAGTTTTGTTTTTAGTTTCGGCATAGCTTTTCTATTCTGCCGTACAGTTCCGCAAGCATTGGTTTGTCTCTCAAACATATATAAATATAAAGAAGGGCTAGTATAAAAATTATCTGTATAAAGAGAATGTCCTTGATACAGATATGGCTCCATCAGTTTCATTACAACCTCACCTGTGACTCCTAGTGCAGGGTTGACCTCACTTGGAATGTCTGTATTTTTGACAACATATACTATAAAATCTAGGATATGAATCCCGGAAAAAATATGATGCAATGTTATTGGAGATAAATTATCAGGAGTAAGCAATGATGCACTTGCTTATATTCCAAAACAATCGTCTCTTGCCAGAACACTTCGAAATTATCGAGCAGAGAAGCACTTGCCAAATCCATCTACGATGCATTTTGCAATTCCTGACAAATACTCGGACTTAGTGCTGCATGACTCTGGAGTCGAAGATCCAAACGGAATTTTAATTTTGGAAGATCGCGAGTAATTGTGCGAATTAAACCAAGTAACTCTATTCGGCGACGGAACATTTGATAAAGCACCAACGATGTTTTATCAACTTTATACTTTGCATGCCAAAGCAGGAAATTCGTATCCACCATGTGTGTACATATTGTTACAAACTAAGAATGAAGCAACATACCTACAGATGTTTCAAATTGTAAAAGGGTTAGTTCCAAGCATGGCGCCTCAGAAGATACTTTTAGATTTCGAGAAAGCCTGCATGAATGCTGCAGGGCGAACTTTTCCAGAAGCCGAAATTAAGGGATGTTATTTCCATTTGTGTCAAAGGCTTATAAGAAAAGTTAATGCAGTTGGTTTAAAATCGGAATTCGAATCGAACATCGACACAAAATTAAAACTAAAATCCTTGGCAGCATTATCGTTTGTGCCGTTAGAAGATGTACGAGATAATTTTAATAGCCTTGCAGAAACTTTTCCTGATGAAGAGACGTCCTTACATATTTTTTTTCAACTTATATACAAGGTGCCGCCGGAAAAATTCCACAATTCCATCCGAGAATATGGAACCATTACGATGCCGCTCTTGATGAAACGCCAAGAACGACCAATTGTTGTGAAGGGTTTCACAATGCCCTTAATTCCATATTTCATTGCAGTCATCCGAGCATATGGATGCTTTTCGATGGATTGAGAAGAGATTTAGCATGCCACAAACTTACATTGGTGAACTCCCAAGCTAACAGACTGGAGCCCACCAAAAAGAAATACAGACAACTGTACGCGCTTGTAGCCAGTTCTGTAGAAAAGTATCAAGAAACAGATAACAAAGTATCTTACTTAAGGAGAATAGACAACTTACAGTAGTACGTCTATTAAAGTGCGTTTATGTTTTGTTACATTATTCATTTTTTCGTTTTTAATGTATTAATATGGAATAAAAATATATTACACTAAAAACCTATATGCATTTTACGTTTGTACCTACATTATTATATAAAAAAATATAAACACAAATCCATGAATATATTAGTACAAATAGTTGGCGATTATAAAATTAAAATAAAATCAACATGGAATTGCAAAAATATTTAGGTTTTAAAGATAAAATATGTACCTACAAAACTCGCCATTTTACAAAAAATGCAAAATCATTACAACCGGAATTTCATAAATATAATTATTACAAATCGTTAACGATTATAACATTATAAATGAAAACAATGATCAAAAATCATAATAGAACTCAAAAAATATTTCGAACCAAAAACCAATTATATTTATCAATAAAAAATATAGTACACTTGTCTGAATTTTAAAATTAGCGCGGAACAAAAATAAAACCAGTCTTCAGTAACTTACTAGTAACTTACTTATAAACGTAATTTATTATAAAATATTATGAAATAAAGTTATTATGACAGAATTCCAAAAACCTAACGTTATTCTACGAAGATTCTTAAATTTTGAAAAATTTTAGTTTAATTCAGGTTAAGGTCTATAATAAATAGATATTAATGATATAATCCCTAATTACCTTACAATATTCAAAGAAGATTGTTAAATTTGCAAAACTTTTGTCTAATTAATGTAACGGTCTATAATAAATAGATATTAATGATATAATCCATGAGTACCTAACATTATTCTAAGAATATTTTAAATGTTAAAATATTAGGCACAGTTTGAGTTTAATTCGTGTCTTTATTTAAAACGGTTCGACTATCAATTCTTGTAAATGCCGTTTAGTGACCCTTTAATTATTTTCGAAAAATTTCGTAAATTTCGCCAACTTAAATGGAAAACATGAGCTGCCAAACTGTTTAACATCTATGCATATGCAAATGAAATGTCTGTTTCCGTTGCCTTCTGCTTGTTAAAAGACGAAAGTATACAAGTTACTTGAAACTGCAATGGGCAACTTATAAAGAAAGATATTGACGGCATGGGATTTATCCTGAATTAAAAATTATTAACAAAAAACAATAAATGAAATAATAAGTACCTATCTTAATTTTATAATCTCCAGTAAAAATAAATGACCACTTGCAAATATTTCGTTTTAATTAAGATACACACTGTATGAGATAAGTAAAATATACACCCCCATCAGCATAATTTTCTCGCGGCGAAACTGATCGTTATGAAGTTTTAAAAGCGGATTTGGTGGAATTAGTCTGTCCTCAACAATCCATAATGGAGATATAAATATTATAAACCGTATTAACTTTATTGTGAAAGTATTTTAAGAATTTTTTAAACTTGTCTAATATTTTTCACCTGGAATATAACAAACCAAGGTACAGATCTATTCTTTGTATCGTACTTATAATAATTCCGAATAAATAACTGAGTAGATTCCTGAATTATCAGCAAAAATTATGGTAACTACTGTAAACAACGATAATTAAAGTTTTAATCAAACAACAAAAAATTGTAACAAAATATAAATATAAACTACATGCACTTTGCGCTTTTTTCAATGTGCGCTTTTTTCCATGTGCGCTTTTATACCCGTGAGCTTTTTTCCGTGTGCGGTTTTTTCCGTGTGCGCATATTTCCTATGGTGGGAGCATCTGCTCTCGACGAACGTCGTATATTTCCGACACCAAGCGGACTTCTCCGACATTAGTATGTGAGCCAAGTCCGATACTGACGGAATAAGTCGACAACCGTACACCAGCCACTGTAACCTTAAAAGGGGGTCGGATTAATTCGGCAAGTAGTCTTGAAAGTTGAAAAAGTACTGAATGTATATATCCGACAGCCGTCTGTGTGCCATTTTTTTGGGAACCGTGTATATCCGACGTCCGTCGCGAAAGGGTTATTAATATTATTACGATTTTGAAAAATATATAATAATTTCTGGTTTTCGAATTAGGGCATTTATATACTACTCAAAGGACCACGCAGTTTCCTTATGGCAAATAATGCCTTTCGATCGATTTTATGTATTATGTTGCAGTTTTTGATCACCTAAGTAAAAGTGTTTATAGGCACAAAGTTCTCCTATGAATAGTTTTTGAGATACAAGGTGTTAAACTCTTATAATTTTAAAAAATACATAATTTTGATAATATTCATAAATATTAAAAATTACGATTTGACTTTCTAAGATATTTGTTACTATCAAAATACAATAACAACTTTTTTTGGAAAACAGTGAAGGATTTCTAAATAGGCCACCTAGGCTATAGCCTACGGCAAATTTTCGAAGGCAGAATTTTTTCAGCCAAATTTCTTCTCTCTATTCGGTTCGCAGTAAGTTGTAATGAATCTACAAATTATTTTACATTTCTGTAACAAATCTATAATTTCTTTTCGGCATTAACGATGCGACCTAGGAAGAAACTGAAGAAGAACGATAAATAACACCAAAGAGGCTCTCGTTCACGAGATGGTCATGCAGATATGATACCTGAGAGGTCTTGGAAAGATATTTACGATACTCTAAAATTAATCTCTAATGACAGATCAGGGAAGGCGATTACGACAGCAGAGGCAACAGGATTAATCAGGTGAATAACCAGTTATGAAACGACGTTTATGAATGTTTTTTGAAATAGTATTCTGAATTGCATCAATGTAGTTGATAAAAACTATAACAGGACACCGCAGTAATTGGATTGGTCATGGATTTGTAAAAATCCTTAATTTTATTAATTTCATCTTCCATTTTATGCACAAACAGGAGGCCAAGGTGAAAATTGGGGATGCAAGGGAAAAGAGTACTAGAAATATAAAGCGATATTTCGATGAAAGCAACGATGACGAAGAAGTTCTGTTTGGTGCTAATGATGATTTCGAAATAAACGTTTTCCATACAGTTGTCATCTATTAGGCTACGCTGCAAATCTTTGCGTAGTAAATTCAAATGTCAGGCTGATTTTTAGCTTAATGTAGCGCTAGTCTTAATCTCGGAGTTGGACTGTCGAAAATATACGTACGACGAGTTTTCGTTTCGAGATTTTATACGTTCTCTTTTAATTTTTCTAATTCTAAGTTGGAGAAATAAAGAGTGAAGCGTTAAAATTGTGTGAAGTTTATTCACACGATATTTCAGACGATCTAGTTGAAATCATCTTTCACCTCAAAGAGCATTTGGCACTAGAAGACAAAAAACATGTAAATATGTGCAACTTGATTTTTACAAATATCGACATACTTTAAAGAACTTACAAATCAATGGAAGCAAGCAATTGTTCTTCGAAAAACTCGTTCTCATGCTTGAAACGAATTAAAACAATACACTCAAATATGTCTGAAAGCAGAGTAAACGTTTTAGCAGTTTTGACAACTGAATCTGACACTGCGAATTAGATTTAATTTAACGACATGTATAACATTTTCGTTGACAGAAAGTGCAATGAAGCAAAAGGAAATGCGAATTTGATTTAGTTGAATATCTATAATATAGCAATATGGTCGTGCGAGTCATTTCCAAACAGTCGAGCCCTGATCTTTGTTTACGTTATCGTCGTTCAGCTGCCACTGGTCGATCGAGACTCGAGAAGTTATTGGAAAGTTCTTTGAAAACTCTGAAAACGTCTAGAGCAGCGTTACTCAAAGTGTGGTCCGCGGAGCCCTGGGGCATCGCAAAGCCTTCGTGGGAGCTCCGCGAAGAAAATAATAGTCAACAAAAAAAAAGCAGTACCTACCGCTACAACGGAACTTGGCTTAAAGACCTTTTTTTTTTGGAAGGAGTATACGATTTTGGTATGTAGGTTGGAGGACCTTTTTTTTTGGAAGTCAAGTAGGGGAAGGAGTTTATGATTTTGGTTGGAGGACTTTTTTATATTTTTAGAAGAAAGGAAGAGGAAGGAGTATATTATATTTTGGTTGGATTGGAGGACCTTTTTTTTAGAGGCCAGAGGAAGAATGATATGCTATTGAGAAGTTTGTTGTAGGGGCTCCGCAAAGAAACAGGAGGGACCTGGCAAGAGGCTAGTGCAAGGAGGATTTTTCTCGGAGGATTTTTTTTTAGACATGTGTTTAGGGCTCCGTCAAATATTTCTTTTTTCAAAAAGGTTCCGTCACCAAAAAAGTGTGGGAACCACTAGTCTAGAGCATCGAGATTCTTCGAGACAGGACTGGATTTACCTAGGGCCTAAAATTTTTGTTTATAAATGTATTATTTTGCCGTTACTTAGTAGGTTTGAAGATAAATGTTTAAAGTAAATATAAATAAGTAGTTTTCATTCAAAAATAATTTGGCTGTTAAATAAGTTGGTGTATTTACTGAATATAAATAATTAGAATAATTAAACGGTTATAGCACATAGGCTACTTTTTATCCCGGAAAATGTACGGTTCCCGTGGGATAGATGTTTTTTTTTTCACAAAGCAAGGGTTCAGCATGATTTTTTTCATAGTGGTAGTGAAACATGAAAATCTGAAATACAGCTACTGAGCATAAATAAATAATGACGTGTTTCAGAGTTTTTGGATTTTCTCATTTTAAGGAGGGGAAATGGGGGTTGAAAGTACTTGAAAATTGGAATTACAGCTTCTCATCACAAATAAATAAAGGCGTGTTTCAGGGTTTTTGAATTTTCATATTTTAAGAGAGGATAAGGGGAAAGTAAGGAAAAGGGGGAAGGGAGAGGGGTCACAGTTTGTATGGGGTAGTGAGTTTTTTAAAAAGTAGGAACTTGAAAATTAGAATTGTAGCTACTTATCATAAATAAATAGATATGTTTAAGGGTATTTTGATGTTTACATATTAAGGGGGAAACGGGAGGAGAGTTTGAATGGCACTTTCGGTTTTTACAAGGTAGGGACTTGGAAACTGGAATTGTAGCTATTCATCAGTAAATAATGACATATTTCAAGGTTTTTGGATTTTTACATATTAAAGTTGAGGCTATGGGAAGTATCGTAAAAGTAAATAAAAATAAATAAAACTGAATAGAAATGAATAAAAATAAATGAAAATAAAAAAAAAAAAAAAAAAAAAAAAAATAGATAAACATAAATAAAAATAAATGAAAATTATTAAAATTTATTGAAAATTATTAAAAAATATTAAATATTAAAAATTATTAAAAGCGGAATCGGGTCAGCTAGTGTTATAATATATCAGTTTTTAAATTCTGTTTCGGCAATTTGGTTCAGCCTATAGGCGGCACATTTCTAAATTCGTTCCTGATCGAAAACTATATGGTGAGAGTAATTTTCTAATTTAAAAAATCCTTTATAGTCTAAATTAATTATAATAAATTGATTATTTATATATTAGACAGTCAGATAGTGACAGGTTTAGGTGCCCCATTTTCGCATTCAAGCCTCGAAGAAGGTTGAAAAATACATAGATTTGAATAGAATGAAAGGAACTTTACGAGTGGCTCCTGGGGATAACATATGGAAAATTAGATTTTTCTTAACAAAAATTAAAGGTAATTGTTGCCTATATTTGCACGCAAGCCGTGTTCAATAAATGATTAACTAATAGAACTAGGCTTCGGAAAACCAAAGGCTTTAATATTGCAAGTGTCTAAAGAGTTGAAATAACGCCGTAATCTTGCAAGTAAAAGTCAAGATTTTTACCGATTTTCCACACAAGTCCATCGAATGTATGAAAACGTACATCGTCACTAGTTCGAAAAACAATGGCTTGAATGACCCGAATGGATAAGTGCATTTTGGGGTCAGAAAATATTTCCCCAAGAGCCACTCGTAAATTTCCTTTCATTCTACTCAACATCGATGTACTTTTCAACCCTCTTCGTAGTTTGTATGCGAAAATGGGGCACCTAAATCTGTCACTATCTGACGGTTTATATGGTTATATAAATATTAGGGTGTGTCATTTTTGAGCAACTTTTTATTTTCAAGTAAAAAAAAAGGCTAAAAACTTTTAAGAAAGTGAAGAAAAAAAAGCCTCTAAAAATTTCAGCTCTTAATATTAACATTAAGTGGTGCCTGTTCCTAACTTTTCATTTAAATAACATGGAAAAAACATTTCTTTTTTCTTATTTTTGTAGCTCGACATTTTAGCATTGTAAAAATGAACTAAAAAATTATTTTGGTAGGAAATTGAACGTTCTACAAAAAAGTTCTAATTTATTTTTTCATTGGTGAGCCGTTCTGAAGATATTCAAACTTAAAGTTGCAAATGTATGAAATTATGACTTTTATTTTATTAAACTAATAGTGATGACTTTTTTATGTCTTAAAAATTATTTTTAAGTTATTTGGAATTATCTTTAATTTTTCTCAATGACACTCCAAATCAGATAACTCATTTCAAACGCCCTGGTGCTATGAACCACGCGAGGTGGATGGCAAAAGCTATTTATAGTTTGATCAAAGCTTGGTTTACCTCGACTTCTGCAATTCTCGCCTCAAAACAAGATTTAGAACTAATGCAAAAATTAGTTCTATACCAAGAACAAATTAATTTGTCTCATTAGCTGCTATCAAAAAACTATCCGATCATTTGTTGTATCTGAATGAAGATTTAGCTGTTTTTGCACTATTTGATGAACATGTTGCTGTTGAAATTAAAAGGCAAATGGTTGAATCGATGAAGAGCCAGGACTATAATTATTGAAAAACGACGCACAGAAAACAAAAACTCACCAGAAATATTTTTGTTTCAAAACATTCATTGAAACTTTTTGATAAATTTGAGTTGCCGTACGACTTTCTGGATGAAGATGTACTAATGTGGCTAGATAATGAAAGTTATCAAGAGAATTTGGAGTTTTTCGAAAAAATTAAAGTTGTCAATGACGTTGCAGAACGTGGCGTCGCATTAGTAGCAGAATATAATAGATGCCTAACTAAAGATGAGGAACAATTTTAATATTTATTACAAGTGGTAAAAGAGCACCGACGAAAATATCCAGATTGTAATAAAAAAACTCTTCAACAAATATAGTTATTCTGATAAGACATTAAAATTTCCGTTAAGTTTCAAAATTTTAGTATTCTAATTGTTAAAAAGTTTAAACTGAACCTCATTCATAATTACTTTTGTTTAACAGTTAATTAAATAATAAAATAATATCTAAGACGTATTTTTTTTTATTTTAGCTTTCTAAAAATATTAGCGCACCAAAACCATTTTTCTGATTAAAAATAATTTTTAAGACATAAAAAAAAGTCATCAGTATTAGTTTAATAAAATAAAAGTCATAATTTTATACATATGCAAATTTAAGTTATAATATCTTCAAAACGGCTCACTATGAAAAAATAAATTAAAACTTTTTTGGAGAGGGTTCATTTCCTACCAAAATAAATTTTCAGTTTATTTTTTAAATGCTCAAATGTCAAGCTACAAAATAAAAGAAAACATTTTTTTCCATGTTATTTAAATGGAAAATGGAAATTTAGGAACAGGCACCACTAAATGTTAATATTAAGAGCTCAAATTTTTAGGGGCTTCTTTTTTCACCTTCCTGAAAGGTTTTAACCTGTTTTTTAGTTGAAAAAAAAAATTGTTCAAAAATGATACACCCTAATAAATATGTGTACACTATATTATAAAAAATAAACGTAGACGGGGTGAGTCAAAAAGTTGGTGCAGTGAGTGTCGCTATTTTACAATATACAGTTCATCAAATTTCTAGAGGCTTTCGACGGCTAGACAGAGAAAGCACTACTGACAGACATCCCGACGGATTTACGCAATGAAAGTACACTCTGCGCATCAAGTATTTCACTATTTCATTCAGACGTAAATGTCAGATGTAAATTTCGCTAAAACATTTCTTTTATTTTCGTTTGTGTTTTTTGCTCATTACAGTTTAATAGAACCTAAGTATGGAGTTTAATAGCAAATTAAGAGGCCGCGTGATTAATAGTCAATCTCGCGAAATAATAGCCAATGTTATAGAGTTTATGAGAAGAGAAGGAAACTTTAATTCACCTTCAATACCATTTAAAAATGTAGCTGCCGCCACAGGAGTATCTAAAAACACTGTCGTCCGCATTTCTGGAGAGAAAAAAAGAATCGATAACCGGGAGATATCGGAATTTTCATCACCAAGAAAAACCATTAAAAAACCAAAAACAGTTAATGATATAGATGAAACTGCACAAGAATCAAATTTTATTTTTTTATTATTAGATAGCTATTTTTGTTTCTGAGTTGTGTTCATTTACAGGCTCAATTTTTTTCCGTTTCTCCTTTTTGATTTTATATGGGGTTTCAAGTTGTTTTTGACTTATTTCGACGTAAATCACAACAACACACTTTTTTAATAAAGCAAACAAGTGTTAAGAGGTATATGTACGTGTAAACTACAATTACAAAAAATTGATATGAAACCCATGAAACCACCAACAAAAATGTAAAGCTAGCTTCCGTACTAGAACATGGTGTCATTCGTCGAGATAATTTATCGTTTTGTTTAATAGATCAAGAAATGTAAATATTCCCCTGTTATTTTTTATAAAATTATAAGAGAAATAAATTTTTTTCTAAATAGTATAGTTTATTATTTTGTAGAAAAACAAAATTTCGAAAATTTTAGTAATGTTTCAGAAACAACCGTTATTAATAATAGGTACCATTTTCCTTAATAAGGTAGAAATAAAATATAAACTATTTCCACGATTTACAAAGGCCTACAAAAAAATTATAGGTATTTTCCGCTATCCTATAAAATTTATATTTTCTGACTCAATTTCAAAAGGTTGAAGGAATTCCAAAACACCTTTTATGGCATAATAATTATTTTCAATTCTACATACTATCTTTAGCTGCTTTTAAAAACGTTCTAAGAAAGTCCAATCAGACGAATTTAATCCCTAAACTATTCCACACTTTTAAAATTTAATTACCTAAAAATATTAAAAACTATTTAAAATAACTTGTTTAGCAGACTGTACAATAGCTATCTTAGTAGCGCGTTCTCTGTCTGGGCGTCGAACACCTCTAGAAATTTGATGAACTGTACCTTGAATATCGTAATGAATCTCAAAAAAGTACAACATCACATCAAGAACCATATTTATATACTGCGGACAATCTATATAGGGAAAGTAAAAGCTATGTAAAGTTGAAATATTACAAAACTCCGTGTCAAATCTAATATGATTTTAATATATTAAAACTACTATTAACAGGTTAATTAGTATTCCAATAACTAGTTTTTTTTCTGTAAGGATCAATTTTTTTACTGTCCTCTTCCGATTTTTTAAATAAAAAAATGTTTTTGAAACCCTTAGCTTTTATGAAGCTTTCCCCAATTTTTTTTCTCGATATTTTAAAAACTACGGTCTCTATGATCGTTTTCCCGGACCATTGTTGTGGCTTACTTTTAGTAAAATAATAATAAAAAAAATTAGTAACCCCACAACAAGGGTTCGAGAAAATGATCACAGAGACCATATTTTTTAAAATAAAAAAAAAAAATTGGGGAAATATTCATAAAGGATAAAGAGTTTTGTAAAATAACATAGTTGTTTTAATATATCAAAACCATACTTGATTTTTATACATTTCAACTTTATATAACTTTTTCTTTTGTCCAAAGTATACATTTTTGTTGTTGTTATGTTATACTTCTTTGAAACACATTACAATATACAGGATATATTGTAAAATAAATCAACTTTTGGGCCCACCCCGTACACGTGTATTTTTTATAATTATTATTTTAAGCGTTAAACGGTTTTTTAATATGCAGTTTCCTAATTTAATTTATTTAAAAAACTTCTCACCCTATATAGTTTTTTTCCGAAAAAGGTTGGTATTGTATTGTTTTCCAAAAATGTTGGTATTATTTTTGTGGTCGCAAATATCTTAGAGAGTCAAACCGTAACTTTCTATATTTATGAATATCAGTAAAAATAACGTTTGCGTCTTAAAGTACCCATAATTTTGAAAATTATGAGAATTCATAATTTAAAAAACTTTGAAGTTCAAGAAATTTGTGCCCATAGAGACTTTTAATTAGAAGGTCAAAAACTGCAAAAAATTCAGCAGTTTTGAGCGAAAGCTTATCGTAAGGAAACTGCGGAGTCATATGTGTTTATAGGGATTGAAAGTAAGGGAAAAAAGGTCTTTGAAACCTTACCACAATTATCCTTTGTTGGGACCGGTTTCGAGGTTTTTACTTACTTCAATTTCAAGGAAGCACCAGCAACTAATATTATTTCACAACCACGTTAAACGCTCGTTTGTAGATACAAATCTAATTTTGTTTACAAAATGTTGCACAAGTAATTTTGTTTAGAACAATTTGGAATCCTGTTTTTGTTTACAAAAGTTTGTTTACCTGTGTTAGCACGCAATTGCATATGTAATTATTTTCTGATGGATACCAACGATTGTTTTGTCTATTTCTTAATTAAACAAATCAATTGTTAAATGGTCTAGATAAATATGTAGTGTTTTAGATTTAAACCCATCACTTGTTATTCGTTCTTCGTTTCCCTACAAAAATCGAGTAAATTTCGGGATATTAATTTTATCGGTACCTAAAAAAATATACTTTAAAAGTATAGGGTGATAATTCTTTTTAACTGTACATAGAAGTCATTAAAATAAACAACTTCTTCGAATAAACTCTAAAATAAAAAACTATAATTAATTCCAAAATGTATCCAATACGGTCCTGTATAAATGTATAACGTTCGTCAAAAAATGTTGATTACATTCATGCGTTGTAAGAACCATTCATAAAAATGTTCAAAGATCAACGTGAAAGGAATACAATTCATTTTCCCGCTGTTTTCCACACTTTTCTTTGATTTATACTACCTGATATGCAATCACCCGCGCACTTATCTAATAATAAGTCGACAACATTATTATTTAAAATGTGTTCTTCTAAACGCGCTTAATTTTAAATTCACCATACTGAATAAATAAACAGACTACTGACCTGTCAACGAAATAAAATAAAACCCACTATAACAATATTCGTGATTCATATTCGTTAAAAGGGGAAAACAGACATAGACAGACTTTTTATTTCGTTTAATTTTTCGTACACTTTTTAGGACCCTTTAGATTTATTAATTATTTTTTAACGGCTTCTATACACAGTTAAAAACGTATCAACGTGGATTCACCCTATATAATATATTCAATTCAATTCAACATTAATAAAGTATTAGATATACGAGGATGCACTGAAAATTTTCTGGCTAATCGAGTAAGAGGGGCCTGTTTAAACAATACTGAAGCATGTTGATTATTGAGGCATAGTGTATAAGCGCATGCGCATTAACATAATTGTACTTGCGAGTTTTTATTCCACGTATTAAAGTAGATATGGCGGTGTTTTTGCAGGACACTACTCACCACACCACTAAGAGCCATTCGCACCACTAGTAGATAATAAATAATTTTAAATTTAACATTAATCATGACGCTGATAAAATATATACGAAAATAATTATACTTTCAAATATATCACAGATATATGATCCATTAGGACTTTTAGGACCTGTGGTTACCATTGCCAAACTTATTCTTCAGAAACTTTGGTGTTTGAAAATAGACTAGGATGAAAGTCTTCCAAAGGAAGAATATTATCAGTGATATCTTCTATCAAGACAGTTAAATTGTTTAAACAATCTCACTATACCTAGAAGAATCACAGGATGGTCAGAATACACAGAATTGCAAATTCATGGCGTTTGTGATGCTAGTGAACGAGCATACGGAGCCTGTATTTATTGTATACAAATTTACAGGGAAACCAACATTCTGCACAACTTTTAGGTTCAAAAGGACGAGTCGCTCCAATTAAGTCGACTTCGTTGCCTAGGCCTGGGTTATGTGCAGCAGTGTTACTGTCACAATTAGTTATTAAACTGAAGAAGTGTATAAAATTTAAGATTAATTCATTTCATTATTGGATAGATTCTATCATCGTTCTTAGTTGGATAGCAGCTACGCCACAAACATGGAAAAGCTTCGAGGCAAACAGGGTGGCAGAAATTCAAACCAACACAAACATTCACGACTGGTCACATGTAATCAGCAAAGAAAATTCTGCAGATGCTATTTCAAGAGGAGCATTACCAGAACAATTCCTCAAACACACATTGTGGTGGTACGGTTCTCCTCGGTTGCAACAGGATGCTTTAGATTGGCCAAAAGTTAAGACCCATCCAATAGAAACCAGAAAAGAACAATCAAAGTCCTTTCTCATCTATCAACTGATTTGGAAATTACAAAATTTAATATTTTTGAGAAGTATTCTACACTAAGTAAACTTAATCGTGTCACTGCATATTTGTTACGTTTTAAAAGTAAACACAAGGGTCATCTAAGCGCAACTGAACTTCACAATTCTCTTATGACGTTGATAAAAATCACTCAAGCAGTCGTTTCCAGAAGAACTTAAGTATTTACAGAAAAAGAAATCATTACACGTTAAAAGTAAATTATTACCATTATCCTGCTTTTTAAATGATCATGATATAATTAGAGTTGGAGGACGATTAAAAAATGCAACAATTCCATTTAGTCAAAAACATCCTATTCTTCTTCCATCATCTCACAAACTAACCGAATGTAATCATTCGTAATGGACATATTTCCTTATTACATGCTGGTCATCACACAGAACTTGCATCACTTAAATCAAAATATTGGCATCTTTCAGCAAGAAATGCCATACGAAAAGTTATTCACAAATGTCTGATCTGTTCAAGAGTAAAGCCAATTACACAAGTTTCAGTAATGGGAGATTTACCTCAGTACAGAGTCAACCAATATCGTCTATTTTTAAAGGTAGGCATTGATTATGCAGGTCCAGTTTCAATTCGAGAAAGTCGTAGACGTGGAAGAGTTAATACATACTTGTGTTATATAGTAATATTTGTTTGCCTATCCACCAAGGCAGTTCACATGGAACTTGTTTCTGACCTAACAACTGAAGCATTTTTGCCATCTCTAAAACGTTTTATGGCTAGGCGTGTAAAATGCACAGATATTTTTTCTGACAATGCTACCAATTTCGTCAAGGCTAATAAAACTTTAAAAGAACTAAACCTTCTGTCTTCAGAACAACATTGGAGTAAAATTTCAGATTATTCATCAAATAACACCATAACTTGGCATTTTATTCCAACAAGATCACCAACATTTGGGGGATTGTGGGAGGTGACCGTAAAGTCCCTAAAGCACCATTTAAGACGAATCACTGCAAATGCAGTTTTTACTTATGAAGACTACCTTACATTTTTAATTCAATCAGAAGGGATCTTAAACTCCGGGCCACTCACTCCTTTGTCCGAGAATCCTAACGACTGTCAAGTTCTCGCTCCAGCACATTTCCTGATTGGAGAGAATCTTACAAGCACTCCAGAGCCCAATTACAAAGATGTCCCAATCAATCGTTTAGATCGCTGGAACCACATCCTATAACTCTATCAACATCTGTGGAAATTCCAAACGCCAAATCTTTAACGAAATCAACTTGTTCTCTTAAAGGAAGATAATCTCCCTCCTCTCTATTGGAAAATGGGTAGAATTGTAGATTTGCATCCAGGCACTGACAAGATAGTTCGAGCCGTTTCAGTTAAAACTGCAGATGGACTTTACAAACGTGCAGTTAATAAAGTGTGTATATTGCCTATCGACACTTCTTGATATTTAGGTCATTAAAATATTTAATGATTTTACATCTTAAGATACTTTATGTAAAATAATGTATTATTTTGTTTTCTTTTGTAACATTTAAATGTTGTTGTTATTTTGAGGTATTGAAAGTTCTTTTAAGGCGGGCAGTATGTTGCAGATTTGTTGTTCTCCTTTTACCCATATTCTTGTTCCGCCACTGAACATAAAGATTGTCATTAATAAACCATTTATTAATTTGTCAAATAAACATCAAATACAAAAAAATATATATTTTTCCTTTTTTCAATATATAGTCCATTCAAAACTACAATTTAGGTTGAAACACATCCATCCAGCGTTCTCCTATCAAAATCGTCTTCCATGAGTTGCTATTACTTTATAGGGATGCATTTTCTTTTCTTTTAATGTTCGAATATTCGATAAATGGCTAATATCGAAAATTGGGACTGCTTGTCGACTAGAAGTATGTGGGTTTTCCAGAAACTCAAGCATAATATCCGAATTGGTATCATTAGTTATTGCATTGGCAGCTGTTTTTATCTGCCTTACATGTCCAAACTCACGAAACTGCTTCTCTATTTTTTAACCGACTTCAAAAAAGGAGGAGGTTATCAATTCGTCGCGATATTTTTTTTTTTTATGTATGTTCAGCGATTATTCTTTAACACGGTGTCCGATTTTAATGATTCTTTTTTTGTTAGAAAGGGGGTACTTCAGGGGTGGTCCCATATAAATTTAGTCAAAATCTAGTAATTGGGTCCATGAGAAAATCCTCAAACTCTTCATTTTTTATGTATGTTTCGCGATAATGCTTTAACGCGATGTCCGATTTCAATGATTCTTTTTTTGTTAAAAGGGGGGTACTTCAGGGGTGGTCTCATATAAATTTGGTCAAAATATAATAATTGGGTCCATGAGAAAATCCTCAAACTCTTCATTTTTTATGTATGTTTAGCGATAATGCTTTACCACCTTGTCCGATTTATATGATTCTTTTTTTGTTAGTAAGGGGGTACCTCAGGGGTGGTCCCATATCAATTTGGTTAAGATGTGGTGATGGCATCTGCACGTTTTTGAAGTCGGTTTTTTTAAATTTTTAATTTCTAATACTTGTAACCGACTTCAAAAAAGGAGGTTATCAATTCGTCGCGATTTTTTTTTATGTATGTTCAGCGATAATTCTTCAACACTGTGGCCGATTTCAATAATTCTTTTTTTGTTAGAAAGGGGGTACTTCAGGGGTCGTCCCATATATATTTGGTCAAAATCTAATAATTGGGCCCATGAGGAAATCTTCAAACTCTTCATTTTTTATGTATGTTTAGCGATAATGCTTTACCACCATGTCCGATTTATATGATTCTTTTTTTGTTAGTAAGGGGGTACCTCAGGGGTGGTCCCATATAAATTTGGTTAAGATGTGGTGATGGCATCTGCACGTTTTTGAAGTCGGTTTTTTTAAATTTTTAATTTCTAATACTTGTACTAATTGCTCCTTGGGATATAAGCGGAAAATTTTTCATGAAATAAGCGAACAAGTTTCATTTGTGTCCGTGTGTTATCTCCATAACCAATCATCTGTAGAATTTTTATTTTGTGCATTTCTGTTAAATGAAACATTTTTTTGATATGCAGTTAAGGAAATTCAAATGACTATAACACTAACAACTACTGTCATGCAGTCAGATAACAATTTGCTAAGGTCAGGCGTTTTAAACAAAAGTAAACAAAAGTATTTAAGTATAGCTTTTTTATTTCATATCAGTTAGAAGGAAAGATGAAATGGTTTTTGCTTACTTTCTCATTATCAAGACCTAAATGGGAAATAAGTATTGAGTGTGTTGTAGCGAATTTCCGTAATCAAACAATTTTATTTTTATAATGTTAATTTTTGCAATAAATCGGAATACATTTAATATTTCAGAAACAGTTAGGCATAGGACACACTACTAACATATGTCTAGAATTTTCTGAAGAATCCAAAAATTGAAAATTATACAGGGTGTTGAATTTAAAATAAGAAAGTTGGTATTGGCCACTGTTACATGACACACCCTGTATAAAAAGTTTTTATTAAAAAAATGCTCAACTAAAAACACCAATCGATGTGTCCGAGCGTTTTTCCGAACATATCCCCAATTATGTATTACCGAATTTATTACATTTGGCTGTTCCACATTGTATGTAAAGTCAGAAACGTTTCGGCACATACTTGTAGTTTCATGTGCACATACATCCTATCAATATTCTAGAGCTGGGTTGTCTATACGTGCTTTACAATAAAACTGAAAAAATTATGGAAATAAAGTCGACGAATCTGATATAAGCAGAGAGTTCAACTTACGAGTATGGTAGGGGAGCCAGTGATACTTTTTTGGTACGCATTTTTCGCTTATTTTTACTTTCCTATCTGTATACAGATATAAGGAAAGTATAGGAATCATGATTTTTTTCGACCTCGAGTTTTCGACGGATTTTTACGTTTTGAGGTCCCCTGAATCCGTTTTGACTATTTTCGCGATGATGTCTGTGTGTGTGTGTGTGTGTGTGTCTGTATAACGCATAACTCATGAACCGATACACAGAAAAACACCAAATTTTAAACTTAAGCTTTGTTTCAGCGTCCAATGAGCTGATTAGATTTTGGGCAGAGTCGGAACATCTGGGGGGGTACTTTATAGGTGGTCATTTTTATATTTTATGGAATATATCTGTTATTTACGTTTGGAGAAGAAAATTCTTCAAATAAAAGATACTTCTAATATAATTATCTATAATTTTTGTTTTATGCAAAATTTTCCTAAAATGGTCCGTATTCGAGAAATTTGACAAAATGTAAAAAAATAATTTTTTATAAAAATTGTTCAAATAAAAGTTGTTTGTAACATAATTCTCTATAATTTTTATCATATACATAATTTCTCTAAAATGGACCGTATTCGAGATATTTGAGAAAATGTGTAAATTTCGAATTTTGAAGAAAACTCAAAAACGGATAAAGGAAAAAACATTATATTTTAAACTTAAGTTTTATTTCGACCTGAGGTGAACTGATTAGATTTTGGACAGAGTCGGAACATTTGGGGGGGTACTTTATTGATGGTCATTTTTATATTTTATGGAATATATTCGTTATTTACGCTTGGAGAAGAAAATTCTTCAAATAAAAGTTACTTACAATATTATTATCTATAATTTTTGTTCTATGTCAAATTTTCCTGAAATGGTCCGTATTCGAGAAATTTGACAAAATGTGCAAAATTCTGATTTTTAAGAAAATTGTTAAACTAAAAGTTGTTTGCGATATCGATCTCTATAATTTTTGTTTTTAAATGACTTTTCTAAAATGGACCGTAATGGAAAAATTGGAGGAAAAGTGCTAAATTTAAATTTTTCAATATTTTCGTTTTCAATGATTATCTATAGAAAAATGTTTCGAGGTAGATGTATGTGGAAAATGTATATATTTAGTTTATCCTCTAAACATTTTTAGAGATGCTGCAATAGGTTAACTAGATAGGAAAGTCATGTGTTGGACACATCAGATTTTTATCTTGTAGAAAATGGAAATACTTTGCTGCAGACGTAACAGCGGTGAAGCGCTCGATGACGATATCTTAAAAAAGTCGATGTAGAAAATGCTAATGTTATATATTTGATTAGATAATTAACTTTTCATAAGCTTTCATGGCTTAGGTCGTTAAGCTCTTAACTTTGAATTTCACGACCCTGGTTCAATTTCTAATAAAAGCAATATATTTATTAAAAATATTTATTTATTTTAATTATATTTTGTTTATTTTAATATAACCCGCTATGTATTTTGTATTGTAGTGATAACGGTTCATAAAAAAATTGTAGCAGCTTTAATAATACAACAGTTCTTGTTCAGTTGTTTATCGAGTGGAAAATATCCCTTTTACACAAGTGATGTACAATATTTTTTCTACCAACTAAAAATTATGTCATTATAAAATGTAAAATTAGGAAATCTGGCTATAGAGATTCAATCAAGATGAGGCTGGATCTAGGTTTGTTTTTTAAATAATTTTTAAATGTTTTGTCGAAATTTTGCAGCATTAAGGCTGCGACATTTGATCCAGCGGTTTTGCAACAAAGCAAGTATTCAATACATTGTACATAGATGGCAATACCTGTACCTGTAGCTCGTATAACAATTTTATTTTTAAGCGTACTTGTTTTTATATCCAGGTTGCCAAATCTAGGTAGACAGATACCAATAAATGTTTTAGAAGATGTTTGCGATATCCAGTTTCAATTTAATAATTGCACTGTTACATGAAAAATTAATCTGTCAAAACTTGTACCTAGTTGGTAAGTAGTAAGTAGGTTAAATGTAACAAGAAGAAAAAAAAAACATTAAATTTTACTTTAGAATAATATTTCAACATTTATTCACATTATTGGTATATTGTATTCACTTGTAAACTATATTTGACGGTCATAATAATAATTTTAATCCTAAAGAACCGGGTCAATTGAACTTTTCCACATCGCAATTTTTGGGCTGGAGTGAAAGGTATTTTATAGTTGGGTAGAAATTTTATTACTTTATGGTTTTTCCTAATTCGAAGGGTTTTGTTTACATTTTACCTAAAAATTTGCAAAACTTCTATAAATATAAATCGATTATTTTAGAATTTAAATGATTCCTCGATTCATTTCGGTAATAAAATAAGAATTTTTAATTTTTTATGCCTACTTATTAGGTAATGGTACCTCTAAAATGCATAATGATATTACTTAAGTAAAAATATAATTTAACAATACCGTGATCGCTCATGCTTTTGTTGATTAGACAGAAATTGTGAAACTTAACAATCGATTATTGTGAATTTCGGAACTAAGCAACTGGTAGTCTCTGGCAACTGACAAGACAAAAAACTCAAATGTCGAAGGATTGAAGTCTAAACGACAAAACGTAAACAGTTTGTTTTTCGTGTTTGAATTTTGGCAGATTTTTGAGTGGGTGTTGTTATTTTTTTGTGCTTTTTCGTTATTCGTGATTTTGTTACTTTTATAAGACTTCATTAGTTATAAGGATATTTAGTGATAGTACGTTTTAGTAGTTAGTGAATAAACTTTTACCTTATAAAATATGGGGCATCATACAAATATCCCGAGTAGAAAGAGGAAGAGAAGTAAGATGTGCAATTGGAAAGTCATGTGTTCCCAAAAGTCGTTTGGTTTCAAAGTTCCGCAAGGAATAAAAGTGTAACAAAAATTTAATGTTGAAAGATATATAAAGGATTCATTTCCAATATTTTTGGCATCTGTATTATATTTTAGGTTGTTTTTATTGTAATATACTATAATCTTTTTTCTAATAAACTACTTTTTGTTTTATGTCTAATTATTTTTTATATTTCCTTCCACCCATGTCCTATCAATAATTATTATTTTTGCAATAAACAAAAATATTTCGGTATTTTTGCAAGTTTTGAATTAGTTTTTATTAAAATTGCTCATAAACCGATACAATTAACATTAATAAAACTGATTATAATAACTACTTCAAACAAACTCAAAATTAATATTGCAGAAAAATATCCATTTGTACACCACTTCATTGGCTTCAATTCTTAAAATTAGTCTTCATGACACGTATATGACATACAGTGAGTGTAATAAAGTTGGGTCCATATATATATGGCAATTTGTTTTGATATTATGACCGGAAAAAACGTCATTTACATCTGATTATTTAAAAAGTTGGCTACGTACGTTACTTACCTGTCAAATTCGTAATAATTTTGAAAAATCGCTCAAAAATCCTTATTTAAACGAGACTGACAGAACTAAATCCAGTAGTCAAATTTAATATGGGTTGGTTTAAGTTTTTAAATAACCAGAGATGATGGTTTACGATGTTTTTTCCAATCGTAATATAAAAAAAAATCACATATGGATCCAACTTATTGACACACACTGTATAAAGCAGGTTTGAGAACGTACAAAACTATATTTTTTTTAATTCTTGTCAACTAACAAAAGTGCTTGTGCCTTAAAATCTTCCCGATTTTGTCCATGGAGAAAGATTTTGTCACTCAATAAATATCTTTAAAACCATTGTAAACATACATAGAACGGCAACGTCGTATTATCATTGATTATCATATACAAGTATATTTGAGCAACGGTTCGCATTGTACTTTGAAATAATTTGACATGCCGTTTGCATTTCTAATTGGTCAACCAATAATTTGACATAAGACGTTTACTTTTCTGATTGGCATTGGCAACCATTAGTTGTCGCCCAAGTTTCAATGCATATGTTAACTCAGCCTTGCATTTCGCTTTGGTGGTGAACACGATGTACTAAAATGACATGATAATTAACGCGTCAATTTTAAAAATTGTGTCAAAATTTGCAAATTGAAATCATGCTTTTTGTAATAATTATTAGACCGACAGCCGTCATATTGTAGGATAGTTAATAAAAAATCATAGAGAATTCATTGAAAACAATTTGCTTAATCATCCTTGCAATAAAATTTTTCAAGTTTTTAATGATAATTTGAAATTATGATTAGTTATTATCGAATATGTGTATATTCAATTCATTCTTACAACATTTCTGTTTATAATTATAACTCAATTTCCTTGTAATTTTTCTTTATTAATCTAAAAAGCATGATTTAGTAACACGTTGTAAAATGACAAAAACGGCCGCCATTTTTAGTCAATTTCCCAGCCTTAAGCTGCGGCGTTTCTTAATACAGTATTATTTTAATATCACTTTTGTTTTGTGCAATTCATTGAAGTATTTCAACTTGAGTTCGGCGATTTCGGGTAAATTTTTTAATAATGACGAGTATCGAAGTCTGATTAGTGAAGTGCTGCACTACATTCAACATATTCAACTATTTTTAGACATATTGCTATGTTACCGAACGATAAATTTCTTTTGAAATTTTCAAAACGGCCTCAAAATGTAATGTTCTAAAACTTTCTTTTGAATAGTGAATGTTTTGCATCAACTTACCTTAATTTACCCATTTAAAAGATTTTCTTCAGACGGTTTATGTTTCATTTTTTTTTTCAAATCGTCGCCCTAAAGACTACGTCACTGGCTTTTGAAAAACGTGTTATCGATATGTTAAATACCATCACACAACTACATTCAAAAAATCAGACGTATTACTATGATATACTACGGTAAAATTTTTTGACATAGACCTGAGCTGATGGAATAATAAAATCCAATGGAACCAGGAGGTGGAGAGTAGAGTTCTTCAACGGTTACTAGCATACTCCCTGAGTATGGACTTAAAATTCGTTTAAACATGTCTGTATGACGTACGTACGCACAATCGAGTTTATAAACTACGTATGATTATTACTGAGTAGGGATGGCAAAATAAAAAATTATATCGATATATCGATACATTCGATATATCTAATAAAAAATATCGATATTTTGAATATATCGATATATTCTTAATGAAATGAAAATTTTGTAATAGTCAAAATGCGATTTGTTTAATCGTAATAAAACATAAAAAACAAATTAATTTTTTTTAAATATAGGTACCACAACAAGAATTTCATATTTTAAAAAATATAGACGAGCCAAACTTACTGGAACTTTAACTATTTATATAAAAGTGTTGATGATACTATTTGAAAGCTCACTAGAAAAGAACTCAAAAATAATAATTTAGACACTCTTTGGCAATTTAATTAAAAATCCACATGGTCCGGTGTAAGATTTGAAGTCCCTGAACCACAAACTTGCCTATAAATGAATATAAGCGCGTTAGACAGCTACGCCACCGACCCGATATACGTTTTAATAACCACTCTGGACTCTGAAAACCGAAAATAAAACTGAAATTATGCAAATTCATACAACAAATCAAACACAACAAATAAAACAAAAAGCCACGCGAATGCCCTGACGTTGTAGCTGCCAGCGTCAACCAATGTCGCATGCGCACGAGCGCACTCTTAATTAATAATGTTTTCGAGATATCGAAAAGATTATATCGATATTTTTTTAATATATCGGTAGTTAAATATCGATTACAATTTCGAACACGTTTAAAATTTTATTGTCAGACCAAACGAGATAAGTCATTTTGGCGAATGGACACTTTTTGTCGAAGCATCGAATTCTACATTTCAGAAAATTTGACGAAAAGCCATTTTTCTATAAGAAAGATGCCTGGTCCTTTATGAGGAATAAAATCTAATGTGTCCAACACATAATTTTCCTGTCTAGTTATTATATGCTTTTTACGGTTATTTTGTACAAACTATTGTATACCTCTGTAAATGTTTAGAGGATAGACTAAATATTGTATATGTATTTTCCACATACATCTTACTCGAAACATTTTTTATATATATTCATTGCCAACGAAAATACTGAAAAATTCTAATTTTACACTTTTCCTTAAATTTTTCCATTACGGTCCATTTTAGAGAAATCATGTATAAAACAAAAATTATAGAGATCGATATCAAAAACAACTTTTAGTTTAACAATTTTCTTTAAAATTAGAATTTTGCACTTTTTGTAAAATTTCTCGAAACTTTTATTTGATGAATGTTTTTCCTTAAACGTAAATAACAGATTTATTCCTAAAAATATAAAAACGACCTTCTACCAAATACCTTCCTAGATGTTCAGACTCTGCCCAAAATCTAATGAGTTTACCGCAGGCCGGAATAAAGCTTAAATTTAAAATTTGGTGTTTTTCTCTTTATTCGTTTTTGAGTTTTCTTCAAAATTCGAAATTTACACCTTGTCTCAAAAATCTCGAATACGGTATATTTTAGAGAAATTATGTATTTGACAAGAAATATAGATAATCATATCACAAACATTTTTTATTTAAATAATTTTCTTGGAGATTTTAATTTTTTACATTTTATCAAATTTCTCGAATACGGACCATTTTAGGAAAATTTTGAATAAGGCAAAAATTATAGAAAATAATATAAGAAGTAACTTTCATTTGAAGAATTTTCTTCTTTAAATGTAAATAACAGATATATTTCGTAAAATATAAAAACGCCCCCTTTATAAAGTACCCTCCCAGATGTTCCGACAATGCCCAAAAACTAATGAGTTCACCGCAGGCCGGAAAAAAGTTTAAGTTTAAAATTTGGTGTTTTTGTCATTTTCCATTTTTGAGTTTTCTTCAAAATTCGAAAATTAAACTTTTTCTCAAATTTCTCGAGTACGGTCCATTTTAGAGAAATTTTGTATAGGAAAGGAATTATAGAAAACTAGCTATTGCCCGCGCTTTGCTCGCGACTTTGCTCGCATATTGTCGGGTTATTAATTAAAAAAAATACATGACTTCCTTTTTTATTAATTTTTATTAGTTTTATCGATTTTCATTCATTTTTTTAATTTTTTTATATTTATTCATTTTTATTCGTTTTTATTCATTTTTATTCATTTTTATTCATTTTTATTCATTTTTATTGATTTTTATTCATTTTTATTAATTTTTAATAATTTTTATTAATTTTTATTAACTTTTATTAATTTTTATTAATTTTTATTAATTTTTATGAATTTTTATGAATTTTTATTAATTTTTATTAATTTTTATTAATTTTTATTAATTTTTATTAATTTTTATGAATTTTTATTAATTTTTATTAATTTTTATTAATTTTTATTAATTGTTATTAAATTTTATTAATTTTTATTAATTGTTATTAATTTTTATTAATTGTTATTAATGTTATTAATTCTTATTAATTCTTATTAATTCTTATTAATTCTTATTAATTCTTATTAATTCTTATTAATTCTTATTAATTCTTATTAATTCTTATTAATTCTTATTAATTCTTATTAATTCTTATTAATTCTTATTAATTCTTATTAATTCTTATTAATTCTTATTAATTCTTATTAATTCTTATTAATTCTTATTAATTCTTATTAATTCTTATTAATTCTTATTAATTCTTATTAATTCTTATTAATTCTTATTAATTCTTATTAATTCTTATTAATTCTTATTAATTCTTATTAATTCTTATTAATTCTTATTAATTTTTATTAATTTTTGTTAATTTTTATTTATTTTTAATAATTTTTATTAATTTTCACCCCCGTTTCCCCCCCTTAAAATGTGAAAATCCAAAAACCATGAAACACGTTATTATTAATTTGTACTCATTAGCTGCAATTCCAATTTTCATATTTCTAACTTCAAAGAGAACAAAAAAAGTTATACTCCCACACAAACTTTTGCCCCCGTTTGCCCCCCTCAAGATGTAAAAATATAAAAACCCTAAAACACATTATTGTTAATTTGTACTCAGTAGCTGCAATTCCAATTTACATGTTTTTAACTTTGAAGAGAACCAAAAACCTGGATACTCCCAAATAAATTTTTACCCCCATTTTCCCCCCTTAAAATGTGAAAATCCAAAAACCCTGAAACACGTCATTAATAATTTGTAGTCAGTAGCTGCAATTCCAATTTTCATGTTTCTAACTTAATAGAGAACAAAAAAATCGATAGTCCCTTACAAACTTTCACCCCCCGTTTTCCCCTCTTAAAATGTAAAAAATCCAAAAACCCTGAAACATGTCATTATTTATTTATGCTCAGTAGCTGTAATTTAAATTTTCATGTTTCTAACTTTAAAGAACAAAGAGTTTCATTAAAAGCTCCCTCCCCCCATTTAAAGTTCAAATTTCCAAAAAACCTTTCTTAGCGGATGCGTACGTTATATAATAAACCTATGTTCCAAATTTCAGCTTTCTAGGCTCAGTAGTTTTGGCCGTACGCTGATAGGTCAGTCAGTCAGTCAGTCAGTCAGTCAGTCAGTCAGTCAGTCAGGACAAACAATTTTATATATATAGATGATATAGCAAACAACTTTTATTTGAACAATTTTCTTAAAAATTCCTATATTTTACTTATCTGTATTCAGAAGAAAAGTAAACAAAATGGTTAATGCCGGGCAAAACGGGGTAAACTGTCAGGCAAAATGTTGGTTGCATTTAATTTTTTTTTATTATAGTTAAACACTTGAAATTGTATTTCCACATAAAACGGAAACATTTTCAAGTTTAAACAAGTTTAAAAAAGAAGGTTATTTAAATTCGGTTAAATTATTAAAATTGTATTGCCGTCACCTTTAAAATAAAATTTAATGCCTTGCAAAATGGGACAAATTTAAAAAAAAATGTTACGCGAAAAAAAATAAAATAGTTAAAATTTTATTATCAGATAAAACGAGAAGTTACATATTTTACAGTTCCAACTTACTTCCAATATCGAAATAAATCCGGACAAGTTTCGCTTACTACTCAGTATTCAGTTATCAACAGATTTTCTGCTGTGCAAACAGGCCAATTTGTAGTAGAAATTTCGCCTCAAATAACTATTAAAGTGTAACAATTATGTAATAATTAGTTTATTCTATTTACCATAGGCAGCGCCGCGGGAGCAATGCTATTTAAAATTAAAGCACCGGTTTCGTTTATCTAACAAGCAAACCCTAAAGGGCCCATTAAAAACTATTTTCGGTGTTGTATCTGATTTTGCGGTTTTCAGAAAAGTGAGAATAGTTCGTTTCCCGGGTCTACTCCTCTTGTGCGCTAATGTTAGAAATTTACAAACAAATAGGTGCTCTTTGACACCAAAAAAATTAGTAAAAATATATTTATTCAGAAATTTCGAAGTCGGTATTTCAGTGTCACTCGGGATCTGGTGTAGGGCCAGTACTACTAAGTAGTACTTTAACATTTAATTAATTAGTTTAAGAAATTCGAAAAGTTTTCACGGCAGGATGGCAGCTATAGACACGATTATGCATACTTTCATGGGCAACTTTACAGGTGAGATATTAGAGTGTACATAGTGAAGTTTAATGTGATCTTATATTGATTATAAAATGAAAAGGTAAGCTAAAAACGTGAAAAGATTTAAAACACGTGTCATTATTTATTATTTGATACCTTTTATTCGCTACATGGGCAAAATGCATTGCATGTTATATTTTTTATAAGTAGGGATACATTTCCTATTACGAATTACTGTTTACATGATTTAAATTAATAACAAATGATTAGTATTCAAATTGAAAATTATTTTGTATTTTTTTAATGAAGCGACAGTAACCTAAGCCATAAAAATCGATTTTTCGAAGTTTGCGTTAATAAAGTTTTACGGATTATTTAACAGTGTGAAAATAAAGTGCTAATAACTTCTGTACGGTAAAATATTCGAGAAAATACTCGGCCTTATCGATTTTTTAACTTTGATGAAAGCCCATTTCTACTATAAAAAAATCAGGGTTCGAAAATATCATGATATTTATATAAATATCATATTACATGATATACAGGGTGTCTGTAAAAGGTCTTTACAAACACATACCACATATTCCTTAGACCAACATAAGTCGATTTAAGTAAAATTACCTTAGTACAAAGTTGCTTCGTTTGGGCTCCAGAGGGCCTTGAAGTTACAATTTTTAAATCGTTTTTCCCATATAAATTTAAAACGGCATATGCGATTTTGCTGAAATTTGGTATATTGGTAGAGTTTTATGTGAAAAAAAAAATGGTATTAAAATTTTGTCCGATAATAATACATAGGCGTAGAACTTGATTTTTTAAATAATTGCACCTTTAAAAAATCTACGCCAATGGAAGAAAAGGAGTTTGAGTTTGAAATTTAGAATGCGCAACTCATTTACTTTAAAAAAGGTACTCTTGATAAGACTCGATTACTCTCATGGTTTTCGCTAAATTTCTGTTTTAATAATTTAGAGTGTATAGGTTTCACAAAAATATTTATTTACAACATAATCAAAATAGAGATTTTACAAAAATTGTTCAAAATGTTCACCATTTTCACGCATACAAAGATTTATACGTGGAAGAAAATTAAAATGTAACCTTTCCATAACTTCTTCATCGCCTCTAAGATTGTTTATTGCATCTTGAATACGTTGCCAGAGTTGTTCCTCATTTTCTACAGGTTCCCTGTAAACTGTGGATTTCAGATGTCCCCATAAAAAGTAATCCATCGGTGTTAGGTCTGGGGAACGTGGTGGCCAGTTTACAGGTGCGTCATTACCTCTGCCTATCCATTTGTGTGGATATTGTTCATTCAAGTGGTTTCTAACGTTTAAAGAAAAATGTGGTGGAGCTCCATCTTGCATAAACCACATATCTCTCCGAAGTTGGAGAGGTAAATCTTCTAACAATTCTGGCAACGTATTTTGTAGAAAATCCAAATAATTTTCTCCAGTTAATCTTCGTGGAAGTATGTATGACAGGACCAACAATGAAATTACCAATTATTCCACACATTAATTTTGAATTCGTGCTGAAAATGGTTTACCTTTATTGCATGCGGATTTTCAACGGCATAAACATGTTCATTATGGGTATTAGTTATACCTCTTCTTGTAAAACCCGCTTCATCGGTAATGAGAACCTTCTTGACACAGTTTGGATCTCTTTCTCTTTGCATATTAACAAATCGACAAAAACCCAAACGAATTTGAGGATCATGGACTAATAATTCTTGTACTGGCTTCTTATGGTATGGATATAGCAATTGTTCTCCAAGCACTTTATGAACGACATCTTTACTTACTCCTAGTTCCCGTCCAATTCGTCTGGTGCTTAATTCTGGATCTTCTTCAACACGTTCTAAAATGTCTTCTTCAACTTCAGGAATCCTTACAAAACGTTCTCTTCCATTATCAACAGTGTTGGGAGCAAAGGAACCGGTCTCCCGAAGACGTCTCTTAACAGCAGCAAAAGTTGGGTAGCTAGGTACACGACGATTTGGAAACTTTTCAGAGTACACCCTGACACTCTCTCGAGCATTTCCTTCACAAAATCCTAATGTCAGTAACATATCGGTATATTCTGCATTGGTATATTGTACAGCCATATTAATAAACCACGCATTTGTTTTTTTAATTATTGAGTCAGATAGAACACTTTCAATCGTTAACAAGAGTTTAGGTGTTAAAACTTGACAATATTTTTATTTAGATGAAACTATGGAAACCAACAATAAATGTTTTTGTATACGTATTGCAGGCAAATAATTAATATTCCTCAAAAAATCGTACATGGCAAGAATCGAGTATTTTTGTTAAAAGTCAATTAGAGGTGTTGGAGAAGATATGAAAAAAGTACATTTTTATGTTTTTCATCGTATACAATTTTGTCCGATTAATACATAGGCGTAGAACTTGATTTTTTAAATAATTGCACCTTTAAAAATTCTACGCCAATGGCAGAAAAGGGGTTTGAGTATGAAATTTGGATTGGGTACTCATTTACTACAAAAAAGTACCCTTGATATCACTCGATTTACTCTCATGGATTTGACAAAGTTTGTATTTTAATAATTATTGTTTATGTTCTAAAATTACTAAAATGCAAATTTCGTCAAAACCATGAGAGTAATCGAGCCTTATCAAAAGTACCTTTTTTAAAGTAAATGAGTTGCGCAATCTAAATTTCATACTCAAACTCCTTTTCTTCCATTAGCGTAGACTTTTTAAAGGTGCAATTATTTAAAAAATCAAGTTCTACGCCTATGTATTATTATCGGACAAAATTTTAATACCATTTTTTTGCCACATAAAACTCTACCAATATACCAAATTTCAGCAAAATCGCATATGCCGTTTTAAATTTATATGGGAAAAACGATTTAAAAATTGTAACTTCAAGGCCCTCTGGAGCCCAAACGAAGCAACTTTGTACTCAGGTAATTTTACTTAAATCGACTTATCTTGGTCTAAGGAATAGGGCGGAGGTAATTTGCCCACAAAATATTTAAAGCTGCTAATCCTATAGGTAATTTGCCCACAGCAAGTAAAAGGTCATCTTAATCCTGTTGGTATTTTGCCCAAATTTATTTCTAACTGAATAAATCATAATAGATATATCTTTCATTTATTATTTTTTATATATTATCGAAAAGTAAAAACACATTATTAATTAAACTAAAAATTATATTAAACACTAATTTTTATTATTATAAAAAAGTAAGTATACATAAGTTATATTATATTTTTTATATATTTATATTTTATTTACATATTTTTCAACTGGGAGGGATAAATGTGATACAAATTTTATATACTCATCTGCTGATTTGCTGCAGATCAAATCGCTGTATAAATTTTTCTAAACACTGAATTTTTTGTTTTACACTTTTGTCTTTGATTTTCTTAGGTATACTTAAGCTTTGTATTGTGACATACGTGTCGATTTGAAAGTCTTTAAGCTTTTCTATAAAAATATATACAGAAGGATGTGTACAGTAGAATGAAGAATTAAACCTTGAATGAAACGACTCACAGGCATTTGTAGTTCTTGTAATTGAAGCTGTTTTTTCTGCCCATATACTTGGAGGAAATGTAGAATTTTCTTCAATATATGTTTCTAATAGGTAATCGGCATACCTATCGAGAACGGCATTTTCTGGTTTACTTGCCATTAAGTCAAACACAAAACAGTCTCCAACTTCATCGGCGTTTAAATATGTCAACCCAAATGATGTTTTAAGCCATTTTCCGGTATCACTGTTAGTTGTATATTCAGTCATTAATCCCACAGACTGAATTTTACGATACCACGCTTGATGTAGATGAAATCGGCAGCCATTGATTACAGTATTAGGCCACATATAAATTAACGCCTTATGAATTGCTATTTCAAAATCAACGAACACTTTAGATGGATTTAAAGCAATACTGTAAGTTTCCAAAATTTTATAATGCAATAACGAAAACAAATGTTTGTATATATCGGTAGATTTGTTTGGTAATAAACAATATACCAGGGGCACATAGTGTCCATTACACAGCCCATGAATGGTAAATAATTGTAGGAAAAACTTTGTACAATACGAAAATGTTCCATCCATATACAAGACGTTCATTTTACACAAAGTACGAATATTTGTCTCACATGTAAATACAATAATATTATTTTCTCTGCTATTTATTAAAAGAAAATGTTCACCTTTACTGGTTTTAAATGTATTAGAATATAAGTCAACTGCATCATGCACTTCTTGTATATTTGTAGGTAATGGACCTGGTAGTATTTTGCGACGACTGTTGTATATAGTTTTTCTTATGTAGGACACATCAATTGTAGTTAGTGACTCTGGTAAATTAGTAGCAAGTACTTTACGGATAATTTTAGAAGGTTTTTCCGAAATATCATCAACTGCTTTTCGCTTACACGAATTAGAAATAATTTTCCTGTTTAATTTCGGTTCATTTGCTTCATGGCTATGAATTAGGTTGCCTCTGGATACTAAAAATTCAGGACCAATTGTATATACAGTGGCATTACAAGCATTTGTTTTTCTTTGGGAGCATCTCCAAGAAACTTCTCCACTTTTCATTTCTCTATCTTTGGCAAACGTAAAATTCTCCAAAAGGAGTACATCTTTCCCGCGTGTGCTTTTAATCAATGTAGCTGACATTATAGAAATAATTATTGTTTATAAACACTCGAATTACAATCATCAACGTATAAAAACTGACTGAAATATAAACAGTAAACACCCAAAGTAAGTACCTATTAGAATTCTTAATAATCAGGTAGGTACCTATTTGTGGGCGGATGTAATTTGCGGGTTTAGGTACCTGAATGCTACTGTGGGCAAAATACCAGTAAGATTAACGCACCCCTTTACTTACACAGGTAGAAAACAGAGATTTGTGGGCAAAAAGGACCCGCCGAAGGAATATGTGGTATGTTTTTGTAAAGACCTTTTACAGACACTCTGTATATCTGATATATCGGATATATATCATTTTTAAAATTTAATTATTTAATTAAAAAATAGTATTGTTTCTTACACAAACTATATTTTAAATTTTAACACAAACATATTAACAAAAACCTATATTTTAAACAACAAGACCGTTTATTCTAACTCAAATTAAAAATAAAAACAAAAATAATTAATAAAATAAACAGATTTTAACATTATTTTATTAACATTAATATTTTAACATAAACACATATAAATTGCTAGTTTTTATACTTTTAGACAGGGGGGTATTGAGACATTTTCGGATGTTCAGAATAGTGGAAAACATTTTTAATTTAATAAATAAAATTATCGAATATATCGGATATATATCATGATATATATCGTGTTATATATCATGATATATATCACTTGATATATATCCTCCGAAATCTGAAAAAAATATTCTAATTTTAAATATGTTTATTAAAATTTTAAATGGAAATTGGGGTAGACTAGCAGCTCATTTTAAAGGGTTGCTAATTATCTATTCGACTATTTAAATAATTTAAATTTGTTTCATAATGAAATTTAAAACCATAAATAAGCTAAAGAAAACTACTGTCAAGAATTCAACGAAGAACATTTGATAACTGAAGTATCAGTTTACAATTTAATACAATTATTATTAATGAACCAGTGTCGTGTTTTGTCATTTTAAATTTATAGTGGATTGTATAAAAGAAGATTAAATTTTAAATCCAGGATAATACATTTGATCTATGGATATTTATTATCTCTAGATTAGAAAAACCTATGATTTTAGTGAATAAACCACATTTTTATTCTTTGATCCATCAAAATAGTTGTAATTTGTTGCAATTAACTATTCTGATTTAATTATTTTATGCAGGGTGATCCATTATTGTGAAAAAGTCCAATATCTCCGCCATTATTAGAGAAAAATATTTTCACAGAACGGTAGACAGCGTTAAAGGACATATTTTAAAATTATTTTTAAATATACAGGGTGTCCCTCTGGAACCAACTTAAGTTCTTTTTAATGGATCACCCTGTATTTTATTTTATATTTGAATTGCCCTCGCTTTTCCCATTCTAAAAATATAAATTATTATTGGTTTATACAGGGTATTTTGCAGAGTATAATCAGTTTTGTATGAAAATCGTATTGAATTCAATGACCTATATCATGCAAAAAAAACATTGATAACCAATTTTTTTTCTACCAAAATTTTTTAATCATGGTCAAATTTTATCCGGAGACACTACTTTTTTCAATTCGCATCAAATCTGTACAGGGTGAGTTAAAACACAAATACATAATTTTCTCAATTTTTTAAATAGTTCACCCTGTATTTTATATCATCGTTCAAAAGTATCCTAATTATACTTTAATTTGACTTACGCATTCCCTATACCAAAAGTTAATAGTTTTTAGAGATTTTTAAATTTTAGTGGTAAAAACGATAATTCAGAAACTAATTGAATTAGTAATTATTACAATTTAACCAGCTGTAATTTATTATCGATTTTTACATTAAGAAAGAAAAAATATCAATAGCTAGTACAAATTAATTAATTATTTAAATGTAATTTTTGCAAATTATATTTAATTAGAACAGTTGTTCAAAGTGGTCTCCCATAATATTTATGCAGGCCTAAAGACTCACATTTCTAAGCATTTCCACAGTAACACTTTGAAATGCCTCTCTTACTAGTATTTTCATATCATCTACTATTTTATACACTAGAGCCTTAACGTAGCCCCAGAAAAAAGTCCATTTTAGTTAAATCTGGTTACCAACGGATTGGCCCGCCTCTTCCTATCCATCTTCCTGAAAATTGATCTGCAAGTTCGCCATTTACAAGAGCGTGATTGTGAGGGTGATATCCCACTTCGGCCGTTTTGAAAATTCTACCTCTTTTTGTCCCATTTCGGCCGCTTGTCCTTTTCATGCGTTTCAAGTAAAACGGATACGCTGCATTTCGGCCGGTCAATGTACAGTACAGGGTGGCAATTACGCTTTGGTTTGGCAATTTTGGGAGCAGAGTTAATTATAAAAAAATATTCAAGTCGTTCAATTTAAGGCAAAAAATATTTGGAAATGTTTCATTACCGAAACAGATCTGAAATTCTGTTGCCACCACAATTAGCGGACAACTTTTTAGTTATAGAAGACGGTGTTGAAGACGAAATGTTAATATTTATTAACGTATGTGAATCTTTATTAAAATATGTGAAGTATTTTTTGGAGACTAAGCATTTAAGAGCTGTTCATTATTTTTTTAATTGTAAAAAGTACCGAGGATAGACCTTCTATTCTTTTGCCGAATAAGGAAAAGAAAACCTATATAAGACTTTTGTCCTTGCTTGTTTCAAAGTTTAAAATTTTTTCTCCGAAAGTATTTACCTAAATTGGATTTTGAAGTAGCTACAATAAACGAAATAAGATATGTATTTCCAAAAACTGTCATTCAAGTCGTTTAATTTAAGAAATAATTGTAGACGAAGTGTTAAGGGCATTTTAAAGGGTGATTATCTCTAATAGAAAACCAATTTGTATCTGAACTTTATTATTAGTAATTGCTTGGTAATGCATAATTATTACTAGAAATACCAAATTATGTTCAAAAAATAATAGACATACGAGTATTAAATAAATACTCATAAAAAAGGATTAAAGGATTAGTTCCCCTGCCATTTGGATATGTCCTTTTATGTTCTTTTCGTAAATAATAAATATTTGTTTTTATTATCAGTAAAGATTTGAAAGTGAAAGGTGTTCTTAAAAATGGACAGTAAGAAAGAAATTATTGAAACCAGCAAAGGCAAGCCTCTACTTATTAATGGTGGTTACAGATATCAGATAAAAGAAATTTATAAAAATGGAAATGTATCTTGGAGCTGTTCTAATAGAAACTATGGTGGACGTGTTTCTACAACAAATGACAAAAAACACATTTTGGGGAAAAAAGATCATACTTGTGTTTTGGATATAGCTAAAAGAGAAGTTGAAAAGTGTGTTTTTCAGTGTAAAAAGCGAGTAAGAGAAGAATTTACACCTATTCCTCAAATTGTAAGTAGTGAATTCAAAGACATTAAAAATCTAGGACTGGAGTTTGTGACCAAAATTCCTGAGTTAAATTCAGTAAAATCAAACCTTTATCGTGCTAGGCAAAAAACAGTTGGAAATGTTTCAAAACCGAAACACAGATCTGAAATTGTGTTGCCACCACAATTAGCGGAAAACTTTTTAGTTATAGAAGACGGTGTTGAAGATAAAATATTAATATTTAGTAACGTATGTGAATCTTTATTAAATGAAAGTGAAGTATTTTTGGAGACGGAACATTTAAGAGCTGTTCTTTACTATTTTTTTAATTGTACACTATACATGCAGATGTAAAAAGTACCGAGGATAGTACTTCTATTATTCCAGTAATTTTTGCTCTTTTGCCGAATAAGGAAGAAAAAACCTATATGACTTTTTTCCTTGCTTGTTTCAAAGTTTAAAAATTTTTCACCGAAAGTATTTAAATTGGATTTTGAAGTAGCTACCATAAATGTAATAAGATATGTATTTCCCAAAACTGTCATTCATGGATGCAATTTTCACTTTAATCAGGCCATATGGCGCAAAGTTCAAGATTTAGGTTTAGTGTTATCATATCGTAATCAAAGTGAAGTACGAAATCATATTAGAATGTGTGCTGCTCTGGCTCATTTACCCGAAGAAAATATCGATGAGGGATGGCTGATTATAATGGAAACTTCACCTATGAATGATCTAGTTATTAAATTTAATGATTATTTTACTTCACAATGGTTAGATAATCCAATTATCCAAAATATTTGGATATGTTCGGGGCACAGACATCGGACTACAAACGCAGTGGAAGGATGGCATAGTAAATTAAATAAAAAAATTGGGAAAAGTCATCCAAACATTTTCGAGTTAATAACTGTATTGAAAGAGGAGGCTGCTTTAAATATGTATAATTAAATTACAAAAAAAAAATCTATATATACCAACTCCAAAAAGATTAAAAAAATACGTTGATATTGATATTAGAATTAAAAAAAACATTAAATGATTTAAGGGACAAAAATATTGACTTAAAAAATGCGTTGAACAAATTCATGTACATGACTAAATTTGAGTAAAATTGTGTTGTCATACTGTGTATTATCTATTGATTTTTTATTGTATCATTGGATTGTTTTTTCTAAAAAATATTGTAATAAAGAATTTGAGTTTATTAAATTTGTTTTTCTTTTAACTGTTTGTATATTATGCTAAAAAATTAACAAGTTTACAATATATAAACAAACGGCCGATATTATTTAAATAATCTTAATCTAAATATCCCAAAAAGGTTGACCGGCCGAAATGTAACTCTAATCTTAATTTAAATATGCCAAAAAGGGCGACCGGACGAAATGCAACTTTTTTATTTAACGGCCGATATGGGAACGGCCGAAGTGGTACTAAACCATTGTGAGCAGGAGCACCATCATGTAAATACCACATTTTTCGGCGTATTTCAAGAGGAAGATCTTCAAGCAATATTGGTAAAGAATTCACTAGAAAGTCTAAGTACAATTCGCCATTTACAGGTTCGTTAAAAAATGAGGTCCTATCAAGTACTCACCGATAATGCCACCCCAAACATTTAAAGACCACCTTTCCTTACTGTGAGTAATTATATGATATGGATTAAAGTGGAATAATAATGAAAGTTGTGCCTATTGACACAGCCATTTCGATGAAAAGTTGCCTCATCTCCAAAAAGCACGTACTTAAAAAATCTCTTCGTTCAGTAATTTTTTTTTGTGACCTTTCACAAAAAGTTGCCCTGTGTTCAAAATCCATAATAGTGAGTTCTTGATGTAGTTGCATATGATACGGACGCATTTTATTTTTGGAAAATATTCTTTGTACTGACGTATGCGGATTTTCGGTAACTGCTAACAAAACATTTAGTTCATTTTCCTCTTTAGTAACAGTTTTTGTTCTATCAATTTTCTCATATGAAACTGACCCTGTTCGGTTAAATCGATCCATCAGTTTTTCGAACGATGTTTTATTTGGCGTTCTACGCTCTGGAAATCGTTCTTTATAAACTCTAGTTGCTAACAATTGCATTCTCCCAAAATCCATACCATATCAACTAATTCTTCACGACTATAATTCATATTAAAAAACTGGCGAGACTTTGTAGAAAACAAATAATGCAACACTAATGACATTAATAATAACAAACTGTCAGTATTGGGGGTTTTCAAAGCCAACTTAAAAAAAAATTAATAAACAAAAAAATTAGTAGGTTTCATTTGTAGTTGCAATGTTTATTTCTTTTTCTAATAAATGTATAAGTGACATTACATATTGTCAGAAACTTACTTAGCCGATAGTAAATAATTACTTCAGGTTAAATTCAATTAATTACTAATGATAAATACAATGTATTTCCAATCAATTATTTTCTGAATTATCGTTTTTACCACTAAAATTTAAAAATCTCTAAAAACTATTAACTTTTGGTATAGGGAATGCTTAAGTCAAATTAAAGTATAATTAGGATACTTTTGAACGATGATATAAAATACAGGGTGAACCAGAAAATTATGTATTTGTGTTTTGACTCACCCTGTACATATTTGATGCGAATTGAAAAAAGTAGTGTCTCCGGATAAAATTTGACACTGTCAATTGTTTCTTTTGCATGATATAGGTCATTGAATTCAATACGATTTTCATACAAAACTGATTATACCCTGCAAAATACCCTGTATAAACCAATAATAATTTATATTTTTAGAATGGGAAAAGCGAGGGCAATTCAAATATAAAATAAAATACAGGGTAATCCATTAAAAAGAACGTAAGTTGGTTCCAGAGTGACACTCTGTATGTTCAAAAATAATTTTAAAATATGTACTTTAACGCTGTCTACCGTTCTGTGAAAATATTTTTTTTATATCTCTAATAATGGCGGAGATATTGGACTTTTTCACACTAATGGATCACCCTGTAAACGATTAACTTCAAAAAGTTCAAAATGAATGTAAGCACGCGTGAAACGTGAAGAATTTTACTGAATTAGACAACTAGAAATGATAATAAATGATCAAATTATTTATGCCTAGAATTCAAACTTCAGACGAATGTATACAAATGTCAATACAATTCTTCAAAAAATACAAGCCAATGATATCGGCTAAAGTAAATAGCCTTGTTTACATTAAATTTGTCCGCATATATAAAAAAATACTAGAAATACTGTATAAAGAATATAGAAATCAACTAAATACATTGATAAACCAAAAACAATTATTATAAAAGTAAATTAAATTCGAGAGACGCGAAAATGGTGGCCCGCCCACAAGGGTAAACTCGTAGCGTAACAAAAACGAGAAATAATTTAACTTGGAACGAAAGACCGAAAGCCGATAGTAGTATTAGGACGTTGAATTTTTTGTTTTATGAAGCATTGGCATTACTTAGGTTCAACCATGTGATGATTTTCATAAGCCTTGATTTTTAAAATCATTTTATATCGCCTTTTGATTAGGGTTTAAAAACTTGTTCGAGCAATTTATCCAATAATAATTGGCCCCTTTACCTCTTAAGCCTGCTCATGTAAAATATTTGGGCTCCACATTTCGCCTATTTATATTCTATTAATGAAGGACAGAAGAAGGATAAGTATTGCAACTATGTTAAAAGAAATAAATTGTCTTTTAGTTCAGAATTATGTTCAGTACATGACTCATATTTATTTATAAAATAAAAATGACAGTACCATCAGATCTATTAGAAAAAATTGAATATAATTCGCAATATTACAACTATAATACAAGAAGCCAATCTGACTTTCATGTACGGCAAGCCATCACTAAAAGTTCCCAAAATATAATTTTTATTAACGGTTTAAAAAATTTAATAGACTGCTTACAGAAATTAAAAAAAAAAAAAACAACAATAAATGTATTCAAAAGGAACCTCAAACAATACTTGATAAATAAACAGAACGGATATACTTTCTTGTGATAATATTCTTTAAATCTGCCCTTTTTAAGTATTTCCCTTAATTTATTGTTATTTTACCCCTCGTTTTACTACTTACTATGTTTAAATTATTAATAGTTTTGGACGATAGGTTATGTCAACTTATAGCCACAAAACTATTTTTGTGATAAAGTAGATCCATAGAGAGCAATGTAATTTACAAAGGCCTTCTTTCAACATACAAATAAATGACAACTTTATAATTAAAATGAAAAACACAACAAAATACCTCGGTATTATAATTGATCAAAATTTGAAATGGGTTGATCACATTACGTCATTAAGATTCATTTTTAAATTTTATGAATTGAGGAAATTTATGACTAGGAGTTTACTAATTATTATTTACAATTCGCTGGTTGAATATGTAAACCAGCATTATATCCTACCTCTTTTATATAATAAAAAAGTGCTTTGTATAAGAACATTATATTATCTGTCTTGCTGTACCTTTATTTATGGAAAGCCTTAATTGAGATACACTACAAATTATTTGCAATAAATATCAAAAGAAGCATACATTTTTAAATAATTTGACATTTAAGAGCCAATCACACATCACAATTGACATCTTGATACTTGAGAGGCACAGCCAAGCATTATTCTGATTGTTGCCAAATAAAATGGCCGGTTAATTTTTCTATGGGGTTGCGACAGAGAGCCAGTAAATTTGATGAAGGTGTTTTTGTGGCTAGGGGCGAAATAGTAGTATGCTTAAGTTAGCACCACCATAAAAAAGTAATTTTTAAGAAACTGCTTATATATTTTTCATAAATTGGTAGGCTTGGCGAATAATTTCGAATAAAAATAGCCTCCAACATGGCTATAGTTGCAAATATGAAGGTCGCAACCCGCCTTAGAAATTTCACCTTTACTATCAACAGCTGTTGTTTGACAGGTCGTTAGAGAATGTTTGCAATTTATGGAATGTAAAGAATGTTAGGAATGTTGACGTAGAAATAATTGGAATTCCTAAAATTGTCACATAAGAAATGCATAAGCCGATTTTAAGACAATTGATATTAAAGTAGTTAGAATGAACCGAAAATTCTGAAAATCAATAGGGTTCTAAGTTAGAAGTAATTATTCAAGAAAATCAAAACCACAAGTCAATCAGAACTTTCGTTCTAGAGTTATTGTGCCGGCATACATATACACACAGACGACCAGAAGAAAATTTTTTTTTTGCATTTTCGGAAAATTTTTTCGTCTGTACGAATGCAATACTGAGGCCCCATAGGAAGGGCCTCAGTAATTACTCCATTTCCCCACTCGAACCTATGTCGTATAACTCCAAATATTTTTTCCAGCTACAAAAATAAACCTATGCACTCAATATTTGGTAACAAAGTAATCTATACTACCAGGTATTGAGAAAAAAATATTTGAGCCAAATATATTTTCAGACAAGTATTGTAGATCTCTTCAAATTTTAAAATCCTACTTTCTCAGAAACTCATTTTTGTGACATTCATCTTTTTCTCCTGTACCCTTCATATGTATCAGTAGGAGGAAACACAACTTTTTCAAAAATCAAAAGCACAAGGCTTTACCTGGTACAAACACCTATCACATTTTGATAGATATTTGAACGGTGTCGAAAGCTTTAGCCAAGTCTAAAAAGATTCCTATTGATGGTTTTTTATTGTCAATTGAACAGTAAATTTTATTAATTAGTTCCGTTATTGCGCCTTGCGTTAAACTTCCCTCCCTAAATCCCTATTGTGCTTTTGATAACAATTTGTTTGTTCCAGAAAGCCACTTATTCGATGTTTCATCACTTTTTCAATGACATCAAGATAAATATTGATTTATCAAAATTGAGGGTCGATGTTTCAATTAAATACATTATGGAACTTACAAATATGTACCACCCTTACTAAAAGGTTAAACCAGTGAATAAAGAGTTGAAAATCCTCTCAAATGAGCCAACAGTCGATTAAAGTTGCCATTTGATATTGCAATTATGTGCTTTATCAGAAATATATATCGATCTGTCCGAGTATTTTTTCGAATATTTTATCGTACAGAAGTTAGCAGGGTGAGATAACATTTTACGTTCACCCTGTATGATTGCAGAAAAATAGTGTATGCAACTCATGTCGCATTCGCGTGGATCAATTTTTCCATTCGTCAAAAAGAAACCTACTTAATAAACACAAAAAAAATATTAATACTCCAAGAAAATATAACAACCACTTTTATTTCTAATGTCACCGAATTAATAAAAAATATTGATAGGTTTGAAATAAAATTTAAATATAATCCAAATAAGAATATTCATGACCATTTCAATAACACAAATACCTACGTTAGTCAGCAATTTTCTATGGAATACTAAGTGCAATAACCATTGAATGAAAATAAATAATACTTGAAGTAGATTATAGAAAAAAATCTGATGTGTCCAACACATGACTTTCCTATCTAGTTATATAAATGTTTAGAGGATAAACTAAATATATACATTGTCCACATACATCTACCTCGAAACATTTTTCTATAGATATTCATGGAAAACGAAAATACTGAAAAATTTTAATTTCCTACAATTTTTTCATTACGGTCCATTTTAGAAAAATCATGTATAAACAAAAATTTTAGAGATCGATATCGCAAACAACTTTTATTTCAAAAACTTTCATAATAAAAATCAGAATTTTGCACATTTTGTCAAATTTCTCGAATACGGACCATTTCAGGAAATTTTTACATAAAACAAAAATTACAGATAATAATATTAGAAGTAACTTTTATTTGAACAATTTTCCTCTCCAAACATAAATAACAGATATATTTCATAAAATATAAAAACGGCCTCCCATAAAGTACCCCCCAGATGTTCCGACTTTGTCCAAAATCTAATCATTTCACGTCAGGCCGAAATAAACCTTAAGTTTAAAATTTAATGTTTTTTTCTTTATCCGTTTTTGAGTTTTCTTCAAAATTCGAAATTTACACATTTTCTCAAATATCTCGAATACGGTCCATTTTAGAGAAATCATGTAGAGAATAAAAATTATAGAGAATTATATTACAAACAACTTTTATTTGAACAATTTTAATAAAAAAATATTTTTTTTACATTTTGTCAAATTTCTCGAATACGGACCATTTTAGGAAAATTTTGTATAGAACAAAAATTATAGATAATACTATTAGAAGTAACTTTTATTTAAAGAATTTTCTTCTCCAAACGTAAATAACAGATATATTCCATAAAATATAAAAATGACCACCTATAAAGTACCCCCCCAAATGTTCCGACTCTGCCCAAAATCTAATCAGCTCATTAGACGCTGAAACAAAGCTTAAGTTTAAAATTTGGTGTTTTTCTGTGTATCGGTTCATGAGTTATGCGTTATACAGACACACACACACACACACACACACACACACACACACACACACACACACACACACACACACACACACACACACACACACACACACACACACACACACACACACACAGACACACAGACACACAGACACACACACACACACACACACACACACACAGACATCATCGCGAAAATAGTCAAAACGGATTCAGGGGACCTCAAAACGTAAAAATCCGTCGAAAACTCGAGGTCGAAAAAAATCATGATTCCTATACTTTCCTTATATCTGTATACAGATAGGAAAGTAAAAAAAACAAACGTTTCAGTCTCATTATAATTTTCAGAAAATCATCCTGTTTTTATAGTAAAATATTAATATTCGCCGTACCCAAATTGGCAAAAAAGGAATGCCACTTTACCGCGCTAAATTACCATTTTATTCTAGTCTCATTGAAGTGGCGTGCGTGACATTTTTGGAAGGGGAAGCAATTGTACAAAAATACAGCAGGCCAGTAAGCACAGCGCCGCAGGCGAAATTTTTTCGCGGCGCATTTACCATTTAGTCAAAATCTTGCTTTTTTCCTCAGTACTAAGGATATTCGAGATTGAAATTTTTGAAGTGTTACTATTTATTACCTATATTCTATTTTTATGTATGAGAGAGTATTAAAATAATAAAGCGTTCGTAATCCATAGGCGTATCACTTCTTTTAGTAGACAGTTAAAATATTTTTTGAAGATATTACTCGAGTATACACTTATATTTTCACCTAATTAACCTGCTTATAACTTCTAAACAGCTGAAGGTAAAAAAGTGCAATTTTTTCAAGGTATGTTAATAACATTGTGTCAAACGGGTTATGTAGGTATAAGGGTTTAAACTTTGACTTTTAAACAACGTTACGTTAATAAATAATAATTTTAATATAAAAACTACTTCAATATTTACAATGAGTGGCTCGATCATTTCATCAGTAATATTGTCCAACTTCCACATTTTCTCTTCTTCTTTAATCGTATGATTTACTGCCTTTTCCCAGTTTTCAAGCTTAACATTATTTACAGCCTCCAAAAACAACTGTTTAACATCACTCATTTTAAAAGAATTATTTTTTCTTGAAACTTCTCCCTTTATCTGTGCCCATATCAGTTCAATCGGGTTTACTTCGCAATGATATGGTGGTGATCTAACCACCGTCATCCCACGATTTTTTGCAATTTCATCAATTTTATATTTTTTGAATTTCTCTTTATGAAGGGAACACAAATGATACAGTTCTTTTCTCACAGAACCGGGATGGAACTTAATATTCTTTGAATTTAGCCAATTCTGTAATCTTTTTTTAACCACTTGGTTGTGGGCATTTTTTCTATGTCTCGAGTGATAACTTGCATTATCCATTACTATTATACAGTTCTGAGGAAGAAGATCTATAATTTGTTCGAACCACTCTTTAAAGACATCAGCATTCATGTCCTCATGGTAGTCACCGGTACGAGTAGATTCAAAAGTCAATAAACCACCTTTAACAAAACCGTTTGAACTACCGATGTGTACTATTGTTAGTCTGCGCCCCTTTCCTGATGGTGGATTTAAACCAGTAGATAAATTATTTAAAAAAGCTTGTCTTCGACTTGTAACAGTTTCATCTTGCCAAAATTTATTTGGTTTATGTGCCTCGTTGATCCATGTTTCATCTAAATAAAATATATTTCTTCTTTGGTTTCTCATTTCTTTTATAGTCCTTAGGTAATTTCTTCTCCATACTACAATATCGCTTCTTTCTATTAAAATAGACTCGCTGGTCCATAGCACTTCCGCCAGCATCAACGACGCTCGAGGTGTTGCATCTGTGTTTCGGAAAAAGTTTTGTCAATTGCCAGAACTTCAAAGTCAGTTACCAGCTCGTAGAAAGCATTGAAACTTCAAGATGGATCGCGTTACCTTTTCTATTTGGTAGCAAAGAACACTTTCCGAAATCGAGCTTCTTATCATGATGTAAGGGAAGCACATACTGGAGTCCAATGTACAGAAACTAGCCATGCAAAAGATAGAGAGTAACCAGCTGAATTGGAGGACCATAAGAAACATGGTGAGAGTAATCTTCCAAGATACCGAGGTCCAAATACTGGTCTGCAGTCATCCGCCTAGTGTCCAGGTTTCACCAAAAAACCGTCCCTTGTAAAAGTGATTCCAGTTTTCCAGTTGCAGATACAACCATTCAGGAGGAACTATCTCTTAAGAAGGGGACAACGTCGTCGGATCGCCTGAAACGACTATGTTATCTATTTATCTTTACCGCGCCGTAGAGTCTGGTGTAGGCCATTAAGACGCGACTCATGAACGAGACATTGCTGGAATTTTCTATTTATGCCATCCGACGCGTGGGGGAAGACTTCGAGATTATTTTAGCAGGATTGGTTCTTTCTAGGCAATTACATTTTTATATAAATAGCGTTACTTTGTCGATATAAGTTTAAGTTTCAATATAAATGTTGTCGAATAAAGATAAATTGTAAAAAAAATTAAAAGCGTGCTTAAGTCTAAATAAATTAATTAGTAATTGGCGTAAATAAGTTATAAGTAAACTGGCTATTATACGCCGACACTCGAACGGCGGATATAACTATTGAAATTTTACAGAAAGTTTCTAGACATTTTGAAACACACCATACATAACAATTTTGGGTCCATCGAGACAAAAAATTTTTTTACCTAGAAATCCTTAACATTTTTTGTCAGATCTCTATCATAAAACAAATGTGAAATAAACCGTTTTCACTGATTTCTTGTTGTAGAAACGGCTAAATATCAATATTAAACAATTCAGAGCAATAAACCATACCAAATTTTTTCATAAACGATTAAATTTTCTTATTTTTCATTTTTAAGTTTGTTAGAAAAACAAATAGTAAATTATTTTCAATGCCAATTGACGTTTCTAGTTTCTATAAATGCAGTGTTGCCAAATCGAGTAAGAAAACGTATACGACAGGAAATAGTTCGGTTAATGAAAGTTAGCTGTTTGGAAATAGCTCCACGCCATACAGCGTAGCCGAAAAATTACATAGCGTCTGGCCGGCAGGTGAACTTGGATCCCTAAGTGAAAAAATTTGTAGTAATCACAGACATCCGTATTTTTATTTCATTTCATGATGTGCGTTAATTACGGCATGTCGGAACTTATGTACTGTTTGTAAAAAATAGTTTTTTTTTCTATTTGAGCTGTTTCGAGGCCGTTGGAGTCTATGCAGGTCGGTATAGCCAGGTATCGGCAAACATTTTCTGGCGGCGGCGATAAAGACACGTTCGTTAAAAGTTGGTATCGAGGTTCACTGGCCAGACGCTAGTGAGGGTAGGTTAGGTAAGGTTGAGTAAGGTTAGGTGGTGACTCCAGGCCGCAGAGGTTAGGTTGACTAGTTAATATTTGTTTAATTTTTCTTATTTTATGTATATACTCGTCGGGTTGAAGAGTTTTTAAAACTGGCGGGAAAATTGTATAATCCTTGCAATTTAGAACACGGCACAAATTAAATGATCATTATTTAAATTTTATGGCAAGTACACTTGTCCATTATTTTATTTCAGTTGGCCAGTAAGACAGGGAAAATAATAAATGGTCAGTATAATATTAAATGGTCGGTGAAAATATTAAATGGTCAGTATAATAAATGGTTGGTGAAAATTATAAATGGTCAGTAAAATATTAAATAGTCGGTGAAAATAATAAATGGTCAATATAAAAATAAATGGTCGGTGAAAATAATAAATGTTCAGTATAATATTAAATGGTCGGTGAAAATAATAAATGGTCAGTATAATAATAAATAATCAGTATAATAATACGCGTTTTATTTGTACATCGGTCTCCTTTTGACAGAGTAGGTGAGCTGTGTCTAGGCCGTTGGTGTTTATGCCGGTCGGGGTAGCCAGGTATGTATTAAAATTTTCTGGTGGCGGCGAAGCCTACGAGAAGTCGTTACTTCGTCTTCTTGTTGTTACGGCATTAATATTATTTATTCATGTATGTGAAATTTGCTTCTATGGTTTATAAAATACTACTGCTAGTAAATGAAAACAAACAAGACGCATTCACACAAACACCTCCCACCACCTCAAGTACAAATCATTAGTGTTGTCCCCGATACGCGAGTGTATTTTGGGGCAATTGATTTTTGAAATATATCCTGACAGGCAGAGTTATTTTAAACAAAAACATAAAATCTTCAGTTTCTTCTTTGCTGCAAACCGATAGCCCAAAAACATGAAACACTCGATCTAAAAACATAATACTACTTATTTAATGCACATTTTCAAAATTATTACCGATTACTGCATACTGGCCATTTATTTATTCTTACTGACCATTTGTAGAATTATTACCGGCTAATTCATACTGACATTTCATTAATTTTTACTGACCATTATAATTACAAAAGTGAACATAGAAATACAGGCGAAATAATCATTTTACTGCTCCAAAATTCAATGTTTACAATATTTTACTGACTGCTTGTAATATTATACTGTACATAATGAATTAAATACTGTTCAGTTAATTACAACCCTTTAGAAAATATCAATATTGACGACAAAGAGTACTCTGCGGATGAGTATGAGGAAGATCTTGATATTGGTATTTTTTAAATCGTTAGTTTTATATAATTTTTTTGATACTAAAGTCAATTGGTTGGCCTGGTACAACACAGGACATAGGTAAAAATGACCATTGTCATGTAATAATTGATATGGCAACATTGTATTTCTTTTAGACACACGTCAATTGTCATTGGGTTTATGAAAATTCGATCAATTTGACGAACTTTAACCTGGTCGTAAATTAAGAAAATAAACTGTTTACGAAAAAAATTGAAATGGTTTATTGCTTTATAGATGGTCTAAAATTATTATTTAGTAGTTTCTATAATAAGTAATTAATCAAAATGATGTAGTTCAAATTTTTTCAACATCGAAATGGCAGCACACATTTTAAAGTTTTAAGGTAAGAAAAAATATGTCAGGGTTTGCAGGGCAAAAAAAGTATTTTGAAATGTGTTTCAAAGGGTCTAAAACGGTATTAAAAAAAAATGCCCGTTCGACTGTTGGCAGATTTTTCCGTAAACTGTTTTAAGTTAAAAAATCGTTACATTACATTAATCTGTAGGCTGCTGACGAGCTAATAAAGGCCTCATCGATTCAGCAGGATGCACAATGGACGTAGTGAGACCTAAGTCTTGCAAAACAACCCCCCCACCTTAAAGATACAAAAAAATGCTTGCTCGAAATATAATCCCAATTTCTTGTCATCGTTATCAGACAACCTGATCACAACAGTCCGAACATACTGCTATACAAGGTCCCTACTAATTCTTAGGGACAGTATTGCTATTTCTTAAGTTGCGCAGTTTTGTGCTCAATAACATGATGCCAAGAAACCTTTGACATCTACGGGAAGATTCAAAATATCGGACAAAAAATGAATTATTTAAAGAAATGACAATTTTAATTTTTTTTGTCCGATATTTTGAATCTACCTGTAGATATCAAAGGTTACTTGACACCTTTTTAATGAACATAAAACTGCGCAACTTTTGTCTAATTTAACCAACTTTCTATGATACCGTTTAAAAAATATCAATACTGTCCCTATTAAAGAGTATACATGACCAACACTAGATAGAACAAAATTGTTATGGCACACACTTTATATACCTCTAAGTATTGAAACATAATGATAGTTTTATCATTCACGGTTATTTAATTTTACTGAATTCGTAAACTTAAATTCTCACTTAATTTTTATGTTATTTAGAATGTGTCGCTCCAGCTAATAGTTTAAAAATATTGCTGCCTTTTAATATTAGTTACTTCATAGGTTAATAAGTGAATTACATACAAACATTGACTACTTCGTTTCAAAACTAGAATAACCAGCCCTTTTTCCTTTTAAAGCGACATATAATTAGTGCCGTAATTAATCTTTATCTTTAGCGATAACCTGCATATTATTATTGAAAAATAATATTCCTACCACTTATAAAAATAGTCGTTACATAAAACAAATAAGTATATTTTTTATAAGTGAAAGGGTTAGTTAGAGTAGTAAATGGTAACAATAAATAAGATGAACGAAGATGGATTGGAGTCTGTTATTTGTTATTTAATGGGTAAACCAGGTAAGTTATTGATTGTGAGTTTTTTCATAACGAATTTAAAAAAATATCATTGCTTTCTATTATTAGTTTATTGTCCATTAAATATTACATTTGTAATTAAACAAATAATTTAAAAGATAAAATGAGTAGGTAAGTAATTGATTTGCATCTCTTTAGTGAGTTCTTTTATTCATTGAAATTGTATAATTGTTAATAAAAAATATTATGGTTTTTTATTAAACACAATTACACATTAAATATTATATTTTTTTACAATTGATAGCCAAATAAAAATAATATTTAGAGAGATGGAAAAAGAAATGTTAGATCGCAAAATGAATATAGCTAACTAATAAATATAAATGAATTTATTTTTTCATTTAACTAAGCAGGTCAACCACTGAATGATTAATAACAGTTGTTTACAAAATATAAATTTCTAAACTAAAAGTCGAATTAAAAGTATTTTTGATTGTTATAAAACTGTAGAGTATCCGGGTTTTTAAAATTAAAGAAATGGGTATATAGAAAAATGTCCATTCTTTTTCAATTGTTACTACACTTACTCCTAGTTTCTACGACATTTAAAAGTGTTTATTTTTACTGAGAACATACCCTTGTTTCGACATTATAATTATTTTTGTTGTTGTTGTTAATTATATATAATTAGGTTAAACAAGTCGAATATTAATGAGTTGTAATAATTTGTCTGACAATAGGGTTTTTTCAATAAACTACCAGGTAACGAAAGAACTGATACCCAACAAAAATTTTCCCCCTTCTGAGGGAGAGCAAAAACAGAAAGTTTCATAGTCTGAATAAAAGAGGAGTGCAGTAAAAGTGGGGATATAACGTCGCATTCCATGGACGTACTTTGCGAAATAAGTTTCGATAATATAAATAAGGCCATGGCATATAAAATAAAATTTTGAATAAAAAAAAAGTTATATTACTAAAAAAAAAAAAAAAACTGAACCTTATGCTTGTGGCAAAATTGTTGCACTTTAACATTGAACGAATTAAATTATAAATTATATAAATTATAAAATGTTACGCGATAAAATATATCTTCGATCAAATGCCATTCGGTAAAATGTATTTTCGATCAAATTTCCAAATAGATCAAATTTTTTTCGATCAAATTTGTGCTACCCGATATAAACCTGTTATAGGAACAATTGGTTGGTATACAAAATATTGGGAAAACAAGGGAATAAACGACAAGGTTGTCAAATACTTATTTCTTTCCTCTCAGGCATGATAATGACCCTGGGGTTTCTATTTAATTACTTAAATATATTGTATATCATTGTCTTATTATTACGAACAACTACTAGGCAGTGTTGCCAGTCTAGTACAATTGTACTAGATCTAGTACATTATTTGAGAATCTGGTACTTTAATACACTCAAAGGAAAATCTAGTACTTTTTTCAGCGTATGTTCCATTTGAAGTGTAAAATATATTGTTCAAATATTGCCAGAGAAATTAAAATAGTTGTTAAAAATTGCTTCAGAGATCAAATAGTAGACATTTCTCGAGAGATCAAATATTGTTCAAAAATAGCTGGAGAGGTAAAAAAGGGTGTTAAAAATTGGTCGAAGGATAAAATATTATTAGAAATTGCTTGAGGGGTGAAATATTGTTCATAAATTGCTTTAGGGATAAAAATACTGTTAAAAATTTAATGAGAGAAGAAAAAAATTTAAAAGTTGTTCGAGAGATCAAATAGAATTATAAATAAAATCGTGTTCAAAAATTGCTCGAGGTAAAGTAGTATTACAAAATGTTAAAACCTTGTTTAAAAATTGCTTGAGAGATAAAATATTGTTGAAAATTTTATTGAGAAATAAAATATTGTTTAAATTTGACTCGAATATTGTACAAACATTGCTCGAGAGATAAAAAAGTTGTTTAAAAATCACTAGAGACATAAAACATTGTTAAAAATTTATCGAGAGTTAAAATCTGTACCATCTGTGAATAAGTCGGTAAGTCACAAATTGAAGTTTTTCAGTATGGCCATTTTAAACAACATTTTGATGTTTTTGAAAAACAAATTTTAGGTTAAATTTCGTTTTTTGAAATAGGTTGTTAATTATACAACCAACAATGTAAATAATTATGACCTGTGAAATTATATTACTTAATGGAAAAAATCTGACTTGCCTATTAATTTATTGACCTCAAATGTGTGTGTTTTTGTTGAGTTACTGACTTATTCTAGTATAAATAAACAGGACAAAATTTTTTTAATATTTTTATTTATTCATGAAAAAAGCAAAGTGAACTTATTTCAAATAACATACATTTTGATTGGAAAAGAAAACTAGAAAACGACTGATAATTTAGATAAACCTCTTCCAAATCCGGGGATAGCTATAGTTACCGGTTTTGGCACAAAAAATTGGAGAAATCCAACTATTCACGGAGTCCTCTGAAGTAAACTCATGGAGGAAGCTATTAAGAATTTGAATCACCCATTTATTCACCAAACAGAATAGGAAGAGCACTTTAGATATTTGTAGATATTATATTTTTACTAAAATTTGACTTATCCACTTATTCACGGATGGTACAGAAATATTGTGCAATTTGCTAAAAAGATAAAAAAAAGTAGTTCAACATTCCTCGAGAGATAGAATAATGTTAGAAATTTATCTATAGATAAAATATCATTAAAAATAGCTAAAAAAGGTTTAAAAATTATTCGAGAGATAAAATAGTGTTATAAATTGTTAAAATTTTGCTCAAAAATTGCACGAGAGATCAAATATTGTTCAAAAATAGTTTGAGAGGCTGTTTAAAATTGCTCGAGTGATTAAATAGTGTTAAAAATTGTACAAAAAATATTGCTCGAGAGATAAAAAAGGTTTATAAACTGTTTGAGAGATAAAATATCATCATAAGTTATTAAAATCTTTTTCAAAAATTGCTCGAGAGGTAAAATAATGTCAGAGATTTGTCGAGAGATAAAATATTGTTTAAAATTTTTGTGTTCGTGTTCTCTATAAGCCTTTTTTTGCTCTTTAATGACCACCCTTCATAATTAGAAAATCTGGTAATTTTATAGAATCTAGTACATTTTTATGTAATCTGGTACATTTTTTAGAAAAATCTGGTACATTACAAAAATATATTCTGGCAACACTGCTACTAGGCCAATTTTGTTTACAAAAGGCGAATTGCAATCGTTCATAGTGTTATCCAACATAGTTCCTAAATTATTATGAGTCTAGTATAAAGACTGTGTGTGGTTATAATTCGGAATTTACTTAACAAAATAGTAGAGGAGACCGTGGGCTGTCGACCTTCACCCATCTGATAACCAGATGAGGCATATTTTTTATGAAATTTTAATGATTTATTAACACGCCTATGGGAACTTGCCATTCGAAAAGTGTTCATGGCTATTTTTAATGGCATATAAAATAAAATTTTGAATGAAAAAAAGTTATATTACTAAAAAAAAAAAACTGAACCTTATGCTTGTGGCAAAATTGTTGCACTTTAACATTGAACGAATTAAATTATAACAAGGAAGATTATATGTTGATAATGGGATTAAAGTTTTTTTAATCTCTTGGCATTAAAAGTAACACCTAAAATTTAAGATTAAAAAAAAAATACTAAAAAGTTCAAGAACTATGTATAAAAGTCACTGTCTTCACTATAACTACTGGTATCATTATCTGAGGTTTATTATTATAGGGTCTATTAAGTTTTCATTGCTATATCCACTTTCCAAAATGAATTTTTCACCTTTTTAACATGATCAATGCATTTTCTCCAATGTTCTCCATTTACATCTTAAACTGCATTTAAAAACAAATTTTGCACATTAGGTAATTTCGAGAAACATAACCGTTTAATTGTGACCAGATCAGTTCAATGGGATTTAACTCTGTATATTAAGGAGGCAATTTGAGAATTTCAATTCCTTTTTCTCGGGCCATCTCGTCTATATTTTTTGAATTTGTTTTTATGTTGCCTTGCTATTACGAGTAATTCTGCCTTCAAGGATTTAGAAGGACTGATAAAAATTTTAGAATAAAGCCATTTTAAAATATCTTCTTTTTCCATCTTGTTGTAGGTGGTGACTTCTTTAATAGACTGTAATAGGATACATTATCCAAAGCAATAACGTAGTTGGCTGGAATTTCCTTTTCCTTTTCTGTCACGGTTTTTGTATCGAAAATTTAATTCATCTAATAGTTTTGGCAAATGAAAATATGATAAATTTGGAAGAGTGGGGGGGCTATTTTTTATTTCTGAGTGTTATTTAAGTGTAGTAATTTAATTAAAAAAACAGAATGTACCATTTGCTTTATTATATTCCTTACCCAAGTTTCAATAAAGTTCTTGTTTCATCCTGTACCTCGATTCTCGACTTCACGGAAAAATTTTCCAGTGTTATTATAAAACAGTATTCTCCACTAGGTTAGGAATGTATGTCTGGTATTAAATAAGAAAATATTGGAAACTGACCAATAATAATCAAGATATCTCAATACTTTCAAGTTGTTATGTTGGGATTTTGTATCATTACATTAGGTACGATATTTTTTCTTCTAAAGATAATGCTTTATGACCACAGAATAAAGATTTATTTTTTTTATGAAAACCCCTTTATATTATTTATGTTTTTAATCTACGAAATATTGTGAGTAATTTTTGTTAGTATCAGTCTTTGTTTACTTTTAACTATTTTGTTAAATAAGGTTTTTGAGTCTTTCGTTTCTAAATGGCCTTGAAATTAGAATCACATGGAACACATTTCTGGTTTGAGTAGAAATACCCAAACTAGATCGTGTGTTTTTAAGAAGTCCATTAGTACACATTCATATGTTGTATGTTAAAAATTCTAGGCTGAAAATGTTGATCTTCTTGATTGATAATTGTTACTGCTAATTCTACCCAAGCAAAATGAAATCTACCTACTAACCAGTTTCTATTTTAAATCATAAACCGAGATTTAGTTCAAAATCAAAAAATAGAAAGTTTTATTAGTTAGATTAGTAAACAATACATAAATATTGTTACAAAAATTGGCTGCATTTCTTGTCGAAATATATGTAATAATATGTAACAATGAAGCACAAAAGGTGTCAAAACAATATTCAATCTGCTCTACTGACAAGTTGACTAGAATGACAGTATAGTTAACCTCCAACACATACTATGATTTTCTTTTACTATACGGAGAAAGGTCGCACTGCGCAGCTTTCTGAGTGCCTTTTAAAAGGAGATAGAATACTCCGCCATTTTGAACTCTTATTACGTGTTGCCTACATCTTGGCGCAATATTTTTAATAGGTGCGTTTTAATCATCCTCTTCTGCTTCGGAATTGTCGGTTTTCTTGTTTTAATCTGACAGGTTAAAACGACTAAACCGACAATTCCGGAAGCAGAAGCGGATGATTAAAACGCACCTGATATTTTGCTTGCTGCTGTCAGTGTCAGTGAATATTATTTTTGAAGTCACAGTTTATTGCTAAAGAATCAGTTAGCTCACTCGGACCAGTTGAAAGTTCCAAAATAACATCCACTCCAGGGATACAAATTCAGGATACGCAGAAGACTGCTGTTTTATTATAGGCGGTTGTCATATATTGTATTATCCGAGTTGCACAGTGTATAAACTGAAACATTGAGATCCAAAGTGCCGACGCAGAGTGAGCGATCTGATTCTTTAGCTGTAAACTGTGTCACAGGGTTCAAAATGGCCGCACCCTATGTTGGGCGTGTCGGACCTCTCTCTTGCCTCGTATAGTAATCAAAGTATGTGACCTCCAAGCACATACTTCCAAACTATCAAATAGAGATATAAATATTTTTTCTAATTTGAAAATATAAAAGAGAAATTTTTCGCTGGGAGATTTTAAATTGCAAAACACCTTTTCTTCAGCGTCATATGCTTTAAAATGCGTTAACAAGTTAGAATTGTTAAGTAAATTGTATTCTTCTGAGAAATTTACGCAAATTTCGCAAGAGTGGATATGTAATGATTTTTTGATTAAATAGCCACATACATAGTTAAATGCATTTTGAGTGGTCATATTTAGCTCCCTGTAGTCACATTCAGAAAACGTTATTGCCCCAACTGATTGATTTGAAATAAATTTAATTTTCATTAAGCGGAGAACTTGTTTTCCTAAGGGAAAAACGAATCCCGGGATTCCTTTCCAGTGTGTGAACCATTGCCGCTAGTGCTCACGAGCAGCCACTGCACATAAGTGTTATCACTATAAAATTAATTGTTAGTAGTACATAAACGTATGAAAAAAATATTGGCTAATTGAATCAAGTACTTTATTTAATTAATATTTTGCTCTATTGGTTTCCAGCACATAAAATATATTTAAGAAGGAACGCAAGTGTTGTATTCCATAATACAGAGAGTTGGGTAAAGTTTTCAATCAGGTTATGTTTTTCTAAACAATTACTTAAAAAAATAGCATCAATAATTTAAATGTAATTTTTGCTATTATGTCCAGCGTTAAACATACGATCGTTCCAGTGTGGGACGGTTGCATGGTGTCGTTTGAGTTTTTTTTATTTTACTATTTTTAATATTGATTTTCGATTTATTGTCCTTTCGATCTAATTAATTTTAGATCTACTGTCTTTTCGATAAAATGTTACGCGATAAAATATATCTTCGATCAAATGCCATTCGGTAAAATGTATTTTCGATCAAATTTCCAAATAGATCAAATTTTTTTCGATCAAATTTGTGCTACCCGATATAAACCTGTTACAGGAACAATTGGTTGGTATACAAAATATTGGGAAAACCAGGGAATAAACGACAAGGTTGTCAAATACTTATTTCTTTCCTCTCAGGCATGATAATGACCCTGGGGTTTCTATTTAATTACTTAAATATATTGTATATCATTGTCTTATTATTACGAACAACTACTAGGCCAATTTTGTTTACAAAAGGCGAATTGCAATCGTTCATAGTGTTATCCAACATAGTTCCTAAATTATTATGAGTCTAGTATAAAGACTGTGTGTGGTTATAATTCGGAATTTACTTAACAAAATAGTAGAGGAGACCGTGGGCTGTCGACCTTCACCCATCTGATAACCAGATGAGGCATATTTTTTATGAAATTTTAATGATTTATTAACACGCCTATGGGAACTTGCCATTCGAAAAGTGTTCATGGCTATTTTTAATTAAATAAATTTTATTCAATTTTTTTATAACCTTCACTTTTTTCAAGAAAAGTTTTTTGATAACCGAACAAATTTAATTTTAACAGATTGTTTTTAACATGGAAAATATGCCTCAGTAGGCTTGTTTACTTATTTCTGTTCATGGGTACCTAGCAAGCATGTATGAACAAGTAAGTCAATATAGGTAAGTACACCGATATGTCAACAAATAAAAATTGATATCAGAAGAAATATAATTTAATTACGAAAATAATCGTATAGGCTTGCCTGCAAAAAAACTGTTCATGAAATACTAATGCCTTGCTTTATTTAATTAAAAATAGCCATGAACACTTTTCGAATGGGAAGTTTCCATAGGCGTGTTAATAAATCAATAAAAATTCATAAAAAATATGATTCATCTGGTTATCAGATGGGTGAAGGTCGACCTCCCACGGTCTCTTAGACTAAAATGCTCTAAAAATAACATTACGGAACTACATTTGCATTCTTAGTGCTAGTTATTAAGTTAATGTCCTTTTCTTGTTTTAACTATTGTAGTTGAAGATGGTTTCCAAGAAAGTACGCAATTTATTTTGCAATATGACAGTGTAAACAAAGCAAGCATCGTAGTTGTGACTGCGGATTCATTCATAAAACGCGTGCTCGCACCACACCATCCCCACTCAATTTAGTGGACGTCTCCCTTTCTAATGGCGACAGCTCTATCTGTCTAACATAAAACACGAATTGAATACTTTCGAGTAAACAAATGCCTATTTATGATTGATAGTATTATTTTATAGTTGTATTAAACAAAGTTAAATTAATTAATTAATTAATCTTTTTTGTTTCTAGATCCCAGAGTTGTGAAATGGACCATGATGGGAAGCCCTGTACCCACCTTGAGCATCATAGCAGTCTATTTATTATTAGTTCTATTCATTTTACCAGCATTTATGAAGAACAGAAAACCCTATCAAATAACACAAATCATTAAGATTTACAATATTTTCCAAGTAGCGACATGTGTAACAATAATTTACAATGTAAGTAACAATAACTATTACTGATAAGGCTATATTTTTTATTGACTTGCATAAGGGTCAGTATTCCGTAAATCACAATATTTTTCCGCATTCAAAAAAAAAGTATGAAAAAAAGTATGTAAAAGTATGCAAAAAGTACGAAAAAAAAATATGAAAAAGTATGTAAAAGTATGCAAAAAGTAAGAAAAAAAAATATGAAAAAGTATGAAAAAAAGTGAGAGAAAAACGATACTTTTCTCACGAGTGAAGAAAAATTGTGAAAAGAGGTTTTTAGCAAGTCATAGAACTTACTATTATTAATGTAAAAACAATGTTTATATCTAATATTTTTGATCGATATTAAGAATTATAAAAATTAAATCATGTGGTATATAGGGTGTTTCAAAAATAGATGGTCCAGTTACTAGAATAGGTAGAACACTGCAAAATAAGTTTGTTTTGCTCGATAAAAATGTAACGGCATTCGTTTTCAAGATACACAGGGTATTAAAAAAAATGTATACACATTCTTTACGATTATGTTGAAACTAGTGGCAACATTGTTATGAAATTTTGTATGAATATATTTTAAAGCATGCAGAAATTTGTTTTTATATCTGCCTATCATAAAGGGCGCTAGTTACAAGGTTAGTACCGAGTATTTTTAAACATAACTTTTTGAGGTTCATTTTCTAGTCCAAATTTTAAGTAAACTCAAAACATCATTCAATTATATACCAAAACGGTACTCTTGGTAAAATTCGATACTGCATACCATTATCGGAATATTTTGATTTTGAAGATGATGAAGTAATAACTAATGCTGGTATAAGTATTTTTCAAAAACAATTACCTATTTATTTAAAACCAAAAACAAAAACATTATTCTAATGCTAATTATATTAATTAAACAAAGAATCACAAGAAGAAAATTAAAATAAATTTGACTAAAAACATGAAATATTGAATCCACCGACTGGTAATTACTCAAAATGATGTACTGACTAGACACAGTCTCGACGTAAGTCGGAAGTACTCCATAATTATCATCTATAAAGTTAATTTTAAAATAAATTGTGAAGCTCTTTTACATATGCTTAGTTTCAGAATCCCCCGCGCAACCTTTCGAAACGCCGAATCATATTATACTGCAACTCCTGGGACAAACGTTTGAAGTTTTCACCTGTATACAGGGTGAGTCGGGAGGAGCGCACCAAACTCTAGGAGTATATTATACACGTGAAAATAATGTAAAAGAACTCATAGGTTCTTATCCGATTTTCATTTGTTTTCAAGTTATGGCGTAATTAAAAATGTTCATCTAGCTTTCCACTTCTGAATTTTAACATTATCAAAGTATGCCATATGTTCAAGGCTCAAAGGCATTTGATAATTCTGACGTTTTGATGAACTGTCGGTGTACAGTGAACAGTAACTGAACGTTTAATTTCGAATTTATGTGATTGTTAGTGTTGCAAAATGCCAGATACTTATTCAAATTTAGAATATGCAAATATGATGTTTGTTTATGGTTTCTGTAATGGAAATGCTACAGCTGCTGCTGAAGAATATCGTCAACGTTTTCCACACCGAAGACATCCTGATAAAAACGTATTTATTAGAGTTTTCAACAAATTGTGCGAGACTGGTAAGCTTCCCAGTGCTTTCATAACATCTGAACGCGCTACTCGACAAGGTTTTGTAGAAGTAGAAAATATTCTGCATCTAGTAGAAGAAGTTGCAACTACTAGCTCACGGAGAATTGCCACTCAATTGGGAATTCCACAAAAAAGAGTGATGAACACACTCCACGAGCAAGGCTTATCTCCTTATCACGTACAGAGAGTACACCATCTACAACCACAGGATTACGCTAACCGTATGGAGTTTTGTCGGTGGATAAATAATAATTATCGTGTTTTATCGAGTATACTCTTTACGGATTAAGATACATTTACCCGTGATGGCATTAATAATACTCGTAACTATCATGTATGGTCAGACGAAAATCCCCACGCAACAGTCGAAAGCAATTTTCAACATCGATTTTCTGTAAACGTGTGGTGTGGTATGGTTGACAGTTATTTAATTGGCCCTTTCATTTTGGAGAATCGTCTCACAGGAGACAACTACCTCAATTTTTTACAAAATGAATTACAAGGCCTACTAGAGGTTGTTCCTGTAAATATTAGAATGCAGATGTACTATGGAGCTCCTGCACATGTCGCTCGTCAGGTCAAGCAACATTTGGACGAACGTTTTCCAGGGCGTTGGATTGGTCGTAGAGGTCCTATTAATTGGCCTGCAAGATCTCCAGACCTCACACCATTAGATTTTTGTTTATGGGGCTGGATGAAAAATGAAGTCTACAAAATAAAAGTGGACACACGGGATGTACTAATTAGACGAATTGAGAATACTGCTGCCCATATTCAAGAAGAAAGAAATGAATCAATTAGGAGAGCAACAAACGCTCTTCGTAGACGAAGCAGAAAATGTTTAGAAGTCAATGGCGGTATTTTTGAACATTTATTGAAAGAACGCTATGATTAAGGAGGTCCTTTCGCCACACCTCTCGCCTCAAATGTTAAAAAAAAAGTTATTAGATTATGACTAAAATTAATTTTTTTCTAATAGTTGAAGTCTTTACTTATCAAATACTGAACTTTTAACTATACCTTACCTTGCAAATTTTTGAGAATTTTTTTTTTAAAAATGTGAGTATTTGTACAGTGCCTCACCAGAAAGTAAGTCCTCAACAACAATTCTCGAATTATACTATTATTTATTGATTAGATGGAGTAGAAAAAAACTAAAAATAAGGTTTTTGAAATATTTAGATTTTGTTTTATACAATAAAATATAAATAGTAAACCGTGGAACTTATTGAGAAATTAATATTAAAAAATCACAAAAAATTTTCAAGTAACCTAGTTGAAAATTTTTTGTGATTTTTTAATAATAATTTCTCAATAAATTCCACGGTAACCTATATATTTTATTGTAAAAAACAAAACCTAAATATTTCAAAAACCTTATTTTTAGTTTTTTCTACTCCATCTAATCAATAAATAATAGTAAAATTAATTATAATTCGAAAATTGTTGTTGAAGTCTTACTTTCTCATAAGAAACTGTACAAACACACACATTTAAAAAAAAAAAAATTCTCAAAAATTTGCACGGTAAGGTATAGTTAAAAGTTCACTATTAGATAAATAAGGACATCTACTATTAGAAAAAAATTAATTTTAGTCATAATATAATATTTTTTATTTAACATTGGTGGCGAAAGGACCTCCTTGAGAGAATTTTTATGTGTAAATTTGTTTATTTGTTAATATGCTATAACTTGAAAATAAATGAAAATCGGATAAGAACATATGAGTTTTTTTACATTATTTTCACGTGTATAATATACTCCTAGTGTTTGGTGCGCTCCTCCCGACTCACCCTGTGTATAACATGTGTAATAAATCTAATAATATTAATGAACAGTTGGATATATTTAACTGCAGTGTTAAAAACATAAAACCACATTGTTTAAAATAATTTAGAATTTATTTAAGGTAAGTCCGGGTTAGATGGACCACTGGGTTAGACGGACCACCTCGATAGTTTAGAGATTTGTTACATCAGCGCTATAGACAGTGTTTACAGTTTTGCTACGCCATCAGTTTATAATCGTGTGCAAATCATATGCTCTGTATTTTACGTAGTTCTTTAAAAAAGTGAATTGATAACTTTGGGTAAGTTGACAAGTATTAGAAATTAAAAATTTAAAAAACCGACTACAAAAACGTGCAGATGCCATCATGACATCTAAACCAAATTTACATGAGACCACCCCTGAGGCACCCCCTTACTAACAAAAAAGAATCATATAAATCGGACAAGGTGGTAAAGCATTATCGCTAAACATACATAAAAAATGAAGAGTTTGAGGATTTTCTCATGGACCCAATTATTGAAATCGGACACCGTGTTAAAGAATTATCGCTGAACATACATAAAAAAAAATATCGCGACGAATTGATAACCTCCTCCTTTTTTGAAGTCGGTTAAAAAATGTATTACATTAAACTAGCATTTGATAATGTGTAATTAGTTTACGCGATTTCAATGTGATATCGATGGCATTACTTGAGGTAGTGTGCTTAGAAATAAAAATAACCTAAAACAGCGTTTCGCAAACCTCGTGCTCGTGAAATGGAAGTTGGTCCATGAATCCCTGACGAATGGGATGGACTTGTTTTAGAGATAGTTGGACCAGTTTAAAAAATATGGGATAGTCGGACCACGTCATGTAAATTATTAAGTACCTACTTTTGGTTGCCTCATTATTCATTTAAAAAATTAATGGGATATGTTTAAAATTGGCTTTTTTTCGGTACAGAAAAATGCCAACATTATATAAACGTAAAGGGACCACAGGACGAGGGGATTGGTCGGAGGATGTTCTGAGAAATGCTGTAAAAAATATAGAGGAGAAGAAAATGGGTATAAATGCTGCTGCCAAAGCATTTGGAATTCCAAAAACCACGTTAAAAAGGCGTCTGTAATCTAAAAATTTTTCTAAGGGCTCCTTAGGTAAATGTTCACTATTTGGCACTGAGAATGAGAAAACAAACTGCAGTCACGTGGGTTTACTCCTATCAGGGACTCGGTTCGTTCCATGGTTTATTATTTGGCAGAAAGTTTGAAACTAAAACATAATTTTAATAAGGATTCGAAAAAAAGCCGGTTATGACTGGCTTACTTTATTTCTTGCTTGAAATGCAGAACTTAGTATCCGTCAATCTGAAGGAGTCAATCTCAAGATCTAAAGGGCTAAATAAAAGAGTAGTTCATGATTAAACAAAATCTGAAACAAGAGTTTCGTGATGGTACGCCCCCAGGCGCTACAGTAAGAATGTCTCAAATATCCGCATACAAGGACTTCATTTCAAAACTAGCCACCCAAAATAACTTTCAAAATATCTTTAAAACACAAAAACACGTTAATTTATATTTACGGGGGGACACATTTTACAAGTATCTGTAACCGTGCGTTTCATCCCCTAAGCGGTGGTGAATATCACTTCTAAAATTTTAAATAGAAAGGGGTATCATGTGATAGCTCTTCTTAAAGGTCTCTTTTTTTCCAATCTTTTGACACATTATTTTTTTAAATCGGATTAATTTAAGTTATGCCATTTTAACCTTTTAAATTAAAATAATTATTATTTACATTGTATTTACATTATTAATATTTTATTTGCGTAAGAGGGAAAGCCCACTCAGGCAACATGTCGCGCGCGGCAATACTTTTGATGTTTTTAAATGACTCAAAGCCCATTAACGCGGTTCTGTCGCGTGGTCATTTAAAAACATTAAAAGTATTGGCGCGCGCGATCAGTCGCGCACGACATGTCGCGTGAGTGGGCTTTCCCTCTAAGAATTACATTGTACTTAAATAAGATGTTCAAAATGTCCGCCATTGTTGGCAAGGCAATGGTAAAGTCGCAGCTCGAATTCATCCCGCACTTTTTGAAGCGTCTCTGGTGTAATCCGCTCACACTCCTCCACTATTCTACGTCTAAGTTCAGGAATATCGCGAGGTTGAGTTTTATACACCACCGTTTTTAGATGTCCCCATAAAAAAAAGTCAAGGGGCGTTAGGTCGGGTGATCTCGTTGGCCATTCTATAGCGCCCCTTCTTCCGATCCATTTATCTGGAAATGTCTCATTAAGCCAATTTCCTACAGGCAAGGCATAATGTGGAGGTGCTCCGTCCTGTTGAAAAAATAGGTTTTCTTCGTCTAGTAACAAATTTCCATCTTGATCTATTTGGTTTTCTAAGGATTCGGTTTAAGAGGATTTATCAGATTTTCTAATAAGTTCAAATACAATTCCCCAGTTAAATTTTCCTCCATGAAAATAGGACCAATAATTTTATTACCAAGAATTCCAGCCCATACGTTGATTTTCTGGGGATATTGGATGTACTCTTCCCGAAAAACATGTGGATTTGTATTGTCCCAGTACCTACAATTATGTTTATTGACAAATCCATTTAAAAAGAAACTTGCCTCGTCAGTAAAACAAATATTTTTAATAAAATTATGGTCTTCATTTGACCTTTGAGTCATTAATTCGCAAAATTCTAATCTTCTGTCATAATCATCCTCAGCAAGCTGTTGTAAAAGCTGTATTTTGCAAGGAAAGAATTTATTTAGCCGTAACGTTTTATGCACAGAGCCAACAGAAATATTTGTTAATCTGGAGACTTTTGGTATTGATGTTTGAGGTTCCATGGCAAAATGACCTAAAATCTCAACTTGTGCAGCTTCAGTTAAAACTCTACGATTCCTTACAGTTTTATTGCACACTTCCAGTTTCTTGAAATTTATGAACTAAATCCAACACATACTGATGCCCAACATTTTTATCGGGATGTCTCTGATTAAAAACAGGAGCAGTTCTGCGTGCACAGCGTTGTTCTTGACCATAAATAAAGATTATTTCAATTCTTTCTTGTAAAGAATAAACCATTGTCAAAATTAAATTGTCAGTACACAACGAAACCAATAATCTACTAATAATAAATTGTTTTAATTTACGGTCAAAAATATCTTACGCAAAAAACATTTAAGGCTTTCTGCTAATGTTTATCTCGGTATTTATACTCATGCATTTTAATTCAATATTTTTCCGGTTTCTAGGTTATAACTCGGTGAAAAATTAATCCGATTTAAAAAAATAATGTGTCAAAAGGGGCGCATACTAGTTCGCTCCCGCGGTCAGTCGAGCTTGTTAATCGTATACTAGTTCGCTCCAAAGGTACTATACTAATTCGCTCCGGTTTATCTACCGCCCTCAGGTAGATTACAAAGGGGTCGATTAGCCCCCAGGTAGGTTCTTGTGTTGGAACATTAAAAAATAAAAAAGATTGTTTTATTTAAAAAAGCTATTATTTATTTACCAAAGCTAAAACATATACATATTAAAATAATATAATTATAATGCAATATATCGGGTACTATTATTTAAAAACTATTTTTCTATCCTCTTATACCTATGAGACATAATTTTAACAAAATCAAATATATTATAGGCATTGTCATTTTGATTTAACAGAGAAATTTGTTTCTCTGCAAATTCGTTCCTCAAACGTGCTTCTCTCCGATACACTTTTTTTGGTAAACTTAAACTTTTAATCTTTATGTAAGTATCTATTTAAATATTTTTTTAAATCTCTAAAAACGGAAAAATATTTGGATGTGGAGAATAAAACAGAGCATTAAATTTTGCATGAAAACTTTCACATGCGTTGGTGGTTCGCTGAATTGAGGAACTGTGTTCAGCCCACATGGAAGGAGGAAATAATGCATCGTCAGCAATGTAATTATCTACCAGATAATCCGAAAATTTAACTATAGGTTCTGTGTTTGGCATTATTGCAGCTAAATCAATAGCGAAACAATCCCCAACCATTTCTGGGTTCAAAAATGGTAGCCCAAAAATATATGTTAAGTAATTCCCAATATCAGAATTTTTGGAATACTCTGAGGCCAATCCAAGACTCTGTATTTTTACCTATTTATTTTTTAGATATTGCCTAAGACCCTATTAAAATATTTAGGTATATGTAATGTATAATGTACAATAGTAACTGCGATACTCAAAATACTGTCAGAGTTTGCTTTTAAGTGAGTGTCCTTCCTGGAAATAAATCATCCCTCGTAAATTTAGTGCCGGAGCGAACTTACCTATGACCTTTTCGGGTCGGGGATTAAAATCTGACCGCCGGAGCGAACTAGTGTGTTCCGGTCAAAAGATTGGAAAAAAAGAGACCTTTAAGAAGAGCTATCACATGATACCCCTTTCTATTTAAAATGTTAGAAGTGATATTCACCACCGCTTAGGGGATGAAACTGCACGGTTACAGATACTTGTAAAATGTGTCCCCCCGTAAATATAAATTAACGTGTTTTTTGTTTTAAAGATATTTTAAAACTTATTTTGGGTGGCTAGTTTTGAAATGAAATCCCTGTATGTTTATGCTGATCTATTTTTTGATTGGTTAAAAAATCATTTTACCCCAAGAAAACCAGTTGGAAAGGTTCTTCTTCTTCTTCTTGACGGTCATACATCGCATACCAGTTGTATTGAAATGATGGAGTTTGCAGAAAACAATGACATAATTTTAATGAGTATTCCTCCCCATACAAGTCATTGGCTACAGCCATTAGACCGTGCTTTCTTTAAGTCTTTAAAAAGTAATTACTACTACCTCTCGAAAAATTACTCGACTTCAGTTTGGCACTTTACTTAGCTCAGCTTGGGGGAAGTCAGCAAAAGTTGATAATGGTGTTAATGGATTTAAAACATGTGGCATCATTCCGTTTGAGCCCCAAGCTATACCGGACTTTGCTTTTTTATGTGAAACCACTGCCTCCACAGATACTATTCCCAATCAAAGTGTCCCAATACCTGCAACACCCCAGGCAGCACACATTAGTATAACTAACGTATTTTATACGTAATACTCGTTTAATTTTGGTATTGGTTGATTCCGTATACGTTTACAGTTTACGATTATTATACATACCGTGTTTTAAACGATATATTATACGTTTTTTATATACATCCTATGGTATATAATTGTAAATTTTTCTACGTTTAAATATAGTTAACAATATACGTCTATTTTTAGTTTGCAATGTACTATTTATATACAGTGGGCCTAAATATATGTTTAGGTTTATTTAAATTAAATTCGTATAAATTTACATTAACAGATAAATTAAACGCTTGTGTTTTTCGATACTAGTTAATATACCTATATTATTCTACGTTTAAATATAAGTTACCGTAAACGCATAATACCAGTTTACGATGAACTAGTAGACAGAAGTAAATAATATGTATATATTTAGGTTTATTTAAATTAAAAGCTTATGGATATATTTATTTACATTACATCCATATTTTTTTAATTATATTACCTGTTATATTTATAACAAATTCCCCATAAACATGGAACTATTTTTAGATGGCGGATGGAGGATGACGTACTAGTGGTACGGTCTTTTCTCATTTCTACTCATGCGTATGTGTAGTATTATTGTTCAGTGTAGTGAATGGTTTGTGGGAGCAGGTTCATCTGTTCGTTCATTTTCATTTTTGTACACGTGTGGCGTCCTGGCTTTTACGATATTGATTAAAAACATTGGTAAGTTTCTATTAATGTTTTAATTTAGCTACTCCTTTAATAATTGTTGCATTTTACAACAACTACTGTTTTATAGGTACGTACAGTGTGTTAAATGATTATAGAAACTTCAAAACATAACCTTACTTTTGTTTCTTTTATTTTTATATGTATTTTTTAGGTTACCTAGTTATTCCAAGCATACTTATTTTCCTTTTTTTTTGGTCAGTTGTTTTTTATTTAATAAAATGTCTAAAATAACCCTGTCTCTGCGTCATCTACGTAGAAAAATAGCGGAAAATGTTCAAGATGCTTTAAAGTCAAATCATTTTTTTTTTATTCCCAATGAATATACCATTAATAAAGCTTCGGACATTAATATATCATCTGATTCTATTATTTATAATAATTTCCAAGAAAATAATACAAATTTAACTTCGGAGCTTTTAGAAAATATTTCACCTGAAATTGAGTTACATTTTGGTTATAGGAATGGTGGTGAACCAAGCGACTTAACCGATCAAACGATTAGCTGTGCCATGCAAGATTAGCTTAAGTTAGCTAAGGCCCGTCTAGGACACAACACATCCAAAGATTTTTATTTTCATATATATTTTTTGTTAGTTAAAGAAAAGTTTCGTTTAGTTTGTTATTCAGTATTTTAGTGTTTATTTTTTTGTATTTATTTATTTTTTAGTATTTTCTTGTTTTTTATTTTAAATAAATATTGTTCTGTACATATAACAAGTGATCAAAAAAATTCTCTAAATTTTTAGGCCAATTATAACCAAAATAGAAACACGAGTAATGCCTATTTCTGGTGTAAACACACCTGCTATGGATAAAATCCAAACTATCATTTAAGAAATATTAACATTTTTCCATGGCCTCTTTTATAAATTTTGTTTTGATAACTTTATTTAATTTGTGTTTGAAATACATTTAAAACAATATCAGGTAGACGCATTTTACACATTAATAAAAATCATACAAATATATCTAATATAGACGTATAGTAAAACAGGATAATTAAAGGTAGATAAAGTAGTAATGTTAGACGTATAAAAAATAAAAAAAAAATATACGTTTATAGGGCGGACATTTTCACATATATATTGGGTAGCATATCAACAGTATCCATACGTATATTGTAGTACATAAATAAACGTATTTTATACCAAATTGAATTCGTATAAATATACTACAACTATAAATCTAATATAGACGTATAGTAAAAACGTTTAATTATAGGTGGATAAATTCTTAGTAATCGACGTTTATAAGGCGGACATTTTCACGAATATATTTGGTAGTACATCAACCATATTCATACGTATGGTAGTACCTAAAAAAATACGTAATTTATACCAAAGTGTGCTGCCTGGGACCTGAACTCAATGGGCCTTTAGAAAACAACAACCCATCAGCAAATGATCAACTACCTAATGCTGGGCTTAGTAATTTGTTAAATGATGTACATCCAGTGCCTTGTGCCAATAAAGAGAAGAGCTCAAACTGTAGCAACTGTTTTAAACTCTCAAGAAAATACTGATTCCCTAAAAAAAAAAAAGAAAAAGAGGAGAAAGTTAAAATTAAAGAAGAGAAAAAAGCAGAAAGGGAGAAGAAACTGAAGAAAAATTATATGAAATTACAAGCAAGAATTATTCAAAAGAAGAAAATGCAAAAAAAAGAAAGAACTTACACCTTCTTCTGAATCAGAAGATATTGACATCTATAAAATTTGCAATGATGAACTTTATGAAAGTGATCTGGACTGGAATGAAAATAAATGTGTTTATTGTGGGAAATGTACAATGAGACTAAAAAAAAAGACGATAACATGCTCCCGTTGGACTCACGAAGGCTGCACAAGATTTGATAACCTGTGTGATCTCTGTGAAAAGAGAGAATATAAAAATACATTTTAATTATTACGTATTGTTTCTTTTTTTTTTAACTTTTTTATACTACCATCAATGTAGCCTACATAAAGTTTAATTTTTATTACTAGAATACTTTGTTTTTTTATTTTTTCCTAAATTTCAGATACCTAGATATTTAATTATCCCTTGTAGTCTATCTAACCCGGATAGCACCGGGGTAGATGGACCACGTAACGGTTTTAAAAATCATTTTTTGACTCGTAAGTTTTCCTTGTATTAATAAAATAGGTGAACAATATTGTTAAGTAGTCTATAATGATTGTTGGGTTTATTTTAAGTTTTTCTCTTTTATAATTTTAAACAGTAAAATTCAGTTTGAAAAACTTCTATGTTTTATTTTTACAATTTTTATACTCTCACAAGTATTGTCAAAAAACCAAGTCACTACAATAAATTATATCAATATATCCTTAATCCTATAAAAAAATATATAACAATGATAATTAAATTAAATTATTCCGTTGCATCAATTTTAAAACATGTATAGCTTAAAAAAGTGGTTCATCTATCCCGGATTTACCCTACTGTAATTTTAGTTTGACAAAAAGCGTATAGCTAGTTTTTGTTATACATGTTTTTTCGAAATGTACTCCTGTTCCGTAATTGGGTTAAAACCTGTTGAACATTTTATAAATAAATAAATCTTTTTTTATTGTAAGTCAACCAAAGTTCAACATTAAAATCGTAATTTATTTTCGTTTCAGACTCTCAATTCTGGATGGATACAGGGTGAATACAGTATCGGCTGCGCTCCTGTAGACTACTCTGATAGGCCGACTGCGGTAAAAATGGTATCCCAATTTTATTGGCTCTATTTGCTGAAAGGAGCAGAGTTAATAGAAACTGTATTTTTTGCTTTAAGAAAAAAATTCAACCAAATTAGCGGGCTGCATGTCTACCACCACGCATCCACATTTTTCCTGTCCTATATTGGATGCAAATTTATTGGAGGTAAATATTAAAATTTTATTTTATGGACTGTGATCGAAATCTAGTATGTTTATTAATACGCAGAAGGCACTTTTATTATGTTATAGAGTATTTGTTGACAAAACAAAGATGTTCTACTGACTTACGTAGTATTGAAATTTATATATATTCAACTGTAAAAAGAAGGTTATTATTTAGTTAAAAACTGACAAACGGAGATGGTTTTATAAAATTTCAGTTATCGGAATATGTTAAATCATTTAGATTCAAAAAAAAAGATGATTGGGCCAATTTCGCAAACAAACAAAAAAAAAGAAAGGCAAACGCCATTTTACTTTTTATTAGATTCTAATGCCCTATTTAAAATATTACTTGAAACAAATTAGAGTGTATTAAATAAAAATGTAACTGTAATTTAAATGAAGATTCCAGAATCATCAACAGTTATTTTATTTCATGTATTAGTTCAATTAACAAAAAAATTAAAAACATTTTAAATAAGGTATTTAGATGATTGGTTACAATTTTAATGTCTGCATTAAAATGTTTATTTGTTTGTTGAATGTTATAACAAAAATTAGCCATGAGAAAATAAGTCACGTGCATGTCCATTCACGTACTACTTTAAAACGTTGGCCCAGCAAAATTGGTGGAGGATTTACCACTTGTAATGCCTGTAGCTAAGCGCCACAGTCTGAACGTCGCGCTCACGTGAATTTGTTGCACACCAATTTAATAATAAATTCAGCCATAAGAAAATAAGTCACAATTCTGCATGTTGGTTCTAAGACAATGTGTATTTGATATAGGTTATATGAAATTGATTAAAATAATAGTTAATAAGTTTTTAATAATTGCTTAAAAGTCCGAAATCCGAAATGGAGAGATATTTTTCTGAAAAAGTGTGTTCCATCAACAGATTCGGATATCCTAATCGATAATTTTTGAAATAGAGATACCAATTATACAGTGAGCATCATAAGTCTTACCCCCCCTAACTAACTCGTTACTGGAGTCTTGTTAGGAAAATCACCGAGACAGGTCGATTTTTGATTTCTACAATATTCTGTCAATTACGTTTCTTTTTAATTCTATATTATTTTTGTTACATTATATGAAATCTTTAGGTATTATTTTTTTGTTAATTTTTAGGTGGTATGGCTTCTGTTCCCCTCATAGTTAATTCATTCATACATGTTCTGATGTACACCTATTACTATTTGTCGTCAATGGGACCAAGGTGGCAAAATGTTCTTAAACCTTGGAAACCAAGACTTACTATGTGTCAAATGGTAAGTACTTACTGTTTCAATATTCATTTTTGTTAAATCAAATCCTTTAGATTGAGTTTTTAATTAGAAAATATTCAGGATGTCCGGAAATATTAGTGGAATATAATAGTTTTTGAAGAATGGCTAGATGAAAACATAATTGAACAAGTTTTATAATCTGAGTTAGATATTGAAAGCCATTACTTTCCTCATAGACAGGTAGTAAAGTTATCTAGTGCCACAACAAAACTTCGTCCAATATTTGACGATTCTGTCAAAGAAGGAAATAATCCCTTGTTAAACCAATGTTTTGAAAAGGGTATTACTTTAGTAGAGTTGATTCCATCTATTTTACTTCGCTTTAGAATGGGAAAAAATGGTGTAACTGCAGACATTCGTAAAGCTTTTCTTCAGATTAGTTTATTTGAGCAAGATAGAAATGTTTTACGATTTCTTTGGTATGATAAATACGGAAAACTCGTAATTTATCGCCATGTATTTAGAGCTCGATTTAGAGTTACAAGTAGCTCATTTCTTCTAGCAGCTGTAATCAATTATTATTTGGAACAAACCCTAAACGATATATATTCTGGAAAATTCACTTACTCCATTTGCACTATATCCAAATTACTGAAAAGATTTTATGTTAACAATTGTGTTGCTAATTTAGACAGTGAAGACGATCTTCAGAAATTCATTGACGAAGTGCGAGTAATAATGTCAGAAGCTCAATTCGATTTCAGATTATGGGAGTTTGCAACACTACAAAAAGAAGAAGGTAATAAGATGTCTTCTGTTGTTGGTCTAACTTGGAATAGGAATTTGGATACTTTAGAAATGTGTTTCACTGGATTTGAACATTTAATAACAGAAAAAATAACAAAAATAATTTTGTCGGTTGCAAATAGCTTTTTTGATCCAATTGGATTTGCATGCCCTGCTCTTCTTCGACCAAAATTCTTGTTACAACATAGATTTTAAAACTAGATTGGACTGCAGAAGTTCCGGAAGATATCAGAGATGTTTTTTAATTGGTTAAAAAATGTAAATAGTCTAAAGTATCTGAAGATTCCTCGCTGGCTTTTACACGAAGTAGCTGGACAAGTGCAGTCGTGGAAAAAACACCTATTTTGTGATGCTAGCAAATACGCAAATGCTGCAGTTGTTTTTTTGAGATTTGAATTTAAAAAAGGCAATTCTGTTCAGCTAGTTCAGGCAAAGAATGTTATCAATAAAAGCTATTTCAATACCAAGATTGGAATTATTCGCTGCAACTATAGGTGCAAGATTATTGACATTGACCATTAAGATTCTATAAAGCAAAGACATCAGAATATTTTGTTGGACTGTTATTTCTTATATTAAGAGAGAAGATAATTGGAAAAGTTTTGTCAAAAATCGGATTGAGGAAATTCAAAAGTAGACAAAACCTGATTGTTGGTATCATGTCCTTGGACATTACTTAAATCTCGTTGGTGTCTCCGTCCTATATGGTTGAAGAACAATCGAGATGATTGACCAGTACAAGAGTATGAAATACTAGATGTAGATTTTGTTTCGAAAAAAAAAAAAATACTTCTATTATACAGGGTGGCCCACCACATTCGCCTCGGTTTTTCTACGAGAAATGATAAAAATTGGGTAAAAACTTTTAGCAGTCATGTGTGGGTCCATGAGTAGCATATTCCAAAATATACAGGGTGACCCAAAAAAGGTGCATATCAAAGTTATATTTTTTTTTATGGAACATCCTGTATTTTATTATATTTTTAGATACTATAGACCAAATAAAATTAAGTTACTGTTATATTTCCTATACCTAAAACTGACCGTTTCTGAGAAATTTTGAGAAATTTAAAAATACAGACCTTAATTAAAAAATTGTTTGCACCCTGTAACGAGCTGCTCATAATAAAATTTACTGCTTAGCTAAAAGGTTAAAGTTAACTACTACATAAAAGTTTTACTTCAATATTATACAGAATGGTGAAAAAAATTGCCTCAAAGTTTGGACACACATTTTATTAAATAACTTCTTAAAGTTAAATGGAACACCCCGTATTTAGTGGCCTGTTTTGACGCAGAATTAGATTCCCTTTAAAACTATATTAGGGTTCCCTTATCTCTTCCGCTTTTTACGCAGAAGGTGTTTTTATATTTTACTTATGAATAATTTCTTTATCTTAAAAATGGAACACACTTTATTGTAATGAAAAGTCTAAAAAACATTTTTGAATTCATTTTATTGAAAAATTAAGAAACCTAAATAGTAAAAGAATTATTATTTTAATAAATGCTCAAAATGGTGTCCATTATTCTCGATGCATACGCGAACTCTTTCTTGAAATATAACTTTGATGTGTACCTTTTTTTTTGGAATATGTTCCTCATGGACTCACATATGACTGTACTAAAAGTTTTTCTCCAACTCTTTTCATTTCTCGTAGAAAAACAGATGCGAATGTGGTGGGCCACCGTCTATATTCTATTAATTAATCATTTCGGAAACGAGTAACAATGTACAAAAGTATGGATTAATCGTCTCATTTTGAATTAAATAATCTTCAGCTGTTCTATTCCCTTTTTAATGGAACACACTATATGAAACTGCTCCCGTTATTTCGTATAGCATCACTAAATTTACATTTTTATGTTGCAGATACAATTCACCTTATTGATAATTCATTCCCTATCCGCCCTGCAACCAGATTGTGAAGTACCGAAGCAATTTCTTCTGATTTACGTTCCCAACGTGATTGTTATCTTCAAAATGTTCTACGATTTTTACCAGTCAAGCTATACCAAGTCGACCAAAAGTAAAAAAAATGAGCAGAAAAACGGTCTAAATGGACACAAGAAGAGTAAATGATTTTAGTAAAACAAATTTAAAACTATTTTGGAAACGTCCATGTGAATCTCGTAAGATCAATCGAAGAAGTATTTGAATAATACCTACTTGTACATACAAATTACTGTAATAATTATAATAAAACTTTAGGTTACCAACTATGTTTTATGTACCGAGTTTTGTATGAGTAATTTACGAACCGATGTACATTTATAGGGTAGAGTCGAGTTGGATCCGGCATAATATGAATGACCTGAGATCGAAAAAGGTAAGGTACGAGTTGGAGCCGGAATATTTTCCTAGTATTCTAATCAGTTTCGTAAGAATACTATGCATTGTTACCAATTGGAATGGAATATGTAAAAACCACAAAAAAATGGTTAATAAAAAAACCTATATTTGACAATTTTTATATACATGCTAGTCAAGAGCAAACCGAACACCTTGAACTTTTATGAGATTTCAGGTAATACCAATAATAACAAAAGTTAGGGTCTTGATTATTTTTTGCAAACCTTCGGAGTTTTTATTTTGATAATTTTTAAAAAGAAATCTACGAAAATGTTGTGCTTTTTGTTTTAATAAATATCTAGTAGTTTTTAAATGGGAGATATTCCCACCTCTTTTTCTTAAATTTCTCAATAAAGTGTTGACTTATCGTTGCACAAATTTAAAGCTCTTGATATTCTCAAGACATATAACATTGCGAAGTACTCACAGTGGCGCGCATATAAATAAAATTTTATATTAGAAACTCCTCACATTTTTGAATTTCGCGAGAGGCTTTAAATAAAATTAAAAATATAAATAATATCTCTAAATAATATTACTTATCACAAATTGATTTTAAAATAATAATAGATATGGAATTTTGTTTTGGAAAAGTACTTTAATTTTCTCTTATTTTTAAAATAGTCATACTTCTTATTTTAATATAAGTATTAATTTAAAATTATTCACGTCCATTTCTAGATAGTGGTGTAAATTAGGAGTGTAAAAAGATTGGTCATAATAATTTTGAAATTATTCACATCCATTTATCGTTCTAGTTAAGAAGAAAGAATCTGATAATAACGATCGACTAAATATTCGCAAAATTTGGTTATTTTCTCATTTTGGGATTATAATTCTACGAAACCAATGGTAAAGCTGTCGCCTACATCTTTCGGTTGTAAAACTGTTAACCCTAAAATAAATCTAAGATATTTCGTAACCAGATAAATAAATATGGCAACAATGGCAGCTACTTATCTAAATTTTAATATTACTTTGTGGAATTCATGATAATCCTAACCGGATCCAACTCGGTTGCTTTAGGCAGGCTCCAATTTGACTCTTCCATATTTAGGTACATTTTTATTTATGTTAAAAAGTTACAGATATTTAAATAGAAATTACAACAAAGTTTATTAACATTAAGTAGGTAAATATTTATTTGGCAAGATTTTTTTTGTAATTGAAATTGGTTTTTATTGTCCTAATGCAAAAATTTTACAAATAATAAATTTTAAAAAAATACACAGATGAGGAACAATATGAAGTTTTATTTTAAACGTATTAAGAGCGTTATCCATGTGCTAAAATTGACAAAAGTAATTCCAAGATTCCAGGCCTATTTTTTTATATGTTTTTATGAAATTTGGCATGAATATTTATGGAATCGTGCATAATGAGGCTACGGAGTCCAAATTTTGATATATCAAAAAATTCATTTTTAATATATCAACAAAGCAAAATGTAAAAAAAAAACGAGTCTGTAGCCGTATTTTTATTCAAAAAATATGATGTTTTTGTTTCTACAAAGCCTATTTTTGTTGTAAACCTGAAAATACTAAAAATCTAAAAATGTATTTAGCATTACCCGAGATAATAACTACTTATTTTTATGTATGAGAGAGTAATAAAACAGCATTTCTAATGCAAAACTTAGTACGGTCATTTTTAATATTTTTACAGAATAATCTAAATATTTCCTAAAATTGTAATAAATGTACCTGAGCAATTACAAGTTTTGGGTCTTTTATTGGTCCTTTATAAACATAAGCTGTACAGACCAATAGAAAAGGGTTTGGACAGGCCAAAAGCCCTGTGTATTAAAGATTACATAGCCGTATCTTAAGATTATTTTCAATAAGTACCTATTTGCCAATTTTGTTTTATTTTAATTCCAAAAATTTCTTACAGTAATCGAATTATAAGTAGATAAATACCTTCCCAACAAATTTCACCGAAAATGCGATTATAGGTTTTCCATTTAGTAAGGAGGTCCAAGTTGTGTATTCTTGACAGTTAACTAAATGTCGTTTAGTTGCAACTTGCAAGGTGCAATGTGAATTCTAGTGTGATCATGGAAAATTTGGAAGGGCCGCGTAAACGACAAAAAATCGGTCCTTTAACAGTTAATGAAAAAACATTAATATTTAATTGTTTTAAATCATTTACAGACAAACATTTATGTAAAAGTGTTGATGACACAGTGGAATTAGTTAGTAGTACGCTTGGTGTTGGGAAATCTACGATTTACAGAGTTGTTAAAGAAGAGAAATGTGGCGAGTTTCAAACAGCACGTAAAGCTCCAGGAAAACCCCCAAATTTCAATTAGAAAATCTTTTGAAAGAAAGACTTCGAAGGAAAGTGCATGCGTTCTTCTTTAGAAAAGAATTTCCGACAGTAGACAAAGTTCTTGCCACGGTTCGAGATGATAAGGATTACCCTGAAATGAGTCGAAGCACACTATGGAAACTTTTAAAAGAAATAGGTTTTCTATGGAAAAAGCATTCCAGAAAGTCTAATTTTTATAGAAAGAAGCGATATTGTAGTATGGAGAAGAAATTACCTAAGGAATATAAAAGAAATGAGAAACCAAAGAAGAATAGTTATTTTCCTAACAAGTGCGGAAAGTGTTACTTTCCCGCACGCGACTGCAGTTGGCCCGAACGACGCGAAGCGGAGTTCGGGCAAGCGGTCAAGTGCGGGAAAGACACTTTACGCATGAGTTAGGAACATTATTTTTTCTACGACCGTATATACAAAAAAGTAGGAAAAATTATTTTTGGAAAATTATTTTATTTCAACATATACAAATCTTTAAATAAAAACAACTAATTATTATGGATATTAATGTTAAATACACAATTTGTAGCATTTCGTAAATTATGTAAAATTGCCGGTACCGAGGAATTAGTTGGTGTTAATTGGATGTTAATAGTCGTAACGCTCGTAGATTGAAAAGATGACGTGGACGGGAGTGACATCGGTTGTAGGTCACATGAAGGTGAAAATGACGGTGGCAGCAAAGGTTGCAAGTCATTTCTATTTGAAAGAATTTTATTCGAAATGTTTTTCTTCTGTGTTTCGGAGTCCTCCAAATAGCCTTCAGCGATAGTAGTGGACTTCCAGCCACCGAGACGTTTTATATTGGTTATCGCTTCACCTGAGTCTGCTAGGAATGTTGCTGAAGAACGTCTAAAACTGTGTCCTGTATATCGTTCAGGATTAGGTAGACGCAAATATGCAGCAATCTCTGTTGGCATCTTACCAAAGGTGTTTACGCCAACGCACTGAATTGAGCATTTTCCCTTCTTATAAGTAATAAAGAAGCGGCGATGCGGAGTGGTAGGTGGTCGTAAACCTGCGTACTTTCTGTACAGCTTCAGAAAGTTTCCATTATTTATTTCTTCACATAAAACAAATGATCTTGAAGAATGATTTTTGGAATCGGAAATTTTCACTACTATCAGATTGCCTTTATCTTGTATATCAGAGAGTGATATTTACAAGCTCCGCTCTGCGGAGAGCACCAGCTAAAGCAAAAATGGTACTCACTTTAATCATAAGGTATACCTCATCAGGGGCTAACATAAACCTGGATATATCTTCTTTGGTAAAAACCTGCGCCTTCTGTGCTCGAAAACCAACATTTTTTTGTTTTAGAAATGGCGTTAACTTATGGAACTGGCTTATATCCAAATTTTGTTTAATTTTTACTAAACTGTTCACCATCGAATAGTGAGACCATAAAGTATTAGATACGCCAGAAACACCTCTTCTTTGTAGGTTTTTACCCCTTCCTGTTTACACCATGTGACAAAATGGTCGTATTGTTTTTCATATCTTCCTCGTGATTTGGCAGGTAACACCTCCAAATGTGCTTCATTTGCAGCTTTTAAAATGGCTTCGCGCAGCTCTTCATCCGATGAATCCATTATTTCTTTAATTTATTTTAATTCAGTTGACGCTTCAACAAACAACTTTGACGTTTTTGTAACAATAATACGCCTTGGTTACCATATAGCAACCATATCAAGCCATACATGTCACAGCCTAGTCTGACTTTTAAAAATATACAGAAGGTATATAAAAATATCTCTATTATTCAAGTTTTCCAAAAAATTAAAATTATAACAAAAAGCAAGAAAAAAAGTAAATTTTATTAAATGGAATAGTTGGAAAATACTAAATTACCTATTGTAACAATAGTTATAACATCCGAGGTAAAAAAACTATACAATAGGTAAGGCTAAATATTCATAATTTTACTTTCCCGCACTAGTGCGGGAAAGTGATTTTTTCCCGCACTAGTGCGGGAAAGTGACACTTTCAAAACTAAAATGCGTGCGGGAAAGTGGGTAATACACGGTCGTAGAAAAATATATTTTATTTAGATGAAACATGGATCAACGAGGGACATAAACTAAATAAATTTTGGTAAGATGAAACTGTTACAAGTCGAAGACAGGCTTTTTTAAATAATTTATCTACTGGTTTAAATCCACCATCAGGAAAGGGGCGCAGACTAATAATAGTACACATCGGTAGTTCAAACGGTTTTGTTAAAGGTGGTTTATTGACTTTTGAATCTACTCGTACCGGTGACTACCATGAGGACATGAATGCTGATGTCTTTAAAGAGTGGTTCGAACAAATTATAGATCTTCTTCCTCAGAACTGTATAATAGTAATGGATAATGCAAGTTATCACTCGAGACTTATAGAAAAAATGCCCACAACCAAGTTGATAAAAAAAGATTTACAGAATTGGCTAAATTCAAAGAATATTAAGTTCCATCCCGGTTCTGTGAGAAAAGAACTGTATCATTTGTGTTCCCTTCATAAAGAGAAATTCAAAAAATATGAAATTGATGAAATTGCAAAAAATCGTGGGATGACGGTGGTTAGATCACCATCATATCATTGCGAAGTAAACCCGATTGAACTGATATGGGCACAGATAAAGGGAGAAGTTTCAAGAAAAAAATAATTCTTTAAAAATGAGTGATGTTAAGCAGTTGTTTTTGGAGGCTGTAAATAATGTGAAGCCTGAAAACTGGGAAAAGGCAGTAAATCATACGATTAAAGAAGAAGAGAAAATGTGGAAGTTGGACAATATTACTGATGAAATGATCGAGCCACTCATTGTAAGTATTGGTAGCGACAGTTCATCTTCTGATTTCGGTTCTGATTTGGATTTGTAGGTAAGAAGTAGTTTTTATATTAAAATTATTATTTATGAACGTAACGTTGTTTAAAAGTCAAAGTTTAAACCCTTATACCTACATAACCCGTTTGACACAATGTTCTTAACATACCTTGTGGACAAATAAAACATTTTAGAAAAATTGCACTTTTTTACCTTCAGCTGTTTAGTAGTTATACGCAGGTTAATTAGGTGAAAATATAAGTGTATACTCGAGGAATAACGTCAAAAAATATTTTAACTGTCTACTAAAGGAAGTGATACGCCTATGGATTACGAACGCTTTATTATTTTAATACTCTCTCATACATAAAAATAGACTATAGCAACGTCGCACTGATATTGACCATGTCTCCAGGATCGGCTTGCCGTTTAACCTCTAACCAAACAGGTTAAATTTTCGTAACGCTGCTGCAGATTTGACGTTTCTGAGTCGCTTACTTGCAATATTATGTACAAACTACTAAAATTATTTTTTTTGAAGTGAAAACTCCTTTAGTGGCGTTGAGCACTTTTGTGGGATGGGTAATAACTGTGAAACTCGCGTCAGGACATGTATGCTGATCGAAAATTCGTAAGACGGTTGGAGAGTAGTGTTGTAACATCGAAATCGATTAATCGAACAATCGATTGTTTTCTTTCGATTGTCGATATTTTTTAAATTGGAATAAATTGAAATAAACTGGAATAAATTGGAATAAATTGGAATAAATTGGAATAAATTGGAATAAATTGGAATAAATTGGAATAAATTGGAATAAATTGGAATAAATTGGAATAAATTGGAATAAATTGGAAAAAATTGGAATAAATTGGAATAAATTGGAATAAATTGGAATAAATTGGAATAATAATAGGCATTCGTTCAAAATTATTCCCTAACTATTCCAAAAAATCAAAAATGCACAACGTTAATATTCAAGTTTTCACTTCTGCCGGCACTCCCGGAGTGCAACCCGTGTTTTTTTTTAGTTCTTTATTATAAACGCTTTTATTTGTTAATTGACCTTAATAATTATGTATAGATAGTTATTAAATTGAACCATAATTTCATAAAATATTTTATTAAAAAATTCTACAAAAAAGATACCTATAGGAAAACAGTCTAAAAAATATTTTGGCAAAAAGGCAAAATAATCACAAGGGTGATTAACTGATGATCAAGCATGTAAAAACTAGTTGAAACGCGTTAAAATGCGAATTATGCCCCGATCGACCGGTGAAGGGGAAATACTGAACACGTCTCATAACCACATTAATTTTACATTTCTATTTAGTTCATAGATAAATAGAGAGTATTTTCATTTACAAAAGAGCGACACAGTTTAAAAAAATTGTGTTATCGTTGTTGGTGATAGTGTGTTTAATAATATATTATGGGAAATAGAAAATACGGTTTTCTTTTAAACGAACATCTATAAAAAATCGTACAAGACTTCTTAGATTTAAAAGCTACTGTCATCCGATAATTTAAAAATGTATCTTTACTGTGGCATTTTTATTTTATGTAAAAGCAATACATAATTTTTTGATCTGGCAGTTTCTAGAACCAAAATGTTAAAGACGAAACTATTGAATTATCTACGAACTATGCACAGTTACCATAGTACTCATTAAATCATAATAATATAATGATCAGTTGTGCAGCTATCACGACATGTGATAGTAAAAAATGCTAAATTATGTTACGGAAAAAAATCACGCATGTCGGTTGATAAAATTTTTCTTTGTTTTTAAATGACAGTTTTTCGTTTATTGAGAGGTTATCACGTCAACACTCGTATAACTGAGTGAAGGTAAAAAATGTCCTACCAGATAAAGATTCTTGACTATGAAAATATAATACCCGATTTAAATTATAAGGAGTATTAAAATAAAAAAGAAATATTTTTAAAATATTTACAAAAAACTCTCTTGAAATAGAATTGATTGAAAAAGAGACTAGAGAGTAAGGAGAAAATCCTACATGGAAACAAGTGTACACATAACTGTTTGTAATTTTGGTACTAATTGTAAAATGCGACTAAAAACAAATTTTATAAAATATTTGGTTTATTCCACGCACATAGGAAATGAACTTACAAGATATGGATTAGAAAAAAAAAATAGAACTAAGTCAATTTTCAGAAATATGTATGATGCATGTCGAAAATTGTGGTTTTGTTTGTCGATGTGGATTTATGATATTTTGGGGGCTAGTCCTAATGGCATGGTAGGAACTGATTGTATAATTGAAATTAAATGACCTGCTTCTGCTTCAAAGTTAACATCGCAAGAAGCAATAAGGCAAAAAGACTAATAATTGACGACAATAATAATATACATTTGAAACAAAACCACAACTATTTCTACCAGGTCCAGGGCCAGCTTCACATAACAAAAAGGCAATGTCGTTTTTTCGTGATATGGACCCCTCTGGGGTTTTTAGTGGAAAAAATTGAACGAGACCATAATTTCTGGCATATTACAATGCAAAGAAAACTTCAGTGTTTTTATATGAATTGTGTTCTCCCAGAAATAATCGATTCTCGTTTTTAAGGGGGTTAGAAATACGAAATGATGCTCAATAATTAGTATGGATAGTAATAAATGTTACACATATAAATTGATTTTGTTTTTATATAGCAAATACATTAGACGCTTATATAAGATGTGAAGTAAGGTGGACCTTCATCCATCTATTTAACGGACGAAAGTGTTTTATTAAATAAAATATGTTTATAAATATACCGCAAAGAGGTTGCCTAAGAAAATACGGTCAGGACTATTTATTTTCGAAGTAAAAAAAACCGACACCCTGTAAAGTATTCTCCAGATGTTTCGACTATGCCCAAAATTTAATCAGCTCACCGCAGGATGGATAAAGCTTAAGAATAAAATTTGGTGTTTTTCTCTCTATCCGTTTTTGAGTAATTTCAAAATTTGAAGTTTGCACTTTTCCTCAAATATCTCGAATACGGTCCATTTTAGGGAAATCATGTATAGGGTCAAAATTATAGAGAATGATATCACAAGCAACTTTTATCATGGTCCCTATACTTTCCTTATTTATATACAGAAAGGAAAGTAAATAATGGCTATGACCATATTTTCTTAGGCAATTGTATAAAACATATTGTATTATGATGAATAGTTTCAACTATCGAATATTTTAAATATTATATTAAATATTATAAATGCATCATTGGTTAGATCAAAAAAATTATAGAATTAAAAAAATCACCCATTGTTTCGTTAAATAGATAAAATTATTAAATTAGAATGAATCGGCAATAAAATTCATAAATATTTAAACTAATTTGGTTAAACTATACTAAAAAAATGTATCTGCCATTGTTATGAAAACATAGTAACTATCGACAGTTTTTAAACACACACAGAAAGTATATTATATTTAGGTCAGAAAAGAAGCCACGACCCACATAGAGAAGAAAAAAACATGTTTTAGAAGAGAATGTGAGAGTAAATGCTGAATATAATGGGAAATATAATTTAGAAATATATAAACATACAAAAAAGGGCATAGTTATGATTACCTAGATAAAGGTATAGAAAGCATCTTGACCAAATTTATATGGGACCACCCCTGAGGTTCCTCTTATTAACAAAAAAAGAATCATATAAATCGGACAAGGTGGTAAAGAATTATCGATAAACATACATAAAAAATGAAGAGTTTGAGAATTTTCTCATGGATCCAATTATTATATGTTGACAAAATGTATATGGGTCCATCCCTGAAGTATCGCCTTTCTAACAAAAAAAAAAGAATTATTGAAATAGGACACCGTGTTAAAGAATTACATAAAAAAACATACTGACGAATTGAGAACCTCCTCCTTTTTTGAAGTTGGTTAAAAATAAAGGGAAAAACTGTAAAAAATATGTTCATACATAAAGTTGAAAAAACAACTCATTAAAAAATAGATTATTAAGAAGCATGAATATTGCCTCTTCGGAACGTATAGATAAGTGAATATACCATGTACGTACGTGGTATATTATTCACTTTCGTGTTTCGTTTCTTCTATTAAATAGGTGAAAATTTAGTAGCCCAGTCCCACTGATCTGTATTATTTTACTGGATAGGATATAGCCCTCTAAAAAACGTTCCGAAAAATTGGCCGATTTGGGCAAATAATATGGCGGACCGGATGTTATTTGACATAACCTCTATTTCCATTTGTCATCACATTTGTCATTTAATTGTGTCAACAAGTTACGATGAGAGGTTTTTTTATTTATTTAGGTAGTATCGAATAGCATTACCATATTCGTGAAGACACAATATGCTTCACATTTCCATTTTTATATTTTCTTTCATAAAAAAATCAAATTATGGGTGACTTGTCCCGAAGGACATTGCGCGCAAAAGGAATAGAAGAAGAATAAGAAGAAAAACTAATCAAATTATAGGTTAGGTATGTCAAATTATCCCAAAATTCAGTTATGTGATCCCACCATAATTTGCCCAAATCGGCCAGCAGTGTTGCACTTCCGGTCTCCTTGGTGGAACGGATTTTTACTATGTTAAATATAGCCTATATCCTATCCAGTAAAATAATATAGATCAGTGCCCAGTCCCCATAGAACACCTAGAAGGCCGATACATAATGAACAATTTACTTTACCTTATTTTTGATTCAGATCGTGTACAAAAATTGGTTTCTGCGCATGACGGGCTAATGGTGCACATGCGCAGTATATACGGAAAATCTATAAGATCTATGAGTTTAAATTTTATCAAGTATATGAGGAATCATATAACTTAAAAATAGTTAAAAACCTATTGAAGCTTTAATATCATATAAATGATGCGAGGAGGATGACCTTTATGTTACAAAATATACAGTCAAAAATCTAAAAATGTAAAATTGGATTATGCTTATCTAAAAGGAACCAAGCCATAAATTGGCAAAAATTAGTTAAAACGATAGATTAGGGTTTAATTTACCTTGTATAAATATATCTAAATACTAACTCTACTCTAGTATCATCTTTTGGCCAATGAACCAAACGACACGTTAGGAAACATACATTCCTAATTTCAATAAATGTTTTCACGAAATCAATAATAAAAAACTTTTCCATATGGTTCCATCTTAAGTAGACACACATTAAATTAAAATTTTCGTCAAAACCATGAAAGTACTCGAGAACCTTTTTTATAGTAATCCAAATTTCATACCCAAACCCCTCTTCTTCCATTGCAATTATTGAAAAAAAAAAAAACAACTTTGTACTGACGTAAGTATATATAAATCGGCATATTTTGGTCTAGGAAATATGTGGCATTTTTTTGTAAAGAAATTTTACAAATACCCTGTATATTCGAATAAACTGACAGAATATATGGCGTTTTTTTTTTTTTGGATAAAACACCTTTTATATTTAATAGGATACACCAGGCCAGGGTCTCCAAACTATGGTCCGCAGGCCAAATCCGCCCCACAACAGCTCGCTCAAGGCGTGTACTCGGCAACTAGTCTAGAAATTATAGATAACTGCAGGCAAATTAAAACGGTTTTGGACCTTGGAACTTAACGAAGTAATCATTATGGCCCTAAGGCTGGAAAGTTTGGAGACTCCTGTACTAGGCAATAATGAAGAAGAAACGTATGAATTCAACATAATATAATGAGAACAATAATTAATTCGTTATTTAAAATAATGAACCTGACCCGTAATAGCTGAAATAACATACATAGTTGTAAAAGAAGGTTTTTAAATGAACATATCGCAAAAAATAACAATTGCTATTGTAAAACACATTAAAATTGCAAGGTCATTTTCATTGTTCATTAATGGTTGGATTAGACTTTTGAATTATTTTGTTTGCTATAAATACTTTTTTAGATAAAGACAAAAAGTTTATGTCCAAATTGAATTTATTTTTTCATTATTTCTGTTTAAATATATTCCCTCAGTGTTCCTTCTCTTAAACTATAAAATTTTGTAATAGATACAATTGGAATATTTTCACAAAAAGAGAACTGCATTTCTGTAGTTTGAAATAACAGTAAATATTACACGCTGTACATACAGGGAACTCACCCTTCTGTGGAGTCTCTAAAGCATTGTGCAAGGCATTCATAAATCGATGCAAAAAGAGTCTCAACAATGGTGAAATAACTATCCAAGACTGAGACATTCCAAATAGTTCAAGGAACCTCCAGCCAAATACACGAAAGAGCTATTGGATCAAACACGACAAATCGTTAGGATCTAATCTACAGTGGTGCTGGGCGTTACATAATAGTTAATAGGGATCGACCCATAAGATTTTTTGTGACCGATACCGATATATGTATGGCCTATACCAATATATCGGCCATAAATTTTAATTATGAATATTTCACTATAAAACTTAGGAAAATTTACTGATTGAGTATGTTCCTTTAGAAAAAATTGCTAAGAAATCAAATTAGGTAAATTAAGAGGTCCAGGTCAACGTCCCTGACTCGATTTCTCAAGGTTTGTTTTGGAATACCTTTGAAGAACTTACTAGTATGACGGCAAATAAATCACCACCACATAGGAAGAAGACTGGACAGTTCGAGAAGCTCCGAGAAGGATCAAGCAAGCTATATAAGGATGATCCCGACGTCAGTTTTCAGTTTGTGTGGAAAAAATTGGGGACTACAACCGAAAATGTCCCTATGGTTATATACCAGAGTCATAAGGCCGATGATAACCTATGGATCGGTAATATGGTGGCCAAAGAGTCGGTAAGCTGGAGCCATTCGACATCTCAATGGTATTCAAAGGCAAGCATGCCTGAGTACCACGGGCGTTATGAGAACGACTCCAACAGCAGCTATAGAAGTCATGCTAAACCTAACATCACTACATATATTTATTCAAGGCAAAGCCAGGTCTATCACATATATACTGCACAAAGGTTCATCACCCATAAGCAGTGCCTTCAGATGAAATGCTCCCAAAGTATAGCTTTCAAAAGCAATATAAAGTAAGTATACCAGACAGGGACAGGGAAGCAGTATTCACCTGGTATACGGCTCCAAAACCCATGAAGGTTCAGGAGTAGGTATATACAGTATGGTTGAAATGAAAGGAATAAATTCATTGTAATGGAAGTAGTTGGTTTTTCGAAAAAATTCTTGGAGAGGTCAATTTTGTTTGCTCAAAGCGCAATTTTTTAAATAAAATTCAATTTTCCCCCACTTCTCGTTTTTGAGCAGTGACGTCATTGACAATTTTTTTAAATAGTCACCCCAATTTTTTTTTCTTGATTTTGAAAATTTATGTGTCTGATCTTTAAATGACTTTTATTAAAAAAAAATTGTTATGTAAGATATTTCAAATATTATGTTTCCGAGTAGGAAATTGCAAGATCTATGAAAATCAAGAAAAAAAAATTGGGGTAACTATTTAAAAAAAATTTCAATGCCGTCACTGCCCAAAAATGGGAAGTGGGGGAAAAATGAATTCTATTTAAAAAATTGCGCTTTGAGTAAAAAAAATTGACCCGTCCGAGCATTTTTTCGAAAAACCAACTGCTTCCATTATAATGAATTTATTCCTTTCATTTGAACCATACTGTATAGTACCAAGCCAAAGACAAGAATTTCACTGAGCTTAGGTAAACATGCGACAGTATTCCAGGCAGAAATAGCAGCAATACATCGCTGCGCAAAAGAGGTATTAAGACAGAAGGTAAATGGAAAAACCATTGTCATATACTCAGACAGTCAAGCGACGGTAAAAGCACTCAGTTACATGCAGGTACACTCAAAGCTTGTGTGGGACTATTTGGAAGCCCTAACAGAGCTGGGTAGTCAAAACAGACTAATCTTAGCCTGGGTACCAGGCCACAGAGGACATAAGGGTAATGAAGAGGCTGATTTATTAGCCCGAGAAGGAGCCTCAAATCCTCTTATTGGCTCAGAACCCTTCTGTGGTGTAACAAAAACAACTATCAGAACATGCACAAAGCAGTGGACGTTTAAAAAATCTCAGGAGTGGTGGAAACACTCACCAGGAGAGAGACAGGCCAAGGAGTTCCTAAAAGGACTGCCTAAACTCACCGAGCATGTACTAAGCCTTAATAGGAAAAATACTAGAGTACTAGTAGGTCTATTAACAGGGCATTGTAGGTTTAACAAACATATGTATAATATCGGTCTGACAGAAGAGACCTTGTGTCGATTCTGTCAGGAAGAGGTAGAAACAAACGGCAAAACACGTATTGTGCTACTGCGAAGGTCTAACAAGACTGAGATTCCTAACATTTAGAGAAGAAAAACCAAGGGCAACAAGCTATACCGGAGAACTACTTCCCAGTTTATGGAGTCTACTACAAAAGACCGAATTAGACAAGGTACTCTAAATAACGATTAAAGGATATCCACAATAGATCTGAAAAGACCGAGGTGGGGAAGGCCGCATGGCTCACAGTCCTAATTAAATCTAATCTAAATCTCGCTAGAGGGCGTTAAAATGAAAAGTAACGCAACGAAAAGTCATATTGCTGAATTTCCCATAAAGTTACATTTTTGGTGATGTGTAATACTTGGCATTTTCTGTATTTAAATTTTATTGGTTAGATTGACGGAGAGGAGAGGAATGGCATATCAGTTGAGGTGTCCCCATTGAAATTAAAATCGATCTGTATTTGTTTCTTTCAAAAAATTTCTACTTCAAGATATTTTGAGATACGAATTACCCTGTATATGAAAGCAGAAGAAATTGTCTAACCTCAAAAAAGCAATCTTTTTCTTTTATATTTTAAAGGTTTTTTTTAATTCTAAATAAAAAAATAATTTAAATTGTTTTTATTTAATATTTGTGTTTTAATTTCTTTAAAAATTCTCAGCAATTGAAATATTTAATTGATATTTTTATCAAGCCGATACCGATATTGGCCGATATCTTACTCGACATATCGGCCGATACCGATATCGGCCGAGAAGGTTAATACACCGATACCATTATCAGTCGATACCTAATAGTTACACATTAAAAAAATGGGTATAATAAAGATATAGAGCTCTTATGTAAACATGTACTCAACTATACATGACGTCCCTAAACATTATGATAGGTAACTTCAATTTTAACCGACTTCATAAAATGTGGTTTTCAATTCGTCTGTAATTATTTTTTATAATGTATCTTTGGCGATATACCACGTTGTCAGATTTCTATGATTAGAAAATGGATACCTCAGGGGTGGTCCCATATAAATTTGGTCAAGCTCTATTAATGACGTCTATAAGAAAATCATCAAACTCTTCATTTTTGTATGTGTATTCAGCGATAATTCTTTAGCACGTTGTTCGATTTTTAGGATTAGACATAGTGTACCTCAAGGGTGGTCCCATATACATTTGGTCAAAATCTGATGATGGGATCTATGATAAAATCAGTAAAGGCATCTGCACGAATTTAGAGTGGGTTTTTTTTTAATTACTTTTATGACTTTACATAATTCTATTTTTCTTCTTATAACTGAGTATTTGGCCTTTTTATTTTTTTAAATATTGTCTTAATATTTTAAAATCCAATCGATTAGATATAAATAGTAAAACCATGTCTTCCACTTATATGGCACAAATATAAACTCTCATTTGAAGTTTAGTACAAGAGCAGCTTTTATCTAGATAAATAAAGATTAAAAAGGAAATCAATCAAAACTCAAAGCCATTATCAGAAAAAACTACAAGCGACTGTTTTGCTGCGGAAAACAGCTACCTCTCTGGCTAATTCCACAACAGGCATTAGGTTATATCCAAAGAAAAACAGCAGATATAAAATAATAGCTTTCCTTTGGTATACTAAGGACTAATGGGAACGTTCTGATGAGTCCTAATAAGGATTAAATCAGTCCAAGAATGACGTTTTTCTTAGTAAGAAATAATAAAAATAATTTTCCTAATCTGCTGTAATTCATTTGATATAATGAAAATGAGTTTTTATTGTTTTTTCTTCATATTTATTTGGGAGTTTATTTGATTTATATAAAATAAAAACTTAAAAGACTACACAAATAATCATGAATTAATTCTTAATCATTGCTAGATAATGTTTATGTCGGCATTATAACTAAGTAGTATGATCTAATTCAATTAAGATAAATAGGTAAATAAAATACTGCTACTTAATGTAATTGATGTTTATCATTTTCAGATTAATTAATAAGTGGGTACATTTTCGGACATTCGCATTTGGAACAATGACGTTCATGGCAGGTCAATTCCAGTAAATTATAGTTAATCGAAATAGTCTGAAAATATCAGAGCCGACCAAGGACACCTATAGGTCTTTCAGCGGTTCTTTACAACGAGTCATACTTAATGGGTGCTATGCATAAAACGTAGTACATGCTTAATATCAGCAAATGAGCTAAAATAATAATTTATAATACCCTAATATTACCTAATTTTCATTATTGTGCGACTATATTGTATTTGCTCAACCAGAATTAGATGCAACGACTGCAAAAGTTGCAAAATAAAGGTATAAGGATAATACTGAGCTGTTCGAGATTGACACCAATCAATTCCATGTTAAATGTGCTTCAGTGGTTGCCTGTTAATATTTGCTGTTCTATTCCCTGCTATTTATATTTAAGATTAAATCAGAAATCTCCCAAGTATATTTAGAAATATTTTAAATTGTAATCAAGATATCCATGAACACACTACACGAAATAAGCAAAATTTTAGAGTATACAGGGTGTCCGGGAAAATGTGGGAGGTCTCTCGGAATCAGATAGAACATTAAAAAATAAGATGACAAGTTCCTTTAAATTTTTTTCCTAGCGGCCCTCCCTACGGAGATACGACCTCCAAAAGGACGCCACTGGAAATAAATTTTTCTTGAATAACTTTCAAACTAAGTAATATAATTTAATGAAAATTTAATATGATAAACAGTAGTAAGAACCTCTTAAAATACAGCCCTTAAAACATAATTAGCTTGTTTAGTTTACCAGGGGCGGACTAGGTTGTATATTTTATTGCTTACATTTTTAACACCATGTATAACAAATTTCGATACCTTGAACATTAAGCTAAAGAAAAGGTACTCTTCTTCATTGTTGATAAAATGAACCGTTTTCGAGAAAAAAATAATAAAAGAATTAATGTTTTATTTTTATTAAAAAGAAACCTTGATTTCCATTTTTTTTTGGTCTGCAGGAAAGTGTGATACGAAAGTCATTGAAATAGAACTGTTATCAGTATTAAAAAAGGCACTGTTTATACAAACGTTACTATGGTACCTACGAAATAAATAAATGAATAATTATTGCATTGACGTGTGCATTTTAAATCTTGTTGAAACGTTGATCTTTTAGTACTCCGATATTAATTGATTAAATTTTGAATATATTGGTAAATTTAATTCGATAATGGGATATACACATTTAGTGAGTATGTACTATGCAGATATGCATCTTATGTACGATCTTGCATCTTGCAATACTTATGAAGCAAGAAGGTTGTATGAAGAAAGATATCCTAATCGCAATATTCCAAATGAGAAAACATTTCAGCGACTTGACCAACGTCTAAGAGAGACTGATGGGCGATTTCCAGTCAATAAGGTAACATTATTGACTTTCTTTAATAATTTTTAGGAAGTTTTGGGAAAACAAGTACTGATGCTGGTGTGACAAGAACAATACGTACGGTGCAAGTGGAGGAAAATATTTTGGATACTGTAGCTGATACTCCTTCAATAAGCACTCGAAGATTAGCCGCGCAGCTTCATGTGTCAAAAACGACAATTGCTGAAGTACTTAAAGAACAGTTGTTATACCTTTATCATCTGCAAAAAGTGCATCAACTACTTCCTGAAGATTTTCCTCGAAGAATCCAGTTCGCAAACTGGCTGTTAAATCAGCCACGAACAAACGGAAACTTCATTAGCACTATTCTTTTTACCAATAAAGCAGGGTTTACCAAAAATGGTATTGTAAATTTACATAACTCGCATGTATGAACTGATGAAAACCCTTATTATCAACATTAGTTCCAATAAATATTAATGTTTGGGCAGGAATAATCGGCAATTTTTTGATTGGACCATGCGTATTGCCGCACGATTGAATGGTGAACTTTATTTACAGTTCCTTCAGAATGCTTTTCTGGATTAAATAGAGCATTTGCCACTTGAAACCCGCCGAAGCATGTATTTTATGCATGATGGAGTCTCACCTCACTTTAGCGTCGCTGTACGGGCCTACCTGAATAACGTCTATCGAAACTGTTGGATAGATAGAGGAGGTCCAATTCCCTGGCCTCCACGGTCTCCCGACCTGTGGGGTGATCTCAAAACCTTGGTGTATTCCTCTCTAGTTGATACTAGGGAGGAACTTTTACAGAGAATCACATTTCATTGTGATGTGATAAGGAACAATGCTGGGTTGTTGTGGCGAGTACAGCAGTCTCCTATTCGTCGGGCCCGCGAGTGTATCAGAGCTCACGGAGCACATGTTGAACCCACTTATAAAAGTTTTTAATTGATTATTTCTAATTCACGTATTTAGGTTTAATCGTTACAAGCTTCAGTGAGTTCTGGATGAAAACATAATAGGTACTCCAAGTTCAATTTTTTAATAAAAATAAAACATTAATTAATAATAATAATAATAATAATAATAAATGCTTTATTGGCCAAACTAAGTACCTAATACAAAGAAGGAAAAAAAATATAAATACAAATAGTTTGCCAAATGGTAGAGTTCAAAATCTCTGATAAAAATCAGAGTTTTGCTCTTCTACTCAACCAGTATTATGATAGACATACCTATACATCTTTCGATGTATAAATGTGACCTGCATGTTCACTTAATAATTATTCAATCTAGCGCACAATATGGCTTTACGAATATGAGAGAAAAAATATTGAAAACCCAAAACCGTAAACAACTTAACATCTTAACTTAAAAAATAAAAATCAGCCAGACGAGTATGAACCAGTAAGTATATCAATAATAACATTACAATAATACTAATATAATAAAAACAAATATGAAATTTAAATGTATCTAAAAACTATAACTATCGACCTACAGAGTTTATTAGTAATTTTCTATCTAGCATCACATTTTTTAATTTATACTTGAATAACATAATCTGTGAATAATTTCAAGTCATCGGGTAACCAGTTGTACAGCTTAACAATGTTATAAGAAAAGCAGCCTTCAAACAAAACTGATTTATGTTTTGGCATAGTTAGACAACCTCTATTCCTTAAATTTAAATTATGGACGTCCGTTCTGAATCGAATTTTACTATATAAATAAGCTGGTGTTTCAGTAACTATAATTTTGTGATAAAGTAAGCATAAGCATTCATGTAAAACTCGTCGTTCTGCTAAATTTAACCACTTCAATTCCTTTAAATAATTTGAAGTTGGTGTGCCTCTTCTTAAACTATAAATAAGCCGAATACAACAATTTTGTACTCGCTGTAATCTTAATTGATCCCTTTTCAAAAGTCCAGGCCCAAATACTACATCCCCATAATTTAAGTGTGATAACACGAGTGCTTCACAAAGCATGATTATTGTTTTTTTAGATAATACACCCCTGCTACCATATATTAGTTTTAGATTTGCAAAAGCTCTTCGAAGCATTGTGACATGAGATGTAAAACGTAGATCGGAGTCAACCATCAAGCCTAGGTTTTTGACAGAGTTTACGATATTTAGTTCATCTCTTCCTACATTTATTTTTAATTTTCCGATACATCTATTTCTAAGGGCGCTTTTTCCAAAAAGTATGGTTACTGATTTAGTGCTATTAATTGAAAGACAATATTTATTTGACATATTAATGAGAGACTCAATATCTTGATTGATCTGTTGGCAAGCAATATCGGTGTTTTCCTCAGAAAATGTATGATATAATTCTGTATCGTCAGCATAAAAATGAGACGAGTAGAAATTTAGTTCTTTATAAAAATTTAATGTAGGTATAGATTATAAATAAAATTGGACCTAAAATGGATCCTTGCGGCACTCCATTGTTTACTTGTGAAAACACAGAAGAAGACGAATTATAAATTACAGCTTGTTGGCGAATACTCAAATAATTACGAAATAAATTAACACTATTATGATCACAACATATGTAATGCAAAATTGAAAGGAGTAATTGGTGATTTATTCGATCAAAAGCTTTCAAATAATCTAACAAAATTAACGCGACCATTTTATTTTCATCCAAAGCATTATGAATATCATCAGTAACTTTTAACAAAGCTGTAGAACAATAGTGCAAATATCTGTAACCGGACTGATGAGGAGTGTTCAAAAAAGATATTAGTTGTTTATTGATTATTTTTTTCAAAGGCTTTAGAAATTGCGCATAAAATACTAATTGGTCTCAGATCTTTAGGACTACTGTGATTTGACATTTTTGCCAATGGGGCTATAAGAGCACAACATTCTTAATTATGCAATAGTTAAAAATATGTGACACGTAAGGTAATATGATTGGACAACAATGCAGCAACATTTCTATGCTAATACTGTCTACACCTACAGCTTTGGATTTTATTGTTAATAGTACAGAAAATATGTCTGCCTCATTGGTTGTGACAAGTTTCAAGATATTTTTATAGGCTAAGTTTTGTCCATAGTAAGACATGAGATCAGTATCAGCTTTAGAATCACTTTTTGAAGAGTCTATGAAAAATTTATTAATTCTGTTTAGGTCCTGTAGAAATGGAATGTCATTATTTTTATTTTTACTATAAATGCTTAGTTCACGTAAGTCTCTCCACATTTCCTTTGGGTTACTATGTCGAAAACGAAATTTCAAATATGCCTTTTTTTCACGACAAATTGCACCGTTTGTGTAATTTCGTAATTCTTTATAATAACTCCAATGTTGCATTAATTTCGTTTTCTTGTATCTAGCCAAAGCGTTGTCTCTTAGTGACATCATTAAACGTAAGTTGTCCGTTAACCATGGGGATTTTTTCTTTTTAATTCTAACAGTTTTAATTGGAGTACAATCATTAAAAATGTTTTAAGAGTATTACTGAGAATGCTCACTTTATCATTAATATTGGAAGATGTATAAATTCTAGTTAAATTGTCGTTTCTTATATCATCATGTAAGCTTATTTCGTCAAAGTTAGTGTAATCCCTGAAAGTGTACATAAAAGGTTACATTTTATCTTTTTTTGCTTGAATTCGTCTTGGAGTCGCCCTTGTTTTACATGTATTTTTATTTCATTTTAAATGTATGTTGACTCTATACTTATGTATTTTTTTATTTTATTTTAAATGTGAAGATATGTACTGATATGTAAAAAATAGTTTTTTTTTACTAAATAAACGATTTATTTAAGTATAATTTTATTATTTGTAAACATATATCATAATCATAATATTGTAATTAATTGTTAACAAAGAACTGAAATTAAGTAGGTTACCTGTATTGACAACTAAGCAATATGAAGTAATTTGTTTGTTTATTCAAGAAGCATTGCAAGGTTTAATGAGATGGGAAAAATAAAGAGTTTACATTTGATTCGAATTGGGTTTTATTAAATATTAAGATAATGAAGTCTGCCTGTCCTAACATTACAATCTTCTTTGCATGTGCAATACTTACTACAGCAATGTAGCATTTACTAAAACAATGGAGCATATACTTCGCTCAACTAGTATTTACTCTTATGTACCTTATACATAGAAGAATGTACTTTGCCTTGGAAGAATTTAATCCATAATTTAATAGCATATCCTATAAATGGGACACTAAGTAGTATTTACTTCAGTTTAAGTGAAGTTGATCTGTGACCAACTTTGGCAGTTAGAAATTAGTAATAATTCAAAAAAATAGCCGCTTTATGAATGTACAATTACAGAAGAAGATACAATGATGTATATAGTAAATTATTCAGGTATGTATTATAAGTGCAACTCACAATATTACATTAATGATAAGCCATTATCTCGGGATAACGCAGTCAAAGAATTAGGAGTTATTTTAGATAAACAATTAAGATTTATTGAACATATAAATTCAATCTCAATAAAATCATCCCAATACTTAGGGTTAATATTGCATAACTGTTCTGATTTCTCTCTAGAAGCCATAAAAAGTATTTATCAAACATTGGTTGTATCTCAGTTGGAGTATGCTTTTTTAACTTGGTCGCAACAATATCATATACACTGTCTAGCAGTGGAAAGAATACAAAATAAATTTCTAAGATACTGTACCTTCAAATCAAATATTCAGGTAACCGATCACAATTATACTAGGCTTTTACATTAAATGAATATGAGCCGATTTAAGTCCAGGAGACATATCAGATTTGAATTTTATCTATAGATTATTAAATGGTCTAGACATATGCCCAGAACTCTTAGAAATTATTTCTTTTAATATTCCTAATAGAGTACTTAGGCAATTAAATATGTTCCCTGTTCCAATTCACAATACAAACTATGGCATTTACCTATTGAAAGAACATTGAGGCTAATAAATCAATTGAATCTTGAGGTTACAGGCTTTTCTTTTAATAAATTTAAGACAATCTGTATAAACACACTGCAGTAATAATGAAATATTACAGGCGGATTACACTACTTTGTTTCTCTTGTATTTTTTAATTTACAATTATCTTTATTATTTATATGTGTTTTGCTTTGTAATGGGGTTGATACTGTTTAAATAAATAAATAAATAAATAGATAAATAAATAAATAAGTTATACCAGTAATTAAATATAGGTTATATTCATAATTTTGTGTTCAAGGTTCAACAAGGAAAATTTTGACAAAATTATTTTCTTGGCGATGTCGTAAAAACAAAGGGGGAATAAAGCCTTATCATCTACTAAGAGAAGGGATAGCTAAAACTTCAAGGCAGTAGTAGATACTTCGAATTCGTAATAGATATTTCTGACTAGCTATAATCCGTAGTATGTTCTTTTCACATAGAGTAGGTACTACATTGTAGGCATACCACCCAATATGTACATGCAAAATCTATACATTTAAGTCAAATCAGATGGTAGTATGCATAAAATGTAGTACATTCTAATACTTCGAGAATCTCCTTTGCACACTCATTCGCAAGTAGAGTATCTACTACAGCAATGTAGCATTTACATTATTCAAGTAGTAATTACTTTTATATACCTTATACATAGAAGAAGGTACTTCTCTTTAGAAGTATCTACTCCATAATTTCATAGCACATCCTACAAATGGAATGCTTAGTAGTATTTTTATTTAATTTGGTATCATTGACATCAACTACTTAAGTTATTAGTGAATGGTTGAGTGAATAATCCTACCTAAGCATTAGAATTATTATTTATTAAATTAAGTAAAAATTACTGCCACCTAGGATTCCAACCTTCAATCAAAAAGGCACAACTCTAACCACTGAGCCAACCTACCCCATGCTTAGTAGTATTTATCTCAATTTAAGTGAAGTTGCTTTATGAGGAACTTCGGCGGCTGCAAATTAGTCATAATGGTCACTTTTAGGATTATGGATCCTAGGAAAGTGTACAAACAGAAGCAGATACAACATTGATGTATATTGTAAATTATTCAAGCATATATAAGTTATGCCCATAATTAAATACCCGGTTATATTCATAATTTTGTATTCAAGGAAAATATTGACTGGATGCAAATTACTTTCTTGGAAATGCTGTAGAAACAAGGGGTAGCCTTGTCACCTAATAAGAACATGGAAGTATTTTTGAGAACCTTAGGTAGTAGATACTTTGAGTCAGTAGTAGATACTCGTGCCTAGCTATGATCTATAGTATGTTCTTCTCAAGTAAAGTAGGTACTTTGTATATAAAATAAAATAGTACATAGTAGATACTTCTTTGTGAAGCATCTACGTTTTGAAATTAAAACACTTTCAAATATATTATTTTTACTAAGATTACCATTGTTTTTCATTTTCAAATAAGGAAAAAATGAGTTAATAAACTAAGACGATAAGTACCTTTTTTAACATTTTGTTTACTTGCAATTATTGAATGCCCTGAGATGAGTGACATTCTGGTACAAAACAACATTGTAATTATTTTTGTTTCCATAAAGTCATTTATTTATTTATTTATCGTCAACTGGGGGTTGCAAATTAAATTGTTTAGCACCTTTTTCAAACCTTATTTTTGTAATTCTTAAACAGATCTTTATCAGTTTTTCAGTTGGATTGTTTGTAGCCTTGATTATTCAGAATTTTATTACCCATAGTATTATATACAATATATAATATCTTAAAAGATCACATGTAGTAATATATTTATTAAGTTGTTTGCACTAAAATAATTCATAAAGATTTAAAGCAGTTTGTTTTTTTAACACTGATAATATCAACAAATAATACAAAAATATCTCATTGTAGATTATTGAATTAATATTGAATAGTTAATATTTATAAAACATGTATTTTTGGTTTAATTTAGGATTAATTAAATTAAGTAACCAATCTTAATCTAAATGGTACCTTTTCTATTTTATTTTGGTAAATAAGTAATTATTTTTTTTTGACAAGGGGGTAGCCATGTGTGAGTTGAGGTAATTTTAAGGTGAAGGGTGAGAAAAAGTCCTTTATATCTCACAGAGATATAAAGGACTTTTTCTCACCCTTCACCTTAAAATTATTTATTTGTTTGTAAAGTTGTATCGTAATCTTCTGCATGATTATTGTTAGGTATGTTAAATTAACCTAATTATATGTCCAAATGTTTCAGATTTTTTTTAATAAGCCACTTGTTACGCCAATGACAACTCATTATGTTAAGTTTAAAGAAGATAATAATGTTTAATAAATAACGTTAACGGATTCAGCATCAGTAAAAGCAATTAGATAAATTACATTAGCAAGTTACACCCACTTATGTTTGATCTCAAAATGTCCAGAAACAATTTAAATACCTACTTAGATTAAAAATGAATTGCGGTGCAAGTATAAAGAGGTTACATGAATTATTATGTTGTTTGATAATCAAAATATTGAATTACGCAATTCCAAACTAAGTAAACATGTGTTATTAACATAAGTTATACCTTCTGTATGGTATTAAACGTTGTAACCAACACAAAAAATCATATCATGGGTTAGAAGTTTAAGTAAAGTAGGTATAATATTATTCTTACCGTGTAATATGATAGTAGACCAGAATTATCATCCAAGACAAACCATCTGTATTGCCATCCTTTCATAACATTAGTCCATTTGCTTAGAGATCCTTCCATTTCCACAATATTAAACAAAAATCATACAATTTCATACAAGGTGCACTGACATTACGGTGATTGTTTGGTGACTAATTTGACGTTTCAGTTTCTAGACATTGACACTTGCGCGGTGAAATGTTAAGGCATATGTAACCAGCATTACGGCCGATTGTATGTTGTGTTGCGTGGGTACTGAGACAGTTTTAAATTTTAAAATATATTGTTATCATTAAAATACTTAAATACTTATGTATATGGATCTTAAAACTTTATTTTTAGTTATTTAATAAAATAAAGTTTAATAGGAGTGCGGTTTCAAAACTTTCTAAGTCCGTATCAAGTAATTTCTCAGAATTAACGAACAACTTAGAACTTCAATAATACTGCAGTTTCCGATACATAATGTACTTAAAAGACCATATACCATATATTTAATTTTTTTTTACAAATAGAAACACAAATATAGCAAAAATAATTTGGAACTTGATCAATTTTGCTACCGCACGATTGATTTAGCGAGTTTTGATGCTGTCAAATAATGATAAAACGCACAAACAAGTTTATAATAAAAATAAAATAATAATCTGGAAACACAACAAGTAACAACTTTCGTCTTATAACAAAAATAAAATATTCTATTAGCAGTAAACAAAAAAAGGGCAGCTCCAGGGTGGGTACCATCCACCCCCGAGTTTAAAATTCTTACAATTTATGAGCATGGGCGCCATCTAAAACAATTGCAGATGGCAAGTCTTATAGGCCGAGTCAAAACGTCTCAGGCTATAGTCGAAAGTCATGGTTAAAAATACAAAATCACAAATCCAGCAGGCGGGGCAGGCGCTCCCCTTGCCTCGTGTGGCGGCGCCCATGTCCAAGAGCCTGTTATTAAAAAAAATGCTGAAAAGTGAAAAGCTATAATGATAATTGCCCCCTCCGAAAATTCGGCCTGGAGCCGGCCTTGATATAAGGTGTAGTTAGCGAACTTTAATTGATTGATGCCAGCTGGTTTTAACCTTTAATTTTACATGGGGAATATCAGTTTTGTTGCAATCAATATAAGTTCAATATTATAAAGACATTTTCGGAATCCCCTACTATAGATAACAAATCCAGATTACTGGATTTATATTTTTCGAGTTATTTAAGATTAAAAATGCTTGTTTTACAGTGATTTTTACGAAAGCTCATCGAGGATATTTACAGAAGTACCATAGACACTATTTTTTTCAAATATCTTAAAAAATTATTGGATTTAAATCAGGTGATCTTGCAGATCATAACACGCAAACCTGTATACTGTTTTGAACCCTCTAGATTTCCTTTTCCGAGAATATTTAAAAACTTTGGTCTAGGATCTGTAATTGCAATTAAATGTTTCAAAAAAGGATAATCTACCATATCTCCGAAACCGTTATTAAAACTTATTTTATTTTGGTCTATATCCCATGCAGCACATATTATTTCAGAAATGTTTCAAAAATATTTCAAACGTTTCAAACATATAACATTTTAAGCACAGGTTTCTGAAATATTTTAGTTAAATATTTCACTGAAAATGTTTCTAAAGCATGATATACATGTTAAACAAAAGGTTACTAAATGGGTTATGTTGTAAAAGGCCAACAATTAATGAAGAATTTCGGATTTGTAAGAAGATGGGACATTTTATTTTATCATGTCCCTGTCCAGCCACCAGCTAGAAACAAGTCTATATTCTAAATAATTATAGATTTGAGTTGTTGGTTTTTGATATTTATGCGTTGTGAACTTGTTTTATGGGAAGCAGAATATTTCTTTAGAAATTAGAATTAGAATTACATAAATAATGCTTGCTTAGGTGGATCTTCATGTGTTGTTTAGACATGAGTATTGTTTTATTATAGTTAATTTAAAACAATATTAATGAAACTATTATTAATCAAATAATTTGTATAAATCCTTTTAAATTTCCTACATTTTGTTTCAGATTAGTGCATTTTAAGGAATTGGTAGAAATGAATCAATTTGCCAGTTTTGGGGCTGTGCCAGTAAAAATAACATCCAAGTTATTCAACATTTCCAGAATAAAGTATTAAGGAACATCGTCGATGCATCCTGGTACTGCCGTAATACTGATCTTCATAGGACCCTCAACAATGCCAATCTAATAAGAAGACTCAAGAGAACCAGGCCTTTTAAGTTAGTTCAGTGATGTTAGATTAAAACAGAGTATAGTGCAGTTAAGTGTTATACGTTAACGGTAGTGTAACTAAATAATTAGACTCTAAAGTACACTATATAGTGAGTAGAATCTTACTTTATGAAGATTTTCAACCCTAGATAAGTTAGGTAAAAATAAAATTGCTAATTGATCTTAATGATTAGATTATAATAATCGTAAATATTTCTTTACTTGGGGCATTTATTAAAAAAACCTAGTTGTTTCAAATTAGTGCATTTAAAGGAATTGGTGGAAATGAAGCAATTCACTTCTATATTTTATGAAATATTCTTTAAAACATATTTATTTGTTTGTTTGAGTTTTGTGTATTTTAAATAAACATGTATATTTTTAAATGTCTTTTTTTAGTCTAATAATATATTAAAGAAAAACTAGAATACATTTCTGAAATATTACTATTAATAGTAATATTAAAATATTTTTAAAAGTTTTCTTATTTTCATTTCAGAAATATTACCGTAAAATATTATATTTAGAGGACTTTTTACGTTTCAGGCATGTTTCAGAAATGTTTCTGGGATGTTTCGTAATATTTCTATAACATTGCAAATGTTTCAATGTAACATTGTTGAAATATTTACGAAATGTGTTTGTGCTGTAGGGGATACTACCTCTTACCTCGTTCTTTAAATATTTTACACTTCTTTTTGTATAAATGTAGAATGTACACATATTTATATGTAGTATCTACACACAACCAGTTGCTAAAAATGCCTTATTATTTTATTTAACGAGTAAATATTTGCGGGACGAGCAGAACGAGGTCCCGCAACATGCAGTTACATAAAACGGCATTTCGTAACGTGTTACATTCAGTATTTTTTCTAATTTTGTCTCTCAAAGAGGAAACCACCAATTTACAAGAAACAAAAACACTCGAAAGGACAGTAGACTTGGTAAACAAGGCAATTTCTGATGCCTACCAAGAAAACTGTCCCGAAAAAGAGAGATGCCAAACGAGAAAAACAGTCTGGTGGAATAAACACCTAGATAGCCTGAGAGGCGAGATGCGAATGCTATTCAACAAAGCCAAATCCACACAAGACTGGACTACTTATAAAAACAAGCTCACAGAGTATAACAAGGAAGTACACAAGGCTAAAAGAAACTCATGGAGGAAGTTCTGCGAAGATGTCTCAGAGACCACCGCCAGAGCTAGAATCCATAGAGTTATAGCCAAAGACAGTACATCTAGTCAAGTGAGATTCCTTAAAAAAAGAGGATAATACCTACACCACGACACTAGAGCAAAGTCTTTAGACTTAAAGATACTAACTCAGGTGCACTTTCTGGCCTCAACTATCCTGACAGGATTGGACTCAGGAGACCAAGAGAGCTACAGTCACAAGGGGATCAGACCAACTCCAATAGACTTGAAGCTGGCCTCCGAGATTACAAGACCACACAGGATACGTTTTGGGTTATTAACAAATTTAAGGTATACAAATCCCGGGGCCGGATGGAATATATTTAATTCTGCTCCAGAAGGATAAAGATGTGTTAATGCTGTATTGCCTGGATACATATCCCAGCAATATGGCAAAAGGCGAAAGTAGTCTACCTTGCCAAAGTAGGTAGGGTCACAGACCAAACGCCAAAGTTATATCGACCCATAAGCCTATCCACCTTCCTACTTAAAACTCTAGAAAGATTGATAGGTATATCAGGGACGAGATACTTAAAATAAATCCGCTCAACCCAAATAATATGCATACCAGCCAGGAAAGTCAACTGACCTAGCGCTGGACGATCTAAACAGGTTGCTTTCAAAGTCAATAGATGACAAAGAAATCGCGATAGCCACTTTCTTATATATCGAAGGAGCTTTCAACAATGCCTCAACCAGGTCAATAACCAAGGCTCTAGAAGAGAGAAACGTCCCAGTTATAATATGCCAATGAATCACTGCCTGTCTAGAGAACAGGATTATTTTATTTATTTAGGAGAGGCAACCATATAGACAAAAGTTGCATGAGGCTGCCCACAACGAGGAATATTATCTCCAATGCTGTGGTCAGTTCTTGTGGACGACTTACTCAAAACATTGTCCAAAGAAGGCTACCAGTGCCTAGGATATACAGACGACCTAGCAATTATCGTCAGGGGACGATTTGCAGGCACAATCTCGGAGTGATCTCAAACAGCTCTAAACACAGTGAACAACTGATGCAAAAAGGAACAATTGTCCATTAACGCACAAAAAACAACAGTTGCACCATTCACAAAAAAACGGGTACTTACAGGACTAAGACCACTAGTACTAAACAACATAGTTATCCCATTGGTCACAGAAGCCAAATACCTTGGAGTCATATTTGAGCAAAGGCTAACGTGGAATCAACATCTCAAAAAACTCACATACGAAGCTACAATAGCTCTCGTAAGCCGTAGAAGAATATGTGGAAAAACTGGGATCTAAACCCCAAAATGACCATATGGTTATACACAAAGATAATAAGACCCATGATAACCTATGGTGCAGTGGCGTAAGTAACTAAAACTGTACAACTAAGTGCAATAGGCCAACTCACTAGCACTCAGCGGCTTGCCTGTCTACGTGCTACTGGGGCTATGCACACTACGCCGACTGCAGCAATGGAGGTATTATTAAATCTCACGCCACTACACATCTTCATGCAAGGAGAAACCAGGTCAGCTATTCACAGGCTAATGCAGGGACAAAACCCAATAGCCAACTACATAGCGCCGACCTCACAAGGCTATATTAGCAAGTAAAAAGGGACAATATTCTAGCTATGCCTACTGATAGAGCCATAACCACATACAAATTTGAAAGAACTTTTCAAATTCAAATACCAGCCCGAGAATCCTGGAAACAGGGACCTCCCGTACAGGCTGAACACGCCTGGTACACAGACGGTTCAAAAACCAAGGAAGGAGCCGGTGCTGGAATCTATGAAATCGAAAACAACGATTTCGCTGAGTTTAGGAAAATATGCAACAGTGTTCTAGGCTGAACTAAGCCATACAACACTGTGCAAGAGAAATATTAAATTAAATATTGTTATATACCTACTCTGAAGGCTCTAAAGGCAATTCTCTAACCAGAAATCAAATCACGACTGGTGAAAGACTGTCTAGAAGACCTGGCATAGCTAAGTAGTCAAAATAAGGTGACCCTAGCCTGAGTTCCAGGCCATGAGGGATATCAGGGCAACGAAAAAGGCCGACGAATTAGCCCGAGAAGGCTCAGATAAGCCCCATGGCAGGCCCCGAACCCTTCTGTGGAGTTGCTAAAGCACTGTGAAAGGCATCCATTAAATAATGAATGCAAAAAGAGTCTTAGGAATGGTGGAACAACTATCCGAGACTGAGGCAGGTTAAACAGTTCATCAAGGAACCATCGGCCAAATTCACGAAAGACCTACTGGACCAAAAGAGTCAAATCGTTAGAATAACAGTAGGCCTTCTTACTGGACACTGTCGCCCCAAAAGACACATGAGTGTCACCAATCCAGCAGAAGAAGCAACTTTGTGCAGGTTCTGTGAAGAAGAATAGGAACCATCATTCCACGTCCTGTGCCAATGTGAAGCTTGGCTGGAATAAGATTTCTAACATTGGGCGAAGAAAAGTCAAATGCATGCAACTATATGCGAGAGCCACTGTCAAAGCTACTAAGTCTAATAAAAAAGACCAGGCTAGACAACATACTCTAAAACAAACGATTCCCACAATAGATCTGAAAAGGTCGCGGTGGACAAGGACAAATAACGTCCAACTCCTAATCTAATCTAAATCTAATCCAGTATCTGGTCATTCTTACCTTCCAAACGATCAAGATCAAGACTTTGGTCTAATTGAAAAAATCAAAAAACATTACAAAAATATTCATGATTGGGTGCAAGTGGTTCTTGACACCAAGAAAAAAATCCGTTTAGACTAGTAATTATGACATCCAGCGACTTTTTGTTAACAAACGAACTAAAAAAATCATTAACCAATTATAAAAAACGGCAGCTGATGAAAAAGTTGAGTGGTTACGTATACAGTGGCTGCGTCATGAGAATTATCCAATATAAATATTCCAATAAGTTGTTTTATTTAACGAAGTTAATGTAAAAAAACGGGACAAGCAAACTTTTCAAGAAATGGTAAAACTTCTTCCTTTGTTTGAGGGAACTAAGTCCATACAAGAAAAGAAATACCAACATTTGGTATCTTTGTTGTACTATATTCCACCAGTAAACCATGAATTTTATCGTAAACTGATTCACAATGCACGTGTCGAAGAAGACCCGGATGTTTTTAAAGATCACGGGAGGAAGAAAATAAATAAAAGACTTTCAGTTAAGTTTTGTTTAAAAATGTCTTATCATTTTCTTCAAAATAAATTATTACGTTTCAAAATCACTTTTTATTTCGAAGTAAAAAAAAGGCTAAGCAAAAGTGGCCCAAGCCACATTCAAAATCTTGTTTATCAAAAAAATGGGTCCAAAAACTATGAACCCTAACACACACCTGACTTCAAATAAATTTAAAAATTCTTAAAAGCACTTTTAATAAAGACGTGAATAATATTCAGAAATTTTCATAATTTTCTACTGCATATTTCTTCATAATACATATTTTGGGCTCGGGCCACATTTGCGCTCAACGCCTCAAATATATGATTTTCAAATTTTCTATCAAAAGAGGTTGTTTTTAAACCCCTAAAATAAAAGTTGCATATCAGAGGAAGATTAAATTTTTGAAGGGGAGGGTAAGATAAGTTTAATTAAAAATGTTTATCCAAATCGGTGTAATAAAACTATTTAATCACAATTCATATTTTTATTATAAAAATAATAGAAAATAATATCTTACACTGTACAAATAATACCATACTTTTGCGACTCTTTCCTTTTTTTTTTAATAAAAAATAAGATGACATCGTTTTTTTTTTTTAGATATTTTCAGATATATCAAGAAACTTGTAACGCTTCTAAAAAATCATAAATTTCTACAATAAATATGTTAGGTTAAAATTAAATTAAGTAGGTAGCTACTCAGTGAATAGAATATGAAAATTTGCATTTGGTTAAAATTAATGTCTCAGTACAATTTGTTAACCCTACAAAAGATAAATTAATAAGAATACACTATAAAAAATAGTTTATACTTTGAATAGATATGTACATATAGGTGCTTCTTATTTTATCTAAATTTATAATGTTTTTGATATCAGTTTATCAAGACATAATGTTGTCATTAATCATTGATTACCAATGACAAAATTTTATCCGGACAATTTGCAAAATACACGTTAAATTTAGCAACAATAAACATAGACAGACAGGTATTTAGAAAGATAATTTCTAGAGCACTATTTAAAACTTTAATGATTAAATAACATGTGATACTCAAAAAATGTTTCTAAAATAGGCCATGACCGATAAAGACATACATATGTACGGTAACCATATGTACTCATTTTAGTAGGACAGTACTTTCTTTTAGAAAATCTTCTTCTGTTCTTCAATATTGTTGCAAGTACGTACAACTGTACTTATTTTTAAAAAAGGGATTCCTCCTCTTTTTTTTAAGAGAAAAATTGTTACAATTCGATAATTATGCTATATCTGGCAACACTGGTCGTCATATACGCAAGCGATACGTTAACGTCGTTATCCGTCTCACTCATATGCAGGTTTAAATTCGTTCGTGGTAGAACTTGTTTTATGTGAGTGAAGACTTTGGCGTTATTAATTGTTGATCAGTATAGTCAAGTATGGTGTAGTGTTGCTACATGAATATTACCTAGGTATTCTTACTTCATGCGTTCAAAAGTATTTAGTTTTACGTAAAAGCGAGCTCTCCAACTATGTCGCCGCTAAGACGAAAATGCCATTTCAATGCGGAGTTACAAAGAGACTATCCGTTTATGAAACCGAAATCAAGAACGATTTCGGATATCGTTTACCGCGAAATTTGCAAGAGTGAAGTAGGCATTTCAAATAGTGGTCGAAATAATATCAAAGCCCATTTATTAAAAAAGAAACATAAACTAGCGGCAAACGCATCGACAATAAGTAACAAGTTGCAGACTTTTTTTAAGTCATCAGTTCATCACAAGTTAGCTCCGAAAACATGATGATTGCTGCCAAAGACGGAACATTTGCTTATCATACTATTAAACACATGCAGAGTTTTAGTGAAAAATATATTTGCAGAAGAATCAAAATTCCGATTGGACGTGTCTATGAAGAAGGTGGATTTTATTAGCATCATTATGGATTCATCAAATCATGGTGACATAAAACTTGTTCCATTACTAGTGCGTTCTTTCGATAGTGAGAAAAGTATAGAAGTTAAATTATTACGCTTATGTCAACTACCGGGTGAAACATCCGACCAACTTCATAATTACGTTTTTGAGGTGTTAGAAAAATACAAGATCTCCAATAAGGTTATTGGATTGGCAGCAGATAATATAAATACTAATTTTGGTGGGATTAAAAGAAAAGAAACAAATAATTTATTCACTAAACTTAACAATTCGTGTGACAAATCTTTAATCGGTGTGGGATGTACAGCACACATTTTGAACAATTGCATTCAAAATGCTACTGATGTTTTGCCAATAGACATTGAAGTATTTGCAGTAAAAATATTTAAACATTTTTATATTCGCTGTTGCTAGGTACACGCTAAAGTGTACACGAATCAACAAATTATATACACGCGAAACGTCATATTGCTGTGGTGGGAGGTGTTTGTGTGAATGCGCCTTGTTTGTTTTCATTTACGCCGTGACTATAGTAGTAGTATTTTATAAACCTTAGAAGCAAATTTCACATACATGAATAAATAATAATAATAATGCCGTGGCAACAAGAAAACGAATCAACGACTACTTGTAGGGCGGCGGCTTCGCAGCCACAAAAAAAATTTAATCTATACCTAGCTACGCCGACCGGCGTAACACCGGCCTGCACACAGCTCACCTACTCTGTCAAGACGTTTCGCCTGTATATAACTTTTTGAATTGGGTACAAGTTAGCGTGTACCTAGACACTGTGTTTTATATTTACACTGTCATGGTAACGAAACTTAAATCATTTGCTAATTTTGTAAATTGCGAATATAAAAAAATCCTATCATTTTCCAAAACAAGATTTTTAAATATGATGCCGGCAATTGAAATGTATGAACCATTGAAATTTTATTTTCAGTCAATTGATAACTGCCCAACGATTATTAAACAATTTTTTAATAATCCCGTATTAGAAGTGTGGATGTGGTTCGTACATAATGTAGCTTCCCAATTTCATGAAGGAATCACCAAAATCGAAGGCAACAAAGTAAGCGCAACAGAAGCAGCTTTAGAATATTTTACACTAAAAAATAAATTGGAACATCGTTTAAATGAGGTATTTTTGCACTCAAAGTAAGAGAATGCCTTTTTAAACTAAATAATGATGGACAAAGCAATATGGAGGATTTTAAAACTCAAGTGCAACTATTTTATTTAAATTGAGTGTCCTATCTGAACAATTGGAGTTCAAATTTAAGAGAATTAAAGTTATTTAACTGGGCAGGTTTACGACGTCAATTTAATTGGAATGATGTTTCTTAATCTGTGGAGACCTTTAGAGCGAATTTAGTGGAGGTATTAAATGAAGACCAGCTTTTTGATGAAGTCGGAATATTAATTAACTTTTTATCTATTGAAAAAATCAACAAATGGAATAGCGAAGATAAAAATAGTGAGGATCGGTGGGTTAAAATGTTTAAATGTCTTGATGCAGATAGTGACAAGTTGATTAACTTGAAAAAGTTGTGCGAGTTTGTGTTCTGTCTTCCTGATATAGTACTAGCGCTGCTGTTGATCGATTATTTTCTTTTATTAATAATTACTGGAGTGCCGAAAAATCTCAAATGAGTGTTTTCACTGTAAAGTCAGGCAGGTGTACACAAATTTCGACGAAACATGTAACGAAATGTTTCATTTTCTTCACAGTAACCCATCTATGCTCAAATCAATATTGGGTTCAGAAAAATCGATTGGTTTAAAAAAGGGGATGTCAGAAAAGATAATTAATTGCCAAGTACAACAGCGGAAAAGTCTTAGTAACATTTAAGTTTTTTTATGTTATTTGCTTATGTTACTTAATAAAAATTGTATTTTTAAATTAACATATTTGGTGTTTTACTTAATGTTGACATTATATTTCTATAAAATGGCGAATGCGTTCAAAAACAATCTTACTGTACTTTTTTTCAAAAAAAAAAAATATGGTCAACGTATACATATGAGTCATGCATGTGGTAACTTCTGAATCAAATATATTCTGTCATTTAAAAAAGTAAAAAAAAAATAATACCTACATGAGTGATTTTTTCCAAGGCCTACTTTAGAAACATTTATTTTATTATGTACTTTATTTAAAAGTGGCGACTACAGCATCGGGCTAGTCGATACGTTGAAATTTGAAATGCGACAGAAATTATCTAATATATACAGAGAATTTTAATGAAAACTATTCACCCTAAATAATTTTAAAGGTGAGGCATTTATGAAAAAATACAAAAAATAAGAAGGACATCTTTATGCTCATGCATACTCACTCTACTCCCTATGCCCACCCCATGTTTTCTTATTGAAACACATTGTATACCATTGCATTTTTCTACTCTCCTCTAATATTTTATTTCAAAAATGTATAGCTGAGGTGTAAAGTTAGGAAGTTTTTTCCCCCATTTCTCCTTTTTTCTTCTATGCTTTTCCTTAGACGTCCCCTTTATAGAATTTTTCACTTATTTTTGGATTTTTTTTATAAAAGTCTAACCTTTAAAATTATTTAGGGGTGGGTAGGTTTTATTGAAATTCCTCGTATATTCAAATAATATGTTTTGAATGATTTAAATTGTAATTTACCACCATTTTTCTATTATATCTACATATCTAAAGAAAAATATACAAGAAATTAAAATGGCACTAAATTTTTAAGAAGTTTTAAGACACTAAAAATGTATATTTTATAAATCTTATTCTAAAATTGTCGATGTTTCTCTTTTTGTTTTCAAAATCAATTAAAATTTTCAAACATCTGCAAAATTAAAGTAAGGTTTAGGAAAAATATCATGCCACCAACGTTTGAAATTTAGTTATTTTTATCGTCGCAAGTTTCTTTAAATTTTTTCCAACTAAGGAAATATTTACAAAAATTTATTTATTCCTAGGAACGACCAGTCTTTTTTACGAATTCCGTTTGTTAACAAAATTTGAACTGGACATAGCCATTAAATCGTCAACTGGATGTCCAGAGATGTCAACGAAGGATTCTAGATGTTCTGAAGCTTGAGTCTCCATATCTTCTTCTTGCAGTGGGTCAATTATCGGCACCTAAAATCCACAATTTTATATTATCTCCGTAACCTTAACGACCAATGATTTTAAAGAGTTTTATAAAAAAATTACAAATATTAACTTAGAGCAACATGCCTTTATTTGTTGACATTGTTTTTCTTCCGTTTTACTTTTTTATAACAAGCCATCGAGAAAAATAATTATTGGAGTTGGCTGTGAAATTGAAATGTTTTGGTTAGTACATTAACCACTTCCACAGCATGACACTTTAACCTTGAAATTGAAACTGAACGTTTGTGTTAAATTTGTCAAAACTTTTATTAAGAAAATTTAATTTATAAATGGCACTCAACACATAACTAAAAGCAAAAATTATCGAATTTTACGTTTGTACACATGTGAAAATATATATTGCAAGTGGCCGTATATTCAATTCCAGAATGCTTCGCTGATTTTGTTGAAGAACATCTTGAATTAGTATTGACTACAATGATTTTTACAATGTTTTCACATATATTCTGTGCAGTTATTTAGAGAGAGTAGTAGCGTTATTTGAAAAACTGGGTATGGGCGGCCGTCTAAACCTACGTAAAACTATTGAAGCTGTAAGGCATGTTATTGATGAAAATCGAAAAACATCGATTTTAATAGTGGCCCAACAAACAAATTTGTCTTATGGCTTATTCGCTCCGTGCGAAGTCATGGAAAGGGAAGCAAAAGCGATACTAGCGCTAGCTGCGGATAATTCGTGCATTTTAGGGCGATATTTTGTAATTTTCGCATATCAAATACACGTATACATTTTACTTTTATTCAAAAAAGTAGGTAAAAACAACACAATAAGCAACCGGAGTTGCTGTGTTGAAAATTGTACAAATACTAGCAAAAAAAAAATAGTGAAACTTATATAAAAATTTTCACTAGTAAAGTGGAAATTAAATCAAAGAAATAAACGGATAGGTGTACAAAAAGACGAAAAATTACCTTTATTTTTGTGATAATAACAGTAATGCTGGAAATAGTAGACATCAGAAACTTGAAAGGTTTTAAATAAACAATAAATTATCATTTAAGATGTTCTTTAATATCCTTTTATTCTTAAATGTTCATTCAGCAAGGACTAGATTTCAAGATTTCTGCCTTTGATTATAATATGTGGCTGGAATGCAATTTTGTGACTGATGGGAAACCAGTTTTAATCATTCATTCTATGTTTTCTTTCGAACAAAAATGAGAATATAAATAACGATCCTTTTTTTATACATTTTAACTTCACACTATTATTAAATGGTATTTTTTTATTTTGACAGAATAGGCTAATTCTTCAATGACAACTTATTAGACTTAGGCAACTTCTCATACATTTTCCAGTAAATATTGTTGCCTGCCTATATTTTATTATTGATTTTTATTGATTATAGATCATTTTCTTTAATTGAAGCGGGAAAAATATATAATAATAATAAATTAATGTCTTACTTGTTTTACAAATCCATATACTTTTATTAAAACTAACATATATACTTTTTATTTACGAATTCTATTAATAATTGTATTTGTCAGTATAGGCAGAAATAGTCCTTTAATGCTACATACTTTGATTTTCTTTTACTATACGGAGAATGGTCGCACTGCGCAGCTTTCTGAGTGCCTTTTAAAAGGAGATAGCAAACTCCGCCATTTTTAATTACCTTATTACGTATTGCCTACATCTTGGCGCAATATTTTTAATAGGTGCGTTTTAATCATCCGCTTCTGCTTCGGAATTGTCGGTTTTCTTGTTTTAATTTGACAGGTTTAAACGACTAAACCGACAATTCCGGAAGCAGAAGCGGATGATTAAAACGCAACTGATATTTTGCTTGCTGCTGTCAGTGTCAGTGAATATTATTTTTGGAGTCACAGTTTATTGCTAAAGAATCAGTTAGCTCACTCGGACCAGTTGAAAGTTCCAAAATAACATCCACTCCAGGGATACAAATTCATAATACGCAGAAGACTTCTGTTTTATTATAGGCGGTTGTCATATATTGTATTATCCAAGTTGCGCGCAGTGTATAAACTGGAACATTGAGATTCAAAGTGCCGACGCAGAGTAAGCGATCTGATTCTTTAGCTATAAACTGTGTCATAGGAATCAAAATGGCCGCGCCCTATGCCCCGTATAGTAATCAAAGTATGTGTTTAATGCCAAAACAAATTGGCGCTGCTGTCGCGCACGGAGCGAATAGCACATGCGAACTCATTCTTAAAAAGGTGTAAAAAAGACTTACCCACACTGTTATGCAATGTTTTCATAAGTTTCTTTACTATATTATTTTCAAGACAAGTGCAATTTTGTTTCAAAACAATCTAAACAATAAAGATATAACAGTTTTTCTCAAATGAGGCTTTGTTTTATCTTTGTGGATATGTTAATTCACAGAATTTGAGGTGGTGGTCAACTGAAAATCCACATACAACCCGAGGATTTAGATTCGAATCGTGTATTCCCTTTTCATAAATTCAAATAAAATTTTTAGGTTAAATGCTCGTTTCGTACCCACTAAACATAGACACTCACAAACACTTGCTGCAAATTTATTTTCGGCTTACAAATAACTTACTTCGATAAGTATGTGGAAAATTTATTATAATTTTGCAAATGTTAGTTTATATTTGATAGCTTGTTCTTGAACGAACATTTATGTTTTTAAACCATAAATAAAGGTAGATACTTCTCTATTTTTGTAAATTATCATCAAATTATCCAAAAATGTATTTCAAAACTTCATACATGGCATATATCGAGACACTTATCTTCATTTCACAGATTGCGATTCTTATGTAATGTCTCTCTCTATTCGATTCATAAGGTGTCTAGTTCGCACATCATCGAACTCTTAGAAAAGGAATACTGTAGTGACTGTGACAGATCCCAATAAACACAGTTAATCTGCATCGTAACTGGGCCGAAGTAATCTTGCCGTATGCCGGACTCGGCCCGATATAAGGGTGCAGCTTCTACATACAGGTAGGGCATGTCTGCCCAGCCGAATGTCGGCAGACGGCAGCCCACTACATTGTAGCCGCGTTCATATATCTATATATAGTTCGGCCCGTAAGGATGCCTTCCATGCCCGGCTAGCCAAATATTCACCGCATTGGGGCCCGTAGGAATGCCTCCCACGTCTGGAAAGCCAAATATAGACCACATGCGGTTTCTACTTCTAAATTACGTTAAATGGTAAGGTACTCCCGGCTCTGAAGCAACCCCGACAACGGCCATCCGAGTACTCCGCTTCCCGTATATGCGCCAGTGTCAGGCCGAGCGAATGCCGACTATTTGTGGTTTACTGGGATACAATTTGAATTTCTTATTTTCACAGAAAGGTTTTATTTTGTTAAAATAAATCAAAAAATACAATGATAGAAAAAACTATTGAACCACAATTGTTGTGTACATTATTCAATTTTCAGGGTTACAGAAGGTACAGTTGGTATTTTTTGTCCCTAAAATACCTGGCGTCCTTATTTCTTGTTGCCGTCCTTTTCGTACTAGTTACTAGTAGCAAAATTCCTCTATGAATCCGAAGCAGTGAGAACCTACTCCCTTTGAGCTAGTTGTGAGCTTACAGTTCAATTTTTTTTTTGTATTTTTTTGTCAGTTAAAAATTAAAAATATTTCTTGGTTAAATTTCTTCCTCATAAAATTTCTATATATTTTCTTTTCGTCCCCCTTTTCTTTTCTTTAATTTTTAATATTAATTCATTTTTCACAAACAAAATCAAATTCCCTCTTTTTTAATTATTTCGTTACACATTTTTTGAAAAATGTAGAAAAACCTACCCTTTTAATCTTTTTTGCCTAATTGTGCCGCACTGGCAGACATCAGAATTTGAAAACTATTTAAAAGCTAATAGAGACCTTCAGACTTGGATGGTGCTAGCAGGTAGGTATACCCAGATACCCAGATTTGGTCCCTTGTTGGTCCGGTTGGTCCCGGACCTAAATAGGACGTCCACTGGACTTCCGATTACAGTTAACATTAGGACGTCCTTAGAAGGACGTCCTCTGGACGTCCTATTTTGGTCCCGTTTCGACAAAGCGTTTAGTTTTTGGTCCGAGTCCGGGACGTTAATGGGACGTCCAAGGGACGTCTATGGGACTTTCTATGCACTAGCATCGTTGGTCTTTGAATCGATAACTTGAAATTCAACGTTTTGATTTTGCAAGAGTATGAGGACAGAAAACCTAACCTATCATTTATTTTCAAATGAACAACAATAGCTACAATTTTCGGCATTCAATAATTAACTTAAATAACTGAGTTAGATTAACGAAGAAAAAAGAAGGTTATATGGTGTTATTTGTTATTTTTTTGATGCTGGTGGTAAAGTGGTTATAAAGTGAAGTGAGTGTTTTGTGTTGATGTGAGAATAAGTGATGTGTATTGTCAGTAGCCGCTGGCGGAAAGAAAATACCTTAATGGCGGAAAGTTGGAACAAAACTAATTTGGACAAAATTATAATACTCAGTTTTGTCGACACAAGCTATAAGTAGGACACAAGGTTTCATCTTGCCAGCGCTGTGTGTTAAATTTAATTCATTCCTGTTTTTTTTTGTAAACTGAAAACGTTTAACTCTAGCTAGGTTTTTTAGGATAAAAGTTGTTAAATAAAGCTCTTTTATTGTTAACATTTTTGTTATTATTACCCTTTATGGATTATGGTCAAATATCGTCCCTCGGACGTCTGATTTACGTCCCTAGGACGTCCCGCAAAGGTCCCTATGACGTCCTTTTGGGATATCCCAGGGACGTCCCTAAGGGACGTCCCTAAGCTGGACAGAAACGGGACATTAGGACGTCCATGGGACGTCCGATTGACGTCCCGGTACCAAAATAGGACGTCCCTCGGACGTCCTTTACGTCCCTAAAGGACGTCTTTTAGACGTCCATAAGACGTCCGTGTGCTATGTGGGTATATACATAAAAATATAAAAAAAATGTCTGTCCCAAAGAAATATATTATAGTGAATGTTTCAAATGGTTTTTTAGAGGCTGTTCCCCGTTCATATTCTGGAATGACTGGTGATTTTTGTTTTAAAATCAGTTATGATATCGTTACCTTGACATGTAAACCTTCTAACTCCATACGTAATAATTTTACAGAAGAAGCAAAAAACCTAAAAGACCCAATGATCTAATTAATTTTTTTTCTTCTTCTAATATCTAAATGAAACGGTTTTTTGCTTCTCCTGTAAAATTATTACGTATGAAGTTAGAAGGTTTACATGTTAAGGTTACGATATGTATATTTGTTTTGTTTGTTCTGTTATACAAGGTGTTTCTCTGTATCTGTAAGGTGTGGAGGGTGGGCTACCCCCACGGCACTTAGGTTTTGTTAGGCCGATTGTACATCCTCCTAAGATGATAGGCACCTCCTAGCTCGTGAGCCAGCCTACAGATTTAATGTAGTTGACAACGTCGCCAAGAGGTGCTTCTCTTATATTGGCCAGTGTTAGCCGATACTCGCCGAACACAAATCTTCTAATAAATGAGAGCGTCGAGCAATCGTAAAGGATATGCTCGATGGACTCATCTTCTTGTTCGCACCCTCTGCAGAGTGCGGATTCTGACAGTCCCATGATATGGAGATGCTTCCGTACTTGGCAATGACCAGTCAGAATGCCTGTGACGCAATGAACAGTCAGAATGCCTGTTACTAGGCGCAGATTCTGTCTAGCCATAGTCAAGTATTTGTTTGATGCAGTGTTTTTAGGATAACTTAAGAGCTTCCTGACAACTCTGCAGTTTCTTGTTTCAACCCATCTTTCCTTGAATTTCTCAAAGAAGTGTTCTTTAATTAGGTCTGGCACTACCAATTTTGTCAGGCCAATAGAAGGGCCTGGTCCAAAAAGTAGTTGGTTGTCTGCTTTCTTGGCTAGTAAATCAGCAAGACGGTTACCTTTCCATAAGGCATAGCCTTTGATTCATCTTAAGGTGACATCATTGTTGATTGATTCTTTGGCCAAAGCTTCGTGACGTTTTAGTACTAATCCTGAGTAAATTCGTAGTATGTTCAGGGTGGTTATCTGTATAGATGAGCATGTTCCTTCCAGCGTTATTCTTTCTGGTTATTTCTTTTGCTGCTATGAGAATCCTCGTTAGCTCTGTTTGAACTACACTGGCACTATTGCTCACAGCTCATTTTATGTAGGAGTATATTCCACATCCTGAGCCTTGTTTTGTTTTAGAACCGTCGGTGTAGATATGAATCGTACCTGTCACTTCTGGCTCTTCTATTTGTTCTATAACAACTTTATATGGCTTATGGAAGATATATCTCGGTAAAATGGAGTCCATGTTCGCTTGAAGCAGCGTATCGAGCGCCTCCTGCCAAAAGTGACGTCTCGCCTCACCAGATCCTACATCAGGTTCTATTCCAACCGTGCGGAGGCATGTCACTGTCGTCAGAGCAACCTCCTTGATGTAAATATTAAGGGGAGTGAGACTAAAAATGACTTCCATCGCTTTGGTCGGTATTGTTTTCATGGCTCCTGTTATGTTGAGGCATGCTGTTTTTTGAATTTGTTCTAGTTTACGGATAGCTGTTAATTTTTGAGTTTTCAGTACCCAGACAACTGCACCGTATGTTATCATAGGTATTATGATAGCCGTGTAAGTCCATACGACGACTCTGGAGGAGAAACCTCAGGTGCGTCCCACGTGTGGGATTACTTTATTATCAGATAAGATGGACTCCATTAATTTACAAACAACATATGTGATACTAATGGGTCGATAATTATTTGGATCGAGTTTGTTGCCTTTTTTAAAGATTGGGGTAACTGATTCTATTTTCCAGATAGGTGGTAAAACGTAATGTCGAAAAGATAAATTCATTATATCAGAGAGGGGACAGGATATGATATCGGCAAACTTTTTTAATAAGAATGGAGACATGCCATCCATGTCGAGAGATGCGTCTGCTTTAAGTTTTGAAATTTGTTTTTTTACAAGATATGGTGTAAAATGAATGTCTTCAAGACTTTCTAATATGTGTTGTGAGGTGCACTCTGGCAAAGAAGATTGTGGATGATCCACAGAGAAAACCCTCGAAAAGGTTTCAGATAAAATTTCAGAAGTTTCTGAATTATTTTGACACATAGTTCCGCCTGTCTTTTACATTAAAGAGGTTGATACTTTGGAAATTAATGACGATCTTATGTATTTGTAGAATTTTTTGTCGTTTTTACTGTCGGCTATTGAGTTTTCATATCCATGTCTGGCGTCGTTTAGGGATTTCTTAAGCTCATTTGAGAAGGTTCTGTGAGTTTGTAAGTCGTTTATTTAACCGGATAGTTTATATTTACACCAGAGTTTATTTTTATATTTTATCAATAATAGTATATCGCTGCTTATCCATGGTTTCAATGAATTGCGGAAAATAGTTTTTTATCTCGTTGGAAGACTCTTATATTCCAAAAAGATATTATAAAAATTGTCCCACTTTGCACGAAAAGAGAAATCACTGACCATAGAAACACTTCAATATCTTGGAAAAGTTTTTGATGACAATAATAAGCAGGAACACCAATATCCAATAGTCAACTAGACCTTGCGAATTTAACGTCAATTCATAATATAAAAGAATTGAGAAAGTACATAACAAAGGTGTGAAGAGAACAACATTTTCACAGCAAATGTTGTATAACGTTTTTGCTGGATTGCGTTGAAGAGTTAATTTGTATTTAAACGTAAACTAACAACATTTTCAACAATTTCCGTATTTTTTTATACATTTTGATTACGATTTCGATATTAAGAGGAATTATTTCTTTTTTATGCAGTATCATTTGAAAATGTCAAGACATAAATGTAATTCTGTGGAAGTGGCTAAAATACTAACCCAAAATATTTAAATTACACAGCTTATTTAAGGTTTTTCTTAATGGCTTATTAGTAATTAATTTATTATTTACCTTGGATTCCACACCTTCCCTGTCGATTTTTGAATAAGCAACAACTCTATGTACTGTTTCTGATGCTGCAACTTCTGTATCATCGGAATTAGCTTCAGCAGCTTCGACGAAGGCGGACGACAGTTCACCGTTCAATTTGCTAACTGTTTGGGTTGCGACATCGTACATGAAGATTTCTTTGTCTTTTGTAGAAGAACCAAGACTGAAAATCCGTTAGATTAGGAATATTAAAAATATACAAAAATTTATTATACTTAAATAAATTTTAAGTCGGTGGAAAACATGGTTGTTACTGGAATTGCTAGAAACAGCTATACAGGGCAAAATTGTTTCAGTATTGTTATAATAAATCAAAATAATAAGATCTTATAAGCAATGCGGATTTCTCCTAAGTTTGTTCATAGCTGCTTCATAAAAGCCACACAGAAAGAAATAGGATTAATTTTGTTAACTGATTAAGTTATTAGTATCTATGAGATGAAATCAAGAAGATGTGGATTATTCCAATATGACTTGGATGTACAGATTTCAATTTTTTATATGTTTATCACAAACCGTAAACAAGGATCAAAAACATATCCTGTTAGGATTGAATATACCTATTAAATTTTTATTAAAATCAGTCTTTAAAGTTTCTGTGTATCGATGTAGGGGAATTTCTACGAAAGTAGCAAAACCGGACGACAAAAAATGCTTGCAAAAGGATTTTTTTATTGTTTATAGACGTGTATAGTTCGGGATACACTGAGAATGCAGTATGGCCAGGAATGGACAATATATTTCTAATGGGAGACCAGCACACTGTGTTGCATAATATCGCATCAAAAACTGTAACCTTTACTGCAAAAAAAAAAGATCCAGAACACATTGTGGTACCTATTATTATTTGTTGGCCAAAGAACCAACTGACTAAATTGGTTAGGCAAGCAACTTGTCTGCAGAATCAATCCAAGCGGCTTGGTTGCTTTCTGCATAATAGAGAATAGTGTTGGTGACAGTTCATTATGTGGTTCTCTGTAGAAGTGAGTGTAAATTATTAAAAATAGAAAAACGAATATTATTGTAATACAATTTAAATGATATTATTAGCATATCTCAAAGAATTCTTCTGATGACAAAAGCTATTGAATAGGAGAAGGAAAGCCCAAGTTTTGGTCAGGTAAATCGTGTATTAAGATAATAAATAGAAAAATGGATGTTGAGAATAAAAAAGTTAGCTCTTTAAAAACACCTAAGATACTTTCTAAAAAAAAACAATTTAAAATTTTTCTGAAAAACAAATTTCGAAGACACTTGCTGAAAAAGATATTAGAAAAACAAATGGGTCGTCCGGCATTATTTAAAGCCTTGTTAATACCACTGACGTTTGTAGATCATATCTACAAAATATCAACTTTTTTTCTCAAAGCGTTATTGTGCTGTAGCTAATTCTTTAACTGTGTATCTTGAGTGTTCATAAAAATGGATCCTGAAGACATTGTGGCAACTATTGGGGAATCTACAGTTTCTTATGATATAGTCAAACGCTGGTGTCGAGATTTTAAATGCGGAAGAACATCCTGTGAAAACCAGCATGCTGGTGATCCTCCCATAACGGTAACAACAGACAAAAATATTAAAAATGTATACGATATCGTACTGCAAGATCGATGAGTATGCATCAAAAACATTGTGGAAGATACTGGCTTATCATATTATGTGGTGCAAATTAAGTGTGAGCACTTCGAAAAAGACTTTTTAAAAAACAAAAATTTAAATGAAACCTTTATTAACAGAAAGCTAACAATGATCTGATCTTTTTTTATTCTGACTTATATTTATAATTTTAGTCCAGAGTGCAACGTAAGCGCTATTCTTGTGTTAGTCGGCGGGATTGTTTCCATAACTCCTCCGGGGCTAGATGAGAACTATGGGGTTGAACCAGAGTTCGAAATGAGCGGAAAATTCTTGAGGTCTATATCTTGAGGAGTTTCTTTCTTCTTTTTCTCGGTCAACTTCTTTGTAATGTAAAATTTAAAAGCTGCATAAATGATTGCTGAAATAATTATAATATATAATACAATTGTATAAAAACTTATTTTTTGAAAATGCACAGGGGATGTGTCGATGTCTTCTAATTTCAATTTATCTTCCTGGAGTGCACTATGAATATTGTTAAGTTCATCGAGCTTTATTGAGTTTATTTGCACTGGTTTTAAGTTTATTGTTGAGGTTTTAAAATTGTTTTTGAAAATTTTTAAACTTGGCAGTTCAATATTTCTAAAATTCGGATTTTTGGTTTCAAATGTTTTTAGAGAAAAACTGTCTATATTCACTTCACACAAATTATTAAGTTCTATTAAATAACTACCATTTATAAGGACATTGTCTAAATTTTTACCACATTTTTGTTTTGTAACCACACTGTGGGGTGTGATAACAATCCATTGGTTCTTTTCTAACTTCTGGATTTTTATTTCGCTGACATCTACTGGAATTTGTCGACATTTGTTGATAAATTTAGAATACTTCAACAGCTGTACTTCACAAGGGGAATTCGGAGATATTCTTAAGGTCTGGACATCTTGGCAGAGAAATCCATCTTGAGTAACTTCTTTGCACCCCAAGTTTAAAAGTGCATATTGCTGCTCATTTGAGAGAAGAAATTTGGATTGAGGAATAATGGTTTTAAAGGATTCTATGGAACGTATAGGTAGAGAGTACAGGTGATAGTAGTTATAATTATTGGATTCTACTATGGGTATTTCAAGTAGAAATACAATTTTATTATTTTTACTATAGCTTTTGATTTCGATTATTTTTTCAAAATTTAAAATATTATTTAAGGAGAGTTCAAATGGAAATTTTTCATTATTGTTAAGATTTTTACTAATTAGGGATATTTCAGAAAATAGTTCTGTAGGATCTGCAATAGCATTATGAAATGTATTAAGTTTTGAAAAGCTAATGGCTATCTCTATTTTTTCCAGTATGTCATATATAATTTGAAAACTAATAGAAAATTGTGAGACAATTCTTTCCAGTGCAAAGTAATGGAATGTTTCCGTTTTTTCTATATTTAAATTTTTAATTAATTTTTGTATTTCATTAATACGAGAGCTCAATATTAATTGATTATGAGCTAATAATTTAGAATTGTTTTTAAAGTTTTGAATTGAATTTTGTAAAATAGTAACTTGGTGCTCGATTAAAGTTTTAATTTTATTTTGATTGATAGACAAAGATGTTATGGCTTCGTCATATCGTTTTGCATCGTTTTGGTCTAAATTACCTGTTAAAAACTTTATTGTTGAACCGAGTCCATCGAAAAGGGATCTCTTTGATCTAGACTTCCAAAAAGGATTTAACTGATTTAATTGAATGGTTATTTTATTTTCGATAATTTGAATCATGTGATATGAGTTTTGAAATTCTTCTTTGAAACTAAAACTTTCGGGAGTTGTAGAGAGAGAAATGTTTAATTTATTATATTGCTCTTGCAATGTCAAAAAGTCTATTGTAATGTTTGTTATGTCATAAATATGTATAAATGTCCAAAAATTTGTTTTAACTTGTGCTGTTCCTAAATGAAGAGTGAGGAGACCTGGATTGTCGTTTAAGTTATGGAATTGAGGAATGTCTAGTCTTGCGGCTGTGGTCCAGAAGAGGAATCTGCAACAGGAGGTTTCCTTAATTCGTTTATGTGTATAATTTCTTTATGTAAGACTAATTTTTTATGTTTTAATGCTTCTCTGGAAATTTCAACGCGATTTCTATCAATAATTTGAGTAATTATGAAAGGTCCTAAAAATCTTTTATCTTTTTTATTTCGCTTTTTTGGATTTACTTTATAGACGGTTTGATTAACTTGGAATTCCGGATTAGTTTCACCTTTTTCGTTTCTTTTTTCAATAATTTTATTTTTTTTATCATTTAAATTCTTATGCACACCCTTGTAAACGTGTTCCAATTTTTCTTTATGTTTATTAACGTAATCTGTATAAAAATCATGAGAAAGGAAAATTTCGTTAGGATTTCTAGAGTCTGTGTGTCCGAAGGTAAGTTCAAATGGAGTAAAATTTGTCGAACTATGTATAGAGTTATTGTATCCAATTATTGCATAGTCCATTAAATCATTTTCATCTGGGTAAATTTCACGTAAAAGTCTTAAATGTTCAATTAATGTCGAATGTATTCGTTCAGCTATTGAGTTAGATTCATTGTGACCAGGAGTTGTGAAATGAACTTTAATTTTGTGTAATGCTAAAAGATTTTTTACTGTCTCGTTATTAAATTCAGTACCTTTATCTACTACAATTAGTTGAGGAACGCCAAATGAAGTGAAATATTTTATCAGTGCTTTACTGACATGAATTGCGGTTTTTCCTGGAATGAAGAATGCTTGAGCTAATTTTGTGAAAGCGTCAGTTAGAGTTAAATAATTTTTTGCATCGTAAGTAAATACGTCCATGTGTACAATTTGGAAAGGTTTTGTAGCTGTCTCAGTAAGCATTAGCGGAACATAGGGGTTTTGTCTGGCATATTTATTTTTTTGACAAATAGAACAAGCGTTAATATAATTTGTGATAGATATTTTCATATTTTTCCAATAATAATTTTGACGTAATTTTTCTAAAGTTTCATTAATACCTCTATGCGTTGTTTTTCCTTCATGGTAATTTCTAAGCAAAAGAATTTGTTCTTCTTTATCAGAAATAGTGTTAAGTAATTTTGTGCATTTAACTAATTTTGGTCCATTTTCCGAAAAGTGTTTTAAATAAACATTATTAAAATCTCTATATAAGTTTTCTCTATTAAAATGAAAGTAAAATGTACTTTTTAGATCAGTAAATTCAACTAGAAATTCAAATATAAATTTTTCATTATTGGTTTCTGGAATTTTAATTTTTATAATTTTTTGATTTTCATAAGTTTCGTGAGTGATATCGGTTTTTTGATAAAGATTTGGATAAACTAAAATTTGGTGTGTTTTATTATTTATGATTTCATCTAAGATGGGTATGCCGTTATTTGTTGTTTCGTTTGCTGTCGAATGTTGCGTCGAATCGTCTGTATCATCTGTCCAGTTAGGTTCAGGGGTATTTAATTCATTTCGTGTGTCATTAATTGTAGGAGGAGGAATTTTTATATTTGAAATTATATTAATTTTGGATTTATTCGTTTTATTTGTGGAAGGTTGTGTTTCTTTTGGAACATTTTCAGCTAAATTTTGCAAAAATTCTAAAATGTCATTACCTGCATCTCCGGTATTATTAACTACTGATTCATTTTCTAGGGCGTTAAGTGATATACGGGATAAACAATCTGCATTTGTATTATTTTTTCCTTTTTTGTAAATGATTTTATAGTCGTACTCTTCTAATTTGAGCCTCCATCTTACTAGTTTAGAGTTAGGCTCTTTTAAACTAAATAACCACGTTAATGGTTTATGGTCACTGTATATATAAAAGGATCTCCCATACAAATAAGGTCTGAATTGAGAATGATTTAGAAAAGGTGCTCTTGGCATAAAATTTGGTTGAAATGTAGGACGAGGCAATTGTGGAAGTGGTTGATGAGAATTTAAATTACTAAAATTTGGGTTAAATGTTGAATGGGCTCTATAATTTGGATTTATGGCAGGGGTGATTCTTAAATTAGGTTTAAATGATGAATTTGAATTTATATTATTTGATTTTTGAGTGGAATACAAGAAATTTTCTTCTTCTATAACTAAACTCATAGCTTTTTCTAAACTATCAGGTACTCTTAATCTAACGTTTGTTTGAATAGGTAATGGTAGTCCTCGAATATATGTTTTTAGTGCCAAATCATCATAATTTGAAAGTCTGATTGCGCGTTCATTATCGTGTAAATTTAAAGAATTTAATTTTGAAATAATAAGACTCCTGGAATCTTGACATCTCATGCCAAAATTATAGGGGCTTTCATTTTTTAAAGGACGCAAATTTATTAAATCTTGAACTAAGCAATCTATATTACGTTGATCTCCAAAACTGAGGTTTAATGAGTTTTTAACATCAACCCATGTTTTAAGCTCTGTTCGGGAACCAATTAATCTTTGGGCTCTCCCTGAGAGTTTGCCAATTATAGCTTTTAATAAAAATGAATTTAAAGCAAGATTATTTGGACTGGCAAAAACTGATATCAAACTTTCACAATTTTCGATAAAAATACTTAAAATATGAGGATTACCATCGAATGAAGGAATAGAATCTAAATATAATCTAAGCATTTGATAATCTACTGGAGGGGGACTCATTTCTGAATTATTTTCTAAATTATCTGAATTATTTTCTAAAGAACTTAAATTAAAACTGGTTTGAAACAAATTAACTAAATCGAAAATTTCGTGTTCACTCATAAAATAGATCAAACACTATTAATAATAATTATAACTACTATAAGTAAAATTAAAAGGAATTAAAAGGAAATAAAAGGAATGAGCACTTACAATATAATGAAGATTTTCATCCTACTGACTGCGCCAATTAAGTGTGAGCACTTCGAAAAAGACTTTTTAAAAAACAAAAATTTAAATGAAACCTTTATTAACAGAAAGCTAACAATGATCTGATCTTTTTTTATTCTGACTTATATTTATAATTTTAGTCCAGAGTGCAACGTAAGCGCTATTCTTGTATTAGTCGGCGGGATTGTTTCCATAACTTGCACTACATACTATATAAAGAATTAGATATGAAAAAGATGATTGCGAGATGGGTGCTCCGAATGTTAACCATTGATCAAAAAAGAAATCGGTTTGTGAGCGACTTTCGGAAAGGTATCAAGCAAATAAAGAGAACTTTCTTAGTAGGTATATTACCATGGGCGAGTCATGGGTGCACCGCTATGATTACGAGACCAAAGCGCAAAGTAAAGAGTGGAAACATCGCGGTTGTCCTCCTCTACGCAAATTTCAAAGTCGTGCCGTCTGCTGGAAAGGGTTTGTTGTCTGTGTTCTGGGATGTTCAAGGAATCATCCTGACTGACTATTTGCAAAAAAGACAGAACATTACAGGGGCCTATTACGCACAACTGATTTCTAAACTGCAAGACGCTTTTAAAGAGAAACGCCGAGGAAAGTTAAGGAACAGTGTGCTGTTCATTCAGGATAATGCTTTCAGCTATACATCTATGATAGTGGTTTGCAGTTCAAACCTATCTGGAACATGAGAAACTATGGGATGCAGTATTAGGTACTGAAGCAAATCTAAAAAAGGTGACCCAGGCTGGGTCAAAAAATATTTTGCTGGTTGAACCGCTAAACTTTGTTCACGTGCAAACAGCAAAATCAACCAAAGAAGTGTGGGACAATTTAAGCAAAGCTTTTCAAGACGCGGGATTAACGCGCCGAGTAGGACTACTCCGTATATTTATTAACTACGACTTTAGAAAAATGTGGTTCAGTAGAGGAATACGTGAATACAGTCATTACTACAGCATATAAACTTTCTGGCACTCAAAGTTAGTGATGAGTGGCTAGTTACAATATTGATAGCAGGTCTATCCGAAAGCTATAAATCTATGATTATGAGGATTGAAAGCTCCGGCACTCCGATCATAGCTGATGCTATGAAAACCAAATTTTTGCAGGATATCTCGGTAATTCACAATGAAGATCAAAAGTCGGTTGCCATGTACGGTGCTAGTGGTTCTCGTTCTAACAGAGACAATTATTCAATGAATCGTAAAAATAAAGGTGTAAAAAATAGGGACACTGCAAATAATTGTACAAAATCTAATAAAAAGAAAATTAGTAACAGCTCCGATAGTTCTGTTGTTTTCTGCATTTGCTGTACAACATAAAAGCGATATTTTATGGTATCTTGACACGGGTTGTTCGGGGCATATGACAGCAAGTCGAGATCAACTACCATCCGAAAGAAATTCTGCAAAGCTGACTATTAATACAGCCAACAATGAAGAAATGACATCAGAAATTATAGGCGATATCAGTTTATTTCTCAATTGGTAAAAGAGCTTTAGATTGATTTTCAGATGTATGTCAGTTTGTATAATATTTTTTATGTCCTGGATAATTCTTTGGAATATAGCTTAGTTTTATTGGTTTACCAAAGATCTTTACCTAATTTAAAACATAATCTTGTACTGCCATGGCTGTTATACAACAAGCAGGCTTTGAATTAGTGGAACACCCGCCATATTCGCCAGATCTTTCCCCAGTGTTACAGGTTGTTCCCCAAATTAAAAGGAAACTTTCGTAGGAAAAATGTTTCCAGTAATGATGAACAAATTTTTTTCCAGGAGGCTTTTGAAATGTTAGTACATTATCGAAATATAAAAAATATAATGCCACTGTAATTTTACTGTATAGGCATATTTAAAACCCATGATTTTTTTATAATTGTCAAAACTTTGACATTTAATTACTCAGTATCTTTTTTTGAGGTTGGTTTAGTTGTAATTTCTTACTTACAACATGGGAGTTTAAGAAATTCAAACGCGGACAAATGCTTTATGCCAGTATTGTGATTTTTAATATAATTTGTTATGTAGTCAATGACGATAAATTGAGTGTGACTGCAGCGGTAAGACGTGCTTCCAAAATGATTGGGATACATGTAATGGGTTTGTATAAGATTAAGAGTGTTGGAATTAAAACAAAAAAATTGGAGCAATATATAGTAATTCATTACAAAATTATAATTTTATAGGTTATTTTGGTTTTATCATACTATACGTAGGTGACATTTTCGAAGTTTTAATAACCTAACCACTACCGAAGAGAGTAAGTGAAGCCTTCGGCAGAGCGCGCTCCTTTTTAACCGACTTCAAAAAAGGAGGAGGTTATCAATTCGTCGCGATATTTTTTTTTATGTATGTTCAGCGATTATTCTTTAACACGGTGTCCGATTTCAATGATTCTTTTTTTGTTAGAAAGGGGGTACTTCAGGGGTGGTCCCATATAAATTTGGTCAAAATCTAAAAATTGGGTCCATGAGAAAATCTTCAAACTCTTCATTTTTTATGTATGTTTAGCGATAATGCTTTACCACCTTGTCCGATTTATATGATTCTTTTTTTGTTAGTAAGGGGGTACCTCAGGGGTGATCCCATATAAATTTGGTTAAGATGTGGTGACGGCATCTGCACGTTTTTGAAGTCGGTTTTTTTAAATTTTTAATTTACACTTGTTCACCTTTTTTTTAATCTACAACTTTAAGAGCATGCTACGCTCGTACCCCCACCTCCTAACCACTACAGAAGAGAGCGAGCGAAGCGAGCGCATCCGGTCGACGTTTCGAAATTCACGTGTTTCAAAATTCGCGCGAATTTCGAAACGTAGGCCGGTCGCGCTCGCTTCGCTCACTCTATTCGGTAGTGGTTAGATTGGGCAAAGGCGTTGTTTGCATCTAAATTGCGATTTCACTGACTTATTCCTACTCATAATATTCGAATAACTCTTCATCAGTTATATTATAAAGTCTCATAACATCTATTGGGGGTCTATTCTGTAATTCTATCCTTTATCCGTTAAAATATTGGCGGCCTTTAAAAATATTTTCGTATTCGCTAATTTACTTCTGCCATTATTTAAACGGATTTCTTTAAGATAGTCCTCTAATGTATTTTAAAGGAATCCGTTTAAATAATAACAGACGTAATTTAGTAAATACGAAAATATTTTTAAAGGCCTCCAATATTTTAACGGATAAAGGAATTGTTACAGAATAGACCCATTATGTTATTAAATTCAATTTTACATAAAGACAATAATTACTACCTACTTAAAAGATTTAAATGCCACACCACGAAAATTTTAAAGTAAAAAATCTCAGATAGGTTTATCTCTTTTTATATCTTATATTTCGTGTCCTATAGTTCTATGAATATTAAATACTACCATAAGCGTTTTGTGAATAATACATACATGTTCTATGTCAATAATAAGGCAAATAATTTTTCATTAAATTTTTCTAAAAAATTACCCATACATTTTTACTTTGCTATATAAAATAAGAACTTTTTAGTGCTTCAAATTAGCTCTGAACTCTCATCTATCTATAAAGCCTAGACACGTACAACCTGGAAAAACTTTGTTAATATGGCAACGTTGCAAACTCAAGTACACCATGTGTCATGTGCCAACAAAGATAATTCGATGATTTATTTTGTTCATTTTATGTTTTGTGGAAGGAAATAGTTAAACAGGCAATAAAATGCATTTTTTTATAATATAAATTAAATTAGCAAATTAAACATAATTTTCCATAGATATCTAATTTCAGTTAAAATGTAACAAAAGTAAGTTACTTCAATTACACTATTATTAAAACTTCGAAATTGTCACCTATGTATAGTATGATAAAACCAAAATAACCTATAAAATTACAATTTTTGATTCATTTTTCTCAAGATTTTGTGGATTTTCTGCAATTTTTTTTTGTGACTTACTATATAAAATGAGTACTTTTTATTGCTACAAAATGTGATGATTTTCTAATATAAAAAAATATTTATATGCGCGCCACTGGGAATACTTCGCTATGTAAAGGCATTTAAGAAATAAAGGTGGGAAACCCTCCTATTAAAAACATAGATTTAACAATTATCAAAATAAACACTTTTAGAAGGTTTACAAAAAAATTAAGATTTCTTCAGCCTAATGCTGCGGCCACACAGAGTGCGATGTTCGATACGTCCATTAAACATATCTCTTATTATTATAAACGGACGTGGCCACATAGATGTAAGACGCTACGTTCGCTATGTTATGTTATGTAGCGAACGTAGTGACCATAGCAAACATAGCGTAGCGCTCAGTGTCGTCTTAGCATAAGTTTTGTTATTATTGGTATTTCCTGAAAAGTTCACAAAAATCAGACTTAAAATAATGGCCCTGAAGGTACTAGAAATTTTCAAGGTGTTCGGTTGGCTCTTAACACATTTTCCCAAATAATGATCCTGACCCTTTATTATAGTTTATCTATTTGTTTTGAGAACCTACCTTTTGTATACCTACTTTAAGATCATTTATTTTGATTTTCGGACAAAAATTGTTCTAAGTCAATATTAAACTTTTCTCAGTAATTTAAAATAAAAATTATGCGTATAACATTATTTAACATTTGACCTTAAGCTTAATATTTTTTATGAGGATGAGTACTTACTCTACCTATATATTTGCAGGGTTTTGAAAATCAGAAATGTGAAATTCAGTAAATTGAAATGAGAAAGTTGCACAATCCTGTATAGCGTTCGCCTCTGACATTACAAGATCTTAACCATCTTTCCTTTTATCTTAAAACTCGTATAAAAATGTTAATTGTTACGTAAGCAACTCAGTCATCAAGAATATTTGAAGAGAAAGCATATTTAACATTTGCTAATATTTAACAAATATTTAACTTAATGGATCTACAAATATTTTACAGTAAAAATAGAAATTATATTGAAATTGATTTAAAATTGATAATTCAGTACCTTTACAGAATCAAGTTTCTCAATTTTTAATTTACTTGAACTTAATAGAGAAATCGTTAATTATGTATTATTTACTTCAGTTTCCAAGTAGACACTTTTATACTATTTATTTGTATGATATAAAAAGCAGGAAAGTAAAAATTATAAAAACAGATTCTTACTCTGCAACTAACAAAATTACTGCTTGTTTATCGCTGCTCGTTCTATTTTCATTTTCGAGAAATTTGATGAAATTATCTGAAGAAGGATCAGTCAGTAATTCCTTGAGAGCTGTTCCTTGAATAAAGTCGATATCACTGGATTTTTTCGATAATTCTCTGGTAGTTTCTCTAGTTTTTCTTTCTGAAGAAAAATCGTAACTAATGGGCGCCAGTACTACGACGCTCGAAATTTTTCTGCCTTTTAATTCTTGAACATCTGGTATCGGAAATTGAGTTCCATTTATTTTTAAAGGGAGGTACCTGAAAATTAAGAAAAAAACTTTGTACAAGCTGTCATATAATTTTTTTTCTATAAGGCTTTTTCAGACAGGATGGGGACCGAAGGAATATTAAGACGGAACTTGCACGCCATAATATTCATAACAATAACTATTAATTAACTAAGGTGGCGATAGATGGGGATTGATCTTAGATAAAAGAGATCAGAGATGTAACATACTACGGTCATTGTATAAATAACTAATAGTAGTCTCATCTTACGGAAGTTTCATTGGAGCGAAATGGATACTACCAATAGATGGCGCTAGTGAATTTGGATAAGTCGATATTCGTTTGCAGTCGCTTGTTTTGAAGTGAGCGGAGTTGAGGGTCCAGTTAAAATTTTTGCGGATGACGGAGACCGATAGGTTTCTATTTTTAGCTCTTAGATGAAATTTTATTCACTCGTGATTCATTGTTTGGACTATTTTCTAGGTAATGGTTTATATTGTGCGTTAGTGCTTTAACGTGTAGTAGTTATTGTGAATCAGTTGTGTTTATTTTTTATTACTGAATTATTCTACTGTTAATAAAGGACGAGTTCCCAACAAGAGTACATGATTTATATAAAAAATTTTTTTGGTAATTTCTTAAAAATTGAATATTCGATCTTTCAAAAATCGAAAATAATCGATTAATTAAAAAACGTTTATATTATCGATTATCAAATCATCTATTTGATTATCTTTGAATATAGAAAATATTCGATTTAAAAAAAAAATAACCGAGTTATCGATTATTTTCAAATAATCTGTTTTTTTGATATTTCCTTTAAAATTAATTATTCGATTAAATAAAAATCGAAAAATCGAAAAATCGAAAAATCGAAAAATCGAAAAATCGAAAAATCGAAAAATCGAAAAATCGAAAAATCGAAAAATCGAAAAATCGAAAAATCGATAAATCGAAAAATTGAAGAATCGAAAATAATCGATTAATGAAAAAGCGCTGTATTCGATAAATCGATAATTCGAAATAAATAATCGGAATATCGAATATATAAAATAACCGATTATATTTGATCAATCGATTATTTTCAAATCTATTTTTTTCAAATCTATTTTTTTCGTATTGCCTTTAAAATAAATTATTCAAATACCTTTGAAAAATCGAAAATATTCGATTAATTAAAAATGGCGATTAAACGATAAATCTATTTTTCAATAAATCTATTTTTTTGTATTTCCTTTAAAATCTATTATTCCATTAACTTTGAAAAAACGAAAATTATTGAAAATATTCGATTAATCGAAAATTTTCGAATAATTATAACAGATAATGGATTTTCATAAAAAAAACAAAATAATCGATTAATCGATTATTTTTGGAACCCATATAGGTCGCTTTGCTTTTATCCGAGCAAATTTTGAGATTCGCATACTTTGTAACGGTTAAATCCGTTTTCGTTATTTGACCCAGACCCGTTCTCGTTATTTTGAAACCAACATCTCTACATAAACGTCAACTGTCGTTTATGTCTTGTGTCAAAACTTGGATTGTCATTTTCATTTTATCTGTCGACAAGCTAAGTTGATTTGAATTTTAATTTGAACTTTATCTGAGACATCCGATGTACTAGTTACCTTAAATTATTTTAATGGCCGTCTGATTATAAAAAGGTAAGTTTTCTACCGATATTTTGTTGAAAATATATATTTAGTACAAGAAATGTCAAATTTGAAACATAACCTCAAAACCTCAACACCTCAACACATTGAAAAATACAAGAACGCATGTTTTATATAATTACATATATTATTTTGTTTGAAATGGATGCTGGATTGATGGATGGATGGATGCTTTGCTATATTTATATATGTTATATAAGACTTTTTCTTTACCTATTGAATTTGGTCTCTGTGGAGCTTTTCATTTAATAATTTAAATTATGCATTTGATAGTAAAAAGCATCTTATCTGTTCTCCCTAATTTTTTCTTTATATTTTTACCTATTTCCTTGTAGCCTTGCTGTATATAGATGGTCTGAAAATCTTAAAGAAATCCTAGAAGTTATATATATGGTTTCAGTAGATTTAGATGGTTCGATAGAAACTAAATCGAGGATTCAATAGTAGCTGTCTCTACATGAATTTTGGAAGAACGTAGAATACATCAAGAAGTTTAGTTAACAAGAAGTTTAGTTAACAAGATTTACACTACACTAAATTCTCACAAGAAGGCCTCTACAGTTACCTGTTTCCTGTATACCTCCAGATAAGTCAATAAATCATTTAAATTTGAATAATTAAGTCTCTGTGAATTAGAATTTGTCGCTACCTTATTTAATTATAATATCATAAAGATCAGTGATTTTCTATATTTTCATTACTGATCGATTGTCAAGTTTAGAAAGTTTTAAATATAGTTATGTGTATGACTTAATTTGTTGGAAATATTCACCTATTGGTTGCTACAAGAACATCTAGAAATATGTATTCACTAAACCCAGGACATGTTTTATTATGTGGTTTAAAGGACATTTCAGGTACCACACGTTTATTATGGATGAACTTATTTAAAAATCTTACTAGACTTATTCTTATATTATGAAGTGAATCATGTAATACTTTGTATATATGTAAATGGTAATAAAACCGTCAAAAAATAAGATTACAGTTTGATTCTGAACAAAGTTTTGTAAAATTTCAATATTGTGAATTTGTAGATATCCATTTATCGTAAAAAACAAAATTTTACGACTTGTACTTGGAAAATAATGAATACTTCAGTTTTGATTTTGACATTAACACCATATAGATTGCAATTTTCTGGGGACTTTTTCGCAGATTTCATTTTTAATATAATCACTATCACACGATATAAGAAATAAACAAATTTAAAGCTAAAAAGTAAGAAAAAACTCTAATTGTAATTGATACCAATTAAAATGTAAACAATGAACACGAACGCCAATGTTGCCAAATGATGAACTGATTTTAAAACAAAATTAATAAATGAACTGAAATATAAAAAAAAATCAATATAATAAATCGGTTTTATAAAAAAATACTTAAATAAATATAGAGTATGATAACATATTACCATACACAAATTTTGATTATTAAATAAAAGGTCTTATCCACTTCTTCAAGAGTTAAAATCCGAAGACGTAGCGAAGTTTTGCTACTTCTGGCAACAGTGAACGATATCCTACTTATGCGGACCTTCTACAAATTTCCTCCAGAGGGCGTATCACTTAGCTTGAATCGCTAATAGACAACATGCGCTGTGTGCAATGTTATATCCCCGGTGTCTTTCATCTAAGGGATTGATGCACTTCTGCGTAATAATTAAAATGTTTGATTATTCTCAAAAACCGCTTGCTTGGTTGCCATATTTTGTAGGTCAAATTATTTTTATTTTACTTGTTCGTCAACGAGTATAGCATATCTACCTGGCTCTGGGCAGTATTTAAATAATTTTATGGACTAGAATACAAACTTTGGGACAATGTTTTTATCGAAACTACTTATTTGGATTTTAATTATTAAGTGATGGTATAACTTTTATAATGGAAGCCTGTAAAGTCCTTTATTTCTTTTAAAAATGGCAAAATATTAATCATGTTAAAATTTGTTTTTTTCCATGGGCGCCGCCAGAAAGAGGTAAAGGGGGCAGTTGCTATCCCTGGCAAGGTCTTCGCACCTTCCTTATGGAGAAATGGTACTCGGTTAAAATTTTTAAGCAAACGGGTCCACGGAGCCAACTCTATCTTATGACTTTTTTTTGATATACAGTATGTTAAAGTTTTACATTGCCTATTTTTAAAAAGACTGCACTTTTCAAAGTACCTACTTCAACTAGAGGCTTCTAATTCATTTTTATTTAACAGAATTGCAAATCATTAATCAACAAAAATACTAAATTGTACGTATTTACATCTCTTTACAGAGAGTGGAAAGTCTAACTGGAACAAATTCTGTAACTTGATAAATAAAGGTTAGTCGCAAAATTCCTAAAACACGTCAATTCTTATTTTTAATGGGGCATATTACAAAGAGATTTGTTTATCTTTTTAATTATGTGGAGGGTTGCAGACACCCCCTTTTTTTAAATGGAAGGGTAGGTTGTACTTATACATTAAAGTAATTTCAGTAAATATTTCCTCATTTCCGACACATGTCTTATAAAAAGTAACAAAAAATTAATGGAATTGTATTAGTAATTGAAAAAGCTTCCAAATAAAATTTTAATCAACCTACCCTTCCATTAAAAAAAAAGTTGGGGTGTCTGCAACAAATCTTTTTGTAATATGCTCCATTGAAAATAAAAATTGACGTGTTTCACGAATTTTGCGGCAAACCTTTATTTATCAAGTGACTGATTCAACCAAAGAACTCGATTTCACCCATCAGAGCCTACCTTTGGGACCATGGTACTCCTTTGTTTAAAACTTTTTTGTTCTCTATTTTGTCTCTTTTAACCATGAGTACGCTTGTTGAGTGATTTAGTAATTTTTAGGACTAAACATCAGATTCACCTTTAGGGACCGCGGGTTCAGTTGTGCCACCTTGGGTTCTCTGAAAGAATGTTCTGCAGAGCCCGGGCTGACACATCTGAATCACGCGAGTGACATTTTTGTTTTGTCTTGACATCAAAATAATAATATCTTTTATATTAAACATTTATTTAAATTTAACTAACAATAAATTAAATCTTTAAACTCAATAACAAATTTTGATCTCCGTTAACCTCCAATCACTCGAATCACACTCGGAGAAACATGTTCCACACTGAGGTGAACACACCTCCTTCTGTTGACATTTGACAAGTCAAAGTCTTCAAGTGTCGCTTGTCACCACTGTCATGTGGAAACGGTTAAACAACTTGAACCAAAATGAAGAGATAAATTTAAATTTGAAAATATTAATATTAATAAAATTATGATTTAGCAAGTTGTAAATATCCCGAAATATATAATTTTGGGAGTGAGGATGACCAGGAACTTGTTGGATAAGTTGTGGACAGTAGGTAGACTTTTTCATAATTATAATGTATATAAAACATATAAAAAAAAACCTTCAGTTTTTTTACTTTGGCCTTCTGCGTTTTACTTTCTTCATATCAAATATTGCATTCTAGATTCAAATTTCAATATATCTTCCACAGTCACCCTCTAATTGTAAATTTCTTTAAATTTTAACTAATTTGTTAACCTTTTTTCAATTTTGTGAATAGTGAGGGTGGCATGATTCCTTAATTCCACACAAGCTAACTTGCTTCTGGAGATCAGATTTGATTTGTAAGGGCTTATCCCACACTCACTATTCCCAATACCAGTTTTTTGTCACTTTGTTTGTTTCTTGTAATTTTTAATTTGTTCAAACAATTGTATATATACTATTTTAACTTTTGACTTAAAAGTCTAATTCAGATTTTATAATATAATTTTTTTTTTAAAATCTTTTTAAATTGTAAGTTTACATCCACAATTTTTGTAGATGAGCACTGATGATGGCAAATAAGCCGAAAGCGCTTTGCATTGATTAATAAAAAAGTTTTGCACGAAATACAAGTTTTTCCTTTTTGAATCTAAACTACGTGCACACAGCTGTCAACCTTTTTTGGTTTTTTTAAATACTTTTTAGACCTGGCCCTTTTATTGGACTGACAACATCGGTAGTGACAAGCTTAATTTAAGGAATATTCGCTTGTGAAATTTAAGGAAAGATGGGATGAAACAAGAACCTGCAGACTTGCCAGGGAGCTTTCAAGTTAACTTGACAATACTACAGCGAACAAATACTTGACTATAACTAGACAGAATCTGCGCCTAATCACAGGCATTCTGACTAGACATTGCCAACTACGGAAGCATCTCCATATCATGTGGCTGTCAGAATCTGCCCTCTGCAGGAAGAGCGAACAAGAAGATGAGAACATTCAACATATCCTCTACGATTGTCCGACGCTCTCATTTATTAAAAGATTTGTGTTCGACAAAAATTGTCTAAAACCATTTGATATAAGCGAAGCATCTCTTGGCAACTTTGTCAACTACATTAAATCTGTAGGCTGGCTCACGAGCCTATCTACTTAAGAGGTATACAATGGGTCTAGTGAGGCCTTAGTACCATGGATTAACCCACCCTCCATGCGTTACAGATACAGATACAGAAGCAAAAAACAAGTTTTAAAATATTTTTTGTGTGTAGCCTCTAATGGGAATATATTGTATTTCCTGAAATAGTTTTTATAGCAATTTTTGATGACTTTTTAACATGTCAAATTTTAAGTTAAAATCACGTTAAAATAAATAAAAAATTTACATAAATAACTTGTAAATGAAAGCAAAAAATGAAATATTTTTTGGGTGTAGCCTCTAATGGGAATATATTGTATTTCCTCAAATAGTTTTTATAGCAATTTTTGATGACTTTTTAACATGTCAAATTTTAAGTTAAAATCACGTTAAAATAAATAAAAAATTTACATAAATAACTTGTAAATGAAAGCAAAAAATGAAATATTTTTTGTGTGTAGCCTCTAATGGGAATATATTGTATTTCCTGAAATAGTTTTTATAGCAATTTTTGATGACTTTTTAACATGTCAAATTTTTACAATTTCGTTCTTTTTTCCATTCTCTTATTTTTTTTTCTTTTCTTTTCAATATATTCAGGAAATACCATTCGAATATTATAAAAGCAAATTCGCATAGATTTATTGCCTAGAAAGACCGTCTTGTATGTAGAAAAACCCTCCTATGATAATACATTGCATTGTAACGCCTATTTAAGTAATCATGAACGTAGTTAAGAAAATACAAATTTTTTGTTTCCAACAATACATGAAATTCTAATTTATTTTTAGTTTCTAATCCTCTATTAGTCTTACCTGTTATATCTGTTATCATTTAATATCACCGGATTCACCTGCTGGGCCTCCTCTTCGACATACTTTTCCTGAACCTGCTGTCCTTTGTGCGTCTTCGGATCATACCGTACCACCTTCATCTCAACACCGGAGGGCGTCGGAGCTGAAACAAGGGGGCTCGCCACGATCTGTTGTCGGTATTCGGAAGCGGCGAACTCTGGTTCTTGATCGTCGAATTCTACATGGTCCTCAACTTTAGTACCGTCTTTACGGACCACCGCGGGAACTGGGTCACTACCTATAAACAAGAGGTGAAGGACGAACATGTTCTCTTTTTTTCTATTTATTGTCGTGCACTTGGTTGTAATAAGTGCATGTCTTTATACAGGGAGGCCAGACGAAATTGTAAAAGAGACATTATCAGGAATTGCGTTAACCCTTTAGAGACATTTTTGAACCGATTAAGCTTTGGTTAAAGGAAGTGAAATAATTTGGTTCATAATCACTTTAAATTTCTTTTTTATAATTAAAATGCAACCGGTATTTAACTAGAATCATTCATTTATTTTATAAAATTTATGTACAACTTATTACCCTTCGCACATATACTCTTATGTTTTAAATATTTTTTTTATAAATTACATCATAATAACAGTTTTGCATGTAGCGCACCATTAGTAGGTGTGTAAACAAATGTATAAGCTTACTTGCCATCAAAGAGTAGAGCCTTAGAGGGAAGAATGAGATAGAAATACAAATTGTGTATATTGCAGATAAAGAGAAAAAACAGTTTCCTACTCCATCGAATTCAAGAATAGCTACCCTGGCATCTTTACAGTTCATCAAATTTCTAGAGGTGTTCGACGCCCAGACAGAGAACGCGCTACGTGTGACTAAGATAGCTATTGTACAGTCTGCTAAACAAGTTATTTTAAATAGTTTTTAATATTTTTAGGTAATTAAATTTTAAAAGTGTGGAATAGTTTAGGGATTAAATTGGTCTGATTGGACTTTCTTAGAACGTTTTTAAAAGCAGCTAAAGATAGTATGTAGAATTGAAAATAATTATTATGCCATAAAAGGTGTTTTGGAATTCCTTTAACCTTTTGAAATTGAGTCAGAAAATATAAATTTTATAGGATAGCGGAAAATACCTATAATTTTTTTGTAGGCCTTTGTAAATCGTGGAAATAGTTTATATTTTATTTCTACCTTATTAAGGAAAATGGTACCTATTATTAATAACGGTTGTTTCTGAAACATTACTAAAATTTTCGAAATTTTGTTTTTCTACAAAATAATAAACTATACTATTTAGAAAAAAATTTATTTCTCTTATAATTTTATAAAAAATAACAGGGGAATATTTACATTTCTTGATCTATTAAACAAAACGATAAATTATCTCGACGAATGACACCATGTTCTAGTACGGAAGCTAGCTTTACATTTTTGTTGGTGGTTTCACGGGTTTCATATCAATTTTTTGTAATTGTAGTTTACACGTACATATACCTCTTAACACTTGTTTGCTTTATTAAAAAAGTGTGTTGTTGTGATTTACGTCGAAATAAGTCAAAAACAACTTGAAACCCCATATAAAATCAAAAAGGAGAAACGGAAAAAAATTGAGCCTGTAAATGAACACAACTCAGAAACAAAAATAGCTATCTAATAATAAAAAAATAAAATTTGATTCTTGTGCAGCTTCATCTATATCATTAACTGTTTTTGGTTTTTTAATGGTTTTTCTTGGTGATGAAAATTCCGATATCTCACGGTTATCGATTCTTTTTTTCTCTCCAGAAATGCGGACGACAGTGTTTTTAGATACTCCTGTGGCTGCAGCAACACGATCATTGACATTTTTAAATGGTATTGAAGGTGAATTAAAGTTTCCTTCTCTTCTCATAACATTGTCTATTATTTCGCGAGATTGACTGTTAATCACGCGGCCTCTTAATTTGTGTTGGAAGTTATCAAATGACCTAATCCACTAGCTAGTTTATTACTTATGATCTTTATTGTTTATGTAAAATAATCAAGTTGTTATTTTTTATTGATGAGTAAATAAAATATATTGACATTGTCAAGTTGTATAATTTATAAAAGTTAAAATTCTAATAATTCTTTGGGATCTTCTACTGAAACAAATCCATTTTTCCTACAATTTGCTATTAAACTCCATACTTAGGTTCTATTAAACTGTAATGAGCAAAAAACACAAACGAAAATAAAAGAAATGTTTTAGCGAAATTTACATCTGACATTTACGTCTGAATGAAATAGTGAAATACTTGATGCGCAGAGTGTACTTTCATTGCATAAATCCGTCGGGATGCCTGTCAGTAGTGCTTTCTCTGTCTAGCCGTCGAAAGCCTCTAGAAATTTGATGAACTGTACCTGATGAAGGATTTGCTCTAGATTTGGGTTGTAAAATGTATAACCCTTATTATAGATTTGCTCTTTTTCATAAGCTGACGAATTGGAATTATTTGGTTGTATAGTTTATATTCTTATATATTTTTACTTGTTTAAAAACTGAATAATTTCAGTAGGCTATTTATTTCAAGCTTATACTAAATAAAATTCTTTTTTTTTATCTTATAGTGCGTTGTTATAATTCGTGTTGGAAATGCGGCGTTGGGAATTTCCAACAGGAAGACATCTTGTTACCATATCTTAAACTGTCATACGTCATTCTCTTCCCTCCGTCAGTCTAATCAGTATAATTTAAATTCGGGATTCAATTTAAATTTACCGCGTTGTGTGAGTAAGCAAGACACACTTAAGTTACCAATTAATTTATTTGTAATAGAATTTTGAACCTCTAAGTAAAGTTCAACTTAAATTTATTATTCCTAGTGTCAAGTCAAGATTTCCGTGCAGTGGTTATCGCACTTGGAGCATTATCGCAGTTAAAATGGTGGAAAGTAATCGAAGTATGTGACATGGTGACATTTGTCCCCGGTGAATGACATTTCACAGGTGTTTTAACTCTTTTTAAAATATGAAACCAAAAACTGCATAGTATAATAAAAAATCCTCCAGATGTCGGTAAAAGGTGAAGTAACTCAAATGAAAACAAATAATGACTGCGAACTGTCAGAAAAATTCAGTTAATTTTATCTTTATCGAGTAAAAAATACGTCTGTATCCATTTTTTTTAAATAATGGTAATTTATTAATGTTTATTAATCATACCATATGTAACAAACGAAATGGAAGTAAAAACGAGAAGTAAAATACTATACCACATACTTATAATAATAACCACCCATATATTTCATAAAAAAGTGAGAACATTACTATTTTTTTTTAATTTTTAGTGTACAATACAACAATAATTAAATAAGAAAAATAGTGTGTATTCTTTCCTACAAAATTGTAAATATTGTTGAAATGGATTTTGAAAAAATAAGTGTTAAGTGCCATTTTGATGTTATGTTTACAGAAGAGTAGGTATTAAATTATAACTGCCACATTTTAGATAATTAATAAACACATTCCAAAGATACATACTTATTTTGTTACTAGCCTTAAACAATTTTCACATGGAGGGATCTCCTAATTGTAATAAAATGTGGTTCTTACAAGGCAAATTGATGAAAAGGGTAGGTACAAAAATGATTTGTAAACCTTAATTACTTATATGAATCACTGTTGTAATAAACTTTTTATTAAATATAAACGCAGAGGATTGTTTTCAATAGATTCATTAACTTATACAACTTTAATCATTTGCAAAATAAATCAAAGGTTTGTAGGTGTAACTACACACAGATTGATAAAGAAAACCGAAGGAAAGGTAGGTCTTTTCAAGTGTGGAAATTTTATTAGTATTCACCAAGAGCTTGCATTATAAATGTAAAAAAAAAGAAAAAGTTATTATCAATCATTCCATTCTTGTTTACATTTATAATATACGGAAGATGTCTTAGCAGCCGAACTGCTAATTGTAATAAAATGTACACACATACACATTTAAAAAATTGAAAATACCTTTATTCGTTTCTTTTCTTTATCTACAAAATAATATAAAAGCTTATAACAGCAATTACTATCGTCTTTATTTTTTATTTTATTTCTACGTCGCCCACTTCTACTTTTGTATCTAAATTTAAATTTGACATCATTTCATCAGTACATCATTCATATTTAAGATCAACAATAACTATACCTCAACAAAGATGAAAGAAGCATTACTTTAAACTAATAACAATAAATAATATTGCAAACTTATAAGAGTTAAAAATAAAATACAATTATATTTGTTCGTAAATATAATATATGTTATGCCCCGTGGAAATTAAAATAATAACCTGTCAAATGATTGACCAATCATCTGATGGCCAGATTTTGAAGTTGGAACATGCTGATGTTAAAATATACTTTATCTAGCTCTTATAATGGTCAAACCGGTACCTCACCTTTTAGAACAGAAGTAAAAGTTGGAAATGCTTTTGCTAGTTCTCCCACTTTATACACATAAATTGACAGTTTGGCAGCGGATCTCACCGAAGTGGACCCGATACATTGGCGTACAAAATTATTTTATAGATGTTAATAACAATTTCGAGTAAATAGTTTAATAAATTGTGAATAACTGTTGAAATTTTGTAAAATTATGATTTCAATATTATAATACATGTTTAATAATTATTTATAATCCATAAATACATGCGATTGTCCGGTTCCGCCGAAAACAATTTAAAATTACTTATTCTATGAAACGACACTGGCAGGTAAACATTACTGCGAAATTCTCGGAGCCGCCCGACGTAGTTTGACGTTTACCCCCTCTCTACCTACCAAAAGACTTTTCAACTTTTACTTTCTCTATAACACATACTTTGATTACTATACGAGGCAAGAGAGAGGTCCGACACGCCCAACATAGGGCGCGGCCATTTTGAACCCTGTGACACAGTTTACAGCTAAAGAATCAGATCGCTCACTCTGCGTCGGCACTTTTGATCTCAATGTTTCAGTTAATACACTGTGCAACTCGGATAATACAATATATGACAACCGCCTATAATAAAACAGCAGTCTTCTGCGTATCCTGAATTTGTATCCCTGGAGTGGATGTTATTTTGGAACTTTCAACTGGTCCGAGTGAGCTGATTCTTTATCAATAAACTGTGACTTCAAAAATAAAATTTACTGACACTGACAGCAGCAAGCAAAATATCAGGGGCGTTTTAATCATCCGCTTCTGCTTCCGGAATTGTCGGTTTAGTAGTTTTAACCTGTCACATTAAAACAAGAAAACCGACAATTCCGAAGCAGAAGCGGATGATTAAAACGCACCTATTAAAAATATTGCGCCAAGATGTAGGCAACACGTAATAAAGGTTCAAAATGGCGGAGTTTTCTATCTCCTTTTAAAAGGTACTCAGAAAGCTGCGCAGTGTGACCATTCTCCGTATAGTAAAAGAAAATCAAAGTATGTGCCTTTTAATGACTTCTGGTAAATGTTTTGGAACTCCGTTGTGTTTGGTGCCATATCGCCTTTTGTTTTTATATGGGATTTTAGGGAAGTTGAAACACCTATTGTCTTTCATCGTGCTTTTGTCACTAAAATTATGACATTCGGAATTATAATAAAATAGTAATAGATTAATTACAATTTAATAACAACGACAACACCGAGTCTACTTACATATGTTATAAAATGTACTCCCAGGGAGCGTATCGCTTAGCATAAATCGCCAATAGGCCTTTTCATCATGTGATGAGCGCAAGCACAGCCGCCATGTTGAAATATCCGTAATTCAAAAGTTTCGTACTGTTTTAATCAATAATTGCTGAAAAAGCAATTTTATCTCTACAGACAAATCAATCAGAAAAAATCGTTGATGGTGATTCACTTTTTTATAACTATTTGGGAAGCTTATAGTTGTGAGCAATTGAAAAGGTGATTGAAGTGTCATGGACGTACGCAAAAAGGAAAAGTGTGCTGATTGAGAGGTTATGTATCAATACTTGTTTGCTGTGTAAAAAATTAATGAAAAAAAAAAAAAAAAATGATAATTATGACTTCTATTTTAATTAAATATACCAAAATAATTTAATGTTTATTTATTTTTCTAACAAACTTAAAATGAAAAATAAGAAAATTTGATCTTTTATAAAAAAATTTGGTACGGTTTATTGCTCTATGAATGGTCTTATATTGATATTTAGCCGTTTCTACAACAAGAAATCAGTGAAATTGGTTTATTTCACATTTGTTTTATGATGGAGACTTGACAAATTTTAAGGATTTTCAGGGTTTTAAGGTAAAAATTTTTTTTTAAATAAGTGTTAGCGGACCCAAAGTATTTTTTAAATTGTTTTATATAATTTTTCTAATACTGAAGTCAATTGGTTGGCCTGGTACAACGCAGGGCATAGGTAAAAATTATCATTGCTATGTAATACATAATTGATATGGCAACATTGTATTTCTTTTAGACACATGTCACACTGCCAATGTTAATTGTCATTGCGGTTATGAAAAGTTGATCATTTTGACGAAATTTAACTTGGTCGTAAATTAAGAAAATAATACTGTTTACGAAAAAATTTGGATGGTTTATTGCATTATGGATGGTCTAGTGTTATTATTTAGCAGTTTCTATAACAAGGAATTAATCAAAATGATGTAGTTCAAATTTTTTCAACATCGAAATTAAAGGACACATTTTAATAGTTTTAAGGTAAGAAAAAAATATTTTATAGCGTTTGCAGGGCAAAAAAAGTATTTTGAAATGTGTTTCAGAAGGTCTAAAATCGTTAAAAAAAAATAGCCCGTTCGACCGTCGGCGGGTTTTTCCTCAACCAACTTATAGTACTTGCAAAAACTCTTTAATTCACATGAAAGTTAATCACGATATAATTGATAAAATAAATTATTTAATACTTTGAGGATCCACATGACAGTTTTAACAATATTACTGTGTATAACGAAGTAAGAAGTATTTAATATTAAAAAAATATTGTGTAATACGCTTTCTCCATGAAAATGTAGAGAACAAATAGTAACATCATCAATCGATAGAATACCTTTGTCACTTATAAAAATAAGTATTACCTTTGAATGATTTATACCGTGTATTACTTTTACTATAACAACACCGTTTCGTTGTTCCTTTCCGTACAGATAACAAAACTATAATTGATTGCAAAAATTTATTTTTCAATTAAGAGACTTATTACTTTATTTTTTCTAAATGAATATACTTAAATTAATATTTATCAATCATAATTTTTTCACAAGGGCATTTTAACATGCTTGTTTACATATGAGAGTACGAAAAAGATGGTTGATACTGACGCACAAAAAAAATTGTGATGAAAAGTAGGTACCAAGTGTGAAAAACCATTAAAAAGGTAATTTTGTGGAGAATTCAGAACAATTTAATTATCATTAGAGTTTATGGTGTTGTTTATCATCAAGACAAAATGAAGTATAGACGACATAAACACTATTTTGCGATATGACAGATGGACGCACTTTGCGATTCCAAGACTGTCGGAAAAGTGTAATCAAAATGGCGACTCAGAGTCGTACTTTAATTGTTTGAAGTCAATAATTTTATATTTAAAAACTGAAGGAATTAATGAGTTTTTATATTATTTAAATGAAGCTATTTTAAAGAAATGTTATTTATTCTCATCAAAACTGGCTAGCTCGAGCTTGACATATGACGTAAAAGTGTAATGCAAAGGTGCCGACACTTTTAGTATTAGTGTAAGATCCGAAGTAAGGTCGACCTTCACCCATCTGTTTAATGGATGAAAGTTTCTTTTTGTTAAATAAAATTTGTTTATAAATATACCGCAAAAGGGTTGCCTAAGAAAATACGGTCCAGAGTATTTATTTTCTTAAAATAAAAAAAATACACCCTGTAAAGTATTCCCCAGATGCTTCGACTATGCCCAAACTTTAATCAGTTCACTGCAGGATAGATTAAAGCTTAGGTTTAAAATTTGGTGTTTTTCTCTTTATCTGTTTTTGAGTTGTCTTCAAAATTCGAAATTTGCACTTTTCCTTAAATATCTCGAATTAGGTCCATTTTAGAGAAATCATGTATTCGCTCCGTGCGAAGTCATGGAAAGGGAAGCAAAAGCGATACTAGCGCTAGCTGCGGATAATTCGTGCATTTTAGGGCGATATTTTGTAATTTTGGCATATCAAATACACGTATACATTTTACTTTTTTTCAAAAAAGGTAGGTAAAAACAATACAATAAGCAACCGGAGTTGCTGTGTTGAAAATTGTACAAATACTAGCAAAAAAACAGTGAAACTTATGTAAAAAATTTCAGTAGCAAAGTGGAAATTAAATCAAAGAAATAAATGGATAGATATACAATAAGAAGAAAAATTACCTTTATTTTTGTAATAATAACCGTAATGCTGGAAATAGTAGACATCAGAAACTTGAAAGGTTTTAAATAAACAATAAATTATCATTTTACGATGTTCTCTAATATCCCCTTATTCTTAAATTTTCATTCAGCAAGGACTAGATTTCAAGATTTCTGCCTTTGATTATTATATGTGGTTGGAACGCAATTTTGTAACTTACTGATGGGAAATCAGTTTTAATCATTCATTCTATGTTTTCTTTCGAACAAAAATAAAAATATAAGTAATGATCCTTTTTTTATACATTTTAACTTCACGCTATTATAAAATGGTATTTTTTATTTTGACAGAATTGCCTAATTCTTCAATGAAAACTTATTAGACTTAGGCAACTTCTCATACATTTTCCAGTAAATACTGTTGCCTGCCTATATTTTATTATTGATTTTTATCGATTATACATCATTTTCTTTAATTTAAGCGATAAAAATATATAATAATAATAAATTAATGTTTTACTTGTTTTACAAATCCATATACTTTTATTAAAACTAACATATATACTTTTTAATTACGAATTCTATTAAAAGTTGCATTTGTCAGTATACGCAGAAATAGTCCATTAGTATCAAAACGAATTGGCGCTGCTGTCGCGCACGGAGCGAATAGGGACAAAATAATAGAGAATGACATCATAAGCAACTTTTATCATGATTCCTATACTTTCCTTATCTGTACACAGAAAGGAAAGCAAAAATGGCCGTGACGTTATTTTTTTAGGCAACCCATTTGCGGTATATTTAAAAACATATTTTATCTAATAAAAAAAAAGTTTTATTTAATAAACAGATGGGTGAAGCTCGACCTTACTTACGGATCCTGGACTATATTATCATAGCATCTCCTCTTTATTATATTTCATTGAGGTGTACACACTGAGTAACAGGAGACAAAAAGTCTGGAAAAACAATTACCTAGTCCACAGTTGTTGTCTTCAAAATTTTGACTGTTGGTGCCACCGATACAAAGTTCTGGAAAACCGATACCGATTTCATATTTAAATTTGTATTAAAGGTGCCACCCGTAGATAGGTTGGAAAAACCCATATACGCTAACATACAAGGACCAACTTTTCTTTAATTTCTCAAAAATGTGGATTTTCCGCACTTTCTTTACTAAAATTTGGGGTAAAATTTTGTTGCTAGAAGATTTTGAAGTTGTTAATCAACACACCTGTTAATCAACACACCTGTTAATAAACACACATATTAATCAACCTGCTGGTTCTCCATGTTATATACTCAATTGGGTTCTTTGACGATGTCCTGTTTATGGCTTAAACGCGGAAAGAGCGTGTCCTAATTTTATAACACAAAGGGAATTAATTATATTTATATAATTTGCCCTTCTATACACTTTTAAACCTATCACGTATTGTAATGTGTGACACTTCATTTGAAAGGTATAATTTTACTGGTTATTTTTTAACGAACAAGTGTATTATTAGGGGCGGTTAACAATCGAGATAATTTAACGCGCGAGAAGAGCGAGCACCTTAATGTTCGAGATTGTCAATCGCCATTTTAATTTACGAGTTCGTTACAGAACTTTTCCGTCGACCGTACTTTTGAAAAATAAAGATATCTTATACTTTTAAGAAATTAAATAATAGTCCAGGATCCGTAAGTAAGGTCGACATTCACCATTTGTTTACCAGATGAAAGTTTTTTTTAATAAATAAAATATGTTTTTAAATATACCGCAAATGGGTTGCCTAAGAAAATATGGTCACGGCCATTTTTTACTTTCCTCTCTGTGTACAGATAAGGAAAGTATAGGAATCATGATAAAAGTTGTTTATGATGTCATTCTCTATTATTTTGTTTCTATACATGATTTTTCTAAAATGGACCTAATTTGAGATATTTGATGAAAAGTGCAAATTTCGAATTTTGAAGATAACTCAAAAACGGATGAAGAGAAAAACACCAAATTTTGAACTTAAGCTTTAATCTATCCTGCGATGACCTGATTAAAGTTTGGGCACAGTCAAAGCATTTGGGGAATACTTTACAAGGTGTCGTTTTTTTACTTTAAGAAAATAAATAGTCTGGACCGAATTTTCTTAGGCAACCCATTTGCGGTATATTTAAAAACATTTTATTTAATAAAAAAAAAACTTTCATCCGGTAAACAGATGGGTGAAGGTCGACCTTATTTCGGATCTTAGACTATAATGACATACACTGACAGAGTATTAACACACCTTCTTGATTTCAAATGTATATGTAAATTTGGTTGCCTACACCATAAATAAATGTCAATATAAATGCATAATAATAACAATGTACTTTGGGTTGCATATAATAAAATCGATGATTAATAGAAAATCATTCATTAATAGGGGTCTTTAATCAACGATTTTGAGTGCGTTAAAATACATCATAAATGGTCGATCAATGGAAATGCATAATATAACAAATTATAATTGAATGAAATATTCAGTTAAATAAAAGAGGAATCTTGGAGAGCTCAAAAGGTTAAGAAATACAAACATTATTCGCAATCAATTGAAACAACAAATTTATGCTGCGCAATAAATTACTAATAAAATTAGCCTTCAAATGAAGTGCCACGCTTTACAGTAAGTAACAGTTTTTATCACTCTGGAGGGCGCTACAATCAAAAGCACCGTAATGAATAGTCCACATAATTAGATTTTCTCTTACTATACGGAGAATGGTCGCACTGCGCAGCTTTCTGAGTGCCTTTTAAAAGGAGATAGAAAACTCCGCCATTTTGATGCCTTATTACGTGTTGCCTACATCTTGGCGCAATATTTTTAATATTTTGCTTGTTGCTGTCAGTGTCACAGAATATTATTTTTGGAGTCACAGTTTATTGCTAAAGAATCAGTTAGCTTACTCAAACCAGTTGAAAGTTCCAAAATTACATCCACTCCAGGGATACAAATTCAGGATGCGCAGAAGACTGCTGTTTTATTATAGGCGGTTGTCGTATATTGTATTATCCGAGTTGCGCAGTGTATAAACTGGAACATTGAGATCAAAAGTGCCGACGCAGAGTGAGTGAGCGAACTGATTCTTTAGCTATAAACTGTGGTAAATGCATCAAAATGGCCGCGTCCTATGTTGGGCGTGTCGGACCTCTCTCGTGCACCGTATAGTAATCAAAGTATGTGACTTTTTCTATTTAAATTGTATTGACTATAGTGACGGCGGGAAGGGAAATGACATATGACAGATGAGGATATTATAAAAAGATGTCCCTTTCTAATAACAAATTAACCAGCCTAGCGATTAAAGATATTGACTCGGTTCCTGATAATGGACCTCGTACGTTTTCTGGCCAAACTGTATAAATTTATATTGTTAGCGTCTAAAAGCTTGATAATGCATAATATATATAAAAAATAGTAGTTTGTGCAACAAGAGTAGATATGACGGCCATACCGCACGAAGACGAAGTTTGAGCACGACGCCGTAAGCGGAGTGCTCGATCATCTGAGTGCGATACGGATAATCCACTCGAGCTCTACAGTATATTTTTTCTACGACCCACTAACGAAAATTAAAAATTTTCAAAATTTATATAATAAAATAAATACAAAAAAATTATTTAATTGGTCTCCAATCCAAGAATTGAACCCGGGACCTCTGCTCTATCGCCACACAAAAGTTTAGTTTTTTTACTTGTTATTAAATTGATTTCATAAAGTTTTATTAAAATGCATAGTTTATTTTTAAATATATACAAATAATAGAAATGCTGTTATTTATTAATTCTACAAAAGAGTAACTCATTTTAATGTATGTTTAATCTCAATAACTAAAAAATATACTGTCAATTAGTTTGACAGAATTGTCACTTATTTAAAATTAAAAAAAAATTAATAGTTGGGTGATCAAAATTTGAACTGTGATTGGTTGATTTTTTTGCAGTATTGTTACTTGGTAGAATGGATATGAAATATATTCGTTCAGTTGAATGGAATGGTTTACTTTTTCGTGTAGTCTGTGCGTATAATAGGTAATTTCCATGTGGGTGGAGAAAAAATATATTTTAAAATGTTTCAAAGGAAAGTAATACCGATAAAGATGAGAACTGATGATTTTTGTGATGTTGAAATTTAATAGACTGAGTTCCAGATTGCATGTATTGCTACCAGATAAAGCAAGAAAATTTTTTTATATGGTTTTTAGTTTTTTAAATATTTTATATTTATAAGAAAAAAAAAATTTAATTCAATATGGACACAAAAAAAAAATGTAGTCATTATATCGAAAACAAAAAGTGATCTTTTTTGTTCCAAAGATAGAACGTTGAAAAAGATATTAATCTCACAAAATATATTCCTTCCCTTTCAAAATTATTATTCTATAAATTGGAATAAAAATATATGTATATGCTGTGCCGTAGGGCATTAAAATAGGACTTTCTTATTTTAGCATGCCTTAATAAAACCAGCAATGGGGAACACTATCTGTATCTGACAAACCAAGGAACGGATTTTCTTAAAAATTAGTAAAAATAGTAACAGGTCTAAAATATTTTCACAGTTGTGTTATTTCCGGTTATATCGAAAGTAGATGTTAACTATCTTAAATGGGATACCCCTATTTTTATTCCCGGTCAAACATACATTTGAAGTCTCTTTGTACAATAAAGTGTATAGTTAAAATTTGTAATTTGTAAAAATACTTACCATTACCGGTATTAAAATAATATTTATTTTTTAATTGACTTATAATTAATAAAGTAGTCATTAACTATTACATGACATTAAAAGATTTTTTATTATACAGGGTGAGAAAAGAAAAACATGTTTAAATTTTGATTTAACAAAACATCAATATTTTCATTTTTTTAAATAGATTTTTGATGAGTTGATAACATGCAGGACTTTGACGAGCAGAGAAGATAGCTATCTCTAGAAACCCCTTAGTGTTAATAAGCAGATTCTTGACGAGTTTATAACCTGCAGAACTTTGAATAACTGTCTCTAGACACCTATCAGCGACAACCAGCATTTCTTATAAGCCCCTGGAGGATACACAATGGGCCGTATGAGGCCTAAGTGGTGTGGATCAACACATTCTCCCCACCGCACAGAAACAGAACTACACAAGTCTTTTTCTTTGATTTCTTTTATAAATTACAAATTTTAGTTATACCTACTTTATTATACCAAATGACACTAAAATTTCATGTTCTATTGGAATCCGGAATAAAAGTCAGATTTAAAAAAGAAAGTTGACATCTACTTCCGGTATAAGCAAAATGACAGAAGTAACTAAATATTTTCGATGGAAAGATCATAACCTGTTTATACTAGTTTTACTAATTGTTTACCAAATCTATCATTAGTTTGTCAGTTATAGTGTCCTTCCGTCGCTCTGGACGTATCAAAGATAAAATGAATTTATTGTTAAAAGAGGTTATTATCTATAAAAACAATTTAGGTACCTGCGCCAGCAGCCGCTAGTTGTGAAGCACCTCCAGCTCCATAGAAATTAGCCAGTTGGTCAGGTGGTAAATCAGATAGAGGAATATCACCCACTTTATCGTAATCTAAAACAGATATTTGAGCGTTATTTAAAATACCAGAAGAAAGTAATTGCTGTCTTAGGTCTTCAGGAACTTCATCAGGCAGTTGTGCTTCCAACACTTTCGGATCTTTCGTTGTTGTAGATGGTGGTGCTGCAGTGGTTGTTGTAGATTTACTTGAAGATTGGTACTGGACTTGGTACCCAGGTGTGCTGCTTACTTCAACGTTTTTTCTGGATACTTGGTATTCAGGTTGAGGTGTGCTTACATAGTTAGATGAGACATCTTGTTTAATATCAGGATTCTGCTGGTAAAATTGTCTTAACTGTTCTTGCTGTTGTCGTTGTCTTTCGATATCTTCTAGAAGTTGATTTCGTTGATCTATAGCTTTCTGATGAGGATGCCCTTGTTCTTCAAAATTTGATTTTGGTGAGTAGTTTTGGATGTAGTTCTCTAGATTTTTCTGTTTCTGATCTTCTAAAATTCTCTTTTGATGACTTGATGTTTGCTGTCGACTCAAAACCTCCTGGCTGCTTTGTTCTTGTGAAACACTGTTTTGATTAAATTGTTGAATTATTTTTTGTTGGTATTGTTCTGGACTTAAATTTTGTGATGGAACCGTCTCTACAGAAGAAATATGTTGTTCAAATTTAGACACTGATGGTATCAGTTGCCCTCCTGGAGGTAAAATGTTTTGGGCAGATTGTAGGTTACTTAAATGTTCATTTTGTTGATTAGTTTGGAATTGTTGTTTCTCAGGATTTCTAAATATATTTTGTTCATTCTGAAGTAGATTTAGTTGTTGGAAATTTTGCCCTTTTTCCGAGTTCCTAAATATATTCGGTTGAGGTTGATTAGTTTGTTGTTGTGAAGGTGAGAACTGATGATTTTTGTGATGTTGGAATGGTTGGTTAGACAAATTGTTTGTGTGTTGTTGGCTATTTTGTTGCTGATGTTGTAGGATCTGTTGATGCTGTGCTTGTGGTACAGTAGGTTGTTTTTGGAATGTAGACTGATGATGTGGAAGAGATTGTTGTGGGAATGTAGGTTGTTGTGGGAATGTAGGCTGTTGTGAGAATGTAGGTTGTTGTGAGAATGATGATTGTGGGAATGTAGGCTGTTGTGGGAATGTGGGTTGTTGTTGGAAAGTTGCTTGATGTTGATGTGGGAGAGATTGCTGTTGGAAATTTTGTTGTTGGTGGTATTGAGGAATGGGTTTATTTGGAAAATTTTGTGGTATGTTTTGAGGAGATCTAAAGTTTTGTTGAGTTCGGATATTTGGTAATTGTTGAATATTTTGAGAATTTTGTTGGGAATGTTGAGGGATTTCGCCGCTATTAAACTGTTGGTTAAATCTAGGATTATTAAAATTAGCATGTTCTGGCAGAGGAAGAGGTTGTAATGGGAATCGTGTCTCAGGCCTGAACTGAATAGGTTGCGATGGTGCAGGAGGTTGTGAGAACTGTTGTTGTGGTCTTAAATTGTCAAATGGTTTATATGGAACTGGTTGTCTTGTTTGAGGAAGATTTGGTTTTGATTGGAATCTAGGTGGTGGTGGATGTGAAATGCTATGTCCGAATTGTGGAGATGATGATGTTGATTGCTGTGAAAAGCTGTTGAATGTTGACCCTAATTGTGGAGGTTGAAATGAGAAATTTGGGGACTGTTGTGAATGTTGTGGAGGAGGTGAAGTTTGTCTGCCAAATGGCTTATAATTATTTTGTGGCAAGTTTATAGTTCTGTAAGGTTGTACGGCTCTACTATCAGGTCTAAAATCTGGTCTTACATCAGATCTGAAACCTGGAGGTATTGATTGGAAATTGCTAGAAGTTGGCCTTTTGAAATAGGCATTAGAAAATGACGATAACTGCCTGCCCTGAGGTAATACCCCAGATGTTTGTGGGGGCACATAGTCTTCAGGTTTACTTGATCTTTTTTCATAATCAAATCCCTCTTTACCGAATGTTACTTTGACACCACTGGGACTGTGATAGACTTCGGAGTCAGGTTTAATAATAGTTCTAAGTGTGGTACTGGGTGGCGGAGGAGCTGTAGCTGTTTCTTGATACGAGTATGGCGCTGGTTCTTCTTCTGGTTCGTCTTCAGGAATTTCTGGAGCAATAGCAGGTACTGGTTTATCGTAAATAATGCTATCTTTTCCATACGGATCAGGATTTTTCTTGTATTTGACGTAGAAAACTTGAACTTGTTCTTTTTTCTTTTTAGGTGGGGGTGGAGGAGGAGGTGGTGCCGGCAAAGAGACATTAGATTCTTTAATGATAATTTCAATGATTGGTTCAGGTTCCTTAATGTAAACGGGCCTTTCAACAATACGGGGTTTGTGGTATCCACCATACCTATCGACGTTCTCCTGGATTTGGTTATTTTCTGTTAGTAGGTCTTCGTTGTGTGGATCTACGGGCAAAATGTTAGTATCATACAAAGGATCTCTTTGAGAATAATGGATAAGAGGTTCCATTTGTACAGCATAAGGGGGAACAGGATAAGATTGTGGTCTACCTTTACGATATGGTCGGGAATAGTACTGTGATGGAATTTGGTACTGGGGACTCGTTGCTATCCTTCTTTCCAATCTGTACGACGACGGGAAGCTTGAATAATGATGAGAGATTTGGTACTCTAGGTTCCTTTTACCGCGGTCTTCTGTTTTCTTTTTTGGACGATGTTCATCTATGGCTAAACTGCCGATCGCCAGGGAGCATACCATGACCTGGAACAAACAAGTAACATTTATAGAACATATTATAAATGTTATCTTAAACACTATGCGCAGCATTAAATTATTTTTATTATTATTACAAATCACTGTTTAGATACGTCGCCTGTCCAGAATAATATTGTCCTAACTCCATTATGTAAATTTTTACAGGATAGGGAAATTATGTAATGCGTAGACCTGTATTAGCGAGAATATTTGAAGTACCTATGTAGTTTTGTTACCTTAGTATTTTAGTACTAAGCTTCTGTAAATCCTATTAGCACCAAAATTTAGGATATTTCACTACACTCCCTCCAGAGAGATCTATCATCCTGTAAAAATTTAAATATACGAAATAAAACAATATTATTCTGGACAGGCGCCGTGTCAGATAAAAATCAATTATTAGAAAGGAATTAGAAAGTTGAGAAAAGAGAAATAAACTCACAATTTGTTAAATGTAATATAAAGATTACTGGTATTATCCAAAATGTTGTATCTTCCGTAAAATTTTTAATTCATAGGTGTAAATCGATTACGTTCATTTAGTATAGTTCTAGTAAAAGTGAAGGAAATAATATACCTACAATGACACTTCTCGAGTATAAAATTATGTACCGTTAAACAAGTAACCTCTCAAGGTTGTCGTTAACAACCGTGACCTTAATATTTCAGTCTGACGAAGAAATGCACTTTTATGAATAATAGAAGAGTGTAGAGTGAAATTACCTTAAAGGCGTCCAAGTGGAACAAATGATGTAAATGTTCTATAATTTGCGGTTCTAAATAGGTACTTTAATAAATATTATAATAAATTTATAAAAATATAGATTTACAAGTAGATAAACATATATTACAATATCGGTAATTTAAGACTGAGAACTGTATCAGTACTACAAATTCGCGCTGAGACAAATACATGAGAGACAAGTTAGCGCCTGATATAAATAAAGTGAGTAAAATTAACGCATGGTCAAGTTATCGTCAAATTACTGCTTAGTCAAAAAAGAGTGAGACAAATTTGCGCGTGACAAAATATTCCATTATTCCAATTGAAATTAAAAAGAAAAACTAATCTACCTAACCCGTGGGGTCTGGTGCCAACGGGGATTGCTTAAAAAATGTACATAAAATAAGAAAAATTAAAAAACTTAAAAAAGTGTGATTTGTAAAAATGTTAAGAATATAAAGCACTTCGTTTTTCAATAGAGCATCTATTGAGACACTTTATTTATATCAGGTACTTTTCTCACTTTATATCAGGCACTAACTTGTATTTTATGTATTTGTCTCAGCGCAAATTTGTCGCACATATTCATGATTTGCTTTCTGAATTATAGTGAATAGTGAATAAAATAAGTAAAAAAAGTTACTATTTATTTTGTTTATGTTTTGTAAATTTTATTGCAGTTATAGTGAATTAAAAGTAGTTTAAATACTTTCTTTATATTGGTTTTACTGACCTATAACGAGTATAAGCTTTATGAATAAATAAATAAATAAATAAATAAATTATATAAAAATGTCAAGTGCACAAGTACTCGTAAACGACCTAGTGGCCACAAAGCATTTTCTTTAGAAGAAAACCAGTTATCTAGCGGTAAATAAACCAAAATCAATTTGTAGCGTAAAGTGTAATGTACACTAACCACAAGTAAATAGTTCACTAACTGTAGGTAGTCTAAAAACTATTTAAACTGTTCAACAACCACAGGTGACTAATTTCAGAAATCTTGTTTCACTTACTATAAGTGAACATTTTACCTGTCCCATATAGTATACAACTTTTTATTTGTGGTAAGTAAAAGTTCGTTAACGGTTAGTGATTTTTTTCCGTGTATTATTACACTGTATTACTACTGTAACGAATTACTATTGTATATACTTACTTCTGTAATGGATTACTACTTCAATGAATTACTATTGTATAGGCTTACTACTATAATAGATCACTACTGTAATGGATTACTATTGTAATGGATTACTACTGTAATGACCACTACCACTGTAATGGATTACTACTGTAATTGATTAGTACTGTAATGAACACTACTACTGTAATTGATTAGTACACCAATGGATTAGTACTGTTATAGATTATAACTGTAATGGATTACTACTGTTATGGATAACTACTGTTATGGATCACTACTGTAATGAAATATTACTGTAATAAAATACTACTGTAATTAAATACTACTGTAATTAAATACTACTGTAATAAATTACTACTGTAATGAATTACTACTATAATGAATTACCACTGTAATGGATTACTACTGTAATGAATTACTACTTACTGTAAGGGATTATTACTGTAATAGATTACTACTGCAATGAATTACTACTGTAATGAAATACTACTGTAATGAATTACTACTGTAATGAGTTACTACTTTAATAAATTCCTACTGTAATGAATTATTACTGTAATATATTACTACTGTAATGTATAACTACTGTAATGGATTACTTCTGTGTAACGTATTACTAATGTATTGGATTACTACTGTAATCGATTACTACTTTAATGTAATACTACTGTAATGGAGAACTCCTGTAATAGATTATTGCTGTGTATTTAAGGCAGTAACTCCAAATCAACATTATCATCTTCCTGATTGAAGCAATCAATATATCTCTAATATTTTCTATTTAGATTCAACGGTATCACTATTATGGATGCTTATGGCGTTATAATAATTGCAGTACTCTACTCTACTCTATAATTTTGAGGTTTCTGTTTTAGAATCTAATTTAGAGACACTTGGCATTTTAGTAAGCCTAAGCATGGAAATACAAAATTTTACAAGCACAAACATTTTATGTGCTTTTAACCAAACCATGTATGTGAGATCTGGATGTCTAATAGGTCTTTGTATAATTTATTATAACAATGCGTCCGTATGGAGACCATAAAGTACATATTTAAAAATGTAAACAAATTATTGACAAATAATAAGTATGTACGTTTTTTTAACAACCCGTTCTGTAATATACCAAAAGTCCAGACCAATTCTTTTGTTTACTTTCATAAAAAAACGGCCCATCGTTTCAAAAGAAAAGCAAGTAATTTATCGTGTGAAAACGTATCGCACAATGTAATCCTTTATGAATATAGCTTTTGTAAATCTAACCTTCTAGGGTTCCTCTACTATTATTAAAATATATTGACAAGACTAGTATATACCTATTATTTATTGGTAATTAGTAATTTAGAATTTAAATTTAATTACAGGAACCAACCGTCAGCTGCTTTGTTACTTTTATCTCTCACACATTTCATTTTCAAACTAGACAGATACACATCTAATTAACATATATCTAGTTAGCTACTGATCTATCTACACTACACTTAAAAGAGACATTAGCATAAAAAACAAATTCTTAACCATTCTTCATCTGACAAGATAACTTCGCCCATAATAATTTTACTATAATTTTGTAATTATAGTGGACGGATATTATGGGAAGTGGAATCGTGACTATATTCGGAAACTCATTATTTTATCTTGCAAAAACCATGATTGAAACGCGGTAAACAATATGTATGTAAGGCTACAGGGTGTTAAGTGAATTTTTGACACACTTCAAGTTCATAAAATTTTATTATATTCGATAGTCGTTATATGGGATGGGATAGGTATGTAGGTACACCGAGAGGTACACAGTTCGATAAGAAGAAAGTAATGATCTCACTTCATTTATTTTATACATGTTATATCAAACTCAAACGAGTATTCCTGCTTTTAGTAAATTTTAAAATTATCAATATTTTTTAAATTATTATTATTATTATTAATATTATTATTAGTTTTCAGAGGGCTCATGAATCATTAAAAAATATATTTAAATTAAAAATTCCGAAAAATCCCAACCCTATCATTTGCACTAATACACCACTGTTCTACTCATTATTTAAATCTTATTTTTGATTTGAACACACTTCATGGAGGAAGGATTATTAAGAGTTGCCGTGTCTTTGTAGAAATTTGGCAACATGTTTGCTGGCAGCAACCTGTGGGGGGGGGGGGGGGGGGGGGGGGGGGGGGGGGGGGGGGGGGGGGGGGGGGGAGTAGTAGAACTAATCCTACTCTGTCGGTAATGTAGTTACCGGCAGTTTAACATCAACTCTTACTCTGTCGGTAATGCAGCTACCCGTAATATTATATTTAATTTGAAAATTGGCGGTTTTTTTTTTAAAGGAGAATTTACTTTTGCAATTATTTTCTAACTAATCCGAAATATAGCCATCCAAAATTTTGGTAAGTAGTATTTTTTTAATTTTTAGTGAAATAAAAAACATGTACGTGTAGCTAAAATATGTTCCTCTGGAGCCACTTCTTCAAAATTTCGTATTGTTTAGAAAAGATAATTGCTTAAGTAAATTTTCCTCTTAATTATAATTAAAATTTTGCTTTTTTATTAGCTGTTTGTAATAATTATGAAATGCCAATAAAAATGTAAAATTCTATGACAAATAATTATGAGGGATAAAATAAATATCATAGTGATCCATTACAGTAGTAATCTATTACAGTAGTAATCTATTACAGTAGTAATCTATTACAGTAGTAATCTATTACAGTAGTAATCTATTACAGTAGTAATCTATTACAGTAGTAATCTATTACAGTAGTAATCTATTACAGTAGTAATCTATTACAGTAGTAATCTATTACAGTAGTAATCTATTACAGTAGTAATCTATTACAGTAGTAATCTATTACAGTAGTAATCTATTACAGTAGTAATCTATTACAGTAGTAATCTATTACAGTAGTAATCTATTACAGTAGTAATCTATTACAGTAGTAATCTATTACAGTAGTAATCTATTACAGTAGTAATCTATTACAGTAGTAATCTATTACAGTAGTAATCTATTACAGTAGTAATCTATTACAGTAGTAATCTATTACAGTATTAATCTATTACAGTATTAATCTATTACAGTAGTAATCTATTACAGTAGTAATCTATTACAGTAGTAATCTATTACAGTAGTAATCTATTACAGTAGTAATCTATTACAGTAGTAATCTATTACAGTAGTAATCTATTACAGTAGTAATCTATTACAGTAGTAATCTATTACAGTAGTAATCTATTACAGTAGTAATCTATTACAGTAGTAATCTATTACAGTAGTAATCTATTACAGTAGTAATCTATTACAGTAGTAACTCATTACAGTGGTAATTCACTACACAGTAGTAATCCATTATATGAGTAGTCCATCATCTAACTGCAAAAAGTGGCACGTCGTCGTTTTGAAATTGGGTACAGGGCAGGGGGATAAACAAGATGAACTATGTCTCGATGATGGGCGCGGTCATAGACCTGTGAAATTCAAAGTAAAGTTGCTTATCGATATGTTTTTAGACGTCAATAACAATAAAACGATTCTTTTGCAAGCATTTTCTGTTGTATGGTTTTGCTACTTTCGGTGCCTGAATTACGGCCACGTGACCGGGTCTTTACCCTTTTTAACTAAATTTGGGATATAGCTTAGATGTGGTTTTTCTGAATCTAAGATGAATCAGCGATAGGGTTGATATGAGAAAAATTGTAACCTGGCGAAAATCGGGAACAAAAGCCGAAAAGTTGTTTAACTGCTCGCAATTATTTTATAACTCTAAACTAAGAATATAGCTCTTGCAAGCAATTTTATTCAGTAGATTTACCCCTTTGACCATAAATTAGACTATTTCGATATTTTTTCTCGAAAATTTAGTCTAAATAAAAGACTGAATAGGGTAGAATTACTAAATAAAAACTGCTTGCAAGGACAGTGTTATGCAAACATTTTGAAAGCAATAAATTACTCTTCAAATTTTGGTTAAATTTTTCATCAAAATACAATTTTTTTGCATATCAACCGTTTCACCGACAGAAAAAAATGCTATATATCAAATTTCGCTGAAAACAACAAATCTCCGGTCACGTGACCGAAATCCCTATATCAGAAGTAGCAAAACCGGACGACCGAAAATGCCTGCTAAGGGAGTTTTTATTGTTATTGACATTTAGAATAAAAACCCACTGATAATCAAATTTACTCTAAATTTCACAGGTCACGTGACCACTCCTACCACCGGAACAAATTATTTTTTTATTCACCCGGTTTGGGTACAGGCTACTACAAAGGGCAAGAAAGAAGAGAACGTTCCACTTTATGTAGTCAGGTGAGGTACTATTAGAGTTGTAATTTATTACAAAAGTAATTTATTACAGCAGTAATTTATTACAGTAGTAATTTATTTGAGTAGTAATTTATTACAGAAGTTATCCATTACAGTAGTAATCTATTACAGTAGTAATCCGTTGCAGTAGTAATCCACTACAATAGTAATCTAATACAGTAGTTATCCATTAGAGTAGTAATGCTTTACAGTAGTAATTCATTACAGTAGTAATTTATTACAGTAATAATCCATTAAAGTAGTAATCCATTACAGTAGCAATCCATTTAAGTAGTAATCCATTACAGTAGTAATCAATTAAAGTAGTAATCCATTACAGTAGTAATTCAGTACAATAGTAATTCATTACAGTAGTAATCCATTGCAGTAGTTATCCATTACAGTATCAATTTGATACAGTAGTAGTTTATTACAGTAGTATTTCATTACAGTAGTATTTCATTACAGTAGTATTTCATTACAATAGTATTTCATTACAGTAGTATTTCATTACAGTAATATTTCATTACAGTAATATTTCATTACAGTAATATTTCATTACAGTAATATTTCATTACAGTAATATTTCATTACAGTAATGATACGTAACAGTTGTAATCCATAACAGTAGTAATCCATTACAGTTATAATCTATTACAGTACTAATCAATTACAGTAGTAATTCATTATAGTAGTAGTGGTCATTACAGTACTAATCAATTACAGTAGTAATCTATTACAGTAGTAGTAGTAGTCATTACAGTAGTAATCTATTACAGTAGTAAGCCTTTACTATAGTAATCCATTGAAGTAGTAATCCATTACAGTAGTAAGCCTATAACATAATAGTAATTCGTTACAATAGTAATACAGTGTAATAATACACTACAAAAAAAAATCACTAACCAAGTAAAATGTTTACTTATAGTAAGTAAAACAAGATTTCCGAAATTAGTCACCTGTGGTTAGTGAACAGTTTAAATAGTTTTAAGACTACCTACAGTTAGTGAACTATTTACTTGTGGTTAGTGTACACTCATGAACAAATGTTTAATACTTTGCAGTGATTTATACGTAAACTAATCACAAAAACCCTGTACTCTACATAGCACTCCATGAAAAAGGTGTAGCCCTCGACCTAAGCTCTGTCTTGTGAGCTGTGACCGTCCGGTACGAAAGACAATGCAAAAATACTTAACAAATTAACGCAAATAAGAAATTAAATTAATCGACTCTTATTAGTTCGTTGATATTTCGGTGATGATCGGAACTAAATGTATTAAGGTAGTTCACTCGCGACAGTCGTACATAAAAATATCGCGTAATGGTGAATACCAAAAGTTCGAGATTCTCAATGCTAATAAATTTTATTTTTGTAAGAGACTGTATAAAACACATGTATATAAACAGATATGGACAAGTTATAATTTTATTCAATTTCAACCGGCAAACTCGCAAATATTTAAACGATATGGTATAGAAATTTGTGACTTCCTCATACTAATTTTAAGGGTTTGTTTTGGTTCAAACAGAACCGCTGATTCCAGTTCTCAAACACAGTGGACGAATTAATTTTTCAAGAACACGTCGCGAGTTTATAACAACCTCTTAGCTGATCGAGTGTTACTTTGATTCGTGAAGTGGCTACAATGTTGCCAAGTTGTAATAATTTTACGAAACTACTCTTCAACTGCTTTAAAAATATTTTTATTTTAAAAATCTATATCTTTTTACTAAGATAGTCAAAAAATTCAGCGATTATCTATAAAATTTGATAACTTCTTGATTTATTTAACATTAGTTTTTAAAAAATATGGTAAGAACCGTTTTCGAGATATCTTGAAATAAATGCATTGCTTGTGTACATGATAGGCTTCAAGAGTGTTAATTATGCACATTTTGATGGTTAATATCTCGTTTCACAGATGGTCAAAAAATCTAATTTTTACCTTGTGGATTGAACAATAACAATGTGAAACAGAAAATGGTTATTATAAATACTCCCGAGTGAGATGAGAAATGAAAATGGCTGCGCCCATAGAGTCGCATCTTGTTCTATTGATACAATATGCACATTGGCTTTCTACCCCACTCCAGCTCATTGGTTAGAATCTACTCAGTTCCTTTCCTGGCTAAGTTTGCTTTCTCGTTTCCCAACACACCTTCATGTCCCGACACGTGGCATTTAGCACTTGAGAGACGCAAATAGGTGACTTTTTAGTTTTAAACTGATAGATCTATGTAGATTAGGTGCAATATAAAACTTAATAAAAGAAAGTTCCGATACCTATTCAAGAGTGACCTTATTTATAATCTGATCCGGCCTGGAAGGACTGTTACCAGATCGTGTTTAGGATTCCATGTTGTGTAACAATTTGTAGAGCTAAACGATGACTTGAAAATTGTTTGAATAATAAAGTCTTCTACTTATAAACAGCTTATAATTTAGGATTGTTAACAGTTATTTTAAAGCTGCAATAAATGTTTATTATATTTAATTTTCTTGACAGCTAACATATTCTCTCCTCCGTACTTATAATTATTGGTAATAATTACTTTGGAGTATATAATTTACATTTAGTTAAAATTATTTACATCGTATTTGCATTCATAAAAACTGTAAAATGATTATTTTCAGTATTGGTGTTTTCATAATCTCATCTAAGTATATGTAGGTATATAAAAAAATGTTCAACAACTTTCACAAATCTTTATTTATTCATTTTGTATTGCGGAGAGGTTAGCCGAACACTCCTGCAATATTTTATTTGCCATTAGCAGTTTATGGACATTTTGCTATTGCCTCTAAGTTAAGAAATCAGCATTTAAACATTACAACACCGGTTATTATTCGGTATGAAGACTTAATATAGTTAAGCAATTACTTGCCCGTTCTGCACATTAGATTACATATTTTCTTAATTTGATTCTGTTATTTTGTGATATAAAATTTGTATTAATTAAATACGAAAATGATTACTAGATGTAAGTGTATAATATGATTTTGAAATATTAAAGTGGATATTTTTGGCTTCAATAGAAAATCAATCGTTCGTTATTAGTCGCGGGTATCAGAATATGCAATTAATCCTTGATTAGATTTAAAACAACGCCAGTGTGTTACCGTTAGGGTTTGCAGTAAGGAAATACATTTTTAGTAATTATCATATATTCATTTTGATCGCCTAGAACAGGGATTCCCATACTATTCTTCTCCAAAATGAACTGATACCTCAGACTTCTATAGCCAAATTACTATCTCTAGTTTTTTCATTTTATTACAAAATACTTACCAATTTAAAAATTTTGCGGTGAGTAAACTTGAATCATTTTCTCATCAAAATTTGACAAAATAAATAGACATAAAATTCAGTAAATATCAAGTGTAATAAATAATTATTAATACAAATTACGTAAAAGTACTTAAGTAGGTAAGTATTAAAAAAAAAAACATTCAAATCGCAAAGTAATGATAAAAAAATTCAGTGTGATAGATGAACCTGGTGACTTTCTACCAATCTATCTAAATCTGGTCCAACATTGGTGAGTTGCAGTGTTAAATCTCCGCATTCGTTGATTTTTTTGAGACAAAATGCTGCGTTATTCATGGAATTTATGCATTAAAAGTCGTAGTCGTCTATTAACATAACCAATATGATCCTTCCACTTTAAATATTGGTCAATTAGTACCCCAAGATATTTTATAGAGTCTGTTTGCTCTATGTATTGACAATTGCAATTATCTTTATTAATACAATAGGATGTGTGTAAATAGGAACGTTCGAGCCCGTAACAGCCGTGATTCACCAGGTGAGCGCTTCGGAGAAAGAAATGGCGAACAAAATAAATCTGATGCTAGCAGCTATAGATCCGTCCTTATCCAGTCAAGAAAAGAGACAGGTAAAAGACCTAGTCAACCAATATGAACGTGTCTTTGGTTCTAAAGATGGTAAACCAGGAAGAACGGATGCCGTAAAACATAAGATCGATACAAGCGCAGCTCATCCTATCCGGCAAGCGCCACAAAGACTTCCCCAAGTTAAGAAGGAAGAGGCCGAAAGAGTTCTCCTGGAGATGGTTAGAGACGGAGTGGTTGAACCATCTATGAGTCCGCGGGCCTCTCCCGTGGTTCTGGTTAGGAAGAAAGATGGATCAACACGATTCTGCGTCGACTACCGCAAGCTTAATGATGTCACCAAGAAGGACAGTTATCCTTTATCAAGAATCGATGACGCCCTCGATTCCTTGGCATTTATTCTGGATTCCGACGCCAGCAATATAGGAATTGGTTTCGTTTTGTCACAGTTGCAGGATAGTCAGGAAAAAGTCCTCGGTTGTTTCAGTAAGACGCTGTTAAAACAGGAGAGAAACTATTGCGTCACCAGGCGAGAACTTCTTGCCGTTGTAAAGTCCGTTGAGCATTTTTATAAATACCTCTATGGCACAAAATTTCTAATTAGGACCGATCACGCTAGTTTGAAGTAGTTACTTAATTTAAAATATCCAGAAGGTCAAGTAACAAGATGGTTCGAAAAGCTACAGGAATACGATTTCGAAATCTTACATCGATCGGGAGTAAGTCACCGTAACGCTGATGCCCTCTCCAGAAGACCATGCCAACCGAATTGCTTCTATTGTAGCTGCCTGAAGCAGAAAGAGGAGAACCTGTACCGCATTAAAATTGTCAGTGATGAATGGACACGCCCGAGAAGATTCAGGATCGGCAGGAAAAGATCCTATTTTGATGAAAATCAGAGATTGGAAATCGATCAATCGTCGTCCAACTTGGCAAGAAGTGTCGTCGTCTTCACCGATGTTAAAGTCATACTGGGCACAGTGGAATTCCTTTATAGTGGAGGATTAAAAGATTGATTGAAAATCCTGACGGAAAAGCACCTTATAGTCCCAAAAATTTGCATACCAGAGATATTAAAATACCTCCATGATGGAACTTCAGGGGGTCATCTAGGCGTAAAGAAAACATTGCAAAAGGTACGTGAAAGATTCTACTGGGTAAATTGTTCCGACGTCAGGGATTGGTGTCGAACATGTACCACTTTTTCATCAAGCAATGGGCCTCATCGTAAACCTAGGGCTAAGATGCAACAGTATATTGTAGGAAACCCATTTGAAAGAATTGCCGTATATATATACTGGGCCGCTTACCGCAGAGCGACGCAGGGAATAAATACATATTCGTAGTGATGGACTATTTCTCTAAGTGGGTAGAAGCTTATGCTGTTCCCAACCAGGAAGCTGCCACATTAGCCGACATGCTAGTGAAGGAATTCATAAATCGATTTGGAGTGCCACTTGAATTACATTCGGATCAAGGAAGGAACTTTGAAAGTGAACTATTTCAAGAAGTTTGTAAGAAACTTGGAATTCTAAAAACCAGAACCACAGCACTTCACCCTCAATCTGATGGAATAGTGCAACGAATAAATCGAACTTGTCAAAGGTGGTTTCCGAAGATCAAAGGGACTGGGACCAACACATTACATTCTTTTTGATGACGTTCCGATCGGCAGTGAATGAGTCTTCAGGTCAGACACCTGCAAAAGTCTTGTTTGGTAGAGATTTGAGATTGCCATGTGACTTGGTATTTGGTTGTAAGCCTGGTGATGACACGGCTGGAGAAGACTATGTCTGTGATCTTCGAAAGAAGATGGAAGATACTCACGAATTAGTCCGTACTAATTTGCAGCTAGCTAGTAATCGCATGAAGAGGCATTATGACAAAAGAACAGAACAGACCAGCTACCAGGAGGGAGATTTCGTCTGGCTGTATAATCCACGAAGAAAACAAGGTATATGTCCTAAATTACAAAGGAACTGGGAAGGTCCGTACACCGTGAAAAAGAAAATTAATCACGTCATTTACCGAATTGTCAAGGCTCCCAGAGGGAAACCCATGATCGACTTGCACCGTTTAAAGGGGACCATACCGAAGATTGCGGATACAACCACAACAAGTCGGATAACATCAGCATTCCAGGAGGAATGCATCTAAAGAAGGGGGCAGTATAACGAGTTAGCCGGTTAGTATTACCAAGGTACTAGGAGGAAGATGTTTAGTTGCCACCATACTTAAAGATTATATTTTGTCGGAATTGGTATTAAAAACACAAAACATCGAATCTACATTTTCGCAGCGTTAATGCCTATGCCTAAGACAGGTTGGGAAAATATGATAATAAAAAATGTAAGAAAATTATTGTACATTGAAAATAAAAAAAAATATTTACCTAAATAAAGTGAAAAAGATAAAGTATTTTTTCTTTTCTATTAGTTTTTCCCCTCGTTTTGTATCGGGCTAGTTATAGCTTATCTTTAAGTCATAGCTACGAATAGTAAAAATAAATACTTATTAAGAATTTTTTTACGATCTAAATTCTCATTAATGGAAGAAACAAGGGTAATCTACTTAAGTACTTTATAACTTAACCCAGGTAATGTAATGGTATGAAATGGAACTGTCAATAATTATTTTGGGAGAGACGGTACAAACTGGGACAAAAACAGGTATAATATTTGCGCGGTACAAACTGGGACGACCATCCATTTAAACGAGTATGTAAATAAGTAAAATTTACTAAATCTATTATTTCTTAAAATATCAACGCCTTTGGATTGTAACGTATTATTTCAACTCTTACTACACTCTTCTTCCTCTTTTACTATAGTGTGATGATTAACCTGTATAAATTTAATTTATAATTTGTATAATTTAAATTTAATATTTATGTTATTTGTATCTATAGATTACCAAATTCAAATGTTTCAGTTTTTTTAAACAATTTGGAATCTTTGCTAAGTAGATTTTCTACATCATCTAAAATAGTTTTGACAGGTGACTATAGGTGAAATAGGTGAAATATAGATTATCTCAAGGTTGATGATAATATTACTATTAGATTAAAAAAATTATTAATTTCCTTTAACTTAAGTATGGATGTTTAGAAACCAACAAGGATAACGGAATGTACAGAAACGTTACTTGACTATTTCTGTACGTCTTACGAACCTGCTAATATCGTGTACAATGAATCCCAGCGGTCTGTCCGATCATGAAGCCGTTTTAGCTTCGATATCTCTTGAGCATAAGCTTCCTAAGACTAATTCTCGTCATGGTCGATTGTTTAGTAAATCTAATTATGGAAAATTTCATTCAGTATGTAAAAATTTTAATTGGTACAGTTGCTTTACTGGTATATCTCCTTTTAACGATTTTTATTTAAATTTAAGCAAATTTTTTAATTCGTCTTTCCCTATTCAAAAAATAAAAATTAAGCCAAAAAAGTCGTGGATTACAGCTGGTTTAAGATGTTCATAAAAAATATGAGATCTCTCAATTATATAAAAAAATTTACGCAAAATAATTTATTTTGAAACTATTATTATCGCTACAGATCTTTATATAGAACACTTACAAAAGCTAAAGATATGTATTACTAGAATTGAGAGCTCAAAAAATAAGGCAAGGGAAACTTGGTCTATTATTAATGAATTGAGAGGCAAAAGTACCCATAAATCATGCAATGCAAATATAAATCCTAACGATTTCAATACAATTTATTGCAATATAGCTGAAAACATAACAAAAAATCTAAATAGAACAACTGACCCATTAAAATTTGTAAAATCGTCACCAATTAAATATTCAAAACAAATTCCTTAGAAATATTAAAAGTTTGTAATGACATACACAACAAAACTGCATCAGGATATGATGAAATGTCAGTAAAAAGTTTTCAAAACTTACCTACCTCTGTATTAGACGTTTTATCCATTTTAATAAATAAAAGTTTTAATGAAGGTACTTTTCCTCCTTTTCTTAAAACAAGTGTTGTGGTTCCATTATATAAGGGAGGAGACTTGACTAAGTCATCTAATTTTAGGCCCATATCTTTAATTCCGACACTGGGAAAAATTATTGAGAAACTTGTAAAAACTCGACTAGTTAGATATCTAGACCAAAATAATATATTGAACATAAATCAGTTCGGTTTTCAACGCAACAAAAACGTATCGGATATTGTTTCTTCTTGTTTGGAATTAGCTTATACAAGTTTAAATTTCAACGAGGCCGTAGCTGCAGTATTTTGTGATCTGACTAAAGGTTTTGACTGTATCAACCACGGAGTACTGCTGCAAAAGCTTGAAGTTTATGGCATAAGAGATGTGGCATTGAGTTGGATGAAATCTTACCTTTTGGGTCGCAAACAGTTAGTCCGACCGAACTGTTTCAGACTCGAACACAAGTGACATAAAATGGGGTGTCTGTCAAGGTTCTGTTCTTGGGCCCACCCTGTTTTTAATTTATATGAATGATTTAGGTAAGTTAAATATCTCAGGAAGTTTCACTCTATTTGCTGACGATACTACTATCTTGTGGCAAAATAAAGACGTCAATATTCTTTATGCAAATATTATTCTATAAAACATGGTGCACTGCAAATTTTCTGTCATTAAATTTTAAAAAAACAAAAATACTAACCTTTAAATGTAATATTTCTAATATTTTAATAGATATGGATACTGTAGAAGCCACAAACTGTACAAAATTTTTGAGTTTAAATATCTACATGGATTTGAAATTTAAATCTCATGTGTATCCACTGTTAAAAAAACTCGCATCGGGTTGTTATGCCATTAGAACCACCTCTCATGAATTAGGAGTTTCTGCAGCAAAAACTGCATATTATGCGTTAGTTGACTCCCAGTTGCTGTTCAGTTTTGGGGAGTCTGTTCTGCCGAGTTATTTGACAGAGTCTTTATAATGCAGAAACGGGCAATAAGGTTCTTATGTGGAGCACACAGATTAGTTTCATGCAGACCGCTGTTCTTAAAACAAGAAATATTAACATTAACATCTTTATTTATCTTAGAAACTTGTTGCGTGATCCATAAGAACAAGTCGAAATATAAATCGAATACAACCCATGTAACTCGCCAAACGGGTAACTTGAAGTTGCTTATTCCCAAAACTGAACTTATAAGAATTGTTTTAGGAAGCTGCTCAGGAGATTTCTGTTAACTAGGCTGTATTATTATAATATTACAGAATTTTATAATGACAAGACACTGTGATATGTGTTTTATTTTGTTTTGTTCTATATTATTTTAGATGTATGTATTAATGTTTGTTTATATTTTAATGACTATTTATTTATTTATTTATTTGTAATTTGTACAATATTTGTACAATATTGTGTTTGTCAATAAGTATTTTAACTTGGACAATAAACATATATTCTCTCTCTCTCTCTCTCTCTATATCTTCATCCCTTACCATCTCATTATTTGAAATATTACTACTAAAAAAAATATAGGATCGCCAAACAACTGGTAAAAATAGCAGATATACCAGTAAATACCCAGAGAATAGTAGGAACAAAATAAAAATAAATTTGTAATATTAGTGAGAAATTTTTAAAAAACAAGAAAATGGAATTTTCATAACAACGATCTAATATCTAACAAATAAAACTAGAATAGAATTAGATGCAAAATGAGGAGAGAAGCAGTGGTGATAAGAGACGTTAAAATTAAATGGGATGAAATTGGAAAAACTACAGACGACGAAAAAGAGTGGAAAATATATGTGATCAAAAGAAACAATAATTCAACTTCCAAGATAGCAGAAAAGAAAGTATGCACAAAATAACGTTTTAAAAGGCTGCTATTTCATATTGTATAGATAAATCTAACTTTTATATCTTGAATCTTCAACCTCTTAAATTAATAATTATATCTAATAATAAATTACTGTGTCCATTTCTCTTTCACGATTACAATTTTTAATCTTTATCTTTTTTATCGATTCCACGAACTATATGCAATATAAACTACTAATAGATACGTAGGAATGCTACTTCCCTAATAATTTTTATTAGGAAGATTTAAGAAACCATGAAGCAATATTGATAAAATGTATTACCATTATTACTTCATGTAAGCGTAAGTACTTTTGTTACGTAATTCGATTAATCGGGATGAGTTTCAATTAAGTTGGTTAATTTTATGGGAAATTTTTTAATCACGAAGCGAGAACAATAACACGCTAGGTAGAGAAAGTAAAATGGTATGAGCATTATTGTTGTATGTAATGGTAGATACATTTTAATTCTTTGTAAGCACATTGTTAGATTGTTATGTATTCAGAGGTTATTCTGCTATTGAGTATGTTTTCGGTGAAAACAGTAATTAATAACAAAGATTAATTAATTAAATTGTGAACATGACAAAATACGTTAACTACTGGGACTGGGTAATATGTTTTATCGGACATATTCAAAATTACACCTTACTGATCATATATGGTAAAATTTTCTTAGAATTTTAATTATCTCGAAATAAATCGATAAAGTTTATATCATTATTATGTATTACAATTAAAAATTTGTATTTTTATTTTTAACAAATGTTTGTTTTCATTACACAATAGGCCGTATTTATAAAAATGAAGTGTTTCCTTTAGAGGTAAAGGTAGAAGTAAAAGGTATAGCTCACAAGGAAAAGGTAAAAGGAAAAGGTTTTGCTTTACTTCGTATTTATTAGATTTTCCTTTTCTTTACAAGCAAATCCTCGCAAAAATGGAAAAGGGATACATACGCGAGTTAGGTAAGTAAGTTGCTGCCGAACAAGTTAAAACTTGCAGTTGCAGGGGAGGGGTCATATTAAGAGCAATCCAGTCCCTTCTGACGTCACACCTCACGGATCTAACAACCTCCCCTTAAAGTATTTGGAACCTTGTTCGCTACATAAATTTGGCAATGTCGTTTGTCGTGCGCTGAAGAATATTCATAGGATTGGGTAAGGTCTGATAACAATTACATGAACACAGGTATATATATCATCAATTGGCGAAATAATTCGTTGGCTATCGCCGCCTACTGGGGGTTTAGTGGCTTGTTAATATTATAGGAATGTACAGTTCATCAAATTTCTAGAGGCTTTCGACGGCTAGACAGAGAAAGCACTACTGACAGGCATCCCGACGGATTTACGCAATGAAAGTACACTCTGCGCATCAAGTATTTCACTATTTCATTCAGACGTAAATGTCAGATGTAAATTTCGCTAAAACATTTCTTTTATTTTCGTTTGTGTTTTTTGCTCATTACAGTTTAATAAACCCTAAGTATGGAGTTTAATAGCAAATTAAGAGGCCGCGTGATTAACAGTCAATCTCGCGAAATAATAGCCAATGTTATAGAGTTTATGAGAAGAGAAGGAAACTTTAATTCACCTTCAATACCATTTAAAAATGTAAATGATCGTGTTGCTGCAACCACAGGAGTATCTAAAAACACTGTCGTCCGCATTTCTGGAGAGAAAAAAAGAATCGATAACCGTGAGATATCGGAATTTTCATCACCAAGAAAAACCATTAAAAAACCAAAAACAGTTAATGATATAGATGAAGCTGCACAAGAATCAAATTTTATTTTTTATTATTAGATAGCTATTTTTGTTTCTGAGTTGTGTTCATTTACAGGCTCAATTTTTTTCCGTTTCTCCTTTTTGATTTTATATGGGGTTTCAAGTTGTTTTTGACTTATTTCGACGTAAATCACAACAACACACTTTTTTAATAAAGCAAACAAGTGGTAAGAGGTATATGTACGTGTAAACTACAATTACAAAAAATTGATATGAAACCCATGAAACCACCAACAAAAATGTAAAGCTAGCTTCCGTACTAGAACATGGTGTCATTCGTCGAGATAATTTATCGTTTTGTTTAATAGATCAAGAAATGTAAATATTCCCCTGTTATTTTTTATAAAATTATAAGAGAAATAAATTTTTTTCTAAATAGTATAGTTTATTTTGTAGAAAAACAAAATTTCGAAAATTTTAGTAATGTTTCAGAAACAACCGTTATTAATAATAATATAAAATATAAACTATTTCCACGATTTACAAAGGCCTACAAAAAAATTATAGGTATTGTCCGCTATCCTATAAAATTTATATTTTCTGACTCAATTTCAAAAGGTTGAAGGAATTCCAAAACACCTTTTATGGCATAATAATTATTTTCAATTCTACATACTATCTTTAGCTGCTTTTAAAAACGTTCTAAGAAAGTCCAATCAGACCAATTTAATCCCTAAACTATTCCACACTTTTAAAATTTAATTACCTAAAAATATTAAAAACTATTTAAAATAACTTGTTTAGCAGACTGTACAATAGCTATCTTAGTCACACGTAGCGCGTTCTCTGTCTGGGCGTCGAACACCTCTAGAAATTTGACGAACTGTAGGAATACTATTTTTAAACCAAAAAACTCAAATATTTTTTATTTATTGATAGTTATAGATGATATACAGGGTGTCCCGAAATTAGACGGTCATATTTTAACAGCGTAATCTAAATCCTAAAATAGTAGTAAAAGTTCATATAAATATAGGTCCGAAAACGTTTCTTTTCCGAGATACAGGGTGTTAAAGGTGAAGTCCTGATACCACACTTTTGTAAATATTTTCTAAACGTTTAAAGATAATTAGGTAAAATTTGGTACAAATACTTACCTTTTAACGCTCCATTTATTGGACCAAACCCCAGTTTTTGATCATCTTCTTAGGTGGGTAAATTAGGGGGAGCTTAGGGTAAAAATTGCTCTAAGTTTTTTTTGTTGATAGTTTTTAACATTTTTGACTATAAAATTTGGAAAACCAATATTTTCTGTATAATAAAGCTGCATTTGTTGCATCTCGTTAGGACGCGCCATTTTCAAGAGAAAAGCATGTTACCTTATTCGAAAGTGTAAACAATAATTAGTAGGTCTGTAGAATCAGAAATTTTATTTTTTTTTTAACTTTGGAAAACCGGTAAATAAAGAAATTTTAGAAAATATTTACAAAAATGTGCCATCTGGACTTCACTTGTAACACCCTGTATTTCGAAAACGAAACGTTTTCGGACCTATGTTTATATAAACTTTTACTCCTATTTTTAACCGACTTCAAAAAAGGAGGAGGTTCTCAATTCGTCGTAATATTTTTTTAATTTTTTTTTATGTATGTTCAGCGATAATTCTTTAACACGGTATCCGATTTCAATGATTCTTTTTTTGTTAGTAAGGGGGTACTTTAGGGGTGGTCCCATATAAATTTGGTTAAGATGTGGTGACGGCATCTGCACGTTTTTGAATTCGGTTTTTTTAAATTTTTAATTTCTAATACTTGTAGGATGTATTACACTGTTAAAATAGGACCGGCTAATTTCGGGACACCCTGTATATTGGAAATTCGAAATAATAGTTATGACAGCGGTGTTCCTCTAATTGTAATTGGACCCTAGGTATATGGATACGGAAAGTGATGAATTGAAGATAGGTAAATTGTAAATTGTAAATTGAACAACAAATATAAGTACACTTAAATAAGTATATTAATATAACAATTTTTTATTGTCTGTATAAAATTTTTTTTTCACATTGATTATTAAATTAAAAAAATAACTATTAAAACACGAAATGTTAATTTTTTCTCTTTTACAACACAAAATATACAATACTGTTGAATCAAAATTTTCTCTTGGCAGCAGGTGGTTTTTGTGACGCGACAATTATGATGCTTTGTATCTCATGAATTAAAGCTAATTCTCTTTCAATCTTAAGGTGATCACACCCCTTATAATTTTTGGACAAGAATATCTCAAAATATTTAAATTTTGGCAAAATAAATTAGGCAATAATATCTAGAATATGCAAATATGCATATATTTTAATGTTTTAATTCCTTCCAGTTTTCGAAAAAAACTAAAATGACTTTAATTTTGAAATATCATAATGAAAATAAATGCATTCCTCGACAGCACTATTCTTAATATAATCCCCAAATTTAAGCTCCTTAATGATTTCTTAAAATTCGCAAAAATTAGTGGCTAAAACGCCTCGTTAAGTGCTATCTTCTGGTGTAAACTGGTGTAAATTGTTGCAAGAAACGAATAATGACAGAGTGTACGATACGATAGTTACAAACGCGTTACACCAGAAGCACTTAACGAGGAGTTTTAGCCACTAATTTTGGCGAATTTTAAAAAATCATTAGCAAGAATTAAGAGTTTAAATTTCGGGATTATATTAAGAATAGTGCTGTTGAGGAATGCATTTATTTTCATTATCATATTTGATTTTTTTTTCTCGGAAACTTTAAAATATAGGCATATCCAGTTAATATTACCTAATTTATTTTGCCAAAATTTTAATTTTTTAACAAAATTACTTTTTGAAAAATCCTTGTCCGAAAATTATAAAAACTTTTTTTCGAGATGAAGTTTTATGAAATAATTTTGTAACTTGAAATCCTTGTCTTATTTAAAAAAAAAAATTATTTTTAAATTTTTTTCCCAAAACCAATAGCTTCATAGAAAAAAAAATACTGTTTTCCACTCAATATATTAAAAAAAATGATAAATTAGGGTGATTATTTTTTTCAAGAAAAAAAAAATAAAACAAGGATTTCAAGTTATAATTTTATTTCATAAAAGTTCATCTCGAAAAAAAGTTTTGATATGAAATAATGTAAGTGTTGCTAATTTCACCCCCCTATAATGTAACAGGAATATTGAAAAAAAACCCGTGGTTAGTCCTTTGCGATTACAGAATTTCAAGTTTCTAGCTTTACTGAAATGTTAGAAAAAAAATAAAAACTCAATTATAGTCACCACCTTTGTAGGGTGATATCTCGGAAAAGGGTGAGCTGAGGAAATTTTGTTATAGGAAAGACCCATCTTAATTTCATACGAGCAATCACTTCCTGAATTTTGTCGCATGTATTTAGAAACACCCTGTATATTACACATTTTTTTAAACGGGCAAAATTCTTGACAATCTCTTTTCCCGAATTGGCACATGTCGTATTTCTCTAGGATTTACTAACTCTGGAAGCAAACAAATAAAATAGAAATTTGTCAGCTGTGCATTTTTGCCTTCCAGAATTTTTCATTTCATAAATTAACTAAAAACTAAATTAAACAAAAACCTAACAACGCCTCAACAACAAACTAAGACGATCACAATAATTTCGCACCTCTTCAAAAACAACTACCTATTTTTCGACACAGGAATTAACAAATTTGACTAAACAGCAGCCACCCTTTTAACCACGGGCTTCATAGACTAGCAGCGTTGCCATATTCACTGGTGTCATTGTTTTAATAAAATTAGTATCGGAATGAAAACTATGTTAATCTTTGGTCCTGTTTAAAATTGGTAATCTTTTTAAAAAAAGTTATTTAGAAAATAGTTAAGATATTTATTATAGAATGACGCTAAAGAGCCAAAAAATTAAATTTGTTAAAAAGTTGAATTTTTTGTTGTTTCTCTTTAAAAATATAAGTTTTTCGCGATTTAGCGTCATTCTTGGTTCATTTTTAGAACGATTGGCCTGAACCGTTTTTTTTTACAATTTTTTTTAACTGCCTCAAATGTAAAATTGATTTTTGGCGGAGGAACGCCCGTCATGTTTGCTCTTAATGTTATTATAGTAGTATACCGGGGCATGTGAGAGTGTGTGCTGGTAAATATAAATATAGAAAGTTTTATTCGGAGGTTTTATTTTACATTTGATTGAGCTTTGTTCAATATTTGTAACTGAAGATGACAAGTGACGAGGAAGTGTTAGACGACCAATTGGAGTCACAAGATAGCCGCTGTGAGCAATCTGAATGTATGTTTATTGCCGAAAGATTAAAAACATACCCAGAAATATTGGAAAAAAAGCGAAAAAGCAAACGGCTATGGAAAAAGTTGTCACAGAGTACAGACAGCTGTATGGAAGAGACATAACCTTGAAAACATTAATGAAAAAGGTGGGTAATATGAAGAAAAAACTGAAGAAGAAAACCAACAAGAACAAAACGGGTAACAAGAGAATTACACAATCATGGGAAACTATAATGATGGAAGCGATGAATGCGGATGTTAACCCCACCGTTGCGGTAAGCCAATAAAAGTACAGAAGTCTGTAGATATTTTATGGTATCCAATCACGATATTTTTGCAGGCCGCCTAGAAGTAGGAGGACCATTGCAGTTTGATTGTCATGTCACAGCCCAACTTTCAATACAACCAGCGGCAAAAACTGGCAAACGAAAGTCAGCAACAACTGAAGAAGGAGCCATCGCACATGAAACCGAGGAAACCAGAAAATTATCTAACAGGCAACTTCAGTGCTGTTAGAACAGCTCAAGGTTGTTCGTCTTCAGCAACAGTACTTTATTGCCAAACCGAAGGAGCGAGACCCACATGCTCCAGCATTTTCCACGAGAGTAGAAAAACATATGAAATCTTGTAATAATACAACTAAGTTTTATTTTAGAAAATAAACTTCTTAAAATTAAATGAAACTACATGTTCGAAAATAAAACCAAAATTATTTGTTTTCTTCTGTATTTTTGCAAATGTTTTTCATCACCTTCGGAATATTCTCTATTTTCACTCGATAGACATATTTAAAAATAGGAAACCGCCCTTTTAACTGTCCAAAAGCTTGTTCTATAATCTCTCTATCTCTTTTTAATAATATAATAAAGGCAGCCTGTGCTGCATTTTCTACGTCAGAGAAAGGTGTCATCAGATAGGGCATTATATCATAGCCACTCTCCCCCAATAATACAGTTTTTGTCGTCCGCCGCATCATTTCATGAGCAGAAGAGTTTTTTCAAATTCGACTGTCATATATGGAGTCGGGCCACCGTGCATTGATATTAATAAAAACGTAATTATGGTTACATATGTCCTGAACATTATTACTAGCATAATTTTTTCGATTTATATATTCATCCTCAAATAGACGAGGCTTTTCAATTTCAACATGCGTGCAGTCGATAGCTTCTATTGCAGTTGGGAAATTTTTGCCCATTTTACTTTGGCTTCTATAATTTCGTTTTCGGTCGATGAGAACTTAATCCATTCATCCGCTTTGCCCGCAATGAGACCAAGTGTGGTACCGACCATTCTGGAAATTGCAGGCTGTGTACATCCCATTTTCTCACCAATACCGCTCTGGAAGCCCGGATCTGCCATGTACCGTAAAAATGTTTTCATTTTTTGTACTGGTGAAAGCATACCTCCTCTGGTTTACAAATTCTCGCCGATAAAGTACTGTGCTAACCATTGCACATTATTTTCGTCAAACCGAAAAAGGCTTCAAGAGTCGCACTCACATGTAGTACGTCTTTCTTTGTAAAGTTTTCGTGCGCGTGCTTGTACTACATTCGCCATGAAAACTTTGAATTCAATAAATAATTCACTTCACAATTAAACACCTTCGCCCTACAAGAATATATAAACGACTGAAGTAAATAATCATTTATTACCGAACTCCTCTCGACTAGATGCATATTTTCTGAAGCAAATCCTTTAATTTTAAAGCAAATACTTCTGTTTATAAATACCAAAAAAGTAAAACCTTCTCCTTAGGATCAAAATCTTTTCCTTCTTATTTTTATGAATAGAATGTGAAGTAAATGCTTCGATTTCTGCAAGTAAAAGCAAATTCTCTTTTTTATGAATACGGCCTATTATGTCAATGCTAAAGAGGCGTGGGACTATTCTATTGGGGTACAAAAAAATACTATAAATGTTATTTTTGGAAGAGGGCAAATGTAATTCATACAAAACTGTGAAAGCAGTCAAATATTTATTAAACCTACCCCTTTTTGTTTTTCATTTTTGGCACAGATTAAATGTTTTTTGGCGAATAAAAGTATATAAAGAATTTCGACTGTTAAAATTGCGTTCAATTATTCTTGAACCGCATACCGGCGAGACTTTCATTTTCTCAGTATTGATTTGGTTCTTGTATTTCACCGCGTCTTGAACTTGACCTCTTTTCAGAGATCCGTATAAGACCTCTAGAAAACAGACTCTGTCGTTGGTTTGAATTAAACATCTATCAAATTAAACGTTTTTTAATGATTCAGTGAAGCTTCAGTCTGACCAACCGCAGTGGCGTACTCAAATACATTTTTATTTAACAATTCCCTTTTTAGCATTTTTGCTCCCGGATTATAAACAAGTATTAAAAGTAATTTTAAAAAATCGAGTTCAAAAACGTGCAGATGTCATCACCACATCTGGAACAAATTTATATGGAACAAACTGAGGTACCCCCCTTACTAACAAAAAAAGAATCATAGAAATCAAATTAGGTGGTTAAAAATTATCGCTGAACATACTTAAAAAATGAAGAGTTTGAGGATTTTTTTATGGACTTAATTATTTGATTTTGACCAGTTACCCCCTAATAAAAAATAATCCGTGAAATTGGACGTTAAAGAACTATCGCTGAATATACATAACAAAAAATATTCCGACGAATTGAGAACCTCCTCCTTTTTTGAAGTCGGTTAAAAAAATAATTTGGGGGTGGTACGGCCCTTATTGTTCCCTCCAGGAGCAGCCATTGATTGCTAGTGCAAACAAAATCGACCCGACTATGATTATTATTGAAAATGTTCATACTGAGTGGAATTCAAGTTCAGAAACTCGCAAATATCTCAAGAACGACTTATCGACTGTGCTTGATTCGTTACCTTCGTGAAGATTTGTCGAAATACTCTGTAAATTACTTTATTTTTAAATTCCTAGTTTCGTTTTAAGCATGTTTTATGTACGTTAACGTATGCTTAACCGAAATCTTCACGCAATAAGTTTCATTTTAATGACATACACTATAATGCAATGCTTTTATTTCATGTGCTTTTTCCAGTGGATTATCTAAGACTAGTGGAATTTTGTCAATGGCTCCAAAATAATCTTGCACAGCTTTTTTCTCAGATGAGGCTTGGTTTTTTCTTTTTGGATGTGTTAATTTATAGAATAAAAGGAAGTGGTCAACTGAGCTACCATTACATCCCCAAAATGTCGTAAATAAATACTCGGCCTATTCATAAATCAACTGGATGATGGGGATATACAAAATAGTCATTTCTAACAAGATGGTGCAACAGCACATACGACTAGAAAAACAATGAGAATATTTTGATAACAGAATTATAAGCAGAAAAACTGAAATACCATATCTACCTAGGTTTTGCGATTTAATTGAACGTCAATTCATAATCTGGAAGAACTGAGAAATTGTATAACAGAAAAGTGTGAAGAGATCAACGTTTTTGCTGGAGGGTTAATTTGTGTTTAGGCGTAAATTGACAAGAATTTCAACAATTTCTGTAGTTTTATGTACATTCTGACAGAGCTGCAGCACTGAATACTTTATGTACTTAAAAAATTACTTAAGTACAAAAACTACTCAAGTACTGTACTTTAAGTACCTGCAAAAATGCCTGTACTTGTACTTACATTTTTAAGTTTTTGTCGTTGTACTTGTACTTAAACAGTAAAATTACTGTACTTTTTTACTTAAAATAGCGAAGAAAGAAGGCAACTAAGTACTTTAAAAGTACTTAAGTACTTATAACATTCTTAAGTATGTCAATGTACTTAAATACCCAGAATGTACTTCAGTACTTCAAAAATTTTAACGCTTTTTTCTAGTTTCAACAGGATTTTTCTTGTCTTATTACCGATCCAACGCGTCACCATGTCACCTAATAAAAAGCCATCGCAAAAGTCATTTGACAATAAAGTTATAAAATTTGTTATCGACGCTATATCACCAATTTCAATTGTATCCAACCCTAACTTCGTAAATTTATTTGACGGAATGAACGTTAAAGTTATGGGCCGTTCAGCAGCAACAAAAGCAATTGAGGAAATGTATCAGAAAATGGGCCAAATTATTAAATTAGATGTTTCGCAAGTAAATTATGTATGTACTACCGCCGACATATGGTCTTTCAAGAGTCGAAGCTTTATTGTCCAAGTAACATTTTTAAGAGAATAAAGTTTTATTTATGTTTTATTAGGATTTTGTAAAAGCATAAAAATTAACAATTATTTTATTACAGTTATTTTTTTTGCTAATAGGACTGCAGGATAAATTGATCTTATTACTTGGTTTTATAGATTCCTTTAAATCTGTTTAAGAAAACTAGTTTATCCTAAAGTAAACTATGCTTTATCGCTGTCCTGTAAGAGTTAATTAATAAGTAATTTTAGAACTATTTACTTTTAAGATACTCCTAAGGTGTGTTTGGTGTTATTTTTTAGCTGTTATCTTAAGTAGGTTTGAAAACTTAGTTTTAAAAAGTGTTTTGATATATTCGATATTTACAATGTTATTTTCTATTAAATAACTTTCGGTAAATAGATTAGAATCCGTATAATAATCTTTTTTCACGTACATTTCATATATTGTAAGGCCCATCATTTATTACGACCCACCTTGCCCACTTTTAACAGTACTTTGGTGTGTGTTTGAAAATTAAAGAAATAACAAGTGTAATTAAACAAATTAAACATACACTATATAATAATTAATTTCTAATATGGCAGTCTTCCCAACATGTTTGCAAAATCATTCTGTCAGAGAGTATGATAAAACAAAATAAAGCTAAAACAGTTTAAAATTTAATTCTCTTAAAATTGATTAGTTTTGTAAAGTTTTTATGCCTATCCCACTTATTATCATAATCTTAAAAAAGATTTAAAAATGGTTTAATAAAATTCTTAATATACTTTTACGGACTTTGGCTTAAGTCTAATTAGTCTTAAGAAATTGTTTTAAAAATACTCCTAAGAACCGTTATAGGATTCTCCCTTTTACTCTTAAAGCAGATTTATAGCAGCCCTAAGGCTATCTTGCGGATTCAAAAGTTTTATCAGTGTCTCAAAAAAGGGTTTTATGGTTACCTTGTATACTTTATTAAATCTAAAAATGTTACTTGGGAGGGGTGACATGCCATTGGCTGGATAAAGACCTCAAGCGACACTCAGTGGCATTAGCATGGGAACCCATTCATATGATCGAATTGCGGAGACTTTGCAGTACATTCACAAAAAATACAATTTAGATACAACCAAATTATTAGCCACTGTAACTGACAATGGTTCCTACTTCGTTCAGTGTTTTAAGGAGTTTGGTTTAACATAGATAATAAGAAACACTCTACTGAAGAAGACAGTGAGTCTGAAGAAAAAGAAGATGAAGTCGTGTTTAACCCTATCATTTTATCAGACCCTGAATCAACTCTCGACAGTTCTAATTTTACACAGGAAAGATATTTGCCACAACACATAAGATGTGCCTTACATACCATAAATCTCATTGCAACTACCCATTACAAAAATTCGGTAAATGGTTTATTGCCTTTGCGACAAAACACACAAATATTTTCCAAATGTTCTAAGTTGTGGAATAAATGCGGACGGCCGAAATCGGCTGAGATAATACAAGAAGAACTTGGACATAAGTTAAAAGTTCTAGGAATTACCAGATGGAACTCCACTTATGACGCTGTAGTCCAAATTGTTTCCGTCAAAGATAAGTTAGAAGTTCTATGTGATAAACTTATGATTCCGGTATTTAAGGAACATGAAATATCCTTTTTAGAGGAATATATCAAATTAATGCAGCCTCTGGCTGAAACATTAGATTTTTTACAGGGAGAGCATAACACCTATTATGGGTATCTGCTTCCTAGCTTAGTTTTGATGAAAACTAAACTTCAAAAGCTGAAAATATTAGGCGATATAAAACAGCTATCAGTGCCTTTATAGACCATAATTAAGTCTGTTGGACAAAGATTTAAAGAATTTTTAACCAAAACTACCGTAATTGGCGCCGTAGTGTGTCCACGATTCAAAATGCGCTGGTATAACGCCTTTAAAGACTTAAATGTTACCATATACAAAGAAATACAAAACTGGGTAGTCTCGGCTGTCGAATACCTTATCAGCCAGGAAAATAAAATAACTAATGAAAATATCCAGTCAGACGATCTTTTTTTTTATTTTGAGGAAGAAGAACAAGAGTCGGTATCTTTATTAAGTAAACTACCGACACCAAATACCAGAACAATGACTTCTAACTCCCTAGCTGAATTAGAAGCTCTAAAATACCTAAACGACAGCAGAACTAATTTAGACATGCTAAACGATTATAGCTATATAAAGTTAGTTTTTATTAAATACAATTAGCCTTTTTCCTGGGAAGATTTAAAAAAGATCCGCTAGGGGCAGCATCGGTGGGGGGTACATATGTTTTGAATTTTTTATTAACAACGTCAAACGTATAGATTTATAATGGAAATGAACGGAAAATGATGTACCTGGAGCGAAATTAAAAGTTGCAAAAGTGCAAGATCAGAGGTTAAATCATTATTTAATTGGGATTATTGATTACTATTAGCATTTTTGTTACTAATTTGTAGTGATTCAACATTTATTTTTTCCAGTGCTTGAGTCCTCTTCAATATGTCGTTGCTGTCTTTTATATTTCATACACAATTAAAAAGAAGTTTAATTTCATTATTTACTATCAATAATGATAATAATATGTAGACTGATATAAAATATAACCTCTTTAAATAAACAATTACTAACCTTTGAAACTGTCGCTGGCAATGGATTTGGGTTTTCTATTGTTGGTCCATTTGAATTAATAAAATGTCTTGTACAAATAAAAGCATGTTTTTTTATTTTTTGAACTGTTAAATCTGCCCTTCGTGATAAATGTATCTACTCCAAACACTTTTTTTTGTCAACTTGTGGTTTTATAAAAGGCACAAATTTTATACCATCTTGCTTGTAACGATTGTCAGACGTACAATTTGCAAACGCACAATGTTTTGTAGGCATGACAATTTGTTTTTTAATTTTATTTATCACAATATTTATTTATTCTAATAATAATAAAACGTACGTTTGACGTTGTTGTCAATAGAGAATACGAAACATATGTACCCCCCACCGGTGCTGCCCCTAGCGGATCTTTTTTAAATCTTCCCAGGAAAAGGGCTAATACGATCCTGCCATCTTCCGCCCCAGTCGAAAGACTTTTTTATTTTGCTGGAATTGTTATTGCGCCACGTAGGCATTCTTTGAGCGACTATAATTTTGAAAAACTAGTCGTTGTTAAAGCAAATGGCAATTATTTAGACTCAAGATCCAAATAGATTTGTTAGTAGTAGTACTGATGTATTTTATAAGTTTTTGTGGTACTCTGTTCTTTTTTTATTTTATTAATAAAGGAATATTTATTTTACCTTGTACTACTATTTTATTTTTAAATTGTACGTAAAATATGAACTGTTTATTAATAAATACTTTATTACTAATGTCTAATATTACTAATCCCGGTTAGCAATGATATTTTAATTTAAATTGGGCCGACTTATACCTTTAAGCTTCACACCAGCATATATTCTCTATTATTTTTATATACTTAAGTAAACGCAAATGTACTTAAGAGTTTTGTATACCTAAATATACTTAAGTACATCTGTATATGTATTTAAGTAAACAATGTATTTATCCTACATTGTACTGAAGTATATTTCAGAAGTTAACTACTCTATAAAGTATATAAGTACGTTTTTATGTACTTAAGGCTAATGTACTTAAATTTTAGGATTTAATTACTAGGTACTTAAATACCAAATAGATGTAATTGTATTTGTACTGGTACTTACTCGCAATTTTCAAAAGTACTTGTACTTGAGACTTCAGTACATTTTACGGGTACTTACAGCAGCTCTGCATTCTGATTACAATTTCGATAATAAATGAATTCTTTGTTTGTTTTTCTTGTTGTAGTATCATTTCGAAATAATAAACTTTGTTATACTGTGAAAGTGGTTAAAGGAACAACCCAAAAAAATAAAATTTCACGATCAACTCTAATCATGATTTTTCTCGATGGCTCTTTATATAGTGTTAAACTATAGTAAATTATAATCTCAATCATTACTGTGTGGTATCAATCAGTATAACCAAAAAATGTGCTTGTCAACAAATGTTCAATCGTTACAGTCGATATCAAGTTTCTAAATGGATCTTTTATAGATGCACTATAAAAGGTGCGGTGAAATTATTTTCATCGGTCAAGGATTTGCCAATAACATTGAAGTTGTACTAATGAGTTGTTGAATCCAGTGGCGTGTAAATAGAAGTACTAATTTTTATTACAATTCGGAAATATATTTTTGTAAGAATGATTTTATTTTTTATACAATAATAAGTTTTATTTTATCAAAATTCGATTTTTAGATGAAATAAATATTTGTCTTCCAAAACAGTCACAGCCTTCCCATGAGTATTAATGGTCTACAGACGGCACTGTACGCCGACGATACCTGTGTGTACAAAATAGTGATGGGCATAATCGAATGACCGTCATAATCGAATACTCGGATGATTGAAAATCGTTTTATCGAGTATTCGCTGTGTGCAAGACTGGTAGCGCTCTCTGGTGACGGGATAGCGACAGTTCTCCTCATTCATTCCCGCATACTTGTTATACACCTCACACTCAACAGTTGAACTTGAAAATTCTTTTGATAGACTAATAAAAATTGTTTCTGTCGCACAAAAAGTAAGTAAATGACATAAAAATATTTGTAGGTTATGCATACGAAGTATCTGCGTTTTGAATGTCATAAATCAATGTAATTTGTCTGTATTTTTAGATGCTACATTTTTGTCATGAGTGTCATCTTGTACACTGGATTTGAGAAAATATCTCCTGACATAAACTTTCAGCCTGAAACGCCAAGAAAAGGTAAAGATTTGGTAGAAGCTGGGCATGTCATAAATGTCGAAGAGCACAGAGAGTCAGGTGTTGGCCTTTTTATCCGAGCTAGGGTCATTAGACAAACGTCTGTCACGAAAAAAGAATATCTTGTAGAATTGCATGTAAGATAAAAATTGTGTTGAAATCCATTTATTATTGACAATAATAAAAATAATCGCATGTTTTCTAATATTATTTCAGCTTGATGCAACTCGGCGAATTCTGTCAGTTTCTTGTAATTGCGTTTACGGAAATAGTTCGACTCATTTTAATACCCAACACGAGACCCACAACACGCTGCCGCGCTACTACGATGATGTGAACAATCGCCGACTTCTGCCACCATGGGCGCTGCGATAGCTCAATCTATCCCCTCCAAGCCAAATGCACACAGCGAATGCGAATCATATCATTTGAATGATTTATTATATGCCATCATCGATTGGGTAGTTCAAGATTAATGTGTCAAAAGTTAATACATTTACAGTTAACTATCCAATCAGAACGCAGTACACCAAAGTTCAAATCGTCAGACGTCATTATTTATTTTTAGTTATAATGCAACCGATTTGGCTTACAGCGCCGGCGTGCGGCTCACTGATTGGAAAGTTTGGGTGGTTCCTCCACTTACCAGATATCTATCTAATCAGAACGCAGTATGCTAAAAGCGAAGACGCAAAATGTTGCATGTGTATCTTACTTAAGAGAATTAAGTAATTTTGGCGGCCTAATCTGCTCCATATTTTAACAAGTCACTTGAGGGAGAACCTATTTTCAAACTTGAGAAAAATTATTTCTCTAAAGATTTTCATGAGAAATGTCATTTGTCAGTGTGACAACAGTATTTTGAAGGCCATATCTCGAAATAAATTAAGAGAAAGTCAGTTTATTCTCACTGGTTTTAAAAATATTACTTCCACGTTGACGAATGATATTTCTCATGAAAATCTTGAGAGAAATGAGGACTCTCATAGTTTTAAAATAGGTCCCCTGAAGTAACTCTCGTTCGTTTATTACAATTTCAGACATTTCAAATGGTTCGAATGATATTGATATAATCGAATTAATTCGAATGATGGTACTAATCGAATATTCGAATGATTTACCATTCAAATAATCACACCACTATTAGAAAACATCAGAACTTGCTGAAATTGCGAACAGGAGGCTTGCTATCTACATAAACCGAATGTTAATTCCCTACTTAGATGCAAACAAGATGAAATTGATTGCTACGAAAACGGAGAGCATGATTCTCACGAAGAAGAAGGAGTGTAACTTCACGTAGAATCCTTAATAAATTTAAAATTGGAGATTAAATGATTGATACAAAGCATACAATTAAATATGTAGGTGAGCATCTGGATAGGGAATTGACGTTCAAAAAGCACATCGATGATAGGTTAACCAACGCCAAAGCAGCTATTAGAACTTTATACCCCTTATTGAAGCGCAATAATATAGTAAGTCGTGATAATAAGTTGCTACTATATAGGCAAGTCATAAGGCCAATACGCAAATCCAAGAAAAAAACTGGCAAAGGCTTTTGGAAGCGGTTAATTCCAACGACAACTCAGTGTGGAGAATTGTCAATTACTTTAAAAAATCGTATTCGCAATTCCCCACATTGGTGAGAGGACAAGAAACATATGCGACAAATTACGAAAAAGGCGCTGTTTTCGGTAAATACTTTCACAACATATCCATATACTCACAAATTAATAATAAGCATCAGCAAAGAATTGATAACATCGTGACTGAATTTCAAAATAGTTCACCCCAATATGAATCAACTAACAACCTCACTACCCCCAAAGAAGTCAGGGAAATAATGTTCAGGTTGAAAGGCAGAAAGGCCCCGGGATCGACCGAAATCAACAATATTCTTCTGAAAAACCTCTCTAGTTACACCATATTGTAAATGTCATAATTAGAATTCAATACTACCCCCCCCCGTATGTTAAAAGAATTATGTTCAGTACATGACTGATATTTGATATTTATTTATAAAATTAAAATAAAATAGTACCATCGCATCAGATCTATTAGAAAAAATTCAATATAATTTGCAATATCACAACTATAATACAAGAAGCCAATCTCACTTTTATCTAAGGGAAGCCAGCACTAAAAGTTCCCAAAATACAATTTTTATTAAATGTAAAATAGAAATAAAAAAAATAAATGTAACCTCAAACAATACTTGATAAATAAACAGAACAGATATACTTTTTTGTGATAATACTCTTTAAACCTGCCATTTTTAATAATTTTCCTTAATTTGTTGTTATTTTACCCCTCGTTTTACCCGCATTTATTATAAATTATTTCCGTTCTGAGATCATGTACTTTATTTTAAAAAATTACTTGATGTTATATTAATACTACCTACTATGTTTAAATTAATATTTCTATATATATTTGACTACCATTGTAAATTAGCAGTTGCTAAATAAATAATTAATTTATATAATTTGTCATTTCTTGCTTTATTTAGAAACAAAACTCACTAGGGGTCTACTTTAACACAAAAATAGTTTTGCGACTATATAGCAACTTATAGCCACAAAATTATTTTTGTGTTAAAGTAGATCCATAGAGAGCAATATAATTTACAAAGACCTTTTTTTAACATACAAATAAATGAAAACTTTATAATTAAAATGAAAATCACGGTATCATAATTGATTAAAATTTGAAATGGGTTGATCACATTACGTCATTAACAATCAAAGTTAGAAGATTCATTTTTAAATTTTATGAGTTGAGGAAATTTATGACTAGGAGTTTACTAATTATTATTTCAATTCTCTGGTTGAATCTATTTTGCGATATGGGATAGGGTGGACTATAAGATATTGCACTTCAACCCCTTAATGTAATCCAAAATCGTATAAATAAAATTATCTACTAAAAACCAGCATTTATCCTACCTCTCTTTTGTTATTTTCTTTTTAGTTAAATTATTACCAAAAAATTGGAAATTTAGGCCGGGGCCGACTCTGTGGTACTAGTCCAAAATGGCAGCGCCCTATAAAGTCCTTCTGTTAAACCTCTCTCTTGCAAGGTATATTATAGAAGTATGTGAGCGAAACAAACAAGACAGAAGGAATATTTAAAAAAATCCTTAGAATCATTAAATTATTTTTATTACAAATATAACCTGCATTCCATGAATGATTCCTTGTAATTTGCAATGTAAATTTTTATGGCTATACCTACGTATAAACTTTCAAATTTCATCATATATTATAACGCTACTTTGTGTGAATTTAGATTCTTTGTTTTGCATTCAACAGAATTATACACCTTCGCACAGTTTTATGAACCCATGGTAAAAGAAAAGTTTACAGATTTGACTAATAGTTTACTGCTGAGAAGCCTACACTAAATAAATAGAGCAAGGTCTAGTTGTATTCGCACTCTGTGCATTCATTTTTAAATAGTTTTTACAAAAATATTAGTTAAATATTTATACAGGGTTGCGCATTAGAAACAGTCCATCTCAAATATTATTGGCGGGGGAGGTTTTTGCGACAAACCCCGAGACAAATCGATTTTGTTATCGAGGGAGACAACTTTTGATCGTTAACTCATGGTTGTATGGTCATCCCCCTAAAAGGGGTGGCAACCCCTTCGAGAATCTTTAAAGGCATGTGGGTTAGGTGGCACATCATTTGAAAGGTATTTTGATTCTCTTTACAGACATGCTAACACTTTTGTGTTAAGCGTTAAAATTAATGCCAAAAATCAGTTTAAAATGTCCGTTAAGGACGGGGTCTCCTGCTGTAAACTAAAAGTTAAATCGACCGATTTCCGAAAGTAGGGCATTAAAAAATTTTATTTTCATCCCACCTAGAGATCAAGGTCTAAGTTATGTAGTCTTACTATTTTAAATTGTTAAATTGACGATTTTCAATAAAAACCATAATTTCAAAATAACACAATTTTTTCATTTTCATGGAGACATTTAACAGTTTTTTTATTTTAAAATTATTCTTTGGATTGAAAATGAATTATTCATCAATTTAAAATAGTAAGACTAAAGACCTTTATCTTTAATTAGGCTGAAAATTAAATTTTTAAATTTAACATCTTCGGGAATCCTTGGTCTACAGGTCTACATAGGGAGACCCCGTCTTGTAAAGAAATCTGAATAAAAAGCTGCAATTAATAACTAGATACTGAAACAGCAGAAAAGATATTTATCGGCATTTAACGAGATAAGATAATGGTTTTTAGTAGAATTTTACGGGTACCTAATTTTATTTTAGTAAAATTTCTTCATTTGCTATTTAAAAGTAAATGAAGCTAATTATTATCGTTTACACCACTGCAGAGATAATTTAAATTGTCGCACACTATTTTAGAAACAACGAGTCTGTTCGGGCAGCTGCAAGAGTTTTTAATGAACAGCATCCCGGTAAGAATGTAGACATCCCTACGTGATAAATTTAATGTCTAAATTCATGGAGACTGGAAACTTTTCTAACAGAAAATATTAAAGACAACATCCTGTAACTAACGAGACTACACAGGTTGCACTTTTAGGATATGTTGCATTGGATCCCACTTCAAGCACGAGACAAATAGCAGCAGCTACAGGAATTCCACGTAGAAGCCTTTAGAGAGTCTTAAAACAACATAAATTCCATCTCTATAAGATTCATCTCGTGCAAAAGCTCAACGAAGACGATCTAGATCACTGTATCCAGGAGATGACTAGAAGAGTTGTGGACAATCCCCACTTTTTATATTCAATATGCTTTTCTGACGAATGCACGTTCTTTCTTAATGGTCACGTGAAAAGATATAACTGCAGATACTGAAGTGATGCAAATCCTGCAATTATGAGAGAACAACATACACAGAATCCCCAAAAATTTAATGTTCACAACATACACAGAATCCCCAAAAATTTAATGTTTTTGGAAATAATATTGATGGTCCGTTTTTTCTCCCTCATAACTTGACGGGTGAATCTTATCTTAATTTGTTCGAAGGAAACATCTACCCTTTAATTGTGGGAATAATGGAAAACGATGATCAGATCCCAGACAATGATTTTTTTTAACAGGATGGCGCTCCACCACACTATGCGTGACTTTTTAAATCAACATTTTCCCGCGCATTGGATTGGTAGAAAAGGTTCTATTGAATGGCCCCTAAGAACGCCAGATCTAACACCGTTGGATTTCTTCTCATGGGGTTATTTACAAAACGCAACCGAACTCTTTAGAAGATCTTCGCCACCGGATAACTGTGGAATGTCATGAAATAACTCCCACAATGCTACAAAATGTTCGGGACAGTGTTAAACTAAGGTTTTGTTACTGTTTAGAAGTAAATGGATCCCAATTTGAATACTTACTTTAGTTAAAACTTTTGTGGCAATTTTTTATTTTTAATTTCTTTCACCCACAATTCCAGCTGGCTTTTGGCATTAATTTGACCACAACACAAAAATGTTAACATGTCTGTAAAGAGAATCGAAATACCTTTCAAATGATGAGCCACTCGACCTCCATGCTATTAAAGATTCTCGAAGGGGTTACGACCTCTTTTAGAGGGATGACCGTACAACCATGAGTTAACGATCAAAAGTTGTCCCCCTCGATAACAAAATCGACGTGTCTCGGGGTTTGTCGCAAAAACCTCCCCCACTAATAATATTTGAGGCGCCACCTTGTAGGTACTCTTCGATACATAGTGACGGATCTGTAAAATTTATATTTCTCACTTTGGCAGTCGTTTTTTAAGCGAAATTATGAGGTTAACAAAATAGGGGCAACTTTAATGAAATTTACATATATCAGTTGATTTTGAGCGTTCGCCATTCCCTTAATTGTCGAGTTACCTACTCGAAAAAAAGTCAAATTAAAGTTTGCTTATTTAGGTATAATGTGGTTTTTGAAAAAAATTAATACAATCATCCGTTCTGCTCATAGCGCTCGCGAAATAAAAGCAGTGCAAAGCATGACAGCGTGACCTGCAACGACAAAACATGCTTCTCTTCAGAACGTTCTAGACTCTAGAGGACAAACTATAGATGCTGGGGTAGATGAAGACTGGACAAGAATTTTTTAGTTCAACTACTCGTTTGCGGAGAGTTCTCAAATAAATTGAATTAAAAAAAAACACCCCCAAAAATGCAGGCTAGTTAGCCCGGAAGCAAATAAAAGGAGATAATTAGGACATCGAATTGGATCAAGATATAGCAGTGATATAAGTCATTTTTTAGCTGCTTTATCTAAAAAATATAAAAATTTTGAAAGAGTCAGTGTTTAACATTTTTTTGGTCAATATTATTCATAAAGACTGTCCCCGCGACGCCATTGTTAACTTAGAATTATGAAGAGTACTGCCAAAATTCAACAGTGAGATATTAATAAAAACCTATTCTTATTTAAACTTTCTTAAAAACCAGACTTTTTAGGACACCTGTTTACATGAACTTTTTAACATTCTAGCTTTGATTTTGTTTACTAAGGAGAACCTCATACTTGAACAGGGTTCGTCTTTATTATGACTGATCAAAGAAATATAGAGAATGTCTATTTATTGCTGACGAGTCCTTTATTATTAAGAAACTAAGAAGGAAGGTAACACATTAACGAAACATTACACGAGTGACAGGGAAAAGAGAAATGACGCATGACAGATGCCACTTGGTTGTCACTATCTCATTTAGCATGCATATTGATTAAAAAATATAACATATAACGTATGAATTTAGACACAGAATTTATATGGCAAGATATCGCATACTAATAATTCTTAATTACCTAGTTTCAATAAGAATGCGTTATAACGTTATAAGAACTAAAATCAGATTAATGGTTTTTGTCACCAAACGAAAGCTTTTCACTGATTTCTAATTCTACACATCAGTCTCAGAGATAGTATAAATAGTAATTAAGAGCAAAAATCATAACATTCCTATGATAAAACACAAAAAGTACGATTATATTTTTTATAAGTTATAGATTTGTATTTGTTAAACTGTTTGGAATTAAAGAGGCCAATAATACCTACATAAATTATAATCCTTTATTATAAGTAGTGTAAAAACTACCAAAACTATACATTTCTTATTTTTAAATAAACGTAGAATGCAGTTGAATTAATATAACACGAAAGCATCTATTGTCATATTGGCCATTCTTGAGCTTGAACTAACTTGCCTACGAAAACATGTCACTGCAGTCAAATGCCCCGTATTTATAAAAAGAAACATAAGTCCGTATTTATAAAAATGAAGCATTTACTTTCAAGTAAAAGGTAGAAGCAAAAGGTAGAAGTAAAAGGTTTGGCTACAATTCGTATTCATAATCTCTACCTTTTCCTTGCAAGGAAATGCTTCGGATAAATGAAGTAAAAGGTACAGAGATTAGCCGATAGCGATTTCGATAACTAGTTTAAACTTGCAGTGTGCAATCAACGTGTGTGTTCTGCGACAGTGTTTATTTTGTTTCATACTTAAAAACTATTCGCAAGTGAACTGAGGTGTAGTTGATCCTAATTTATTTGTGCAGTGTTGAAAGATAAAAAAATTACAATGTCTGGTACAGATAGTGAACAAGAAGGTAGCGAAGATGTGACTAGCGAGATGATGTTTATCGCTGAAAGGGTCGTAGCATTTCCAGAGATTCTCGAGAAATCTCAAATTCCAGCAATGAAAAAGAAGAAAACTGCTGCACTAACTCAAATCGTTAAGGAATACGTGACCCTGTTTGGTAAAGAGATGGGAATTAAAGCTAATTTCACACACTACCGAATCCTTCCATATACGATATTTTTCGCAAAGTTACAAGTGAACAAGTTACAAATTTTCATTGCTAACAGTTTTGTGATGTTACCTGATTTGAATTTAAAGGAAATCTGCATTACTAGTAAAATAATATATGTGCTTGTTGCCAAGCGGTCGTCACAGTCAATGCACACACAGCACGTGAAGTGAGGTGAAGTGGACGCACTTTGAGTGATGAAAAAGTGTATCGAAAATGGCGACTTAAGAGTCGCATTTTGATTAATTTGAAGTTAATAATTTTATATTTTATATAATGTTTTTATATCATTTAAATCACACGATTTAAAAAAATGGTATTTATTCTTACTTAAACTGACTAGCTCTAGTAGCTCGAGTTTGACATATAATTAAAAGTGTATTGCAAAAGTGCGGATACATTTATAGTATCTCCTCTTTATTCTATCTCAATGATAGACACTATGCCCAATTTCATTTTGTACAATTTGTAAACAAGATGTAGGGACGATTTAAAAACATTTTGTGCAACAATTATAAAATAGTGCATCGAAAAATATTTTACAGGTATAATTTAATATTTGAGCCGTTTATTTTGAAAGTGGCCTAACTCCATTTTTACTTAAATTAAGATATATATCTAAGGGTTTGTGTATTGTTTAACTGCATTAATTAAACGTACTGATTTTTCAACTAATGCAATTATCCAAAAACTGAGGTTAACGTGTTAAATACTAATTAAATTAAAATTACCTTCATCACTGCCTTCGGATATTATCGATGATGAATACCTTAATTTAAGTATAAATGGACTTAGGCCACTTTCAAAATAAACGGCTCATTTAAAACAAAGCTTACAATAGCCACAATTACTAACAAAAAAGAAAAAACAGCTGAACATGAAGACAATGGCTAAACAAAACCAAGCCTACAATTTGTTTACTATGCTTTAGGGCAACCTTTCTTAGTAATTTACGTGTGTAAGAGTAGAAGGTTTGAATATGCGCAGAAGGTACCTTATCATTATATCCTGGAACGTGCTTCCTGTAATGTGTATTAGAATTGTCGCTCGGCAGGAGTCCGAGTACAAAAATGTCACTTATAGGAATCAACCAGTAATCAATAGGAGGAAGGTGGTAAATAAAACAATACACAATGCAAGAGTTGCAAAAATTGCTCAGTGTGCTGCTATTTTGTCATTTGTAAATATAATACGTGAAAACAGGCTTACCCAAAGCTGCCATTAGCATAAAAATGTTTGCTGACTATTCCAATTTCAGAATTAGCCTGAGAGAGAAGTTTTTCCAAACTGAAATACTTGATAATCAGGCTAAGGAATACTCTCAGTCAAAACCGACGACATAGAAAACGACATATTAAATGCAATACTTCATTGAGCGTTTATGGAAACCGTTATTTTGACTGCAAATCTTTAGGAGTCTCTTTTTTATTTATGTTGTATTTCTATTAACAAAATTAAGAGTTCCATTTTATTTATGTTATGTAATAATAAAAATTATAGGTTTTTTACCTATGTATTTTCATATGTAAAAAAAATATAAGTTTGTATTAATTTTATTTATCAGTTATTGTAAAATAATTTGTAGTTAATTTATTATTAAAAAAAATAAAAATTCATGTTTTTCTTTTCTGGACCGACGCAGCGCCGTTTTAATTGACTTCCCGCGCCGGTCTAAGGGCTCTTATCCGCCCCTGTGCGTGCAGTCAATATTTCCAATGGCTGTTGGGAAATGGAACCTGGTCAACCACTTCTCTTTGACCTGCATGATTTGGTTTTCTGTGTTTGGGGACCGGATCCATTCACTCAAGCACATCATAAAATATTCTGGACACTGTGGGCTGCGTGCATTCCAATTTTTCAGAAATTCCGCTCTGGAATCCAGGATTCACAGAATAACGCAGCAATACTTTTATTTTCGGCACAGGTGACAGGGCTGATTCACTAGTTTCGGGATACACGCCAAGAAAGTGGTCCGCCAGTCCGCCAACCACATCAAATTCTCCTCTTCAAATCTAAATAACATTCTGAAACCTGATTCACGTGGCGTAAGTTTGTAGTATTTTCTTGTACGTAAATGCACCATATTAGCCATAACATATACAAGATCACGTTATACAAGTCCTTTCAGCTAGATTTTAACACACGAATACACAAATTTTTACAAGCTTTTTATGGCTGAGCAACTACTAAAAAGAATGAACAAAGTTGATGTGAACCTAGATACCTTTTTTAGAAGCAAAAATCCTTTAGTTTTTGAGCAAATGCTTTTTTTTTATATAAAAAACGTAAAACCTTTTACTTTAATGTAAACCCCTCGAAGCAAAACCTTCTTCTTAACTTTTTTTATACAGAGTGGCCCAAAAGTTTGGAAACGGCCAATTATCTCGTAAATTGCTAGTCCTAATTGTACAAAATTTCGGGTACACCTATTTTGGGATACGGTGATTCCAGATTTTATATTTGCAATGTTGCCAGATTTTCCGTTTTTTAAAATATTAGTCACTTTTGTTTTTCAAATTGACCACCCTGTATATTCAATCATTATTGGAATCTCCTATTCAATACGAGTTCAACCATATGACTTGTGAGAAATAAAGGACCTTTTCTTTAACCTTTACACTTAATCCCTACTACTCACATATGGCTACCCTCACTCCAAATATGTAACACATATTTTATGTAGTCTGGAAGGTCTTAAAGAAATAAAATAAGTCTGGCAAAGCCTAATTGTCTCATTAAATTTTTTAATACACTCTATTTTCAACTACATTAAAACGTAACAATTAAAAGATTATAACATTTTTAACATAATGGTTACTTTATCTAGTGTTCAAAATGTGCTCCATTTGTGAGTTGACAGTACCCTAATCGATGGTAGAATGCGTCTACCACATTTCTCCATGATTTTTTTTATTTATTTAAGACCTTCGAGACTACATAAAACCATAAGTGTTACAGATGGTTGAACTCGTATTGAAAAGGAGATTCCAATAATGACTGAATATACAGGGTGATGAATTTAAAAAACCAAAGTGACTAATAATATAAGAGAAACGGCAAATCTGGCAACATTGCAAATATTAAATCTGGAATCTCCGTATCCCAAAATAGTTGTACCCTAAATTTTGTACATGTAAGATTAGCAATTTACGAGATAATTGGCCGTTTCCAGACTTTTGGCCCACTCCGTATATATACCTTGAAGGAATTGCTTTAATTTTTAAAAGTAAAACGTAAGGCTTCTTTTTTAAATACGGCCCCTTGCGTTAAAATCTATCTGAAAGGACTTGTTTAAATGATCTTTCTTTATGTGGTTTTAGAGTTGTGTTTGCTATGGCTATTATGGTGAATTTATGTACAAACAAATACTACAAACTAAGACGTACGCCACGTGAATCAAATTTCTAATTATTATTTGGATTTGACGAGAAGAGTGTTGGGTGCGAACCCTGTATTCCAGGGCGGAATTGCTGAGACCACAGTATTCAGAATATTTCATGAGGTGCTTGAGTGGATTGTACAACAGGCCAAAGAGCAGGTTCCATTTCCCAACAGCTATTGGGATTATTAACTACACGCACATTCGTATTGAAAAGCCAACCCAATTTAAAGACTTAGTTGCTCAAGCAAAAACTATTCGTTAAAGCTGGGTTGTCGTTAACTGCCTCGTCTCATCAGACTTATGGTTTTCCACAAAGAAATTAAGGTTTCAGAATTAATTTTTTTGCAGCAATCTCTTCAACTGATATGTATGATCGGTTTTTGTTAGCTACCAATCCAGTCATCTGAGGGGCATCACTTTCCGTCATGTCATCGCTTAAAGTAGGTTGAGTTGGCAGTTGGCACACCAATTGTAAAAATCTCTAATAAAAATAAACATAGTACGTACTAATGGCGGACATGAATGTATTTCTTACTTAGAACAGGATTTATGTCTACATCCATGGCCTTCAACATTACTTTCTCCCAGGACAGAAGGTGAATCGGCTTGTTCCCTGTTTTATTTTTTAATCGTGTTTTCATATTGTTTATTTTTCAGAGTCACGTATTCTTTAACGATTTCGATTAGGGTAGCAGTTTCCTTCTTTTTCATCGCTGAAACTTGCGATTTATCGAGAATTTCCGGAAAGGTTCGGACTATTTCAGCGATAAACATCATCTCAGTAGTCACATCTTCGCTACCTTCCTGTTCACTATTAGTGTCATATAGGTATTCTAAATTTGTTATTTTTCAACACTGCTCAAATAAATCAGAAAGATCAACTATACTTCAATTCACCTTCAAACAGTTTTTAAGTAAGAAACAAAGAAACTGCTATCGCAAAACATACACGCGTTGATTGCACACTGCAAGTTTCAACTAGTTGTCTCAGGACCGATTCCACCGTTGTGTTAAACGGAGATTAAAATGACGTTGTTAATGTAAAAATGTCATTTTAAACTTCGTTTAACACAACGGTGGAATCGGTCCTAAATCGCTAACGGTTAATCTCTGTACCTTTTGTCTTCTTTAATTCGAAGCATTTCCTTGCAAGGAAAAGGTAGAGATTATGAATACAAATTATAGCAAAACCTTTTACTTGTATCTTTTGCTTCTACTTTTTACTTGAAAGTTTGTTATTTAAAACTATATGCGTTACCAAATTAAATAAAAAAACAAAATTAAAAACCTATCAACTCAATGCTATTTTGTTGTTTGTGCACCTGATCGAATTTATAATATCGTATCAATAAAAATTATAGATCGTTTGTCAATAACCTCTAAAACATTCTTTAACTATTTCCTTTTCAGCTGGCCGTTAACAGCCTACTTTTACTTATTTAAACTTTGCCACAGGATGTGCTCAGTTCACTGTTATATGAGGCATATTAATTAATTTTAAAATGTGCTTTGTCAGTTAAGTACTAGAAAGTGAAAGGATTACTATTAGTGCATGATCAGTATTTATAATTTATATCATCTACAGTTTTCTTGGTAGGATAATTTCAATATAGGTAATTGTATTATGCGATCTGTGTGATACTCTGCAATGTGTGGGCGTGGATGAGGTCTTAGAGATGTTATGTAAAATATTAATGCCGTCTCAATTGAATGAATGCCCAGCCTATTTACCTAATATGCTGAACATAATTGTAAATGATAACTCGATCATCTTATTATTCCTAAAGGTAAACGTGTTTAGTAACAAAACTTATCGACCGTACATAATGATTTATGAATCTTGTTTCAATTACCGAAACACCAGAATAATTCGAGTGTGATACCTAATTTTTTATGTTTTAACAATACTTTGGAAGTTTAAAAAAATAAATAAAATCAAATAAATATGATTCTTTCCTTAAAGGAGAACTTATACTCTCGATCGCATTGCGGTCCCTAAATTTCTTTGGAAAAGATCGGAGGAGATTTTTTTATTTTTAAAAAACAGTATTTTTTATTCAAACAATGCCCATTTTTTGACATTCATTTACTGATGATGCAAATTCGCTTAGGTACTCCTCTCCATACGGAAATTCTATAATCTAGACTTAGTGATTGTACAAATATTTAATAAAACTTTCGCTTCGTATGACAGCGAGCCTACACAGGACATATTTAGCAGTTTAAATGAAGGTTATCGAGTTTTATAAAGAGTACTTTCTCAAAGAATAGATGGATATTATAAAAGTAAATAAATATCAGATTTTAAATGCTAAAAGAATCATCTCTTGGCAATATTATTCTACTTATTGGCTCATATATAAATAAAATAAGTGATTAAAGAAAACAAGATTAAAAATGTATCCCTCTACAAGAATATGACTTTAGATGTACCATGTCAATAAAATAAGAACAAGAAACAAAATTTATCATTATTAATTTTCTTATAGATTATAAAACAGTAGCCTGAGATTTTCAAATGAGTCATACGAAGAATATATAGAATACAAAGATAATAGAGTATCATAAATCTATGGTAAGAATTATCATCAGCATCTGTGTGTCGTTTCCGTGAGATCTACAAAACGTTATTATAAGTCAAATTCCCAAAAATAATATGCAAGGCATATCCAAACCTGAAATACCAGAATTTTACGTTATAGACGAAGCAATAACTTCATACGTATGGCTCTCTTGTAAAGTTACCAAAACTCGACATGGCTTCTGATCGAAGAAGTATAACCCCGAAGTTACTGTACTAAGATAACTACAACCTTGAAATTATTGTAGTATCATAATTATTACAATCTATTTTTTGTCTCATCAATATTAGGGTATTGATTATATCCTAAAACAGGGGATAATAAGGAACTGATACCTTCATGGGTTTTTATCATATTATGAATCATTCAAATGGTCATTAAAGATAAAAAAATTGAATTGAATTAGAGGTTGGAAACACGATACTAACGGTATGCTGACTTTCGATTCAAATTCCGTCCAAACCGCGCAGTGACGTAACGCAGGACGAACTTTAAAGTTATTTTGACACTTTTCGATTAAATAGTGTAAAATATTGTAATAATTTATTTGTTTTTGTGTTAGTAGATTACCAAAAAATAAGTGGATTTGGCTATATTTACCTATATCAAAAACTAGTTACAGGGTGTTAAACTAACATTCAGAAAAACGTTTTTTTTTGTTTGCTGTTGCGATTTTTTCTTCGAAATTTTTGCTGTGCTGTAGATTTGAAGGCCCAATATTCTAAGGAAAAAAAATTTAATGCTATCCCTTTAAAAAAAGTTGGGGGTTGGGTACCTTTTAACCCCCGTATTTTTTTTTTGACATAAAGAAACTTGCTTTATCGATCTTAAAATCAAAAAGAACTATGAATTTTTAAATTTTTTTTATAGCGAAATGAACTTTGTATCTTTCTTATTTAACGAGCTATTTACAATTTTTTAACTGAATTTCTAGAGCAATTCGTCCGTCCTGGACTTAACATATCAACAAAACTAAGAGTAGATCAGGAGTTATTGTACAAAACACGCATATAAAATCAGTGGTGTATCTAGGTCTTTGCTTGAACCGCCCCTGCAAAAACTACCTCTTTTAATCATATTTTTGTATTCAAGAAGGAGGACATGTTGAATATTTACTAAATTAAATATGTATAATAATTATTACCAAATGTTTATTTTTAATTGTTAATTTTTTATTAATTGTTTAATTAAAGTAATAATTTTTTTATTTACTATTAAATTTAATAAATGTATTTCCCAACTGAAGTCTATTTTTATCAGCGGCATGATAAACCCATGAGGCACACAATTTTTATGGCGCCAATCCAATATTTTAAATACCTTTTTTACATTAATTTTTATATGCAAGCAATGCTTATTCATTTATAATTAATTTAGTTCCAAATAAAATGAAACAATAAACCACATAGACCAGAAAAGTATTTCGACCTAGTTGTTCAAACTTTGTAGCGGTTAAATAGTTTAATGACTCAAATTAGGAATTTGGATGAATACCTAACTGTGGAACCAAAATGAATAACTAAATATAATTATCATATAGGTATTAAATTTTTTTTTGCGATTTGCGTAAAGCAAGGAAAAAAATAATTCAGTGAAAAATTTCTCGTGTCTAAATGTCGTTTAAATATTGAAGTAGGGAAGCGCACTTTTTGGTTTCGATTATCGATGTTTTTTTATCCGATATTATTAGTTAACATCGATTATTTCTTTTTGATGTTTGTTAAGCTTTACGTTTTAATTGATGGTCTGAAGACCTTGTTTTGCTCTGCAACGATGTTTTTGAAAAACATCGATGTTTAGAAAAATCGATATTTTTTTTCCAATTTTTTTACAGTATCGAGTGTCTGTATTTGATGTCAACATCGACGTTTAAAAATTTGGGCATCCCTATATTGAAGTCGGTAATTCCTTGAACTATTTTATTATTAAAATTTCATATAAATGAGTGCAATCTACATTACAGTAAATTCTGTTTTAATGAGAAATATTCGTTGTGCGTTCATATACAAAGTTTTTATGCAGAGTTCATATTTTCGTTTTTTCCCATATATTTTTGTTACAGTTTCGTGAAATATTTAGTTCAGTTTAAAAAAGAAAGACTTGTATTTCATGCAAAATTTTTAATTATTAAATGCAAAGCGCTTTCGGCATGGTGCCATCATCAGTGCTTATCTACAAAAATTGTGGATGTAAACTTACAATCTATAATTATGTGTAAAAATAAAATCTGAGTAAGACTTTTATGTCAAAAGTTAAAAAATAAGGTAATTTTGAACAATTTAACAATTAAAAGAGAACAAACAGAGTGACATAACCCAGTGTTGGGAATAGTGAGTGTGGGATAAGCCTTAAAAAAAAATTAAATCTGATCGCCAGAAGCAAGTTAGCTTGTGTGGAACTAAGGAATTATACCACCTTCGCTATTGGCATTGAGTACAATTATTGAAAATAAGTTAACAAATTAATTACAAAATTTTAAAAAATTTATAAATAGAGGATGACTGTGGAAAATATATTGAAATTTAAATTTAGAATACAATAGGTAGTATGAAAAACGTTAAAGGCAAAAGGCCAAAAAAATTGAAGGTTTTTTTTTCTATATTTATATTATAATTGTAAAAACCTACCTACTGTCCACAAACAAGCATATCCACCAAGTTCTTTGTCATCCTTACTCCAAAATATAAATATTTTTGGATAGTCACAACTTGCTAAATCATTATTATTTATTATTAATAATATTTTAAAATTTAAATTGGTTTATACATTCATTTTTATTATTTGCCCAACTGTTTCCATGTGACAGTGGTGACAAGCGAAATTAAAGACGTTGACAGGTCAAATGTCAAGAAAGGAGGTGCGTTCACCTCAGTGTGAAACAAGTTACTCCAAGTGTGAATTGAGTGATTGGAGGTGGTTAAGAGAAAATAAAAATTTTGTTGGTATTGAATTTAAAGAAAAATTTTTTTTTTAAATTTGATTTATTTGTTAAATAAATTTTAATTTAAATAAATGTTCAATATAAATTGTTTTTTTAATGTCAAGGCAAAACAAAAATATCACTCACGTGATTCTGCTGTACCAGCCCAGGCTCTGCAGAACTTTTTCAGAACCCAAGATGGCACAACTGAACCCGCGGTCCCTAGAGGTGAATCTGATGTTCAATTTTAAACATTCTAAGTCACTCAACAAGCGTACTCATAGTTGGAGTGAGACAAAAAAGGGAACAAAAATCAAACAAGTACCATTGTTCCAGAGGTAGGCTTGAATGAAATCGAGTTTAGGAGGAGATAGCTCTCAAAGGCATATATTGAGCGACTCGGACTTACATCATCATAGAGGGTCAACTCAGTTGTCTATGGAGTCGTATGAAATTTCTGTTAAGGTTGATTGTTGAGACAGAGGATATTGTTTTCTCTTTCAAGGGTAATTTCAACATCTTCATGGAAATCTAATGTGTTGAAAGTTTTTGTGTTTAAGTTGACTAATAATTTGATGATGTGCTCGCCTATCCGGACAAGTTCTGCCAATATAACTGGCATCGCAATCGCTGCGTTGCAACCTGTACACTCCACTCTTGTCTAACAAATTTGTTTTGTCTTTGGTGTTAACTAAATGAGCGTCCAATTTATTAATTGATTTGAAAGAGACTTTAATGTTATCTATGTTTTTAGCAAAAATTTTTGAGATGCTCTTAGCTAAATTATTTTACCAGAAGGGGATTGATATGTAAAAATTATTAATATGACTCAAATTAGGGTAGGCTAATTTTTGAATTTTCTTGAATTTAATTTTGGTGATTCGAGACTGAATTATGTCCGGGTCATACCCGTTGTTAAATGCAATTTGTTTAAGTATATTTAATTCTTGAAGATAGTTAATTTTATTTAGAGGGATTGATAGAAATCTATGAATATAGCAATAGAAAGCAGACATTTTATGTTGGTGAGGGTAATTTGAAGAATAGTTATTACGTGGTCTGTTTGGGTGGGTTTTCTACAATTTTTTTACAATTTTTGTAGATAAGCACTGATGATGGGACCATGCCGAAACCACTTTGCATTTGATAATTAAAAATTTTGCACGAAATACAAGTCTTTCCCTTTGTAATATAAACTACGTGCACATAGCCGTCAACCTATTTTGGTTATTTTAATTTAGTTTAGTATTTTTCAAACATTTATTATAATTAAGCAATTACTCTTTGTGAACATTTAGAGGTTAATAACAATATAAATGAAATCAGGGCTAAATTACCGTTTTTATAGATATAGTCTTACGCCACTAAAATCAATTCCCCATATAAAGTCACCGGTAGGTGTGACAACAATATTACACTGCAGCTTACAACAAGAAGTTGTTTGTGTACATTAATGTTACACCTTTGTCCCAACAGGGGTGTACATTAATGTTACACTGGCGGTGAGAGTGTTAAGTTCAGTGGTATCAGATTTAAATTATTCTCTTAGAAACTGATCTACCAAATTTATTTAAAATTGTCAAAAGAATGTTTGGGATGTTAATGAACAATTCATTTTTACCTTATATCTTAAAAAAGCAATTTTAGAGCACATGTTTATAAAATATTTTAGTCATAAAATAGGCCAACTTACCTCCTTCAATATTGACATGACATTTAGGAACAATTTTAATGACACACATTGTATCTCCTTAGGTTGGAACCATATTAAAAAGTTTTTTATTATTAGTTTTAATGAAAAAAAGTTACAGTTTATAAAATATTTTGCATAATCTAAAACCAATATTCAAATCGTTAGACTCAAATCAGTGTACTCTAATATGACGTTTTCAAATAAAATCATTTGAATAAAATAATATCTATTATAATCATGCTATATAGAATCATTCATAACAGTTTGGGGTGAGATCGCAGAAGCTCTACAAATTGTACTTCTGTATCTCTGTATCTGTAACGTGTGGAGGGTGGGTTGCTCCCACGGTACTTAGGCCTCATTAGGCCCATTGTGCATCCTCCTGAGATGATAGGCACCTCCTAGCTCGTGAGCCAGCCTACAGATTTAATGCAGTTGACAACGTCGCCAAGAGGTGCTTCTTTTATATCGGCCGATACTTGCCGAACACAAATCTTCTAATAAATGAGAGCGTCGAGCAACCGTAGAGGATATGCTCGATGGTCTCATCTTCTTGTTCGCACCCTCTGTAGAGTGCGGATTCTGACAGCCCCATGATATGGAGATGCTTTCGTACTTGGCAATGACCAGTCAGAATGCCTGTAACTAGGCGCAGATTCTGTCTAGTCATAGTCAAATATTTGTTTGCTGCAGTGTTGTCAGGATAACTTAAAATCTCCCTGGCAACTCTGCAGTTTCTTGTTTCATCCCATCTTTCCTTGAATTTCACAAGCGAATGTTCTTGATTAGGTCTGTCACTACCGATTTTGTCAGGCCAATAAAAGAGACAGGTCCAAAAAGTATTTGGTTGGCTGCTTTGTTGGCTAGTGAATCAGCAAGACGGTTACCTTTCGTTGTGGCGTGACTTTTACTCCAACTTAAAGTGACCACATTGTTGATGGATACTTCGGCCAAAGCGTCCTGACATTCTAGTACTAACCCTGAATAAATTCGTGGTCTGTTCAGGGTGAGTAGTGATTGTCTACTATCTGTATAGATGAGCATGTTCCTTCCAGTGATATTGTTTCTGGTTATTTCTTTTGCTGCTATGAGAATTTCCGTTAGATCTGTTTGAACTACACTGGCACTATTGCTCACAGCCCATTTTATGTTTCAAGGTTTAAGAATCTGGAGTATATTCCACATCCTGAGCCTTGTTTTGTTTTAGAACTGTCGGTGTAGATATGAATCGTACCTTCCACTTCCGACTCTTCTATTTGTTATATTATAAACTTTATATGGCTTATGAAAGGTATATTTCGGTGAGGGCCCATCTAATTTTTTCATTGTCTACAATGTGTTTGGCAATTTGCCAATTATAGACAGATGGATTGTATTCTTCCTCTGCCCAGTCCGCCACACAAATTGTACTTGCATCTGCAACCATTAAATGAGAAAAATATGGTATGTCAATTTCTTTTATATATATTTTTTATAACATTAAAGTTTTATGTTGCTATATTCAATCAGTTCATGCTGGTAAGTTATCTGAGTTTTAAAACATAGTTAATGGATTTGGGTTATTTAATGATCTCGGAGGATAATACATCTGTTTTTACACCATACATATGGCGAATTTACAGATGTTTTTTGGAATACGAAAAATTGATACTTGTATGTTGCGTAAGTCCGCCATATTTGCAGATCTGCAAAGTGCGCATTTTCTACAATCTCACCCTTAGATAATCCTTGGTAAGTGGAACACATTTTCTTCAATGTAGCAGAAGTAGCAACAAAAAGATATTAAACATTTTATACACCACATTTTCCAACCAAAAATTCACCAATAGCCCTTATGTGTTCAAAAGAAATTGCCGTTCTATCTTTGATGATGAAGTTGATGAACAAACCAAAGGAAATATTATACTGAGTTTGTATGATTCTGGGAAGAGATACATACATTCCATTGAATATCTGATTATTTGTATGGTAAGTAGGAATACATTTATTTTTTATATTGTTTTCACTAAATTGATAATAATACTGCCTTATTTATTGCTGCAGGAGAATCATTAAGTGATTTTGTGTCTGCCAAGAGTAAAAATTTATTTTCTTGATTAAAAATTGATTAGAATTTCCTCCAGATACCCGTTTCCAAGTGGGACAAAGGTGTTGCCTATTTAGAGGCAAAAAAGAAAAGTTTTTCCTTAAGGGCACTTAATGATACAGAGAACAGAGACATCGCCAACTTAGTTTCAGTACTGTTTATTTCGGGCAATACTGTATATAATCTTTAATTTACAATCATTGCCTGACACTTTTTACGGGAGATAATAACAGCCGGAACTTTCAAGGTCACAAAATAATGGTCGAACTTACATCATAGTATTAAAGCTGAATTTTTTATGTTATTTGGACGGTTATATAACAATAATATGTAAACAGTCTGACACATCCGAAGGGTCTAACAGCCTTCCAGACACAGTAAGAAGCCAGACGTGACAGCGAACGAATTAGCATCATTCGTGCACATGACTCCTAGTAAGAGTATTAGCTAAAGAAGTACAGTTTTGTGAAAAACTTCAAAACCACAGAGCTGGGCTGCAAGAACGAATGTAGCCAAGAATCCATCCCGCTTGCAACCGAAAGACGTGGTATTCAGTGGTATACGGACGGTTCCAAAACCATAGAAGGAACTGGAATAGTAGTATATGGGCCGAGAACCAAGCACTCCAAAAGCTTGGGAAAATACCCAAGCATCTTCCAGGCGGAAATTCACGCCATCGAGAAGTTTATCCAGTTTAACATCGAGAGAAACTATCATAGACAAGAGGTTATCAACATGTTCGATAGTCAAGTAGCCATTAAAGCGCTAAGCTCTTACGTAATCAGCTCAAAAATGGTCTGGAGATGCCTGGAACAATTGAATGAGCTATGCGAGAAAAATAGAGTTACTCTCATTTGGGCCCCGAGACATAACGAGGTACAGGGTAACGAGATTGCAGATAGTCTTGCAAGGAAAGGGGCTGAAACACCCTTTGTAGGACCTGAGCCGTTCTGCGGTATCAGCAGTAACATAATATTAGGAGAGATTAAAAAAGAATTGGGCAATAGTAGAACCGATAATTGGAACAATCTCTTGGGGCTGAGACAGGCCAAGATACTTCTGGGTGAATATAACAAGAAAAGATCGGAAGCCTGCATTTGCCTGAGCAAGAACAGGCTTCGTATTGTAACAGGGAACCTTACCGGGCATTGCCGACTAAAAGGACATCTATTTAAACTGAGAGTAGTAGAAGATAATGAGTGCAGATTATGTGAGGAGGAGGACGAAACTTGCATTCACATCCTAACTGAATGTGTAGCATTTCAGAATCCAAGGACACTATATCTAGGAGGATATCAAATAGAAGAGGAAGATTTACCTAACTTGAAGCCACTTAACATCCTACACTTTCTTGAGAAAATAGGATTGGAAGTGTCATTATAGGCATTGAGACATTGCCTTAGTGCATTGGTGACAGAAGGGGACACACTAGATCTTTTAGGTCGCAGTGTATTAACACCCCATTTCCAACATAACATAAGAGTATTAGTCGAAAGGTTTTCACATATCGTCAAGAATATTTTTGTATATAGTGTATTGAAAAATGTTTGAACCTCATAGAAGACTGTATTGTTAATGTCTTGAAAATGTTAATCCTGATAAAAGTTTGTACATAACCTAAAACTCGATACAAACTTCATACATATTAAACAATATAAATTTTGCTCAAGAATGGAGAAACCTTACTTATAAGTAAGTTCATAACCCCTAAACGTTCCTTCCTACTACTACTATAACGTAGGTCTGTAAGTTTTGTTTCGTAAAGAATTGTTCATTGCTACCTATCCTAAAATATGTTTTACTATTTATTTTTGCAATTTTAAAAAAGTGGCCCCGATCAATATGGTTTGCAAGATCGAGGACACGAAAGTTTTCTTTTCATTATCATATTTTCATATTCATTTATTACCGAATTTAATGTATATTTTTATATTTATAAGCAGCTATTGACCGATTAATTGACCACGTAAGGTTTTAGGTGACAAGAGTGCATTCCTAACACATAGCTGAAGGCAAAAATGGAATGTTGACACAATAATCTAAATGTAAATGATTCTTTATGTTTTTTTTTTGTACGATGCGGAAATAAAAAGTTCCCGTCTTAGTTTTTAAAAGTAATATTTCTTTTTAACAAAATTTGGTTTATAATAATTCTAGATGCACTGTTATATTTTGATCCGTTTTACCTATTCTATACACACCGGATATCATTGGGAAATGGACATATAGGCCAGTCGTTAAAGATAATCAATTCATATTAATTATAAAAGTTTTGAAACTTTGTTGGAATATTTATGAAATAAAAAAAATATAATTATAATTTTGCAACTTTTTCTGAGTTCCGGAACATATTAATAATTGCAAAAAATTTAATTTATTATAACTTTCTAAAAAAACTTGCAAAACTGTTGTATATTTGAACATTTTCAACATTATATCAGATTTGCAACTTTTTTGATAGTCCGGAAAATGATTTGTTTTGTAAAATGGTGTTTTTGTTTATAACATAGATAAAAAAATTGCAAAAGTACTGCAAACCGATGACAACTCATAAAAGTTTTTGGAGTAGCTCTTTCAATTTGTAACCTTCTATTTTATACGGAAATATATTTCTCTAAAAAATAACAATATATTTGTTTATTTTTCTCTAATTTTGTAAAAAAAAATTGCATGTTTTAAAAATTGGTGCAAATGTTAATTTTATTTTTCTTAAAAATCTGGTAAATTTGCAACTTTTGACAAGGTCCGGACCTCTAAAAATTATCAAAAATCAACAACTCGCACTTTTTGCAATCGCAAAATTTTTTAAAAGTATTGGAAATTTTACAAAGCGATTTAAGGAGGTCCTTTCGCCACACCTCTCGCCTCAAATGTTAAAAAAAAAGTTATTAGATTATGACTAAAATTAATTTTTTTTCTAATAGTTGAAGTCCTTATTTATCTAATACTGAACTTTTAACTATACCTTACCTTGCAAATTTTTGAGAATTTTTTTTTTAAAAATGTGAGTATTTGTACAGTGCCTCACGAGAAAGTAAGTCCTCAACAACAATTCTCGAATTATACTATTATTTATTGATTACATGGAGTAGAAAAAAACTAAAAATAAGGTTTTTGAAATATTTAGATTTTGTTTTATACAATAAAATATATATAGTAAACCGTAGAACTTATTGAGAAATTAATATTAAAAAATCACAAAACATTTTCAAGTAACCTAGTTGAAAATTTTTTTGTGATTTTTTAATAATAATTTCTCAATAAATTCCACGGTAACCTATATATTTTATTGTAAAAAACAAAACCTAAATATTTCAAAAACCTTATTTTTAGTTTTTTTCTACTCCATCTAATCAATAAATAATAGTAAAATTAACTATAATTCGAAAATTGTTGTTGAAGTCTTACTTTCTCATGAGACACTGTACAAACACACACATTAAAAAAAAAAATTTTCTCAAAAATGTGCACGGTAAGGTACAGTTAAAAGTTCACTACTAGATAAATAAGAACATCTACTATTAGAAAAAAATTAATTTTAGTCATAATCTAATATTTTTTATTTAACATTGGTGGCGAAAGGACATCCTTAAATAACTTCTTAATAAGTAAATGCACATTTGTAATAACGCTCCAATATTGGTACAAATTATTGTTAATGTCTATGGTCAATTTTGCATTGCGAAATTTAAACGAAGGTGGAGCCTAAATACAAAACTAATTCCGAAAATAAAATAATATTTATTATTTAAAGAAGCCATACTCAACCTGCGGCCCTCCAAGCTTTTTTGTGCGGATCTCCAAGGCTGTTTTGTGCGGCCCTCCAAGCTTTTTTGTGCGGCCCTCTATTGTGCAGCCCCAACCACTATTAATAGGAATTAAAATGGTTGACCTACAGTCCTTTTTTGAAACAAATTGTCCTTGCGACTTTTCAAAGCTTATTAAAACAATATGAGGATCTTTTTTTTTTTTTGTTAGAAAATATTTAAAGCGGATCCCTATCGTCCTCCATTGTCCTTTATTTAAATTTAAAAAAGGTGGCAACTCTAGTTATCACCCAAAAATATGGTGGACCGTGTGACATAACAAACATATTTATGTGGCCCGAAAGAAAAAAAAGGTTAAGTACAGCTGATTTAAAGGATTGCATGTATAATTTGGAAAATAGGATTTCTAAAAAATAACAAAACGCTAAATACCTACATACATTTTAAAATAGGTCCTGCACGGTCAAAGAAATGTCCCTAGAGTTTAACAAAAAGCTCAATCTTAATCCACATCAGGGCAACGAAAAGTTGCACAAAACCAATGTGGATGGACTAAATTTTTTATATCTGAACATCGTGGTCGTGGTCTGATAGTCTAACGCTTGTATGTACCGTACACGTTTAATCCAGATTAAGGGTTTAATCGCGCTTAGTACCATTTCTAGCTATTTTATTCTAATCCGTCAATATCGGAAGATTAAATTATTTAATCAAGATTATCTAACGTCAAAGAGATGTCAACGTTTTGTCGGTATATTTAGAACTTTCTATTTGTGTTTCTTTTAATTATTTTATTTGAATTTAAAAAAAAAATGGAAATAGAATACCAGCTTTTCTTGGAAGATTTTAGACAAAATGACGAGAGAAGAGAAACATTTTTAAACGAAGGGCAACTTTGTCATTTTTAAGAAATTTTGTCAGAGCTGGGAGAAATCCTCAAAAAATTGATTCGAATCACGAATTCGAATCACGAGTTCCTACGTCCGAATCCTTTTGCAATAAAAAAGGATTCGAATCAAGTGATTCGAATCCATTTTTTCGGATCACGAATACGAATCACTGTCAGTGTTATACCAAGGTATTATGTATGCTTCCGAATCTAATATCAATATCAACTATGTGTCTATTACGGACTATGACTTGCATACAAATGGTTGATACAAGAAGATGTTAAAAAAATAAACTTATTTGTTTTTCAATAAATATGAACCATAAAAAAATTAGAATCTAGAAAAAATATATTTTATTTTAATAAAAAAACAATCAAATAAAAATGCCTTTTGGTTGGCCTTACATAGCACCAAAATTTCAAAGCAAACAAAAATAATCGTTAGACTGCACCAGACGAAGGAAGGCAAGTGTTAAATTTTAGGATTTTTTTATGTTGGATATTCATTGCTGATTTGTAATGTCAAAGAAAGCAGCAGATAACCTATGCGATTTTGAGTTGGAACCTATGTCAAATTTTTAGGCTATTTTAAAGCTATTTTTATGCTACTCGTTTTTTGCAAAAATCAAGGTGCTCTGCTAGCTTCGAACAAAGTCAGCAGAGCACCTCAGTTTTTTAAGTTTTTTTTCCAAAAACAACGACATAATATTTTTAGGCTCTTAAAATATTATTTTTAAAAAATACAGGCTTTAAACGAAGTCAGCAAAGCACATCTGTTCCAACAAATCACCCTGTATTTTTTAAGAAACACTATTTTTTCGAAAAGTTTTATAATATTTTACGAGCCTAAAAATAGCTTAAACATCTGACATAAGTAGACGTTTCCAGAAAAAAAAAATAAACCAAGGTGCTCTGCTAACTTTGTTCCAACAAAGCACCAAATACCAATTTTTAGTAAAGTTTAGAATATTTCAAGAGCCTAAAAACAGCCTAAAAACAGCCTAAAAATGCGGTGTGGGTGTTTAAAAAAAAGCTTTAATAAACCGAGGTGCTCTGCTGGGTTCTTTAGAAGCTAGCAGAGAACCTTGATTTTTGCAAAAAACGAGGAGCATAAAATTTTTGAATAGGATATAAAAATAGCCTTAAAATAATCTAAAAGTATGGCATATGTTTCAACTCAAAATTGTCTAGGTGCTCTGCTGCCTTCTTTGACATTAATTTGTAGATTGTTATGTTTATCTTTTAAATATTAACAATCGGTCTTCAGTCTCAGTCTATTTCAGTTTACAAAGTCGACCGTTTGCGCCGGCGTAGTTTGGTCTCTAAAAGGATCCGAGACTAATATTGATGATTCGAAGACAAATCCTTAAGGATTTTCTCGGCGAATCCGGATGACGGGACCTTTTTTTTTTAAGTATTCGAATACCGCTCGCGGATCCTCAAAAAGGATTCGAATCCTCCCCAGCTCTGGCTTTTATCCACTTTTAAATACTAAAAATATGTCACATCTAGTTTTGAACATGCACAGTATAGGGAAGGTATACACATAAGTATATCGTATTGCATAAAAAGCTTGAAATACAGAAGTTAAAATTACCAAAAATGAACAGAATGGTTTTGCTATCTAACTATATAATTATTGTTTTAAATTAATTTCACATTCTTTTTCACCTTGCGTAAAATTATGTATGCGTTTTATGGTGTGTTTGCAGTTTTAATACATTTCAAAAATAGGGCTTCTATCTTCAACGGCCTCTTATCCTTTGACATAAATTTCTCCTACTTAAATCTGAAGTTTTCTTCTGCTCTTTTTTTGTGATACTTATAAAAATCCAGTGTTGTCAGATTACTAAACTCTAATATCTAATCCGTAGTCGGTACATAGAAAATAACCACTAGTCATTTAAACGAGATTTGCAAATCTGGATTTCATTTTAAAACAGTGCATATGGGCGTAAATTACATTTTAAATACTTTTATTAACGACGCATCACGCAATCTGAGTTTATTAAAATATTTTTTAACGAACTTTAGTAAGAAATACATATCGCCTTTTTAAACTTATTTAATGCAGATATGGTGATAAATGATTTAGATTTAGAAGATGTTAAGGAAAATAATGCATAATTTTAAGAGGTATTTTTGAGGTTAAACTAAGAAAAATCATGGTATAGTTGTTATATAATTATTATAATATAGTTGTAAATGTACAGAAATTTCAGTAAGAAGGTTTTTCTTAATCTCCAGCTATCAGAAATATATGAGTAAGAACAATAAGTATTTAGTCAAATATCAGGGCTGTTCTTGATATTAAAAAAGCTCGAATCAAAACATAAAGACATAAATATGGAAACTCAATTTATTTAATATTTCTCTGTGTAAATGACCCATAGTTATTTATTGAAAACATCATGACAGAGGATTGCATATTGGTTATTGTTTTAAACTGTCACAAAATTGATATATTTAACATGAAGAACATTTGCAAAATTGATATTTCGAAATTTAAAATACAAATTAATGGGGAAAATAGGAAAACATTTATTAATGGGATCACTTGACAATAATTTTTAAACATTAATTTTCTCTGCTTTAATAATTGCTACAGCAACAATATAAAAAAATGTTTGGTATTACTGTGATTGCATACGGTTTGTTATTAGATTTTTCTGTAAATAATAAATAGAAAAAGCTAATAGCATCTTATAGCTATAGTTTTATTTTTAATGTCAACTTTAGGTTTCAGTTATAAGGCCTAGTAAATAATAAAACATTATTAAATGACCCAACAGAATGTTATGTTTGATAAGAAAGTTCGACTTGTAACTTTTTAAAATAATGATTGGTATTGGTTATATACAGAATAATATTGATAAAACAAATGGAAAACGATATTTTATCACCGAAGAAATGCATAATTTGAAAATTTGAGAGGATTGGTCCCACTTCGAACGGAATTGAAATATTTTTTGATTTTCACAAAATTAAAAAAGGAAATTGAAAGGAAATAATATTCATATTAAGATAGTATGCAACTGCTCTTTCAATGAAATAAATTTACAAAAACAAAACATGATTATTTAAATTATGAGAGCTTAGTTTTTTGCAACCGGATGGTCCAGGATTGTCAGAAACATTAGTTACATACCTCAATATTAATTTCTTCTAAATTCATTGTTTCTTGAAATTGGATATGTGGGTAGTCTGGATCTTGGTATTCATCATCGGATAAGGTCAGGGTGGAACTGGGGTAGCGTTAAAATCAACCACCTTCACTTCAGCGCTGCAGTGGTGTGGTGAGTGGTGGGAATGTAATGACAGATGACAGGTGAATATTGAGTTTTGTATTGTGAGGTGGGCAAGGTGTCATGGTGGAAAATAACTAATAATTGTGAATTTATTGATATTGTTAAATTTGGTTGCATTCATTTGTAACTGAATACATTTGTTGGACTGATCATTCGTCAGATCTGATACCTTAAGACCATGTTCTGTTTTTTTTTATTAAATATTGAAATATAGAGGCCCGTCAGCTCGAACGATTTAAAAGATAGTGGTGTGTACGCTTATAATACTGTAACTTTTAAAATAAGAACGTTTAAAACATTTTGTACATGTTCATACTTTCTAATTTTATTAGTTTGACGTTCGTCAAAATGTTAACGTGTTGGAAATTATAATTAATAATATTTTAAACGTGATCACAAACAAATATGATTAAAATTTAAATTATCTGTTAGGGGTAGTTTAACAGAAGTTAAAATTAAATATATGGGTTTGATTAATGTAAGGAATAAATATTTAAATCACGGTATCGCGCCATCAGAATCTGTCACTGTCAAACTTGGAATGCATTATATATAATACATATGAATAATATGGTCACAGGAAACTCTTATATTAAACCCGCGATGAAAATTATTTTAATAAATATCTCAATTAATTATAATTGCTCTTATTAATGCATTTGTTTGTTAAATAACTATTTCCGCCGACTGCCTCTTTAAGAGTTTAATTAATGTGTAGAAAATCAACTATTCTAACAGGCATAGACAAACAAATAGTAAAGTGTAGGTATGTTATAAAAAATAGAATCATTAAAAAATCACATTTTTCCAATTTAATAAAAGTACGATCCGTGAAAAATTTTTGTAACTGACTCTTGTTTAAATGAATAATAAAGGATTTTAATAATACATTTATTAATTAAATAACTATTAAGCATTTTAGTTTTAAAAAAAATTATATATATATCGACAAACTTTTAGAGGTGGTACGAAACATCAAAATAAGCATTTTCGGTTTATGTATTCCAAAGCCTTTGACAATATAAGTCACACAATTCTACTTGATAAGTTATCTCATTAAGAAACTAATGATACTTATCTGACGCTTATTCAATCTTATTTACATCAAAGAAGGCAATATGTTACCTACCATGACCTCAACTCGGAAATCTATTTTGCATCTAGCTGCGTCCATCAAGGATCCAATTTAGGGCCTTCATTGTTTTTAATTTTCATTAACGATTTGTATGACTCTTTAAACTGCAATAGATTAATGTTTGCTGATGACCTTAAATTATATGCTACGCAGACAAGAATTTTGCAAGAACCGTAAATGGCATCACAATAATTAAAATGCCTAAACCATAGTATCACACAATAAAATTTTTGTTTTTTGATTTATTATATGACGATGAGGGAAAAGCATTTTTAAATTTGGGATGCTTTTCTTATACAGTAATTGACGTGCATTCTAAATCTTAAATCCGTATCTGGCTGAAGACAACAACACAAGGAACACTTATGCCATCAATACTTATATTTTCTATATTTATCCGTTTGTAACTCGAATAGTGTTGTATCTTTAATTCAATTAAAATATTTTTAACATATTGAGAAAAAAAGTTTTTTTATTTAAAACTTTAATATTTCTCTTTCATATATCTCGGAAACGAAGCGTTTTTTCAGTAAAAAATGTTAATTTTGATATCCCTGTTTTTCTGAGTATAAATCTTTAATCGCTCTCTTTCCGGTTTATCTGGAATTTTCTGTCTGTTTTCGGGACTATGGATTTTAAGTGGTATATTTTTAGATATTTACCTATTCATGAATTCTGTTCTTTTCCTGTTCTAAAAATATAGCATATGTAACAGTTTTTGGTTTTTTATAAAAATAAGATCGATTTAAAATAAATTCTACATTTCTTTAACAGGGCGTTTCTAAATGCAGGCGACAAAATTCAGGAGGTGATTGCTCGTATAAAGTTAAGATGGGTCTTTCCTATAACAAAATTTCCTCAGCCCACTCCATTCCGAGATATCACCCTTAAAAGGTGGTGACTAAAATTGAGTTTTTATTTTTTTCTAAAATTTCAGTAAAGCTAGAAACTTGAAATTTTGTAATTTTCATGCACTCGGAAAGGACTAACCACGAGTATTTTTTCAATATTCCTGTTACATTATAGGGGGGTGAAATTAGCAACCCTTACTTTATTTCATATCAAAACTTTTTTCGAGATGAAGTTTTATGAAATAAAATTATAACTTGAAATCCTTGTTTTATTTAAAAATTGAAAAAATACCCGTGGTTAGTCCTTTGCGAGTGCCTGAAAATTACAGAATTTCAAGTTTCTAGCTTTACTGAAATTTTAGAAAAAAAAACAAAAACTCAATTTTAGTCACCACTTTTTAAGGGTGATATCTCGGAAAGGGGTGGCGCTGAGGAAATTTTGTTATAAGAAAGACCCATCTTAATTTCATACGAGCAATCACCTCCTGAATTTTGTTGAATGAATTTAGAAACACCCTGTATTATTGGAAATAATAATTCAACTTGGAAAATGAAAAATGTATTATAGAAAAATATTTTTTTGCTTTTATTTTATTTTTTGAAATTATTTTGCTATATTTAAATATAAAAAAAGATACTTTTTGAATATCTGAAAATAAATTGTCTTCCATTTGAAACGATTACATAGTCTATGTCGTTTTCGGTTACACAAGTAGTGAAAAAGATGGCAAATAAGTAAAAATTAGAAGATGATTGGTAAAAACCGCATTTCATTACCTTAAATAGTTTAAAGATTAAATAGTTTTGGAAAGGGTCATAATATAACGCAGTAATATGTATTATATCAAATACAGTATTTGTTACAGTAGACACAGTAACCTGAAGATATACATAACCAAAAGACGAAACTTTCACGCGTTTCAGCAGGTTGATTGACCGCTATTAGGAATATTTTTTGCAATCTTTTCCTTAACTATTTATTAAACTCTGCTATATTTTTTGAAAAGAAAAAGAGACTTTCTGAATATCTAAATATATACAGGGCCTTCTATTTGAAACTACATAGTTTATGTTATTTTCCGTTAAACCGGAAGTGATAAAAAAGACACGACTCGAAAAAAAAATGTGTAAAAAATTAGAAGATGATTGGTGAAAACCGCATTTCATTCTCCCAACTACTTCAAAAGTTATATGAGTTTGAAGAGGGTTAACATAAAACGCGACACCCTGTATTATATAAAATACAGTTTTGCTATAGTAGACACTTTCAATACCCTGAAGGTATACACAACCAAAAGACGAAACTTTCACACGTTTAACAGGTTGACTGATGGCCGTTATTAGGCACATTTTTTTAGAACCTTCTTAACCTTAATAAACCTTTGTTGTAGATACTTTAATATTTATCAATAAAAAATATACATATTAAACAAAAAAAATCTGATGAAATTAAGAATATTTAAAAATTCCACTCACGCAAACTATAAAAGATCTCATTTTCGTGAGAAGAAGCGGTTGCACTGTCACCAAATCACTATCACTTCACTCTAATGATCAAGTCATTCATTGATAAAATCGCGCTAAGTGATAAAAATCTTCGGAACCGCTCATCTGAGAAGAAAGAGAAACGTTACTGAAGAGTTTGTAGGTATGAAGAATATTCTTGAAGACGATCGGTGGATTTGGAGGAGAAGGGCGAGTTATTGGGGAGAAAGGTGTAACGTGAAAGTTGTCCGTATGTCGACGGCACAGCTAAAGCTGGTTTTTTGGGGGTAATGGGGATATTAGTGATAGTGAAGATCGACGAGAAGATGGTACCTGTTGATTTATTGTTATGGTTTTGATTATATAATAACAAGAGGTGGATTAGGTAAAGTGGAATTTTTTTAAGATGTTATATGAGCATCATAAATTTTGACTAAAGATAAAAATTTGTAAGGCTGTAATGCGCTGGAGGGCTGACAGTTCAACTGCTTTTCACACATTTTGATGATTATGTCTATAATTCATTCTCCATAAAGTAAATTATATGTCTCTTATACTCTTGTTTTCTTAAACCAGTTGAAATACTTTTTTTGGGGAAAAAATTAATTTTCTACTTCAACCAGTGACGTCCACGTAGGCACGATATTGAATGTTTGGATAGAAAAAAAAACGGTACCTTTAAAATCTTAAATCTAAAGTGAAATGACAAGAGAATACAAACAAAATAAAGAACCTAAATTATTTACAGTAATGAGGAACGTTCAAAAGTTTTTGATTTTTTTAAGAATATAGTTAAAAATAAAACTGCTTTAAAATTATTTTTTATCTCTCCATTTGCTAGAGTTATTAATTTTTTTAAATTTATGAAGTAGCCGGGAATAGACCAATAGGAACTAGTGACACAAAGTTACCGGTTAGACGGTATACGAAAAGAAACATATGTTCGTTTGTGTACACCTTCTTACATTTTGTACGTTTATACAGTAGATACACTGTGTATCTACTTAAGTTGGAACCATATGGAAAAATTATTTTTTTATTGATTTTAGGAAAAAAAGTTATTCATGATAAAAAGTCCTGCATGACACAAAACTTAAAATATAGTCATCAGATATCAAATTTTTCAAGCCGTATACGAGGATTGTCAAAAAATATGAATTTTGTTCAAGAGTAAAGTACGTTTATTTTTGACAAAATCGAAAATTTTCATTAAGAAAAGTTGATTAGAATTAAAAATTATAATAAAATATGCAATTACACCGATCTATCTGAACAAATCAGATTTTCTTATTTTTTTATAAACTTTTCTACACATTGATTGTAAATATCTGAAAACGTTATAAATTACGTGAGCTTTTGAAACATTCTCCCTCTTCTCTAATATAAACATGATATGCTTTCCTTTTATTGATGTTTGTAAATAATTTAATTTTTGATATTGTCAAAATTAAACGTACTTTTCTCTTGAGCAAAATTCATATTTTTTGACAAACCTCGTATACGGCTTGAAAAATTTGATATCTGATGACTGTATTTTAAGTTTTGGGTCATGCAGGACTTTTTATCAAGAATAAATTTTTTTCCTAAAAATCAATAATAAACATGTTTTCCATATGGTTCCAACTTAAGTAGACACACTGTATAAATATTTTGAGTACAAAAAAGTGTTTTCTCCCAAGATGTGCTAATGATTCACTAATGATTCACATTCATTATTAAAAATATTTATTAGTGTTGCTAGAAATTTAAAGAGAATAAAATTGTGTTGAGCCACAGTAGGACACACGGACACGCTGAAAATGTTTTATTGTAATTTATTAGACTTCAATTTACTAGCATTGTATATAGTAACGATTATTTTTTTTTTTAGATTCCAGATGATTTTGAAAACTGTTCATTTTTTAAATGATTGATAAACCTTTACATATTAAGAAGTGGGTGGTACCACGCAAATGTCTTCAAAGTTCTTGATATTCACCACAAAAGAGCCAGCTCACCGATTCTGCAAAAAAAAAATAAATAAAAAAGTTGACTGGCAAAGAAAATATCCTTCTACTAGAGGTGTTTTTCGTCTAAAGACGGATCTTTAAGAAGCAGCAGCAATTTCTGACATTGTTCCTCTTTCGAGGGAAATTACAAATTAGCTTACTATATGTTTGAAGGTATATAACCTAAAATTCCTTTTTTAAGAATATCCAGAACCTCCTGAAAGTTTTACCTGAAGAAACAACTTTAATATTAGCAGGGGCGGCTTGTAACCAAAATTTTGGGGGTTCACAGCAGCAGAATATAGATCCCGGTACAGATATAGGTAAAAAACTGTCAGTGTTTTAGAAAGATATATTACAAACTTTCTAAAACACTGAAAGGTTTTTCATACATCTGTACTGATACCTATATTTTGTCACAGTGAACCACCCCACGAGCCGCCACTGAATATTAGATTTAGACAAACTTAACAATAATGATAATAATTGAAAATAAACCGAAGGTTTATTTAGGATTGTCCAACAGTATTTTTAAAATACTTAGATATTTATGAGAAGGAAAGTGTAACTTACATAAACCTTTTACATTTCTGTGTAAATTGTAAGCAAATAAATTTACTTTGTAATACTAAATAATAATTTAATAAACTGTTTAATTGTGTTTCTTTTTTTTAAGCTATTGCATAGCTTTTATTGCGGGCTTTGAGCGCGGCGACCGGATCAAGAAATTCCGTAACGAAAATAAACCTAACACCCCCCACTCCGACCGGCACAGCGGTGCGGCGTTGAAAGCCGTGTATCGTCTAACGTCATTTCAGTATATTGCACACGTTAGCGATGTTAATGTTAGGCGCTCATTTGTTGGATATATTTATGCGTGCTTATGCAAACTTAGAAATGGCCTACACATAGTCATGGTAGCAATTTACATTTTTCCGAATCCAAAATTGGACGAGGTGGAGCATTTTATTCATCGCACTTTACTGGAGTACACTGAAGAAGGGTTAAAAATACTTGGTACAAATGGTAAAAAATTTCCACTTATCTTGGCTGGCGATTTCAACATCAATTTCGCTGATAAAAAATCAAAGTGGTTGACAACTTTTCTTTCGGAAAAATTGAATTTGAAAATGAAGAATGATTCACAAGAATCCACAACAAAATATGGGACCACCATTGACACGGTATTTTCCAGATATTTAGAGGATATCAAGTCTCAAACTTATGTTTCTTATTTCAGTTACCATAAACCTATAGTTTCAATGATAAAAATTCCTGAATAACCTACATATATTGTAAGATATTGACTTCTCATTTATTCAATAAAAGAAAAAAAATTGTTTTCTTATCGGTCAGCACGCTCAAAAAGTGTAACTTAAATTAATATCAAAGAAAAAACTTGAATTAATATCAAAGAAAAAAAAATACTGCATAAATAAATAAAATAAATAATTATAATTGCATAAGTTGATAAAAAATGCTATGCAATAGCTTTACCGCGGCAGTCCCCGAGTGCTACACGTATTTTTTTTTTATTAATTATCACATTTCAGAGATTATAATAATTGTATACAAAAAAAAAAAATGAAAAATCTGTAAAAATTTTATTTATTAACTTATTAATAAAAAATAAAAGTACCTGATTAAGATAAACAAAGTAAAAAACACTATTTACAAATAATAAAAAATATTTACAAGTCCGAACAATTAATTGCAATTAAACAATTAAAAATAGCCTCCTTCCAGAATGCAGTTGCACAAATCAAAACTTAATCTGAAGATTCATTATCAAATACACCTTCTGTAATTTCTACCTCATTATTTACTTCAAATACGAGAGAAGCAACCCAAAATACTTTATATGTTTATTTGTAATTATTCCGTTTACTGCACGGAAAAAAATGTGACTAGAAAATTTTACTACAATGTTGTAGTAGTAGACTTGTAGAAAAATACTTTACAATTTGTAGAAAATTTTACTACAATTTATAGTTAAAAACTATTCATTATTGTTTGAATTGTCGAATAAAATGCTACAACAATAGGAAAGAAGTCCACAATGTTTAGTATATTTTACTATTGTTTGTAGAAGTAGAAATTTATCACAATTATCGTAATTACTACTACTAACTTCTGAAAAAATTTGTACAAATATTAATAATTATCTCTACAAAAAATAGTAATTTTCTCTACAAAAAATAGTAATTTTCTCTACAAAAAATAGTAATAATTTACATACCTTCTTATGAAAAAAATTCAATTTTGTTCAAAAATATTCTATAATATTGTAGAAATTCTAAGTCATGTGAACAAAACAGAATTCTGCTATTGGCCAACGTTTTCTGACGTCGATCATAAATGGCCAGACAGCAGTAGCCGTTCGCCATGTTCACATAACAAAGCATGGTACATATACGAGTACCTATAACACATTATTATATTATAAGCACCGATGCGTTTGAGAAAATTTTAATAATAAATTCTATTGGTGGTAAGTACATTTATTATTGTTTCTGAATAATTTACCTTTAGATAACTAATTTAAATAACCTTAGTAGATTATTTAAAAAAAAATAGTTATGGCCAACGATCGAATGTTGTGCCCAACGATCGAATTTTGTGCCAAGTTCAATGAATTTTTTTTATCTTAATTGTGACATACCTACTTTCTCAATTTTGTTAGTTATCTGACTTAGTCATTTAATATCCAAATCAGTGTAAAGGTGATAAATATTCCCGTTTTAAGGGTATGAACATTTCAATTGTTATTCATTTTTATTTCATATTTTTCAGGTGCAGAAAAGCCAACTGAGACTGAGGGCGCTATTATTACTGTTATTTATTACATAATGTAATTAAGACTTTGTATCTTTTATATTAAAACAATAAATTGAATATTTTATTAAGGAACATTTTTTTCTAGGTTATAATTATAATAATTATGGAATACTACTACAATTTGTATGAATTTTTACTATTTATTGTGTAAAATTTTCGTATTTATTTTCATAAAACGCAATACATTTTTAATATAAATTCATACAATGAATAGCAAAAATTATAACAATTTGTAGAACAATTCTTATGATGCATTTGGATATTTTTACTAAATATTGTAGATAATAACTCTACAATACATTCTCCACAAATATTTGGAAATTTTTACTACAAATTGTCCCTGTCCCTATATGTACTATTTATTGTAGAGAAAAAATCTATAATTGTAGAAATTTGTTCTACAATTTTTTTTCCGTGTGTGCACATATTTCTTTTTCACAAGTTATTCATGGAAACTCCATATACTTGCTTGGCAGATAAATAATAAAATATTTGATAAAGTGATGATTTTTTTAGTATTTTCAAGAGTCAATGTTTATTCTATATTCCAAATTATTTCATATACTACAAACATATTTGTGTTTTTATTATTTCAATTTAGCGATATTATCGTAAATTTTTTTATATAAATACTAGACATGTGTATAAGAGTTTTATGTACATTTACAAAAAGTAGTTCATACACAAAAATGTACTTAAATTATAATTATTTACAATGACATGTAGCAAGTAGGTAATTCTCGGCCAAATAAAAACAGTATTACAGTAAATACTTGTGCACTACCCTTCTTAATAGTTTCAGATGTTATTTAGTAATAATTTCCAAGAGCCAAAGTCTACAATGTATAAACTCGTTTTATACAATAATAAATTAATTTGCTATTTCTCAGGTAAAACTTTAAACATCGCTTTCTCGCTTAAGTTAAAGATTAGCCCTTGCTTATTTCAAGGTACAGATCCTCCCAGTTTCTATTGTTATACTTGTGGATATCAGTGTACACTAATATATGAAAAATATTTTTTTCTTATACATACAAATGAGGCCATCCTAAAATATAACAGCACGGTAAAGGTAAAATCTTTATTTTTGAAAAAAACGTTTATGTTCAATCACCCTAATGACCTGAGATACATATATTTTTACTATAAGGTGTATTGCCCCTCCCACCATATAAATTGTATCTACTATTAAAACAAATTATAAATAAAGTGTTACATACCTTTCTGTCTTAACATTCTTAACTTCGGCACTTATAAATTGAGTATTGTTAAAAAAATACAGTAATCATATCGTGGTTTACAATAAGATGGCAACAACGAATGTTAGGTTAGGTGCCACTAAAATGGGCGTTCACTTCAACATTCTATGGTTAGTTTGTTCGTTGGCTTGGTTCTGTATAACAAACAAAACTTCGACATAAGCGATTGGTCCATTCCCCATGACGTACACATTTCAAATTTTAAATTATAAATGGTATTACTTTAAAACCTTTTGGCTTTTTCAACAAACGGATTATTTTAAATAACTTGTATAGTGACTAACTATTACAATATAATTTATAATACAGCATATCTCACATTTAAACATGGCCCAATGTTGGACGTGTCCTCCACCCACACGTATGCCTACTCTTTTTCGCATAGGCTGACCCACATTTTTAAAGATTCTTGGGGTATTTCTTATAATTTGCCTGGACTCTTTAAATGTGATATGGGCATAACAAATTTTTGATTAGAAATTTCCAAACAAGTATATGTGAAATAATAAACTTTCCTCGTGCTAGTTTCGGGGTTCTCCTCAATTTCATGTAAAATTCCTTCTTCAAGTTCCAGTATTCTTACTGTTTGGTGGACGTATATTTTGGTTTTTAAAATAAGCAGTGGCAACCTATTTTTTTTTCTTCAAATATATTTAGTTCAAACCTTGTATGGACGTCACTGAAAAAATTTAAAAATATGTTTCCTCAAGTTTCATAAAAATATCTAAAGTGATAAGAAAATTATAATAATTTTTTTTTGTTCTTAAATCTGTAACAACCTGTAGCTCTAAAATTAAGAGCTTTACGACATAATATATTGATATTAACTTTTCTTCTTAAAATCACTCAAGGATTCACCCCCTTAAGTACCGGCACTCAATTAAAAAACACCCTGTATAATAAATTTAATATTTTTGTCCGGCAATATACCTGATCAGTTTAAAATATCAATAGTTCTGTTGCATCTATATACAAAAAATAGAAATAAAAATAACATTTAATTACAGGCCCATCAGTCTTAATAATTCTGTCGGCAATTTTTTTGAAAAATGCATTAAAGTACGTTTGCATGACTCTCTACACAAAAATAATATTCTGAGTAAAAACAAATTGGGTTTAAATCAGGATTTAACATCAAGGATGCAATGTTTTAACTCGTTAACCAAATCAAACTTGTGTTGGATAAGGGCCAAAAATATATTGCAATGTCCTTGGGCTATAGGCATTTGATTCTATTTCAATCACTTTATTTTAATTCACCTTATTTAACTATGTTAATTTTTAAATAAATTAATAAAAACAAATTTCAAAACGAATTTCAAAACGCAAATGAACTTTCATCCTAAGCTTGTTATATAGGAAAATATCAGGAACATGTTTGGACTTGAACTTGATCATGATATCGTTCGTATTAAATCGCTTATATGCGTCAAATACAGAACAAGTCAAAACGTGCCTAAAAGACTTCTACGCTCGAACTCATTATCTTGCAAGAACTTGTCTACGCTTATTGACTTGCTGAGTTTTTCATCTTGTACGAACTTGTGCACGCTTATCGACTTGTTGAGTTTTTTGGAAGTATAACAATGATACTTTCAACTAAAATATTAGTCATTCATATAACAACTTGGTATACGTAAAACAACTTATACAGTATCTTGAAAGTTTTAAATAAGAACTTGTTTTAAATAATAGGGGTCTATTTTTAGACCTCGTCTATCCCCAAAATCAGTTTTCGTTTATGTCGACCCCTGGGAAACCGATTTTGACTGCAAGGGGTCGGTAACAACCACTTTGGGAATCCCTGCTCTACACAATATCTACACAGGAACAAGGCGGAAATTTTCGTAGTCCTCTGAGACCAATGAGCGCGAGCAACTTAGATTTATTTGACCGCCAGCAACATTAGCTAACGGAAACTATATTGAATGCCAGATTATGTTTGAAATAAAACTAAAGGAGCCGTATGAAAATTATAAATAGACGTGTATTACTCGTGTATTATTTATTTTTTAATAAAAATAGTATGGGTAAATAAAATAATACATTTTCATTTTATATTTATATAAATTGGTTCCCCTTGTTACGGGGGTGTTGTAGTCCTACAGCCCTTACAGACAAGCCATCACTGCTTAATTCACAAAACATAGATTTAAGCGAAATCTTTTTATATTAAACGCTATCTTATCATTTTATATTTATATATACCTAGGTACTGATGATAATACATTGTGCTAGAATAAGTTTAGATTTCTTAAGCCTAGTCTTATATTATTTTATTCAAATCAGTGGCGCATCCAGAGTATAAGCCTGGGGGGTAGTGGTAATATTTAAGATTTTTTTTGATTATCATACATTTTAGTACCTATAAAATTACCCCCCATTACCCTTCCCCCTCCCCCGTATATTCGACCCTGATTTATATTTATATATAGGTATTCTTTGTATCATTTGTATTTGTAAATCTTGTTGTGCTTTGAATAAACATCTCTCTATCTATCCCACAATTCATAGTATCATTGAAAAATCACTCCATTATCCAACTCTATTTTTTCTAAATTGACGTTGACGTTTCTATATCTGAGGATTTACACAGAGGTAACTATTATTATTAACATTATTATTAACATTTTCAAACATGCGTCTACAGTCGCTTCGCCTCTATTTTTTTATGAACTTTTCTTAGAAGAAACACTAAACCTTTTTCATTTTTATTAGAAATAATCTCGTAAAGAAAGTGATATATCTACTCGCAGAAAAACAAATAGCAATTTTTTCCAAATAAAGGTGTTTCTTGTGCGTGAGGTATTGAAGAAACTAGTAAACTACTTTTTCTATTTGTGTCAGAGAAGACATTGATTTCTTTTGCAATTCTTTATATTTTCACTGAATATTTAAATCGAGAGTAGCGACTTATTTATGAGATACTGATTTTTCGTGCAAAGTGAACGCAATTTGTTATGAATAAATAATGGGTGATTTTGATAGTTCCTGATGAATTTATAAATACGTTTATCAAAGATTTGAGTGTCCCTAGTTACTGCAAGCTCATGCAGTGAGAGTTTGAATCAACGACGAACAACTACTAGACTAATTTTGTTTACAAAAATCAAATTACAAACATTTAGGGTGTCATCCACGCTGTTGAGATGGTTATAATTCGGTATTGACTTAACATAAGACTCTAAAACGCACAAAAGGCTTTCAAAATTAAATTAAGGATTTACATTTTTAATGCCTGCAGTTATTATCAGTTCAATTTACTTTTCTCGTTGGAACTATCATAGTTGAAGGTAATTTCCAGGAAAGTACCCAATTAATTTTGAAGTGTGACAACACTGTAAAGCAAGCGTTTTAGATGTAAGGAATATCAGCTCTGTCAATGTTGTTTTCAGAGTGCTTAAGAGCAAATTAGCATTCTTTAAATATTCAGATATTTCCTCCGAACATTTTTATCGGAAGAATTTCCTAATTTGTCCTATGGAGTTTCTTGGGACGATTCAGTTTTTAGATCGTAAACCAAGAAAGGTAGTAAATAAATTGGTGTAGAAAACTGCTGGGTAGAAAGTTTATTTTTTCTCAATGGTACAAAAATAAATTATAATTGTCTAATTGACAACCAAAAGAAGCTATATAACAATAGTATTGCGCAACTGTCCACAGGATCGGCTTCAGACCTCCGAGCAATAACTACTAGAGGGAGCGTGAAACGAGTTTGTAGGCGATTGTTATGTTCGCAACATCTGTAGAGGATGTAAGGAAGCGGGTACAAGGAAGAAGGTAAACAACCCCTCTTGTTCAGTGGCGTATCATTGCTCTGTAAGAACACACATCTTTTTAATTGAAAAAAAAACTAAAAAGTTCGCTAATTTCACTACTTTTAAAATGTATACCGTCTTATATGTGTCTGATGTTGGAAATAAAACAAAATCGCTGTAAAGGTATAATTTTTTTAATTAAAGAATAAAACCTTAAAATCAATGCATTAATTTTATTATAAATAAATACAAGAGCTACTAGTTTCGACCTCACAGGGACATCTTCAAGCCTGTGATACAATAATCCTTAATTTTTTTATTAGGAACGATTAGGTTGGTCACTTGCGATTAAAATTAAATAGTATAAATCACAAAAATGGATCCATATTGTAGCATTACAGTATTGTAGAATTAAAACTGTGGAAAAGGAAAAATAAAAGAGCGGTGCAAACTAAAAATAAGAAAAATGGGTACGGAATCTAGAAGAGATTAGAATGAGCAATTACGAATGCATTTAAATTACTCCGGATAACAAATAAGGCTGATAATGTATGAAAGAAGGCCCGGATATGTGAAAGAGGATTCGGCGTTTTCTCTGTAAATCTTGAGAATGTAAAGATGGAGGGAAGACGAATCTTGCTGTCTCAGGTGTAGATAGGTTAGAAAAGGAAAGTGTAGATGAAAGTTCCAGTAAATATCGTCATTTTCGTTTAATTTTTTATTCTCACTCACTGTTTCGGCTTTATCTTCGAAATTCATTTTCAAAAGGAAATAGAAGTAATCATTCATGCACGCATATAATGAGACAACGTGAATTCATTATATTTAATAAGCTAATAAACATTTGGTTCAATGAAAAAACATATAAGTGCATATAAAAAAAAATAGAAATAGATAAGAATAATATCAAAATCAATTTGAAAATACAAAAAACAGATAAAATGAAATAAATTAATACATGTACAAATAGAAAGTTAATAACATACCTTCTAAAAGTAACACATTTTAAGTAAATAAATGTTTAAAGAGTTGATAATCCCTGAACATAACTAATCTGACGTTTTCCCCTTTTTTAATATTATGAGGGTTTTTGTAGTTGAAATGAAAATTATAATTTATGTTTGGTCCTAATAAATTAAACATAGGTTATCAAAGAGGAAATTTCATATTGAACTTCAAAATCTTAAAACGTTATCTAAAATTATTAATGGTAAAACTTCAAACAATTAGATTATTAAACAAATTTCTTGTTTTTGTTTTGCAAAATACTTTTTTGTCTTCTTCGGTTGCCTCTGACACTTTTTTGTTAGAAGTTTCGAGGAGAATTTCACTATGGAAACTAGGAGAACCATCAATTGGTTGGTAACATTTTGATATTTTGGGTCTGGTAAGAGTCTTGTTAAACGTTCTTCTTAGGTAACTGTAACCTTTTGGAGAATAAAAATTTAATGTTAGATAAAAACTTCTTAATTGATAATTATATTTGCGAAGGCCGTTTTAATAATATTTTCAAATGTTCTTGGAATCGTTGTTAACAGATAGCTGCAAAAATATTTTATTCCTAAAATATAAGATATCACACAATAATGCACATTCATATAATATCATTGTGCTAGAACAATAGTAGGTAGGTAGGTACTGGGACAATTTAAAAAAAGTAATTTTGAGAAAATTAACTTTTAATATCATCATTGTACTTAACTTTTGTATTGCTAGATTATTAATAATGTCATTGTATGTAGTTCGTTGTGATTTGTATAATATATATTATAAAAACCTATCGTCAATGTTATTAGGTGCCGACTTTTTTTAATAATTATTTTGTAAGATGTCCTTGTTCTAGTAAAAACACATTTAAACATATTTTTAGAAGTTTTCTGGATTTTTGCTTCAAGTTATCGTGTAATTGCATTGACTAATTGTATGTTTAATTATTAAGGCATATCTCTTTTTTGTTAAAACAGTCTTTGTGTTGTTCTATACTTTTTAGATAATTAAAGAAAACAGTAGGACATCTTAAAATATCCTATTTCACGAACAAAAATGTAGAATAATGAATCTCACATTAAACGAAAAAATACATTTTAGGATGTCCTACTAGGTATTAACTTAAAAACTAATTAAAATGCAAATTGAAACTGTGCTCAAATAAATGAATGTTTTTATACCTGACTCATTAGACCAAATATCAGGTGGTATTTCTCTAAGAAATAGTCGATATTTGGTCTAGTTAAATAGTCGTCTAAAATATAACACGACCTTGATTAAGATTCTCCTATTTTTGTTATTGCTAAATTTCTCGAACATTTTACAATTTGATTCTACATAATTTTGGCATTAATAATCAACTGATTAAAGCTCTCGGGCTCTAATCAGAATATTAATGCCAAAAATTATGTCTCATCAAATTGATATTAAAATATTCTCGAGATTTAGATTCAACAAAAATAGCCAACTATTATCAAGGTCTTGGTATAATACCCTTGACTATAGCACCAGAAAGACATTTTTTTAGATCGTAATGATCTGGATAACTCAAAAGAGTCAAACTCCACATTATTTAAGTTGTTCTAGTATTGTTTTAGCATAGCGATATAAACTGCAACAATAAACATTCAATGTTTTTTGGGACCTTTCTTAGTAAATAAAAAACATGAATAATGTGATATTCTTGTTTAGTTTGTTACTACATAATACAGTTCATTAGTGATTTAGAAGCAAATTACGTTCTATTTATAGAATAAAAAAAAATCCAAATATTTATAGTTTATACCTATATCTTTAAATTTGGGCAAGAAGACTATTTGATGTTTTTGGATCTGAATAGTTTTCTTAAGAATTTTAAAATCTTTTGGGATACTCCTTGCATATATTTGAGGTTCATTTTGTTTAAACCTAAAATAATTAAGTACATAACATGAAAATTTAAATAATACACAAAATTAGTCGATTAAATTACAGTTTAAAAAAAATTGTGAACAAAAAAGTGGCATTGCCTTTTTTCTTAATCATTCTTTTTGAATGAAACTTCACTTGCTGTTTTAGTATTTTAGTAGCAGATGAATATAGTGAGGAAGTAGTGACATTTACTGAAATTGCATTTTTCTTTAATATTTTCTTCCCCTGAGGTCTGTAATAAAAATATTCATTAGCATAAAAAGTTATTCAGGTGGTCACTTTTTGAATTCCTAAATTTTGGAATCATTTATTTCTTTTTATCATATTAAGAAAACAAAACCTACAATAAAAAATAACAATAAACTTTATAAAGATGTGATATTAAAATAAAGGCACAGGTTTAAATTTTATTTATTTATGTTAATAAGTAATTAACTTTTACTATAATCATTATAAGACGAATGAAGACGAACTTAGCTGGGGTTTATTCATTCTTAATTTTACTCTTTCGATAAGAAAGTAAGAAAGTTTAATTGCAAATTAAAGGTGATTGCCCAATGCACCATCTCTAATAATTGAGTTGTGTTTGTACTTACTTATGATATAATCTTGAAGAAATATTTTCAACAGGTCTTTTACATTAGAGAGATAGAGATTAAATCTTACAACGCTATAAATAATTATATTTTTCGTAAAATACAAATTAAAAATTGACATGTGTCAGAAAGTGTTAGAACTGGCGCTGTCAAACTTGACAACGCTGATTAAATAAGCCAATAACAGAAGAGGAATTTCCCTCCTCGGGAGAGTAGATGTTGATTACAAAACTTAGCGCGGGGAAGGGGGAAGACTCTCTCTATTAGTAATTGCTCGGAGCTCCAGACTGAACATGCCCTGCAAATCTTTAATTTGGTTGTTAATGTGATGTGTGATTGTGATGTGATCTGCGCCCTCTCACAAAAATAAAGTAAATTACCGATACAACGACGGTCAGCATTTAGCTTCTCCATTTAAAGGCCCCATTTTCCCATTCCTCTTCACTCTTTACTTATTCGCTCACTTGTTTATTCCACGACTGTCCATGGTAGAACGTCCCAGACGTCACCCAATTACGACGTGGCGATAAGCTCACTGTTTAGCCAGGCCCATGACACTCCCTGGGCGGGAAAAAGACGCGCAGCTTTTACTGCGCTGACGTTTTCGGGATATAACCTATAACTTGTCATAAATCCGGTTAAATACTCGCTACCATGCGCAGGCAACCCATATTTCGTACACAAATATAAACTTTTGTTTACATTTTATCGAAGTACTTTTTGTAATACATTCACAGCTTCAAAACGGAAAATTTGTTATTTTGATAGTGGATTTAGATCAAAAATACCCCAAATACACTTCAGTGTGTGTTTTATCCTTATTATTGCTCGTTTTATTTGAGGACATTGGAATAAGTAGAGTACTAAAAGTAATCAAGTTAAAAAGGTGTGTTATAAAAAGAAAATACATTGCCTTCGACTGATTTATGTTTAATATGTTTTCGTGAAGTATTTCCAACATTCTAGTTACTTGAAAGGTTGTAAATTGTACGTGTATAAGTGATAAAAACATCTAGTGCTTTGTGCTTCCTTTTTATTTGTTGGTGTCCCAGCCCAGCATTCCTAGCCAGCAGTAGTAGCAAAAACATTAACATTGTCTACAGTCAACCCATTTACATGTACATGATTTATCAGCTAAACGCAGAATACAATATTTCTCTGCAAAATGTAAATAACCCTACAAGGAAAATTGCTCATGTATAAATTCAACAATTAAATCAAAATATATTATTTTTAAAGGACTTATATCAACTATTATGTTAATTATAAATATTATATTTGTAACAAAATAATAGTTGTGTATTAATAAACCTGTTACTACTCCAAAATATATATTATTTATTGATTATCAGGTATCAAAAATATGTGTACCTATAGAAATTTGTTGAAATGTTCTATTGCTCTTAATCTTTTTAATGGGTTCTTATTATAGTTGTAAATAAAAATCAACACTTTTTATCCGTCTATTTAACACTTACAAACGTATGCATATTTTAAGTTGTAAGGATCAATAGCCTCTTAATGTTTTACATTAGAAATAAGACCTATGATGTCACATTAAATCGTGAATATGAGGTAAAGGATTTGGGAGTTGTCTTTCAGTCTAATTTGAAGTTCAATTACCATTTTTTACACATAACTAAAAAAAGCAATAAAAGCATTAGGTTTTTAAATCAGAAATACAAAAAAAATTAGGATTACCACCAAAATCAGATTATATAAAGCCTTAGTAAGACCCCATCTTGAGTATGTTTCACAAATATGGATGCCCTTGGAAGCCACACAAATTGATCATAGTGAAAAAGTACAAAAAATATTTTTAGGGTACCTTTATGTCATAAAAAATACTTGTACCCTTATACCTAAGATCTCGTATAAAACTATGCTTAATAGTTTTGAGATTAAATCTCTTTTACAAAGAAAAAAGCAACAGGCTGTGATACATTTTGTACTCTATTTTAAGTACAAAGATTGTGAATTGATTGACTATATAAATGTTAATGCGGCAAAGATTAATCTAAGAAACCCAAGTAACAAAAAATTATTTGATTTAGATCCAAGTAGTATATCTCCTTTTAACAAGATGATGGCTGTTACCAATGAGTTTCTTAGCGAGATCCAAATAGATATCTTTAATGTCTAAGAAAGTTGAGGACTACTAAATTAAGTTCACTAGATATAAAGGTTTGTTTTGTTTTTGGTTTTAAATTTCTTGTTACTTAACTCTACATGTAACTACTATTAATTTTTTTATAGTATCCAATAAATAAATTATACCTTATGGCTGCTTTCAAACAATTCTGTGTGTAGTCACTTAGTTTAAAGTCAATTTTAAATTAGTGGTTTTACAATAATGTCAAATAGTAATATGTATTGTGTCTATGAATTTGCTGTGTGTAGTAAATGGCCAATATACATAACTTTGATATTTTTATCACAAGTGTAAAAACTACGAAAACCATATACATATTATAGTTCCCATTTTAAAATAAATTCAAATTAATTCATAATAAAAAATAACGATTTTAGTCTGCCATACTTGAACTCATTCACAAAAACAAGGCTGAGTATATGTTTGTAAAAAAACTACACTAAATATGTCTCCGTTACAAATATTTAAATTTAAAATTACATACTTTCCTATAGATTTTGCAGTACTTAAATAACGTATAGAATAAATTTTTACAATATACTAGAAAAGTTTTAGATTAGAGTAATTCTTAAGAAATAAAGCAATACCTCTATTTTGTTACTCTAACCTTGTATGTTATATATTTCCCTTGACAAACTAACGTTATATTTTGAACTAAAAGTAATTAAACTTTTTACCAAAAAGTAATATTTCACATATATAAAAAAATTTAAAACGGTTCTGTCCTTCTTACATTTGCGAAGACTGCCCTAATATTTAATCTATTTTCTTCTTTAAAGTAATTAAGTTGTTCAACCGTTGTCTATAAAGGTATCTCACATCTCCCTCATACACACGAATTTGAAAAGCAGCAGAACAAAAATTCAACTAACCAGGTATACCAAGTCCGTGTAAAGAAAACTTTTCATATCCCGAAAACGTCAAGTGTCAACTAAAATTTCTACTTTTAAAGATCAAACGTGCCGCCTCAGTTTTCTTGTTTTAATCTGACAGGTTAAAACGACTAAACCGACAATTCCGGAAGCAGAAGCGGATGGTTAAAACGCACCTGATATTTTGCTTGCTGCTGTCAGTGTCAGTGAATATTATTTTTGAAGTCACAGTTTAAGCCCAATAAAAGAATAAAGAAGAAGAAGTCACAGTTTAGCTAAAGAATCAGTTAGATCACTCGGACCAGTTGAAAGTTCAAAATTCAGGATACGCAGAAGACTGCTGTTTTATTATAGGCGGTTGTCATATATTGTATTATCAGAGTTGCACAGTGTATAAACTGAAACATTGAGATCCAAAGTGCCGACGCAGAGTGAGCGATCTGATTCTTTAGCTATAAACTGTGTCACAGGGTTCAAAATGGCCGCGCCCTATGTTGGGCGTGTCGGACCTCTCTCTTGCCTCGTATAGTAATCAAAATATGTGGCCGATACTGATTGGTATATATACTGGGGTTTAGCCGTTGAAAGAACATGGATGCATACTAATTTCGCGGCTAGCCACATCGGAAACTTTTTGGTTGACTATAATACATTTTGAGGAAGTTTTAGGCTATGACTTTTTCTCTTCTATGCCTATTCTTTTGAAATTTAATTATTCGTACTAATTATCAGCACACAATAATCATTTCTATAAGTTTCGATTTACAAAACTTTCTCATTGCAATTTACTATTACACAATTTCTCATAAGCATTCGGATGATATACCGTATTTTTTACACCTGCGGCACTAGGATGCTGTGTCACCGAACCACTGACCTCGTTTCTGAATCTAACATTTTCTTTTCACTAACAGCGTCGGTGTTAATCTCATTTAAATATTTCAGTGGGTTAGTAATTAAGAGGATTTTAATGAATAAATTTGGTAATCTTGAGATTTTGTCGTAATGCTGTCATTTATTACTAAACTATCATTTAATTAATAATGATGTGTTTCATTGTAGAAAATAATCTTTCATGTAATTAGATTATTTTGAACGTGATAAAATGGCAATAAAAATTATTCTAGAAAAATATAAATTGTTTATATATTTTCTAATAGTAGTAATTAGATGTATATTAATCTTAATATATAATTATGTTACAGTAAATGTTAGTATTGATTATGGTATTGACTGAGCTGTTCTAGTAAAAGCTAGATATCTATTTATAATGTATTGTTGTTTAATTGGTGATAATTATTTAAAAATCTAAGAAAATGGGGAGCAGACATTCAAATTGTATTTTGTCCATATTTTTCAAATTTGAGATAAAGGTGGCGCTTCATTTTTAGTTCAAACATTATCCTCTTACGAGCACTTGGACCATTAATATGCATTATTTATCCGTGTTAATAACAGGAAAACATGCCTAGACAAACAAACTGAATTTAGTACAGCCACATTAGACTAAGGATAGAAGGTTTTTGTTTAAAATGGAAAATCTAGAAGGTGAAAATATTGTTGGTGATAACATGGACAGAGGAAATATAAAAAGAAAAAGCAGTACAACATCGCGTGAAAGAAAAAAACAAATAAGGTATTAAAAAAACCAAAAAAGGTTGACATCTTGGGTTCTCTGAAAGAATGTTCTGCAGAGCCCGGGCTGGCCCATCAGAATCACGCGAGTGACATTTTTGTTTTGTCTTGACATCAAAATAATAATATCATTTATATTAAACATTTATTTAAATTTAACTAACAATAAATTAAATCTTTAAATTCAATAACAAATTTTGATCTCCGTTAACCTCCAATCACTCGAATCACACTCGGAGAAACATGTTCCACACTGAGGTGAACGCACCTCCTTCTGTTGACATTTGACAAGTCAAAGTCTTCAAGTGTCGCTTGTCACCACTGTCATGTGGAAACGGTTAAACAACTTGAACCAAAATGAAGAGAGAAATTTAAATTTGAAAATATTAATATTAATAAAATTATAAATATCCCGAAATATATAATTTTGGGAGTGAGGATGACCAGGAACTTGTTGGATACGTTGTGGACAGTAGGTAGACTTTTTCATAATTATAATGTATATAAAACATATAAAAAAAATAAAAAAAAACCTTCAGTTTTTTTTACTTTGGCCTTCTGCGTTTTACTTTCTTCATATCAAATATTGTATTCTAGATTCAAATTTCAATATATCTTCCACAGTCACCCTCTAATTGTAAATTTTTTTTTAAATTTTAACTAATTTGTTAACCTTTTTTCAATTTTGTGAATAGTGAGGGTGGCATGATTCCTTAATTCCACACAAGCTAACTTGCTTCTGAAGATCAGATTTGATTTGTAAGGGCTTATCCCACACTCACTATTCCCAATACCAGTTTTTTGTCACTTTGTTTGTTTCTTGTAATTTTTAATTTGTTCAAACAATTGTATATATACTATTTTAACTTTTGACTTAAAAGTCTAATTCAGATTTTATAATATATTTTTTAAAATCTTTTTAAATTGTAAGTTTACATCCACAATTTTTGTAGATGAGCACTGATGATGGCAAATAAGCCGAAAGGCTTTGCATTGATTAATAAAAAAGTTTTGCACGAAATACAAGTTTTTCCTTTTGAAAATAAGGTATTGTTGAGGTTGGAAACTTAAAAAATATTTTTATAAATGTTGTGATTTTAATTTTATAGATATTCAAATTTGGACATTAACTTGGGTAATTTCGACTCAGTTTGCAATCATATAAATAAGAACTTTGATTGTCAAGAAATCTCAAAAGAAGACATGCTAAAAATTCGTCAAAATTACTTTGAACGTTCCAACAAATCTAAGACAAAAGAGAAGTTTTAAGAGACCTAACAAATTTAGGTCTTTGAGATAAAACCTTTAAAAGACATCATCTTAGACCGCTTAGAAGAATTCTACCGACGCAGATATGACCACGTTTTTTTCATAGATCTATACTGATACCTATATTCTGTTACTGTGAACCATCCCACAGCCGCCACTGTAACATACCCCATGCTCTTTCTGGTCGATTTTCGATATTTAAATCTTTGAATGAAATCGAAACTTGTAACGACATCTATCGGTAGTCAAGGGATATACTTTTATACCTAGGCCAGTGGGATAGCGCTCTCAAAATAAATACATTTTTTTTTACCCATGAAAACAATTAATATTCTTTTTTTGTGATGTAACAGAAGAAGACACAGCTTAAATTTTAGTCCTTTTTATGGAAAAACAAAAAAGTTATTTATGATTTTTTTTTTGTAAAAAACGCATTTTTTTCAAGTTTTCCAGTTTTTCAAATTTTTTATGAACGCTGATCTTTATTTTTTCAACTCGGACTATTCTACAGTTTAAAATGGTATCTAAAGAGGATCTCTGAATTTTTTTGAGACAAAATAATCAATATTTCAATTTTTACAAAGATTTTTAACACTGGGGTTCGTACGTACTCAAGATGAGCATGTTAGGTGAAGGTTAATAAAAAAAATTACAACAGTAATATATAGTTCTTCTGGGTACAATTGTATGATCCATTGGCATAGTACATGCAGGGATTAGGACCACAAATAAATTTCTCCGTTGCACACGGCGTTCCATTAATCTTGCATACGTCTACTATTCTTGGATTACATTATTTTCATCACTATCAAAATGCCTCCAGAAATCCAAACAGTAATGTGAATACAACACTGAATAAAAAAACATTGTCCATCTGGGCTCAGTCAACACGGCGATGACACATAGAAACGTAAAATAACCAATAAGAACATAAGCAAAATCACAGACTTACGATTTGATATCCCAGTCCACGTTTACCGGTGTTTATTACGGGCTATAGTGGGCTACTACAAATAGAAATTTGAGAAAGGCTTGGTTCAGTCAATAGGAGACGCTAAAATTAATCTGTTAATTTTAAGGTGAAGGGTGAGAAAAAGTCCTTTATATCTCACAAGGAAAGCCAATGTTTAATTGTTTAACAAAACATTGAGTGCGACCGGTTTCGAAGTGTCATCACTTCATCTTCAGGCTCGCCTAGTGGAAAGGAGAATATGTGGTGTAAGGTGTGTTGGAAACAAAACGATATATAAAATAATAAAAAAGAGAAAATTTACCATACTCTCCATTCCTCTAGGGAATACTACAAAAACAAGTTTCATCAATTTTGGGTTGAAATAAATTGTAAAATGAACCGATTTACACGTAATAAAAAGTTAAAAATATTTGAAAAAACAAATATTAGTCAATTATAGTAAAAATTTAAAATATTCAAGACTATACAAAAACAAATCACATACATTAAACAGATTAAAAGATATATTTTATCTATCTATCTTTTAATCTGTTTAATGTATGTGATTTGTTTTTGTATAGTCTTGAATATTTTAAATTTTTACTATAATTGACTAATATTTGTTTTTTCAAATATTTTTAACTTTTTATTACGTGTAAATCGGTTCATTTTACAATTTATTTCAACCCAAAATTGATGAAACTTGTTTTTGTAGTATTCCCTAGTGGATGGAGAGTATGGTGAGTTTTCTCTTTTTTATTATTTTATATATCGTTTTGTTTCCAACACACCTTACACCACATATTCTCCTTTCCACTAGGCGAGCCTGAAGATGAAGTGATGACACTTCGAAACCGGTCGTACTCAATGTTTTGTTAAACAATTAAACATTGGCTTTCCTTGTGAGATATAAAGGACTTTTTCTCACCCTTCACCTTAAAATTACCTCAACTCACACATGGCTACCCCCCTTGTCAATAATCTGTTAATGATTAATCGAGCCCAAAGTTGCTCGTCTTACAGCGATGCCAGGCATAAAATATTTATGCGATACTAGCTTCGACTATATTTGCTCGAAGAGTACTATGCCCTAAACGTACACAGTCGTTTAGCTGTAATGGGTTCAATTCCACGACTTTTTTTGCAGTTTGGCAACTGTGTTTTCCAAGTCTGAACGTCGGCGGTGTCTTGACTTGTAATGTAAAACCTATTTGAATTTTTTATAATTATTTCTCTTTTCGTTCAATTTTTTACTTTCCTATCTGTATACAGATATAAGGAAAGTATAGGAATCATGATTTTTTTTGACGGATTTTTACGTTCTGAGGTCCCCTGAATCCTTTTTGACTATTTTCGCGATGATGTCTGTGTGTCTGTGTGTCTGTGTGTCTGTGTGTCTGTGTGTCTGTGTGTCTGTGTGTCTGTGTGTCTGTGTGTCTGTGTGTCTGTGTGTCTGTGTGTCTGTGTGTCTGTGTGTCTGTGTGTCTGTGTGTCTGTGTGTCTGTGTGTCTGTGTGTCTGTGTGTCTGTGTGTCTGTGTGTCTGTGTGTCTGTGTGTCTGTGTGTCTGTGTGTCTGTGTGTCTGTGTGTCTGTGTGTCTGTGTGTCTGTGTGTCTGTGTGTCTGTGTGTCTGTGTGTCTGTGTGTCTGTGTGTCTGTGTGTCTGTGTGTCTGTGTGTCTGTGTGTCTGTGTGTCTGTGTGTCTGTGTGTCTGTGTGTCTGTGTGTCTGTGTGTCTGTGTGTCTGTGTGTCTGTGTGTCTGTGTGTCTGTGTGTCTGTGTGTCTGTGTGTCTGTGTGTCTGTGTGTCTGTGTGTCTGTGTGTCTGTGTGTCTGTGTGTCTGTGTGTCTGTGTGTCTGTGTGTCTGTGTGTCTGTGTGTCTGTGTGTCTGTGTGTCTGTGTGTCTGTGTGTCTGTGTGTCTGTGTGTCTGTGTGTCTGTGTGTCTGTGTGTCTGTGTGTCTGTGTGTCTGTGTGTCTGTGTGTCTGTGTGTCTGTGTGTCTGTGTGTCTGTGTGTCTGTGTGTCTGTGTGTCTGTGTGTCTGTGTGTCTGTGTGTCTGTGTGTCTGTGTGTCTGTGTGTCTGTGTGTCTGTGTGTCTGTGTGTCTGTGTGTCTGTGTGTCTGTGTGTCTGTGTGTCTGTGTGTCTGTGTGTCTGTGTGTCTGTGTGTCTGTGTGTCTGTGTGTCTGTGTGTCTGTGTGTCTGTGTGTCTGTGTGTCTGTGTGTATGTGTGTCTGTGTGTCTGTGTGTCTGTGTGTCTGTGTGTCTGTGTGTCTGTGTGTCTGTGTGTCTGTGTGTCTGTGTGTCTGTGTGTCTGTGTGTCTGTGTGTCTGTGTGTCTGTGTGTCTGTGTGTCTGTGTGTCTGTGTGTCTGTGTGTCTGTGTGTCTGTGTGTCTGTGTGTCTGTGTGTGTGTCTGTGTGTCGCATAACTCATGAACCAATACTCAGAAAAACACCAAATTTTAAACTTAAGCTTTTTTCCAGCGTCCAATGAGCTGATTTGGGCAGAGTCGGAACATCTGGGAGGGTACTTTATAGGTGGTCATTTTTATATGTTATGAAATATATCTGTTATTTACGTTTGGGGAAGAAAATTCTTTGAATAAAAGTTACTTCTTATATTATTATCTAAAATTTTTGTTCTATACAAAATTTTCCTAAAATGGTCCGTATTCGAGAAATTTGACAAAATGTAAAAAAATATTTTTTTATAAAAATTGATCAAACAAAACTTGTTTGTAATATAATTCTCTATAATTTTTATCCCTTACATAATTTCTCTAAAATGGACCGTATTCGAGATATTTGAGAAAATGTGTAAATTTCGAAAATTGAAGAAAACTCAAAAACGAATAAAGAAAAAAACATTAAATTTTAAACTTAAGTTTTATTTCGGCCTGACGTGAAATGATTAGATTTTGAACAAAGTCGGAACATCTGGGGGGTACTTTATGGGAGGCCGTTTTTATATTTTATGGAATATATCTGTTATTTATGTTTAGAGAAAAAATTGTTCCAATAAAAGTTACTTCTAATATTATTATCTATAATTTTTGCTATATGTAAAAATTTCCTGAAATGGTCCGTATTCGCGAAATTTGACAAAATACGCAAAATTCTGATTTTTATGAAAATTGTTGAAATAAAAGTTGTTTGCGATATCGATCTCTATAATTTTTGTTAATACATGATTTTTCTGAAATGGACCGTAATGGACAAATTGTGGGAAAAGTGCTAAATTTAAATTTTTCAGTTTTTTCGTTTTCAATGAATATCTATAGAAAAATGTTTCGAGGTAAATGTATGTGGAAAATGTATATATTTAGTTTATCTTCCTCTAAACATTTATAGAGGTGTTGTACAAAATAACAGAAAAAAGCCTGTAATAACTAGATAGGAAAGTCATGTGTTGGACACATCAGATTTTTATAAATACTGTTTTGTTCTATTTATTACGAATGGGGATGTTACATATTATACATATGGAGGTTTCTGATGTAGGTTTGCTTTATAATCTATAGATATGAAGAAATGTAACAATCTAAGATTCAAGTGAAATCATTTGTCTACATATTTGCAATCACAACACTCACTACCTTGAATGCTATTACATAACAATGTCATTAACAAAATCTAGCCTTTTTGTGAATTCTAATTGAAAATTCCTCATTTAAATATTTTTCTACCGGAACTAAAATAATTATGAAATAAATCTACTGACGTCCGAGCTCAGTTCTAATGAAAGCAAAAACAATAGAAGTAGTTAGTTTTATAACGTAAAATTTGAAAGTGTAATTATCATTATCTGCACACAATATACATTAAATATATGACGGGTCCAAAGCAAATTTTAAAAATTGAATTATTCAGTGATTAAGAAATCATTTATGTGATTTATTTAGCTTTTATCAAGATACCTTATGAAGATTACCTCAATTTTACTATATAATCATATACCGGATGTTACATTAAATAACCAATTGGAGAATTGGATTATTTGAAAAAAGATTATCAAGCAAGAAGTTTTCCATATTTTTTGTTATTCCTTTGTTGGTAAATTTTAAAAAATAGCTGAAATGACAACTATGAAGAATACAGACTCTTTTGAAGCAGTAGAATAAAATAAATCATAAAATATATCGATTAAAAGTTTTATTTTAAAACAGGTAGGAATAAATTCGATAATTATGTGTCTAACAGTATTTTAATAAAGTCTTTTACAGGCCAATTTTTATTTTCAACTGCGCATCTGAAGGTACAATTGAATGTACTAATGACGTCACCACTTTCGTGTGCATAACGTCATCGATTTTTTTAAATAGATTAATTTATTTTTCTCTTCATTTTTAAATTCCCCAATAAAAAACAATTACAAAAATGTATGTCCAAAGTCAGTGGTTTCTGAATTAGAGACAAATATTATATCAGAAATTTTGTATCTGAAATTTTATTGAAAGGACTGAACAAATCAATTTTAAATTTTTATTAGTTTGAATAATAATTTCACCTCTGAGTAAACTTACATGTAGGATTACTTGACAAATTAACAAACAATAAATTCCTCTTCAAATTTTGGTAAAATCTTTCGCCAGGTTACAATTTTTTTGCATATCAACCCTTTTGCCGACACAAAAAATGCTATATCTCAAATTTAGTTGAAAACAGCAAAACTCCGGTCACATGACCGAAATCCCTATACCGGAAATAGCAAAACGGGACTATCGAAAATGCCTGCTAGGGGATTTTTTTATTGTTATTGACATCTAGGAACTTACATTTCATTGCCAGCAAAAAAGGAAAAATCCATTTATAAGCAAATTTACTCGAAATTTCACAGGTCACGTGACCGCTCCTTGGGTACAGCCCAAGCAGCACAAATTGGTATAACTAACGTATTTTATAATTATCGTTTATATTTGGTATTGGTTGATTCCGTATATGTTTACAGTTTACGATTATTATACATACCGTTTTTTAAATGATATACGATTTTTTATACGTCCTATAGTATATAATTGTAAATTATTCTACTTTTAAATATAGTTAACAATATACGACTATTTTTAGTTTGCGATAAAAAGATTTGTAGACAGAGTGCCTAAATATACGTTTATGTTTATTTAAATTAAATTCGTATAAATTTATGTAATATTATAATATGTATTTTTCGTTAGTAACTCCCGTTTAAATTTCGTCTTGGTTGATTTCTTAAACGTTTTTATACATTACATTTTTTAACGGATAAATTAAACGTTAATAGATACTAGTTATTGTATATTATACGTTTAAATATAATTTACCTTACACGTATATTTCCTGTTGGCAATAAACTAGTAGACAGAAGTAAATATATGTATACATTTAGATTTATTTATATTGTTGTGTAGGTTATTCTACCATACTCATTTGTGTACACGTGTTCAAAGATATTGATTAAAAGCATAGGTAAGTTTATATTAATGTTTTATTTTAGCTATTCCTTTAATAATTCCTGCATTTTACAACAACTGCTGTTTTATAGGTAAGTACAGTGTGTAAAATGCTTATAGAAATTCTAAAACATAACCTAACTTTTGTTTCTCTTATTTTTATAAGGATTTTTTAGGCCATCTATTTATTCCAATCACATTCATTTTCCATATTTTATTCGTCAGTAGATTTTATTTCATAGAATGTCGAAAATAGCCCTATAATAATTTTTTTTTAGAAAATACGCCTAGCCTGCATCGGCTAGACGTTAGGAATTTTACCTACCATAGACATTAGGAAATACCCATAGATAAATTAATATTAAAAGATAAACCGTTTAAATGCATGGCACTGGTAGCAAGTGGTAGTTCCCGGCCATACTACTTGGAGCCACCATCGCACGCTACGCATTTGGCTGATTAACTTATCAGTTAGAGTCAAGATAAAAGAAGAAAATTAAAAAGAAGAGTGTCAAGTCTAAACGCGGCTCATTCAAATGTCCTTTATTATTTATTTACATTTTTTGGCATTCTTTACTTTAAAAAAACTAATATTTACATTAAAATACTGTATTTAACATAAATATTAGTTTTTTAAGTAATAAAACTCCAAAAAATATAAATTAAATAATAAAATATTTGAAACAACAGGTATATAGGTATAGTTTAATCATTTAATAAAAGTAAGGTGCATTTAAACATTTATTACATACATAACATGTACAAATAACAACTGTAAGTGAAATTAATAGTATTCTCCTCTCATTCTTGGAAAACTGGACCAAATTTTGATGCAGGTGTCAGGGGTTTCCTATGAAAATAAAAAAGGCTACATAGTTACATGTCATTAAACAATTTTTCTTATCAAAATGTTGCCCTTTCTTATAAAAAAGTTATTTTTAATTTGTCTAAAATTAGTTTATAGAAAAAACTTTCAGTTTATTTCTATTCAAATTGTTTATCACTAATACTAAGTTTACGTTTGCAAATAATTTCTTGTTTTTCGTTGCAGATTAGCAAATCTATCTTATGCTACTGTGTATGTGCTTCAGCCTTAACATTTTCTAAAATCTGACTGTTTGGGTTGAGTATTGAGTATAGTTGAACTGGATTAGTCTTTTACGCTTTGAAGCAATTTTACTAAAAAAATCTTTATCTAAAGATAAAATGTTAATTCTTAAAACAGTTTTCGCAGAATTTTAATATCGGAAGGAAAATGAAAAAAGGTTTTATTTGAATAACCAGCCTGCTGAATATTAGAATAATACTTATTTAAATTAGGGGGCTGAAAAAGATTACTTAATTTTACCAGGGCCAGACATGTTTTGTTACAAATAGGTATATTAAAAAAGAATTGAAAATCGATCCAAAATGAAATTATACTTCGTTAAGGCTATATAAGAAAACAATGATAAACAAAGTCCTTAAACCAATCTAACACCTTATTAAATTATATTGTTAATACTTACTAATTTCATTAAATCAGCACTTATCAATCTTCTTAACCTAGTAATAACTTACCTATCGAAGGATAATTATATCCACAACATCATAATAACTTTTATGTTATGATGGTTTTTGTGCATTTTTCGACCATTTCGCCTTCCGCCATTCCGTTCTTCATTTTTAACGAGGTTATCAACACAGTTGCCAAACCTCTCTTTAAAATATCTCAGCAATAGTATGGCCATTGTATGGATGGTATCGAGCACGACAAAAACAAAATAAGGTGCAGCTTATGAATTTGAGATAACTCTAATCTCATGAAAGTTTATGGAAACTGACAACATCGCTGTCGTCTTATTTGCGACGGTGGCTCCAAGTAGTATGGCCGGGAACTACCACTTGTTACCAATGCCGTGCATTTAAACGGTTTATCTTTTATTATTAATTTATCTATGGAAATACCTTCTGAGGAACCCAGTTGCTATTAAATTTAACTGGCCAGCAAATATATTCAGGTTCGCAGTTGATTCATCGTGAGCGTGGTAAATATGGCTGACAGACATATTTATAGTAACAGTAGTCTATTGCAAGATTTAAAAGTAGAACATGATTACGGAATGTTCCAGAATAATTGCCAAATATCCCCTGAAAATTTGAAAACTTTGCTACAACTTTTGGAACCCGACAAAGTTGCATGCAGCACAAGCGATCGAAGCACTTTTGAAAATTGGAATCCCGTTCACACTAGGCTTGTCCGGGATTTTCAAAAATACGTTGATAAATATCAAAGGAACTAGTTGACCAATGAACACTTTAAAAGTTGTACGCGTACGTGACGAATAATCTGCTATTCAGCTGTTCAACTGGATCTCGGACAGTCTGCGTCAAATTTAAAAAAAAACCGAACAAACCTATTGAACGAGCATTTTTGGTTATTAGCTAATCGAAGATTTCTTGCTTTCTCCATTTAGTGTTAAGTAACGGTTCCTTTAATCTTGAATGGTAACTGGCATTATCCATAACTATTACAGAATTGGTCGGTAATAAATCTATCTTTTGAAAGAAATATTCTTTAAAAACATCAGCAGTCATTTTTTCATGGTAGTTTTTTATAGAGTTTGAAACAAATTCTAACAAGCCTCTATCAACAAATCCTTCATATCTTTGAATATAAATGATAATTAAACGGCGACCCTTATCATTTGAAAATTTTAAGCCAGAAGACAAACCTTCTATAAATACCTAACGAGCTTTGAAACCTGTTTGTCTTGCTAAACTTTTTTTACAAAATATCCTTCATTTAGCCATGTTTTATCCAAATAAAAAATATTTTTGTCTTCTCTTCTTAATTTTCTAATTTCCATGAAATATTGCCTCCTCCAACAAATAATTTCATCTTTCTCTATAAGCGCAGATTTTCTATCGTTCTTTTCCCAAACAAAGTCTAATTCATGTAAAGTTTTCCACAATTTGTCTCTTTTAACGTTTGGCAAAGTTTCGTCTCCATTAAGGTCTACTAAAACTTTATCCAAAGTAGGTATCTTTTTGTAAATAAAACGAATGCACTTTTCTTCGGATCAGTTATTTCATAGTACCGTCTAATTGAATGGGTTTTTCCCAGTTGACGTTTTAGGTGCTACGGTAATACTTCCATCCTTCCGTTGCTTCAAAAGTCTATAGATGGTCATATTTGAACACTTAGAAACTATACTCCGAACAGTACTATTGAAATGTTCACGTACAAGACGTTATTGTACATTTAACACTAAAGTTTTTATATGCACGGTTAAATTGCACTTTAATTTCACAGGAGTATTGTTAGACGTTTGTGCCAATTTTATTGCACAAATTCACTTGATCAATATCGCTTTCTATCGCCTATTGTTACAGAACTAACAATTCTACGTGTTACAATCACATGAATATACAAACAGAAATGTAAACCTTAACTAAAATAAATTACAATCTGCAGCACATTTTCTGCCGATTATAAATTTTAATCCTTTCCAAGAAAGTTGAGGGCTATTTAAATTGATCTTGAAATTGTAAATATTTTCTACCTCTAGAAATTACATACTTAACTTAATTTTGTTGATTAAAATGACTAGCAAATTTAAGACAAGAATTGAAATAAATTGGTATTTTTAAAAATTTTAATAAGAAAACCAAATAATTTATTTTAAAACAAATAATGATAAACATTTTATTTTAGATGTTTTATTAGGGTTTATCTCCTGGGTTATAAAATTTTTGCTATTTTCAAATAAACTTTAGTCCCTACATACTAGATAATTATTGATGCAGAATGCTCGCTCGTTCTTTTTCGCTTTTGTTCGCTTTTATGGTTAATTAAAATTCGCTATAAACATAATTTGAATTGGAAACGAAATTTTAAATAAAACTACAATGACAGGTTAAAAAATATATTTTTAAATTAATATTAGGAAAAAACATAATAAATTAATTGCTACAATAATTTAAATAATTTTTTAAATATATATTTTTTATAATTATAGTTAGTTTTTGTAAAATATTTGATTTATTTTGCACTGAAATGAAAAATGGCTGCCCAGTTAAATACTTACTATTCACTATTTATAAAAAAAATTTAAGAACATTATTTATTTATTATTGTCTTGTTTGTAGACAAAATAAATACAACAAATATAAATTGCATTATAGGCCAATAAAATGAAATCGAAAAAAACCGAGTTGAAAAATCGTTTTAATACCTTCATTTAGCCCTAAATGCGTGTAATCTAAGTTTGTACCATCCCAAGAGGTGAGCATAAATTTTGGTAGCCAAAAAACCGCAAAAAGTTTTATTAATATTAATTTATAAGGAAATTAATCATAGTTCTTAATAGCTTGGATGTAATGATGTAACAAAAACACTTAAAGTTTATTGAAGAAATATAAATCAATAGGCATGCAGCACAAATGGTGGCAGCATTCATGTTCGCATTTTCTTAGTTGTCGATAGCTATCCTCACCTATTTTGCTTTCACAGTAATGTGGGTCACACCCTCATCCTTAAAGTGTGCTGAATTCGAACATGACTGGTCGTTCCAGTTGAGGCATATTGTTTAACATTACTACCCCATTTTTCGGTAGCTCCACTTCCCTGTACATTTGCAGGACACTGTGTTGAAAATTTCAGCTGAAGCTGGATCCTTGGTGTTTATCATGGGAAGAAGACTAAGGTCCATCCTCCTCTAACGCCAGGCTGAGAGGATCCTTTAGTCTATCATACCAGTCCTGAATTTGAAGGTATACTCGCAGAATATGTTGGGTGGCGGCTGCATTTGTTGGAGGTAGAGAAGCTAGATTAAAAGTTGACTTTATTAGGGATTTTGAAAATATCTCGTAGCGGATTTGTTTAAGGAGGTCTTATTGCCATTAAGTGAATAGAGAGATACCAAGAATAATTAACCTGCTGGAATGAGAACCTCACGGTCAACATCTGCATGATGAAAAACGTTGACAGTAATGGCGTGTTCTTTTGAAGGGGCTTAACAACTTTAACTTCTCTTGAAAATAGAATGTAGAGGTTGTATCACACCCACTGATTGCATCTAGGAACAGAAGGTTCTGTTTGACAACATACGAGAATTTGAATAACCTGTGAGAGCAGAAAGTGTTCCGAGAGGTTGCCTTTCCAGGTTTCATGACGTAAATGTTGGATGAATTTGGTGCTTTGGTGGTCAATAGAATCAATAAATGGATGTTCTCCCCGATTATGATGACCGTCGCAAAGTTACCTGCCAATTAAATGATAGTGTTGACAATAAAGGTGTTAACACCCTCAATACTTAGCCTCATTTTAAACCAATGCTGTACCAATTTCTCACGCAGCATGGAAATAAGCCGTTCTTTGTTATTGTCGGTAAAGAGAAATTGTTCTTTCGACATGATTGCAGTCATCGATTAAGTGAACACCACATTTGCAGAAGTGTACTTGCTTTAAAAAGTCGCAAAATATAATTTGCACTGAAATGAAAATTTTTTCCAGTGTCAAACTATTGATTTTGGCTATACCACTGAACCGAATTATAAGTTTTAGATGTCATTTAACGCATAATTTAGTCTTTTTTATTATTAAATGGAATAACATTTTCCGTCCGACGCATCATTTTTCAGCTACAAGCAAAAAACCAATAAAAGTGCAAAAATTTGACGGTTTTTTAGCTACCAGAAGTTATACTTACTTCCTGGGATTGTGCAAACTTAGATTATACGAATTTAGGACCAAATAAAGGTATTAAAACAATTTACAGCTTGCTGGAAATTAATTTTTCAAAAAATATTTTATTTAATTTAATTTGATTCGCCTACTTGCTATTCATTGTATTGAATTATTAAATTTCATTTTTTGTTTATTCAATTCTATCTACATTATCAATAATATTTTTATTGAATTCCGTATTACTAAAAGAGATATAACTGAATCATTGGGATCTCTCTTTACAATTCAAGTCGATGTAATTATATGTAAACTAGTTATAAGTAAATAACTAAGAACTTTAATTAAAATTTAAAATGTTAGGTGTACCTATCTTAACAATCAAACATTTTTCTAAGGTAAGCATAAAATGTGGTAAATATTACATATGGGATTAAACAATATTTTACAAGATGAACTCAAATCAACCTCTAGATGCTACTCCTAACATTCATTTTTCAAATTGAACCCCTATGAGTTTTTTTATTAATTGCAGCAATAAAATGTGTTAACAAATGATTACATATATTTTAGTATTGTTATCCTGCACCCTGAAGTAGCCTGCGGCTGTTATACGAAACGTACGACTAAAAAAAGGGTAATATGTCACCTATCACTCCAGTGTTCTGTAAGAGTTTCTAGAAGAGTGCACGCCTACCCTTACAGAGGGTAGGGGACTATTATCGCAGCTCCCGAGCGATTTTGCATTTCATTAGAAATCTTCATTTGGTTTCATTGAAATAAAATATATTTAAATATAGGTACATATTTTTATTTGCCAGGCAAAAATCTAACATCTTGTATACAAAAGAAAAAAAAAGTATGCCTTTTTCAAATTTCTATAACTTTAATTTGAAACTTGTATAGACAAATTAAAATATGAAGCAATTAAGCACAAATGGGATACCCTGTATAAAAAATTATGGTCTTTGATGGTTTAATTTTTCTTGTAATTTGAACAGTTAGGACTAATTCTATAACAAAATTAAATACAAGGTGGTCCAACGAACACTTAGCCTGGGGATTTTGGATATTAATATCGTAGACGTTAAAACGTGCTTTTTATTTCTTTCTTTAGCACTAAATGTATATATACAATATTTTTACAGATTAAAGTAGGTAACCTTTGTATAATTTTAATTTACTTTATACCTTGCTTATACCCTTTAGAATACATCCACGAGCTAAAACATTGAACATACAAATATCTCGCGTTCTTGTTAAACACAATAAAAAACATAAACATAACGAATCCTTGCAGTGTCGCCAAGAAACAAAACAGCACTGCAAATATACTAGATCCAAATATTAAAGAAAGGAAACCCAACGTCCAGGTCAAACCTAACATTGAAAAAAGAAGTATGGCAAGTCTCCATTGAAAAATGATGTCATGGTTAACTTGATCTCTGTATTCAGTTTTCTTATGGAAAACATTGTAGAGAATGAAAAGGAATATTATGAAATTTATGCTTATAATGACTACCAGAGGAAGCCACACTCCAAGGTATAATCCAAAACCAGAAGGATAGCAGAGGCCGACCTCGCTTTTATTATAATTATTAACGTCGATAATGATGATAAGGAATACTGGTAGAGCTGGAAACACCCAACCACAAATACAAGCTTTCAGTAAAACGTATTTTAAAGGTCCTCCTAAGACTTCTACAAATCTTTTAAATTGCAAAATAGCTATGATTAACATCCAACAAAATTCTGATAAAATTGAGTAATGTAGTATCCCTCCGGTAATTGTGCAAGCCATACTTTTATCAGATTCCGTATAAATGCCTTCGCTAATATAAAGCATTACGTTTTTAATAGAAATAGCTATTGAAAAATTGATTAAAATTTGGTTTCCTGTATTATTTCGCCATCTGTCAAAAAGCACAGCTGTTAATAAAATACCGAAGAGGCCGAAAAGGGATAAAACGCTATTTATGTTGGTAATTATGTCAAGTATGTGTGAATTATTTAATTGTTCGATAATGCTGCCGGAACCTGCAAGAAGAAGTACAAAATGTGTTAAGTGACTATATTCACAAATTATAAATCCGCTATCAGAAGTAGGCATTCCATCATTTTGCCAAAAACCGTGAGAAGGTGAGTCAGCAACCTAAAAAAAATAAACAGAAATTAGAATAAATTTTTACAAATTGGAAAATAAATAATTCCTAATTTACCCTACGAAATTAATAAATAATATATCCTCACCCAAAGGTAAAACCAGAGACAACAGAGACGTGTAACTTAGGAAAATTTGTTTGGTGGTCCATTTAAATTACATATATGACTTTCTTTCTCTTTTACATTGATCTTTACATATATTTATCTCTCTCCAATAAAACTAACACCAATCTTAGAGGTCGCTGATGTTGCTGGTTTTTTGACGTCGACAATGTTATGCATGTTGTTATGAACGTGTGCATTTTATTAAAATTAATTTAATTTGGGCCTCGTGTATTTCGTTGAGTCTGATTTTGTTGTTTAATTAATTTTCTTTGTGTTGAGAAATGTTTATTTTCGCATATTATTTTTTGCATGAAGCAATTTCTGGAACCAAACTAGCGTTTTTGTACACGTTTCTTTCTAGAGGTAAGTCATTTCCAATTTATTAAGAAAACCACTGTATAATGTGTGTGTTTAATGATATATTACAAAATGACTATAATTATTTTAGGTGAATTGAAACAGAGATCCATTGTTACGGCTACTTTTGTTCATTAAGTAGGTAGATGAATGTTTCGACAGCTTTTATGGCAGTACAAAGTTCTCACCTACTAGAAAAGAAGTAAAATGTATGCTGAGTAAAAAATCTCTACACATGTAGTATTGGCAAAGGATTTTTGAAATGATTAGAGATTGGCTATTTCTTACGTACACCTACCTCTAATAGCCACTCTAGTGGCTATTAGAAGATTGTAGAGTCATTTATACGAAGAAAAAAAAATAAATCACAAAAGAGCAGAATTTTAAATCAGGATGCATTGAAAAATAAATTTGGGGACATCAGGTCGGTTTTGGACTTTAGAGAGAGATCAATCTCAAGAAAAATTAATTTATCCTGCAGAACAACCATTTGTTTAGGTAGGATCTGCTATAACTTTATTAGAATATTTCCTTGATAATAAATTGTAATATACCAATTGTTTCAAATGAAATTGAAAAAGAGTTAAATTCGAAATTAGATTTTTCATGGGTAAAATGTTATATTCATTCAAACATCGTAAGGTAATCTATACTTAAGGGAGTATGGAAAATATGGTAAGGTACAACAAAAAAATTACAAAAAATGTATTCATCTTTAAATAGTGTTTATTATTAATATTATTATTTGCTTTTTGAAAAGTACCTCCTGCTGCAGAGCAGATCAAATAGATTAGACGACTACTTGGAGAAGGTCCATCTAGTCACCAAATTAGGAGACTAGGAAAACTTTTACATGACTGGGGACACAACAGGAATGCATACGCATAAGATACACAAACAGACGACATAACAGGGGTAAGCCTTCAGCAACGTCCTGTTTAAATGATGATAGTATGTCATCCTTCATTCCCTTTTAGAAGGCATGGCATATAAATCTATTGATATTGATGACCTCAAGAGCAGTTAGCAGGGGGGTGTATGGAATGGGTCTAGCAGTTTTCGATCCAGTTTACAGGATGGGAACTTACTCGACTTGGGCCTTATACATTTGTGTGAGTGTATGTGTGTGTTTGTTTCGTTTCCATGGTTTCTATTAAAATAAACAGTCATAACATATCGATACCTTTTTGCTAGACTAACGTAAGCGACATTTCTTCAAATGGCACTTATGATAGTCTAGCAAAAAGGTATCGATATACTCTATACCTTATAAAATATTTGTTACATTATTTTTTAAATATATTATGAATATATAACAACTGTGACTTTATTTGTAATTTGTCACAAAATGATACGAGGTACTTTCTAAACGTAGCAATTGTAGTTTGTTTATTTTTGTACCTTACAAAAATATAATTTATAGAAAAAGAGTTTGGTGTATTATTTTTCCAAGTTTAAATATTTAATAATAAATAGAATTTTTAAGTTTTTTTTAGCGAAATTTACAAGAGTAATAAAAACTATGTTCACTGCTTATATTAACCTGATTTGATGTTATTGAAAGCTTTTATATTTTTTAATATACAGTGAAACAATAGTTTTTGCTTCTTCTGTAAATTTGTATAGAAAAACTATTTATTTCTGAATCCGTGTTTGAATTTCCCGCCTTAAAGCATTTTTAATTTTCCCGCTATTTACTAGTGGCGTTATTATAGACTGGTTGTGGTTACAATCGCCCAAACAACTTTTACCGAACACGTCTCGCTGGGTTGTCTCTGGTAAAACAAACCAAAAGTGAAAAAAGTGATAAATAAAAAACTAGTGCATCGGCCGGGGATTGAAACTGAAATCTCGGACATGAGCCGTCGACGCCTCTACCAATTGTACTACCGAGTCACAGCTACGACCAGTGGCGACTCGTGACCAAAATATTGGGAGTTCACAATGACAGAATATAGATCTCAGTATAGGTGTAGGTAAACAATTTTTTTAGTAGTTTAGAAAGGTCTATTAAATATTTCTGTACATACACATTACAATACCATTATTTTAGCACGGCTTCAAAAAAATATGGAAGAAGGAACACCTTGGAACCACGTTAAAGAGGTTGATCAAAAAATTCTTATCGGAAAGAGATTCCAGTACGTCTTATAAACGTTAATGATCATTTAATTACCATCAAGAAGGAGACTAGAATCGGAACCTGTGTACCAGCGACTTCCATAATTTGTCAAACAACAACTTCTGATAATTTCTTTCTTTTACTTTACTCTAATTGATTCAGAGATTGACCAGCAACTGCAATAATTTGCTCGAATTTGTCATTGGAATTATCAGAAATTGTTGTCTGTTGAATTATGGAAATTATTGGTACACAGGTTCCGATTTTGGTCTCCGTCTTAATGGTAATTGGGTGATTATTAACGTTTATAAGATATGCTGTAATCTCTTTAGCAGTCGTGACCAACCCCTTTCCGATAAGAATTCCTCGTCCAACCTCTTCAACGTAGTTCCAAGGTTCAATCATGACAGGTATTCCTTCTGCCATAGTTTCTTCAAGCCATGCTACTATAATGGTTTCATTTCTACGAGGTACCACCGTATCTTCCTGTACAGCTACTGTATGTATAAAAACCTCTTTGGCAGCAATTTTGATCACTCTATTCTTAAAATTCAACTAAAAGCCATGTAAGTTCATTACATCCATTCCTAGTATATTTTCCTCGATATCAGCGACAATAATAGTGTAAGTGAAAAAATATAAGAAATGATACTCAAAATCAATCCCATACAATAATTGGTTTCCACGATGCTATCCCTTTCAGTGGTTTAATTGGGTTAATTACTGGAGTTTCAAACACTAGGAACGTATCACAACCTTAAATATTGAAATTGTTCTCATCTTTGGTTAGGCATCTATTATATTCTTCTGCAACGTCATTGACAACTTTCAATTTTTCGAAAAACTCTAAATTCGCTTGATAACTTTCATTATCTGGCCATATTAGTACGTACGCAAATCAAATTTATCAAAAAGTTTCAATGATTGTTTTGAAACAAAGTCACTCACATTTTTGTTTAAAAATATTTCTGGTGAGTTTTTATCTTCTGTGCGTCGTTATTAAAAAAGTCATCAGTATTAGTTTAATAAAATAAAAGTCCTAATTTCATACATTTGCAACTTTAAGTTTGAATATCTTTAGAACGGCTGACTCTATGAAAAAATAAATTAGAACTTTTTTGTAGAGCGTTACGACCAAAATATTCAGTTCATTTTTACAATGCTAAAATGTCAAGCTACAAAAATAAGAAAAAATACATTTTTTCCATGTTATTTAAATGGAAAATGGAAAGTTAAGAACCACTTAATGTTAATATTAAGAGCTCAAATTTTTAGAGGCTTCTTTTTTCACCTTCCTGAAAGTTTTTAACCTGTTGCTTAAAAATGACACGCCCTAGTGTCCATAGATGAGTCGATGATACCATATTATGGCAGACATGGTTGTAAACAGTATATACCGGGAAAGCCCGTCCGGTTCGGCTATAAAACTTGGGTAGCTGCTATAAAATTTGGATATTGTTTACAATTTTAAATTTACCAAAAAAAGGAGAGGAACAAGGATAAAATTGAAGGGATTGGTTTAAGAGAATCAGTCGTATTTCATTTTGCAAATATTTTAAAACATATCTTTCAGGATAGAAAGATATCGTTTTTTGATAATTTTTTTACTCATGCAAAACTTATTCAAAAGTTGGAGCAAGAAGGATTTGGGGCCACTGGTACTGCACGTGAAAATAGAAGTAATAAGTGTAAACTCATTGATACTTCAATCATGAAAAAACTTGACAGAGGGGCTATGTGTAGTGCACTGGATGGTAATAAACAAGTTGTCGGAGTCCGCTGGAAAGACAATAGTGTGGTAACTTTAATATCCAATGAATTTGAAATTGCCCCAGTTGGAAAGTGTAAAAGATATTCTGTAAAACAGAAGAGTAAACTTGAGATTCCACAGCCATCCGTAGTTAATAAATATAACACATTTATGGGCGGTGTAGATCAGCTGGATAACCACGTTTCCAATTATAGAATTGCTTTCCGAGGGAAAAAATGGTATATACCGTTACTGTTTTGGCTGTTTGATGTTTGTGCCACAAATTCTTGGCTTTTAGCACGAGAATATGGCTATACAGATGAAAACCTTTCATTCCGAAGAAAAGTTTTGAAGCATGGTAAAATAAATTTAACACCAGAATCAAAAGGAGCATCAATAAGTAATCCAATTATTACCAGTGGACGACATATTATTTTGACACAGCAAAACAGACGTAGGTGTGAAGTATGTAAAAATAAAACCACCAAATCATGTAATGCTTGCAATGTTCCACTTCATGACAAATGTTTTGAAATATATTATAATTAATATATTTTTAATTTTTTGTATTACAAAGTGTTTTTATCTATTTTAAAATAAATATTTAAAAAATATTCTTTTTATACAAAACTTTTAAAGCCCAAGGGGTCCATAACGACCCACGTCTAATAAAAAAATATACAGTTTAGAAAATTTTAATAACATTTTTTTTTAATTTAATGGCCTCATATAAAACACTACTTATAAAGGAAATGGAAATCCTTCGAGGTAAATAATTCTGGGAATTAATGGGTTAAGTAGTTAAATTTGCATTTTTGATGCCAGTTATTATTAGTATAATGTATTTACTGGTTGAAACTATTCTTGTACCTGAAGGTGATTTACATTAAAGTACACCATTTATTTTGTAGGGTGACAACGGTGTAAAGTAAGCATCGTAGTTGTACGAGCTGTTTCGGTCACAAAACATTCTCACTCAATTTAATATGAATCAACCAAGGCGACACCTCTATATGCTCAACATAAAAAACTAGCCAAATACTATCGTAAATAAGGGCCTAATTATAAATGAATGGATTAGGCTAGTAGTTTTCCGTCGTTGGACCATCTACATATTAGGCAAAGATCGCTGTCGCTTATCGCACACACGTCGGGCAGAAGTCTTACAGCCGTATGCATAGTCGATCGCCAGAGATTCATTTGGGCGTATCGCCAGCGATTCGCTGGCGATCCCCCGGCGAAAGACCAAGAAGGTGGCGACTCGCTGGAGATTGTCACCGGAATATCATTTCACGCAAGTTTTATTTTCTTTTATAGGGATTATCTCTCGCATTTTATTCATGATTCATTTCTTAAAACTCAAAAAATAATGAACGAATATCAAATTTTTCCCTGTAAAAGAACATAAAAACTTTCGTGAAATGACATTCCGGTGACAATCTTCGGCGAGTCGCCAGCTTTTTGGGCTTTCGCCGGCGGATCGCCAGCGAATCGCTGGCGATACGCCGAAATGAATCTCTGGCGAGTCGCTGGCGATCGACTATGCATACGGCTGTTAGTTTAATCGATGCTCGCTGTCAGCGATCTCTCTGTTATGTGCACTTTATTCAACTCATTGTAAGGTATATTATGTGTTAAAAATTTCGTTTCTGCATAGAAACGTTATAAAGGGTGTCCAAATTTGATTTTCAAATTTAATTTAATAATAAAACATAAAAAGTCCTTGAAATAATATAATATTATTGTATTATTTTAAAGTTTAAATGTTACGGTTAATAATGAAAAATAATATTCGGCATGTGACCTCTTTGCTTCTTTAGCATGCTAACATTCTTTTTACAAAATTTTAAAGAACATTTTTGCAAACAAATTTCTTCAATTTTTTGATTAATGTTAACTCGAAGCTGTTCAAGTGTTTAAGGGTTATTAGCACAAACTTTGCCCTTCAAAAATCCCCACAAGAAATAATCCAATAGTGCAAGGTCGCACGACCTAGGTGGACAATTAACCTCAGCTTTTCGAGAAATTATTCGAATGCCAAATCTCTCCCTTAAAAGATTTAATGTTTTATCCGATGCATGGCAAGTCTTGCTGGAACCACATGTTCTGAACATACATATCTTTCTAATTCGTTCCACAAATAATCTCGCAATCATTGTCTTGTATCGCGCTCCATTGAAAGTTAATGAATCATCAGCTTCATTCTGGAAAAATAAGGAGCAATAACGCCATTAACCAAAAACCAACACAGTCACATTTACTGGATACAGTCGTTTTTCCAATATTCCTCTTGGACTTTCTTCTCTCCATATTCTGCTATTGAAATTTCTTCATAATACTCTGAATAACTTTAATAGATGTTGCTAAATTTCTTCTGAAATACGTAAGGCATCTTTTTGCAAGTTTCAGCAAAACATTTCCCATTTTGGTAATAAGTTTTTCCAATAAAAACGGTGTTTTCGATTGACAGTTGTTCCATGTTAACCAAAGAACAAGTATCCGCAAAGTTTTTACTTGCTACATGTCACCATAGAAATACTGACAATGATGATTACCAAAGATGGCGGCCAATTTAAATCGGAATGTAAAATTTGGACACCCCATACTTTTCGATTATGTTTTCTGTATTAAAAACGATGTTTTTTTTAAACATTTATATAAGATTCAAAAGATTAACTCTGATGTCTTAAAAATTGAAAATATTCACCTGATACTTCCAAAAAGCACATTTTCTGTCATCGTAAACATTTATTTTTTCAATATTGTACATCAAGTAAATCTTGCCTTGTAAATCTGTATTTAAACCTACAAATGCTTATGTAATTAGGTAACTCATTATTTAAATTTAATTGTTTTTACCTTCTAGTATTATTCCCATAACATGGCTGGTATCCATATTCCTACTAGGATTTTCGTTAAAGTAATTATCATGAAAATAAAGGGTTATCATCAAATTTACTGGTCCATCGTTTACTTTTATTTGTTCAATTAATTCAGAACTAAAGACTAATGCAGTTTTAAATGTTGTATTAGTGAGAATTTCGCTGATATTTTCATTATTTAAAAATGAGATATTACAAGCTGTAGTAGTGCAGTCGTTAAATACTAAGCTAGTAATGTTACCATCTTTAACATCAGTCTTAACTATTGTAAAGTTCGTATGAATCATTGGTTCTTCTAAATCATCTGCACAGCTCATTATAACTTGGTCAGTGGTGTAAAGCAGACTATCGGTAGCTGCGTACACCAGTTGCGATTCGTGTAAAATAGCTCTATTTACGTTGAATAACTCACTCATTATTTGAGATGTTAGGTCAACTTGGTATTTTGTTGTATTTAAACATTCACGGAGTAAACCTGAAATCAAACGAAATCTTTATAGGACATTTAGTTTAATTTTTCCGCAGCTTTTAAGTAGCTTAATTGGATGGAGATATAGAACAAAGAACCATGAACCATATGTAAAAATCCGAGTTTTGGCGTTTATAAAAATTGATAAGTACTTTGTAATAACGATAAAAAAAATACTGCAGTGAACTTTTAAGTTAAAAAATACATTATTTTGAAGATTTTTTAGTTTAATTTTATCAAAAATTATAGTTTTTTTGGCGTCTGGTTCCTTTTTTTTTTTTCGAACACAAATAAATGTTTCCATAACGAACCAAAGCACTTCGTTCCCTGTAAAAACCACTAATATGCCAGAATGAGTTACAAAATTTTTATAATGTTTGTCTTACCAAAACACATATTTCTTAAAACGTCTAAATAAAAATATAGTGTGGTTCCTTGTACGAAAATTGAACTTTTAAATTCTATGTAAAAAAAAACAATAATAACAAGGAACCACAACAACAAAAAAATTATTCAAAATAAGAACAAAACAAGCGGCTTAGATATTATTTTCAAATTCAAAGTCTACTTCGCCGTTATATTTATCGATGTCGTCATTAACGGTTTCATCACTAAATAACCGATTGTAAAAATGGTGATCGGCTTGGGGAATTAAATGAAATAAAGCCTTTAGATCTTTAAGCTTAGGAACAGAAATAGGATTTCCTTGGGGCCATAGTAAATCTAGCTCACTGTCGCTGGTTGGTGGATGTGTTATTTTTCCATTATGTTTGGGTTTTATATCCCCTTCTGTGTAAGCGCTTTCTTCACTATGCATGAATTTGAAAAAAATGATATATGGGTGTCCTTTTTCTAGCTTTATTTCTTCTACTTTTAACCAATAAATTTTTTCTCCTATCACATCTTTTTTCTGTTAATTATTTATTTTTCCAAACCTGCACTACTTCTAAGATCCTCTCGCTTCATTTTATAGACTTATACAGTTCATCAAATTTCTAGAGGTGTTCGACGCCCAGACAGAGAACGCGCTACGTGTGACTAAGATAGCTATTGTACAGTCTGCTAAACAAGTTATTTTAAATAGTTTTTAATATTTTTAGGTAATTAAATTTTAAAAGTGTGGAATAGTTTAGGGATTAAATTGGTCTGATTGGACTTTCTTAGAACGTTTTTAAAAGCAGCTAAAGATAGTATGTAGAATTGAAAATAATTATTATGCCATAAAAGGTGTTTTGGAATTCCTTCCACCTTTTGAAATTGAGTTAGAAAATATAAATTTTATAGGATAGCGGAAAATACCTATAATTTTTTTGTAGGCCTTTGTAAATCGTGGAAATAGTTTATATTTTATTTCTACCTATTATTAATAACGGTTGTTTCTGAAACATTACTAAAATTTTCGAAATTTTGTTTTTCTACAAAATAATAAACTATATATATATATATATATATATTGATATGTTATGTAAACACCCAATATTCTAAAATAATAATAAAACTAATAATAACCATACTAATAATAAGAATGATAATAATATATAGTAATAAATAAAAATAATTGATAACCCTGTATATTAAAATTGATAAAACTCTTAAGTGAAGCAGACTAGGAGATAGAAAAAATGGTTTCTAGATAAAAAAAAAGGTTGTTAGAAAAAGTCAGTTTGAAGGTTTGGTCAATTTTGAATTTTAAAATAAAATGTCAAGGAAAATTTATGAATAAGATTATAATATAAAGATATACGAGTACAAGAGACTTAAATAAACAAACGGTTAACGATCTATTGTAAAAAGGAAATACATATCAGAAGAAATACTAGAGGAGGAAAAGAAGAGGAAAGTTTAAAAAGTTTATAGGCGATTGAAAGAGACATGGACACAGCAGTGATGTGAACACGGTATTTATAAAAACATTTATATTTTTGTGTAATTATAGTTTATAGTAAGGAATAGATATTCATTCAAGTTGTTCTTCAAAACTGAAAATTTGTAATACTAGTTATAGTTAAAATTTTAATAAATCTATATAAATGGCTAAGTTATAGCCAAATTTAAAAATAACAATTGTTAGATTTGGAAATTTTTCTTTAACGAGAGTTATTTTTTTTTGTTAATTAAGTTTAGTAGGTGTAGTAGAATAGTTAATAGTTTCTTTTAAATGTTCAGATATAACAGGTACTAAAAGACCTACCTGATATTTGTTAAAATTTGCGATACTTATTTTGTTAAAATTAAACACAAATTTGATTTTGTAAGAGTTTTGTTTATTTAAGTATCGAAGTGCTTGATATCATAAATATAGGAATCATTTTTCTATAAACTAAATAAACTAAATAAACTAAAATAAACTAAAATAAACTAAAATAAAATAAACTAAATAAACTAAAATAAACTAAATAAACTAAATTTAATTAAATAAAAAAAAATAAAAATAAAGTTTATAAAATATAATACTTCTTGAACCGACACCACTCAGAGAAGAGAATCTGCTCTATATAAAATAAAGTCATAAAATATATAAAAAAAAGCTAGCCGAGGTAAGTTTAGGTTATTGTGTATTTTTATAAATTGTGAGGTTAAAAAAGAGAACGTAACAAATGGCGACCAACAAGTGGGGCAGTAAAGTGTAAAAAGTGGGGCAGTAAAGTGTAAAAGTGGGACAGTAAAGTGGAAAAAGTGGGGAATAAAAGTTGTCAAATTGACAGGAAAATTTAAATAGTTTAAATTTGAAAAGTGAATAGAAAAATAGCAAGTGTAAATATAAAAATTTTAAAATAGTGTAACATCAAATAAAGTACAATGGGTGAGAAAATGGAACTAAGAGGAGGAAAGAAAGTTGGACACCTAGAAGAAGAAAAGGTTAGAGAAGATGAAGGACAAGGAGATACTAAAGATTGCCAAGTACTAAATGTAGAAGAAACAAAAATTGGAAAGAAAAATGATGAAGATGTACAGGAAATAGAAGAAACAGGAATAAGCAATCAAATAGAAAAAGAAAAGTCTACAACAAAACAGACTGAAGAAAAAAATGTGCAGGAAATGTTAATGGCAATAATGGGACAAATGAATAAAATAGAAGAAATAAAACAAAGTATGGATAAAATGGATCAAAATAGAAAAGAAGACAAAGAAGAAATAAAACAAGACATTATCAAGAAGATGGATAAAATGGAGCAGAACATGATCAAAAGAATGGAAGAAAGAAGTCAAAAGATTGAAGAAAAACTAGCAGAAGTTGAAAGAGAAATGAAACAGTCTAAAGAACAAATAGAAAATAGAATATTGGACACCAAGAAAGAAATTAAAGAAGAAATGGTGGGAAGAATATCTGAAGTAGAAGAGTTTATGGAGAAGAAAATAGAGATTATAAAAGAAGAGGTACAAGAAATAAAATTAAATGAACAAGATACGAAGGAAAGAATGATGACCTTAGAAAATAAATGGGTAAATACAATTACAAATATTGACAGTATGGTAGAAAATAGTATAAAGGAATCCGAAGAAAGAATATTGAAACATCAAGTAGAAGGAGAAAAGAAAGTAGAAAATGAAATTGATAAATTAAAAGATCAGATAAAGACAAGAAAATTATATTCAGAAGACATAGGAGGAAATGAGACTAGAATAATTAACAATTACATGATATCTAAGAATGATCACAAATATGAAGGAGACAGCAGAAAAATCCATCCTAAAGTGTTTATTAAAATTTTAAGAAATAAAATAAAACATATAAAAACTATAGAAGACATCAAGGAAATAATAAGAGAAAATCTGGATAACCATGCGTTAGTCTGGTTTACGAGTGTGGAAGAAGAAATTAGTGATTTTGATGAATTTGAAACAAAATTTCTAAACTATTTTTGGGGAAATCATGCACAAGCTAAATTACGGGAAAGGATCTATTTTGGGAAATATGATGATAAAAGAGGAAATAGTCTAAACAATTACGCCATACAATTATATGCTATGTCAAAATATTTAGAGCCAAAGATGAAAGAACAAGAAATTATAATGTTCATAGCTAGACATTATAAACCAGAAATTTCTGAAACAATAGCTATTCAAAATTTAGAAACAATAGAACAACTAAGTAGCTATTTAAAAAGAATTGAAGTGAATAAAGGTAATAATAATAGTGAAATAAATAAAAGTAATAATTATAATAATATTAAAATAAATGAAAATAAAAACAGATATGACAAAGACTACAATGACTATAATCAATTAATTAACAGACAAAATAATAGACAAAACCAGAACTATAGACAAAATTTTAATAACAATTATAGATATAATAATGAAAATAATAGACATGACATTAATAATAATATAAATAATCAGAATAATAACCGTAATAATTATAACAATAATAGTCAAAATACACACATAAATCAAACTAATAGAAATTTTAATAACTATAATAACAGAAATTATCCTAATACAAATAATAATAACTATAATAGAAACTTTAATAATAATAGAAATGATAATTACCATCAAAGTAATTATAATAATCAGAACTATAACCAGAGTAATCATAGACAGAGATCTAGTTCTGTGAATGATTCTGAGCGGCCAAGACAGGTCAACTTTATATCAACTGACAACCAATCCAAAAATAGAGGAAACAGTATTTCAGGTAATCAACCTGAACAACCAAATGTGACAAATGAAGAGTATACTGAATCTCAACAAAATCAAAATTTTTAGACAGTAGCACTCTGAATCAAAATTTATATATTTGTAAGTATGAACACCATAGAGAATTTATTAATTTAAAAGACAATCTTGATGAAGAGCCAGAACATGAACTAATAATTTTAAAAGCCAAACTAGATAAATTAAACTTAAATATAATAATCGATACGGGATCTGAAATTTCAATAATTAATCAAAATATCATTAATAGATTGCCAGAATTACAAAGTCAGATAGTAAAAATTTCAAAATTATCTTTAATAGGAGCAAATAAAAAAAAGTTATGTGAGGTTAACAAATTAATTAATTTAAAAATAAACCTAGCAGGTAAAGAAATATATTTACAATTAATAATTGTACCAAATATGGAAACAGATGTTGTTATAGGAAGTGATCAATTAAATAAATATAATGCCATAATTAATTATGAATGTAATAAAATAAAAATTGATGGAGATTGGATAGATTTTAGAATAAGAAATGAAATAGGTAAAGAAGGAGATAAAGAAATAGTTAAGAATATGAATGTTTATTGTTGCGATAAAAATAATGATATAAATAATGATTATGATATGTTCAATGAAAATATTATTATAGATTGTGAGGTAAAGTATTTAAGTCAAGTGAATGATTTAGTTATGAAATATAGTAAGCTAGTTTCAAAAGAATCGAGGGTAGCTAAGCAATATGTGCACAGAATGGAAATAAGAAATAGTAACAGTTTTAAGGCAAAAACATATCCAATCCCATATAAATATAAAGATAAAGTTAAAGATGAAATAAATAAATTATTAATAGATGGTATTATAGAACATGCCGATACACAATTCATAAATCCTATAGTAATAGTTAAGAAAAAGAATGACGAAATAAGAATATGTTTAGATGCTAGGACAATAAATAAAATATCAATACCTCAATACGAAGCTCCAATGTCAATAGAGGCAATTTTAGGTAGGATTACAAATACAAAATTATTTACAAAATTAGATCTCAAACATAGTTTTTGGCTGATACCTTTACATCAAGATTGTAGGGATTACACTGGATTTTCAATAGATGGTGTAATATATAGATTTTGCGTGGTACCATTCGGAATTCAGAGTGCATGTGCCAGTTTAGTAAGGGCGTTGCATAGAATCCTCAATAAATACGAAGATTTTGTTCTTCATTATGTGGACGATATCCTTATTTTTTCTAAAAATACTGATGAACACCTTAATCATTTGAACTTGGTAATGAAAGCTCTTGACGATGCAGGCCTCAAATTAAACATAAATAAATGTCAATTTTTTAAAACAGAAATAATATTTTTAGGTTATAAATTAGACACAGTAGGTATAGAAATGGATCCAGATAGGATTAAAGTTATTAGAGAATATAAACGACCAGTAAATCTTAAAACACTCAGGGGATTTTTGGGAATGATTAATTATTTCAAAAGATTAATTCCAGACATAACAGCAAAGGAAATACCATTAATAGAATTGTTAAAAAAAGGGGTAATTTGGCAATGGACAAAGGAACGGGAGGAAGCATTTAATAAAATTAAACAACTATTCATTGACAAAATTAAAATTTATCATCCAATATACAATAAAGAGTTTATTTTGAGGACTGATGCTTCTTTAATAAGATTTGCTGGGGTACTTCTACAAGTACAAGATAATATGGAAGTTCCTATATCTTTCGTATCGAGGACTACTAAAAAACACGAGAAAAATTATAGTGTAGGTGAACTAGAATTAGCGAGTATTATATTCAGTATAAATAAATTAAGATTTTATTTGTTAGGTAATAAATTTGTAGTAGAGACTGATAACTTAGGTATAATTTCAATTCTAAATAATAAGTATGGAAACAGTAGAGTACACAGATGGGCTTTGTTACTCCAAGAGTATAATTTTGATATTAGGCACGTTTCTGGGAAATTAAATGTCGTATCCGATGCCATTAGTCGAATGGATGGGAATGATAATAATAAAAACAAAGTAAAAATAGGTATAAATATAATGAAAGATGAAGAAGGGATTTTTACAAAACAAGAAATATTAAATGATCAACAAAATTTAACTCAACAAGAAAAATCAAAGGCAAAATTTAAGGGGGGAACATATGTGAAAATTTTTGAGAACGATGAACTTTATTTAATTACAAAGGATTTAACAGAGAGAGTAGCAAAAGAGATTCATGAAAGGTATGGACATCCAGGTATACGAAAAACATGGCTCATATTTAGGGAAAATTATATTTCAAAGGGGGATTACAAAATTATAAAAAATAAATTAAGAACATGTAAAATTTGTCAATTAGCAAAAAATAAAAATTGGCATAATGAAGGTATACCAAAAAGTGTAATATCAGAAAAACCATTAGATATTATAGCCATAGATTTTTTATCCAACTTAATTCCAAGTTATCAGGGGAACAAACATATTTTTGTAATAGTGGATATCTTTTCAAAATACATTAAAATGTATCCATGTAATAAGACTAATACCAAAATAATAATAGATAAGTTTGAAAGTTATTTTTCTGAAATAGGAACACCGAAAAATTGCATATTAGACAATGCGACATACTTTGTAAATGATAGAATTAGAAATTTTTTTATTAGACATAATATTAATCCTAGATATGTAAGTATACGACATCCAGCAGCTAACCCAAGTGAAAGATATATTGGTGAAATAATTAAATATTTAAGAATCATTACTAATAACGAACACAACAAATGGGAAAATAAATTGTCAGAAATTGAGGATTATATGAATCAATTGCCAAACACAAGTACAAAAGAAAATCCTATATTTTTAATGAAAGGAATAATGCCACAAAGACCATGGTCTATTGAAAGTGTCAGGCAATATGATCAAGTTATTGAGGATGTTAACATAAGAATAAAACGTACAGCAGAAAACTATATTAGAAAAAGAAATGAAAAATTAAAATTTAAAATGAAATTTAATAAAGGGGACTTGGTAGTAGTAAAGGCTTTGAAAAATAAAAACTCTCAACAGAATATATGCCCTAAATTTCAATGGCAATTTGAGGGACCATATATTATTGATAATATTGATGGTGAGAATAGTTATATTTTAAAGTACCAAAATAGTGATAAAATCAGAGGTGTGTTTCATATCTCACATATATATAAATTTTGGCAAGAATTTGAAAATAGTGTCAAAAGTAATAATAATTAATATATTAAATAATTTAATTTAAATAATAAACAATAATGAAATTTGCATTTCAAATTTCCCATAAATGTTAAATTTAAAATGTAAATTTGGGAATTTGATATGTTATGTAAACACCCAATATTCTAAAATAATAATAAAACTAATAATAACCATACTAATAATAAGAATGATAATAATATATAGTAATAAATAAAAATAATTGATAACCCTGTATATTAAAATTGATAAAACTCTTAAGTGAAGCAGACTAGGAGATAGAAAAAATGGTTTCTAGATAAAAAAAAAGGTTGTTAGAAAAAGTCAGTTTGAAGGTTTGGTCAATTTTGAATTTTAAAATAAAATGTCAAGGAAAATTTATGAATAAGATTATAATATAAAGATATACGAGTACAAGAGACTTAAATAAACAAACGGTTAACGATCTATTGTAAAAAGGAAATACATATCAGAAGAAATACTAGAGGAGGAAAAGAAGAGGAAAGTTTAAAAAGTTTATAGGCGATTGAAAGAGACATGGACACAGCAGTGATGTGAACACGGTATTTATAAAAACATTTATATTTTTGTGTAATTATAGTTTATAGTAAGGAATAGATATTCATTCAAGTTGTTCTTCAAAACTGAAAATTTGTAATACTAGTTATAGTTAAAATTTTAATAAATCTATATAAATGGCTAAGTTATAGCCAAATTTAAAAATAACAATTGTTAGATTTGGAAATTTTTCTTTAACGAGAGTTATTTTTTTTTGTTAATTAAGTTTAGTAGGTGTAGTAGAATAGTTAATAGTTTCTTTTAAATGTTCAGATATAACAGGTACTAAAAGACCTACCTGATATTTGTTAAAATTTGCGATACTTATTTTGTTAAAATTAAACACAAATTTGATTTTGTAAGAGTTTTGTTTATTTAAGTATCGAAGTGCTTGATATCATAAATATAGGAATCATTTTTCTATAAACTAAATAAACTAAATAAACTAAAATAAACTAAAATAAACTAAAATAAAATAAACTAAATAAACTAAAATAAACTAAATAAACTAAATTTAATTAAATAAAAAAAAATAAAAATAAAGTTTATAAAATATAATACTTCTTGAACCGACACCACTCAGAGAAGAGAATCTGCTCTATATAAAATAAAGTCATAAAATATATAAAAAAAAGCTAGCCGAGGTAAGTTTAGGTTATTGTGTATTTTTATAAATTGTGAGGTTAAAAAAGAGAACGTAACAAAAAAAATATATATATATATATATATATATATATATATATATATATATATATATAAAAAATTATTTTTCTTATAATTTTATAAAAAATAACAGGGGAATATTTACATTTCTTGATCTATTAAACAAAACGATAAATTATCTACATTTTACATTTTTGTTGGTGGTTTCATGGGTTTCATATCAATTTTTTGTAATTGTAGTTTACACGTACATATACCTTTTAACACTTGTTTGCTTTATTAAAAAAGTGTGTTGTGATTTACGTCGAAATAAGTCAAAAACAACTTGAAACCCCATATAAAATCAAAAAGGAGAAACGGAAAAAAATTGAGCCTGTAAATGAACACAACTCAGAAACAAAAATAGCTATCTAATAATAAAAAAATAAAATTTGATTCTTGTGCAGCTTCATCTATATCATTAACTGTTTTTGGTTTTTTAATGGTTTTTCTTGGTGATGAAAATTCCGATATCTCACGGTTATCGATTCTTTTTTTCTCTCCAGAAATGCGGACGACAGTGTTTTTAGATACTCCTGTGGCTGCAGCAACACGATCATTTACATTTTTAAATGGTATTGAAGGTGAATTAAAGTCTCCTTCTCTTCTCATAAACTCTATAACATTGGCTATTATTTCGCGAGATTGACTGTTAATCACGCGGCCTCTTAATTTGCTATTAAACTCCATAATTAGGTTCTATTAAACTGTAATGAGCAAAAAACACAAACGAAAATAAAAGAAATGTTTTAGCGAAATTTACATCTGACATTTACGTCTGAATGAAATAGTGAAATACTTGATGCGCAGAGTGTACTTTCATTGCGTAAATCCGTCGGGATGCCTGTCAGTAGTGCTTTCTCTGTCTAGCCGTCGAAAGCGTCTAGAAATTTGATGAACTGTAAACGGTTTTGTCTTTTTGCAGATTGCATAATGTTTATGTAGCCTTGCGGTTTATAGAGTCTCTGTTGCCGTTGAAGTGCTTTTTCAATATGGCTAAACTCGGAATCATTTAGCAAAAAGCTATGACCCGAAACTAAAAATCTCATATGTATGTATTGCAAGGTTGGACGTTCCTTCAAGATATATTTCAATAGAAGGGTCAGCTTTATATTACGGTTCTGTCTGCTGCAGGAGTCAGACCATAGAATGAGTTGTTTGATGTCCTGCAGAAAATTATTTATAAAGATCTTTAAGCACGATCCAACCTCTTGTGCTCCTCTACCGACCATATCTTCGGGCCATACAAAACAATAGGCTTGTTTATTTTTTTAGCGGCATGAATCCCTAAATTGTAGAGCCAAAGTTGCCGTTTATAGAATATGATATGTGTGGGTAGTCTTGGAATAGGCAATGTCTTTTCAAGGTCAAACGTTAATGTTTCTACATTGTTTTCTGCTTTAGCTCTCTAAAAATCACTTTTCATCTTCTGTCTTGCGTCTTCTGCTTCCTTGAAATGCAACTGATGATCATCTTGTAATACTTTTTGTTTTAACAACCTAGCAACACCTGCAGCTTTTGCAGAATATGCGTCGCACTTATTACATGTGTCTTTTTTAATGGTTTACGTGTTATATTAAAATGAGTGTAAAATACTTTTTTATAGAAAGAAAAACTAAGAGGTACTTTAACCTCACTCTTGTACAATTTGTACATGCGATCTAAGGTCAAATCGGATAGCAAATATTAACTATCTAATTGAGATCTTTTATAATGAGATTTGTACCGTGGAATTGAATTAATATGCTGCACTACTTGATTTTTATTTCATTAGAAATTTTATTGTGTTGCTCGTGTTTGCCATGAAAATCCTGTTGAATAAGCGATCTAGACTTCTTAATGGAAGTACTAACCCTCTTGGTGGATATTTGTAATGTTTTTGTAAATATTTCTCTGCAAACATTGCAATCGTTAAACTTATAAGTACGTGTGAACATACGACTTTGCTCCAGCACTTCTTGTACCCGTCTACGTTTGATCTTTTCAAAGATTAACTTTCTTTGCTTTACGTTAATCTTTTCGTGGCAATGCTCTTTGCAAGTATAATTATAATCTACAAACTTTTTGCTAAAATTCTGTTTGCCGCGCTTTGATATAAAAGGTTTCTTTGTATCTTTAAGAAGTTTTATAATTTTCTGTCTGGTGTGGATGCTTTCTTTTTCGTCCTTCCTTTGAACGACCTGTATTTTTTTTAAAATTCCATATTATGTCTCTGAAGTTCCAGCGAATCTTCCCTTATATTTCTGGATCATCTAAATCATCTGTCGTTGAGTCATCAGAATTTTCATAATCTGGATCAATCAGGTCATCATCTACTACTCCTTCTTCAACCGTGGATAAAGTTGACGGTGGTAAGTTCTGGACACTGAGAGTAATGAGATTATATCACTAATAACGAAGCCCCACAAAAAAAAGTGTTTAGACTTGCCGGTCGGACATATGTATTTCCATGTATTTTTCGACGCTGAATCCGATTTTCAACTCAGAAATAGCCCTCCACGTCTGGAATTGGCCCCAGGGGCCAAAAATGGCCTCTATATGGCCTGAAAGGTGGAGGAGTCAGGACCGGCCCAAATCGAGTTCCTGAGGGTTTTCGAGGTCGCTAATCACGATTATGATGTTCAAATTGAACCACAGACGACCTGAAGCTCAGGAACGCTGATGAACGTTGTCTACGGGGACCATCCCAAAATTCACGCAGGTAAGGAGAAAAACTCGGTGCTCGGGGGTTTTTGGGTTGCTGAATTCAAATTTAACATCAACGAACCCCCCTTGGAAACCTAATGCGCTGGAACCGGCACGTAGACGTCATCTCCGAAAAGTTTCTTGCCAAGATTGCCAAAAACAAGCCGACAAACCTTGTAGGGGTATTTTTTGGGGCTTTTGATCCAAATTTCACGTCGAAAACGATCCCTAAACACCTAGTACACCGAAACGTCGTCTCCGAGGGTTCTCCAGAAATAATGGGGGTTTCTAGGCACGCGAAATCCAAATTCCATTACGAAAACGTACCTCTGGAGACCTGGTGTACCGGAACTCCGGCCTGAACGTCATTTGAGAGGGTTTTCCTAACACAATCGAGACTACTGTGTCTCATTCCTTTATATATTCCAGTTGTTCGTAAACTTTTCGACCACAAACCTGACTTTGGTTTTAGAATGCACCTTTAACCACGCCTCATCTCGGAATATACATTTCAGGCGATATAGAGGCCATTTTTGGCTCCTGGGGCAAATTCCAGACATGGAAGACCATTTTTGATCTCGGGATCGGATTTAGTGTCGAAAAATACATGGGAATACATATGTCAGACCGCCAAGTCTGAACACTTTTTTTTGTGGGGCTGTGTAATCATTACTTCCTGATTTTCATCTTTTTTATCTTGAATTGAATTAACGTTTTCTACCTCAGCACTCTGAAAATAAAGTTTAACAGTTTACTATAGGGACTCTTTCTTTTTGATTAAAGCGATTATTAAAAAAAAACATTTTCCAAATAAATGCAAAAATACCGTTAGTCTGCATAGTTAATAGTTACTAAAAAAAGAATTGGATATTACAAACATAACATCATCATAAAAAATTAACGAGAAAACACATGTATTTAGCCAAAGTAGTTCAAATAAACTTTTTAGTTTTGGAACAAAGATCCAAAGTTGACTGATCTTGATTTTACACATATTCAGTTTTTTAAAAGAGAACCAGGAGCCATAAGATAAGCAACCAGAATGTTATTTCTACTTTTTTAGTTACAGTACAAAGAACTACAGAATAAAATGTTAGGTTAGAATGATGTTTTGTTTATGTATCTTTTGTAATTTTGTACATACCTGAGTGGAATTCTCATTATCACAACTTCCTAACACTAGGGTTACTAGATATTTGCCTCTCGACACATTAATTTTATGGTAAATTACTTTTTTCAGAAAAACGTGTCGATACAGAACTTAGTTCCAATGTAATTAGATCGCGCTAGGCGTAGTTTGGCCTTCTAAAAAGATGCGTTCCTACATTAGGCGTATATTAGGGTGTATTCTCCTAATATACCACGAATTTTGAAATTTGGCGGTTCTTTGTTTTATAACTTCATCCAATTGTGTGTTTTACATTGTGTTTAAATAGGTATAATTGTTCACATTTAAACACCAACGAAACAAGCCGGCGTTACTTCATACCCCGCAACGAAAATTTGTAAAGGTCAAAATATAGCTCACATTAAAACATTTAATTATACATTCAATTATAACGTAAATATATAGTTAAAAAAATGGGTGACTCACGTAAAATTGAAAAGTATATTACATGTTCTTTTAAATGAGTTAATTGTTAATCCAAACACTGCTTTAATTATTGCAATAGGGCCTGGATTAACAGTTCGTTCAATGGAACATGCAACATACTTTTTAATTATTGCCCAATAAATATGTTTAAGAATTCCCGCCTTTTTGCGGGCGGTAATTCATGATTTCGTCTTAAAATCCTATTTGAATTTACCGCTATATCTAATTAGATGAGCGGCCAGTGGCATGTCGCTAGAAACTTAGAAACTTTAAGAAGTGAGATGCGCTACTACAGGGGATATATTGTGATTATATGTATGATGATAATATCGCCGAAATCGTATAAAATTAATAGGATACGTTTTGAAGTTAGTGGTTTACCTTTCGATCTTTAAACACTTACCCACAATTTTTGAGATCAGATAGATATCGTACGGTTTCAAAATGTCCGTGCTATTTTGAACTATTCCTATTACATTCACTAACTTTTCGTCTAGTGAAATGTTAGCAACGAAAATATCTTGCAAATCGCTTGTTACATTGTATTCTTCTAAAAGTGCGAAATATTTCACATTCATTCGATTTTCACAGGGGCATTTTGTGATTGTTTCCCAAAAACCAGTTTGGGCATCATTGTGGTTCCAGTAAGCGCATATATTCATTTGATCTTCATAGTTGGCAAAGTATGTCCTAAAACAAATGAATACCTCAACATTCTACCATCAAGATAAGCAGATATTATACAATCTCATGGCTCATGTATCTCTTACGGGGTTATCTTGGACTACGTTGCCGATCATCATAAATAATGTACTAATATTCAGTGCTTTTGTCATTTAAAATTGATACCCTCTGGAACTCGGCAGGAAACCCAAATTGTTTTAACTAGCGAGTATGTTCAAGCGCATTATTTAAAAGCAAATTCTATATAAGAAGTAATATGACTATTTATTGCGTTAATTTTGATTTTAGTGCCTTCCTTGCATATTGCAAAGTGAGTGGTTTCTACATTGTTTTAGTTGTGCAGTTAAATTTCATAAAAACAACATAAAAATTTTAATACAATTTTAATATTTTCATTATATTCATTCATGGTAATCTCTATTTTTTTTTGGTACGCCACTGCTCTCTGGCTCATCCCGTTTCTGTCGATTCATAATACTGATTGAGCACCAAAGTAACCAGATATTTCCGCAAATGACTACAGTTAAAAAGAGAGGACAACAGATCCGTGGAAACAGATGAAACAAACAATGTGAGTGCTTAAAACCACGCGTATTTGTGCATCGCACATAAACAAGGTGTGACGTCACAAAGTAAGGCAGTGCACGCACTTTTGAATTACACTTTTAGGTCATACGTCAAACTCGAGCTAGTTGAGCTAGTAAGTTTTGGTAAGAATAGATGCCATTTTTTTAAATTTTATTTTAAACATTTTTTAAAATTTAAATGATATAAAATCATTTTGATTCCGTAAATAACTTATCAGTGCCTTCTTCAGTAACATTAATTTATCAAATACATAAAATACATTTACATACATTCTCGCAGACACCTAAAACACCAAGGACCATCCAAAAGAATTAGTTATTTCGACTGGCTGGTTTTTAAATAAAAGCACTGTATATGGAAATCAGACAAAGTACGTGATTTTATAAAGAAATCAATTTAAAAAAAATCTAAATTCACCTACTTTAAAGAAGTTTTCACTGTTGGATCAGAAACACCAATACCCACTATGATCGCCTCATCCCTAATACTTGGTTCATACTTTCCATTAAATAAGGCATTATTCAAATATACAGATATGTATAATTTATTTGGTATCTCAGTTGGATTATCTATAATTAGTGATGTATCTAAACTATCAGGTTTACGATTATCTTGATTATCATAAAGTATATGTTTTATAGTATATGATAATTTGTTAGAATGCTTGAAAACTATACCAGTAACATGTGACTTGATTATTAGTCCAAAATTGTTGTGATTAAGGAATATTTCACCTAAAAATAATCAACATTAAATAACATAATTCAACGAATACAAGTGAGATTTATTAAATAAGAATAATGTTATTCATAACACCTATTAAATAAGCTCTTTTTTTTTTCATGAAAAAGTAAAACTCAAAATAAATGTCACATCTGATTTTTACCACATTTTTGAGATGATTATTGATGACAATTTACATAATTTGAGTGGTTCAGTGCCAGAGTTAACCAACAAATTTTCAAAACAGTCACAAATTACTACTTTACATACTAAATTTTGTAATTGATGAGAATAACGAGGACCTTCCTTAGTTTATAATGTTACTAAAACAACAACATAAGAAGAAGTAAAGCATTTAGAAACAGGCGAAGATGAAGATTAAGACTTTTAAAAAATGGTAAAACGAAAGAGGGCAGGCATTAGAGGGTTAACTAAATGTTATGGAATGAACATAGACTGAGAACAAACAAAACCAAACTATTAAACTTAATCGCACGAATCATAATAATATATGGAGCATAAAATACATGAAATTTTAAAGAAAATGTTGTAATAAGAAAGTAAATAAAGCTGAGATGGTACGAACATGTTAGAAGATACTGAATATTTCGCCTGAGATAATGAAGACTGGTTTAAACTCCAAAACTGGTGTGGACTCCTAAACTGGTTTGGATACCGAAGAGGCATTATAAAAGAAATATGATTTTTAAAAATATCGCAATAGATATTAACGTAAATAAGAAAAGACGATGGTAAGATAGACGAAGATGGAAGGTTGCATTATCTAAAGATTTCATAGCCTTTTTTCTACAAGATTTTCTGCATTTTCTACGATGGCAGTGTGAGAACTACGGTCAAATTGCTTATAGCGGCCTGATTTACTGATGTATCTACACTTTACTACAAACACAAGAGATTAAACCTATAAAAGACAAAAGAGAGGAACGAGTTTTTGAAATAAAGAACTGGTTTAATATATTTTTTTTAAATCATTTTTAAAGCTTTCTTTTCGAATGATTTATAAATCAGTCAAGGAACTGATAAAATGGTAGGAAAATATATTCAAGAAGCTGTTGACAGAAATACTGAAGGGTTGATATTCACGACATTTATGGACGGTGAAATTTTAGGTCTTAAAAATCTAAATGGTTCAATTTTTAGCTTCCCAAGCAATCAACAATCTAAGGAACATTCCTAGGAAATACAAAGCCCACTCAATGGCATACCTTTCCACCTCCGATTTAACTGCGGTTAGGATGGAATACGCCATCAAAAGGGAAAAGAAAACGTTAATCCTGGCATCCCGTCCGATGCAACCACGCCACCACCCAGCAAAGAAATGGATGATCTGATTGCGTACTGCCTGGAACAGAAGTTTGAGCTGGTAATAGGTTGTGACTCAAACGCTCATCACTTCAGTTGGGGCAGTAAGGATAACAACGCTAGAGGTAAGTCACTTTATGATTATATAATTACCAAAAATCTTTGTATTTTAAATAAAGGTACTACACCAACATTTTAAAACTCTCGCAGTCAAACCCTAATAGATATTACTTTTTCCACAAATGGTATCTATAAATCAATTCTAAACTGGCAAGTGTCTGATAACATTTCGATGTCAGACTACCGCTGGTTAACATTCAAAATAAACTTGATGTTGCCGACCTCCACGATATCTCGAAACCTTAGGAAGACGGACAGGGCAATATATGCCCACCTTCTCCAAGGGGCTCTGAGAGAGATGGGGGCCGAAACACCAAACAATAACAATGCTTTGGAGAAGTACTCGAACACTATCCAAAGCACAATAAACAATGCCTATAAGAAATCCTGACCCCTGAGGCTGGTCCAACACGATCAGACGACTACTGCATGGTGGTGTCACGAGTTGGATCACCTCAGGAAGATGGCTAGGAAATCCTTTAATAAGGCAAGAACCACAAAACTCAAAGAGGACTGGGATACTTATAAATCTCACCTCAGAGAATACAAAATAATCGTCAGACAAAAACAGAGAGATGCATGGAGATCCTACTGCGAAGAAATCGAAGATTTCCCGCAGGCAGCGAGGCTTCAAAAAGCTCTCTCAAAAGATCCACACTGAAGCATTGGTGCGCTAATCAAAGAGGATGGCACGAAAACTCCCAACCTCGAAGATAGCATCAAACTTCTGCTGTCAACACACTTCCTTGACTTGGTCATCACAGACATGGCCGACTGGGCAGAGGAACAATACAATCCATCTGTCTACGATTGGCAAACTACCAAACACATTGTAGACGATGAAAAAATTAATTGGGCAATGTCCAGCTTCTCTCCATTTAAATAGCCAGGACCTGACGGTATCTATCCAGCCCTATTTCAGTGGGGTCTGGAAGAACTCACACCGCACCTGGTGGGTATATTCAGATCCTCGTTGGCTCTGAGGTATATCCCAAAAAATGGAGAGAGGTAAAAGTGGTATTTATACCCAAACCTGGAAGGATGGATTACACTATCCCAAAAATATACCGACCAATTAATATGATATCGTTTTCCATGAAGACATTGGAAAAGCTATGCGAAAGGTACATAAGAAATGCGGTGATCACAACAACACCGAAACACCCAAACCAACATGCATACACCCCAGGCAGATCTACTGATTCAGCCCTTCATCTAGTTGCTAGCCGGATAGAAAGATCCCTGGACAATAAAGAGTCCGCCTTGGGTGTTTTCATAGACATAAAAGGTGCTTTTGATAAAACCACCTTCCCAAAGATAAGGCACTCACTAACCAATAGCATATGCTCTTAAAGCGAGCAGTAAACAAAAGTGTAGAAGATGTGAATATAAGAGGCTTGGTTGCGAAGGGATGTTCACAGGGAGAGGTGGTATTACCTCTACTGTGGAATATGGTCCTCGACACCCTCATCAGCCGCCTCAATAATGACAGTCACTACACAATAGCATATGCAGATGACCTGGTCATTCTGCAAACAGGGAATTTTGAGAACATACTCTGCGAAAGAATGCAAGTAGTTCTAAAAATAGAACAGTGGTGCAAGGACCATTCACTGTCTATCAATCCTAAGAAGACAGAAATTGTCCTTTTCACAAGAAAATGGTTGAAAATGGAATTAAAACCTCCAGAACTCCTAAACATAAAACTAAACTTTGCAACAAAGGTGAAGTACCTAGGTCTCTCCTTTGACAGCAAGTTAACATGGAACTCGCATTTAGAAAACAGAGTTAAAAGAGCATACATTGCTTATGAACAATGCCGCCGAACCGTGGGGCGCACTTGGGGTTTCTCTCCCAGAGTCGCTGCATGGACTTACACGGCTATCATAAGACATATGCTAACATATGGTGCAGTTGTCTGGATACCGAAAACCCAAAAATTAACAGCTATCCGCAAAATAGAACAAATTCAAAGGACAGCATGTCTCAACATAACAGGAGCCATAAAAACAACACCGGCTAGAGCCATGGAAGTCATTCTCAGTCTCACTTCCCTTGATATTTACATCTAAGAGGTTCCTCTAACAACAATGACACGCCTCCGCACGGTCGGAATAGAACCTGATGTAGGATCTGGTGATGCAAGACGTCACTTTTCTCGGGAGGCGCTGGATACGCTCCCACTGCTTCAAGCGAACATGGACTCCATCTTACCAAAATATATCTTTCATGAGCCATATAAAGTTAAAATAGAACAAATAGAAGAGCTAAAAGTGTCAAGCACGATTCATATCTACACCGACGGTTCTAAAATAAAACAAGGCTCAGGATGTGGAATATACTTCAGATTCTTAAACCTAAACATAAAATGGGCTGTGAGCAATAGTGCCAGTGTAGTTTAAACAGAGCTAACGGGGATTCTTATAGCAGCAAAAGAAATAACCAGAAATAATATCACTGGAAGGAACATGTTCATCTATACAGATAGCAGACAAGCACTACTCACCCTGAACAGACCACAAATTTATTCAGGGTTAGTACTAGAATGTCACGAAGCTTTGGCCGAAGTATCCATCAACAACGTGGTCACCTTAAGATGGATTAAAGGTCACGCGGCATCGAAAAGTAACCGTCTTGCTGATTCACTAGCCAAGAAAGCAGCCAACCAAATACTTTTTGGACCTGGCTCTTCTATTGGCCTGACAAAATCGGTAGTGGCAGACCTAATCAAAGAACATTCCCTTGTGGAATTCAAGGAAAGATAGGATGAAACAAGAAACTGCAGAGTTGCCAGGGAGCTCTTAAGTTATCCTGACAAAACTGCAGCAAACAAATATTTGACTATGACTAGGCATTCTGACTGGTCGTTGCCAAGTACGAAAGCATCTCCATATCATGGGGCTGTCAGAATCCGCACTCTGCAGAGGGTGCGAACAAGAAGATGAGACCATCCAGCATTTCCTTTACGATTGCTCGACGCTCTCATTTATTAGAAGATTTGTGTTCGGCGAGTATCAGCTAACACCGGCTGACATAAGAGAAGCACCTTTGGGCGACGTTGTCAACTACATTAAATCTTTAAGCTGGTTCACGAGCTAGGAGGTGCCTATCTTTTCAGGAGGATGCACAATGGGTCTAATGAGGCCTAAGTGCCGTGGGAGTAACCCACCTTCCACACATTACAGATACAGAGATGATGATCAGAATATCGGTGTTTTTGTATTGGTTAGTTTAGTTAAGATAATCAATGACTAATCTGGTTTGGGATGGTGAGCATTAGCATGGTGATATCTGTCAGTGTGTGCGTTTTTAATTCTCGGTTTGGATCTATGAGTGAAATTAGAGCTCAACAAAGCTCTACGTAGATTGGCTGATAAGACTATTACACAAACGTAAAATAAATATAAAAAATATTAAACATGACCTACCTTTATATCCTCTTATCAGACTATCTATACAATTTAATAGATTTTCAGTGGTGTTGTAATGTTTTTGAGCAGACGCCAATATCTCTCTTTTAAGACCCATCAAATTATTTATAATATCAACAAAAATCGTTAAATGAATGTCTTCGAAAACTTCTGTACTATTCAATATTTGATAAATCTGATCAACATTTTTTGGTTCAAACTGATTTTGAAAATCGGGCATTAACTTTGAAACGGCTGAAATCTTTTCAAAATAAGTATAAGGGCCACGAAAAATGTCTTTTAATACTCTCGTGAAGGTCAGATCTACTAAGGCAATGTGTTGAACAGCTTTTACATTCGAAACGGTACAAACGGTTCGAGTTGGTTCTTTGTTAGTTGGAAAATATGTCCATTTGCCATTTTCATTGGGTACAAACGTCCAAAATCCACAAGCAAAATTGGGATTGTTTACTGTAGTTTGATTAAAGAACACGTCTATTGAAATATCGTTCGTTGGATTTGAAACATAAATTCCTATAATTTTGGAAGTTGCCGTTGATTTTTTATCAACAAATAAATCATTTTCGTCAAATATGCTAACAGAGATTGCACTATTTATTGATGATAATTGCATGTAAACCACTGTAATGTTACTTTCTTCAGGCTCAAAAGGTACATGAAAACAATGTAACTTATTATTTGGCATGGTTATTAGGTAGAAGTTTTTATCAATGTCACATTTAATTATTTGAAAAAAAGATTCCAGCTCTATTGTCGCATTCGAATCTAACGAAAGTCCATTATTATAAATGAAATCTAAAATGGAACTTGTGGCATTATGTAGCGATTGAGATTCATATTTGATACTACTTGGTATTTTAAAGTAATTGATTCCGATTCTTTTTAAAACAGTAATGCTGTCATGGTTTATCTTATCAAGTTGTAAAAGTTGTAAAAAACATTGTGATAATAACATTATATCTATAGATTTAAAATTTTCATGGTATGTTGAAATACTTTCCAATCGTTCCAATTTTTTTTCTGTTGAATCTTCCGAATTGTATACATCTTCAAGCATTGCAGAAATATTAAAAGTGGTCTCATTTGCTTCCCATAAAGTAAAATAACCTTGCTTAAAGTGGTTACAAGTAAAACTAGGACTAGCTCGTCCAGATAATTCCCACCATCCTGTTGTTGTTTGAGAGCCGGTCCAATAAACACATCCCAAATATTCTGATTTGATATTTGCTCCATCAAAATATACTGTGATGTCTTTTGAAATAACTGAATCGTAGCCAAGTATGTGTACACCAAAAATAACACTTGTATTTTTTTGATCCATCTTTTCGATAAATATTGAATTCGTATAGAATGCTGTAAACATGATTGTCTCAGGAATTATTTGATCAGATTTTAGGATAATTCCGGTATTTAAATTTACTGGAATAATATCTAGTATTGGGTTAAAATTACAAGATCCTCCAATATCATTAATAATTAATCCTGAAATGTTAGCAATGGTTTGTGTTTTAATTACAATTAAATTAGATTCACATACATTTATAGGACCATCAACTTGTCCAGCAATATTAGTTATAGAATTTATAATTCTATTTGTAGATGAATATTTTCTTTCCGATTCTATAACTACTTCTCTATTTAATTCCATTATATTTGAAATAACAAATGCGTATTTATCAAATATATTGTTGTCTGCATCTTTTATTTGAGACAAATAAGATGCAATAAGATCGATATCTACTGCTTTGAATATTTTTGTGTAAACTTGTGTTATATTTCCCAAAATTACCAATGTTTCGTAAGTATCCAAATTTTCGTTAAGAGTTTCTTCTATTAAAGCTGTTACGTTCACGTAATTATAACGAAGGGTATAATACCTGAAATTAACAAAAAAAATTAAAATTATTGAAATTTGTGTTAAATACATTTTTTAACATTTTTAATGAAGCCAACTTAAAATATGTAATAGTATATTATGCTTCGCTTCTCGGTCTTTAATAGACCTCGACAAAATAACTCACTTCTCTACCGTGGCTCATATACTATTTTTTTCACTACTAGCATTTTAATTAAAAAAAAAAATTAAGTTTCTAAAACTAATAAAAACGATTTCAAACTTTTTTTCAAATCAAATCATCCATGCTTGTGACAATTAAATGTAAAACACAAACGTCAGTGCAACAAGTTACCCCTTTATTTATCGATTTATTTTTATTTTGATTTGAAAACTCTTTTATATATTTATGAAAATGTGGAATGAAATCTGAAAGTGAATTGGTTTTATTTGAATAGTGGATATGACCATTAAATAAGTAAGTAAAATATTTTTACATTTTGTATTTGCATTTGATCATTTCAGTTAACCTCAAAAACTGTCAAAATATGAACTGATATCATTTACATAAAATACAGTAGGTATATAGTTATCAGGTAGGCTCTGTAATTCTCTCCCTAGGTTAATAATGAACCACTTTTTTACCTGAAAATCAGTCAATAAAGTTAGCTTCTAAAGCTAGTAGTGAAAAAAGTTCTTTATATGATTCATTTATACTTTGTGGAACAGACAAATGGAATAAATTCGGTAATAAATAAATGGCGGCCTGTTCTATAAAACGCTCGGACACTTTGATTGGTATTTTAAGTTACACATTTTTTTTAATAAAAACTTTTTATACAAGGTGTGTCATGTAACATTGGCCAATACCAACTTTTTTATTTTAAATGCAACACCCTGTATATTTTTTAATTTTTGGATTCTTCAGAAAATTCTAGATATATTTTATGTCATATACCTAACTGTTGTAAAAATATTAAATGTTTTCCGATTTGTGATATATACTAGGTTTCCGAAAACGCCTTTTGTGGTCAATTTAAATTTTAAAAATAACCTTAAAGTTAAATACTGATATTGATATTAGTAAATATTCAAAACTTCTTAAAAATATTAGTCAAAAAGGCATAATTAAAAAGACAAAATAATCTTTTATTCATTTAATGTTTAGGATTTAAACTTACATGATTTTTCATTACGAATGTTAAAGATTTTAGAAATATTCGTAATTTTTATTTAAGTATGGAGTTAAATAAGATCGAAAGAGCATTTAAAAACTAATTTAGAACAACAACGAGATAATTTAAAACAACAGGAAAAGGCTAGGGTAGAGCTCGAAAGGCAAATTAGAACTGAAATAGTTGAGTTAGAAAGAAGAATTCGTAGCCTAGCTTCGATAAGCAACAGAGAAGCTGAAAACACTACCTCGTCCTCATCTGTAATCGAACCAAGCCCATATTCAACACCCAGTTTCACAAATCCATACGAGCAAGATCATTAAGCCACCCACGTTGGACGGTCAGACAACATGGGAAACGTATCGCCTTCAATTTGAAGCTGCAGCTAGAGCCAATGGCTGGGCTGAAAAGGAGAAGGCGGCTACATTGATAGTGTCGCTGCGAGGACAAGCAGCAACCGTTTTACAGTTACTCCCTCAAGAAGAACCCAGTTATTCATCTCTCGTCCAAGCTTTGGATACAAGATATGGCCAGCAGCATTTGAAACGGGTATTTCAAAGCCAGCTAAAGAGTCGTAGTCAGAAACATAATGAGAGTCTACAGGAATTCGGGGCTGACATAAGAAGATTAATTCATCAGGCCTATCCACAGGCGCCCAAAGATTTCTAAGAACAAATCGGAATAGAAACATTCATTGATGGACTACAAGATGCGGAAATGCAGCAAGTCCTTCGTCTACAACATCACAAGACGCTGAAGGAGAAAGTGATTGCAGCCCAGGAATATGAAGGGGTAAAACTGATATCCAGATCTTCTCGCGCAAAAATGAGAGAAATTAAATCCCAGGAAAGTGAGGACCCCAATGCTAATGCTATTCTCCAACCTACCCCCAACGAAATAGCCAAAATAAGAACAGAAGATACTTCAATTGCGGAAGAATCGGGCACCTTCAAAGAACCTGTAGAAGAGCTCGTTCTATAAATAGAGAATCAGGGAATGAGGCCGGAAAGTCACAAAAATCAATCTTCCGAAGCCCGTCACTAAGTCCAACAAGAAATAGTCACAGCAGCTATGCGTCCCGAAGTAGCCAATCACCCACACCGAGTCGGATTTCTAGCAATAATCAGTAAGTAGAGCATCGAAGAGGCCATCTGTATAGCAACGCAGACATTCTCTATAGACGACCCTGTTTAGAACGAGAATGCCAGTACAGTAAGGGATTCAGAGAACGGGAAGAATCAGTTGATAAAGTTACCCTTTGGGCAACCACTATCAAGCCAGAGGGCGGCGAAGAAGAAATCACCCTTGAAAGTCTGAGACAGGGACAGAAGAAAGACAATGCTTAAAGATTGTCCAAGAAAAATAAAGTCACACCTACTTGGCAAGAGATAGCTAATACAGTAGAACTATAAAAGGTAACTGGGCCCAGTGGGATTCCCTGTATCTTCACGATGGCCTATTGCACTGGAAGTGGGAGAGCCCCGATGGAGTACATGTAGTCCGCCAAGTGATACTGCCGAGGTCGCAGGTGAGAAACGTATTGTAGGAGCTTCATAGCAGCCGTTCAGGAGGACACTTTGATACTAAAAGGACACTGGCACGAGTTCGAGAAAGATTTTATTGCGTCAATTGCCGACGGGATGTAGCGGATTTGTGTAAAAGATGTGATGTATGCAATGACAGCACAAAGGTCTATGGATTTGCTCGGGAACGACTGAAAGCCCACACCGATGAAGCAGCAGCTAGAATCGACAGACGTGCCACAGACACACATTTTAAGAGGGGCGACAAGGTATGGCGGTGCAATCCCAAGCAGCGAGGAGGACTTTGTCAGAAATCGCAAAGGAACTGGCAAGGCCCCTACTCTGTCTTTAAGGAAAATCAACGACCTGATCTGCCGCATTAAACTGTCGGCGGGAGGTAAATCCAATGTATTTCACAGTGGAAAGATAGCCCCATACCATGGTCCAGTTCCTCCCCATTGGCTCCAGCCAGGTCCCAGTAACCAAGTTATTCGGGGCGAATAACTAGAGAGGGCAGCACCCTGTAGCGTGCTGCGGTCATCATAAGTAAAGGTACGAGTAAATAAAGAAGATAGAATAATCCAGAAATTTCTTTCTGCGGAAGCTTTAAAAAATGCATTTACCTCTTTTATAACGCCAACGGCATTTCTAACATCTTGATCGTTTGAGCTTTTCGAAATAGATAAATTTAATGAGTGGCTGGCACAAGGACTTTTAAGTGCATTGGTTAATTTTTTTTTTAATTCAGTAACGGCTCCTTTTTGTTCACCAAGCATTAAGTTGCAAGTATCAGTTCAAATTCCTATGCACTTATCGGGATTTAAATTAATATTTTTAATAAAATTAAATAAGATTTGAACCAAGAATTTTACCACTAACTGTTGGTTCTAATGTATCCTCATCAAATGTGACAATAAAACCTACGAAATCTTCGTACAGACAATTTTCGTAACAGTATCTTAAGATTATTGACATTTGTGACTTATGACTTATGTCCGTGGTTTCGTCAAATATTACACTATAAAATTGACTTTTATTTACTCGTTGTAAAATGGTTTCTAAAATCTCCTCACCACAGAATTCAATTATTTCATTTTGCGTATAACTACTAATATAGGTTGCACGAGATGAAGTGTTTCCTAAATGTAATATAACATCGCCACTCTCTATTCTAAATTTATTTAATTCACAGAAGTTACCTTGATTATTTACAAGACTATCCTCATCTTCAGAAGAACCTTCGGAAACGACAAGAGATCCTCGATCTCTATGACCTCTAAAAAAAATATTTTGTCGTCCCAAAAAGATTACTGACTCGATAATGGGTTTCAATCTAAGTTTATTTTCTAAAATCTGCCTTTGTCTTTCATGATCTAATATATATCTTACATCTATCTCTGGATTTTCATAAATTTTAATTAAATTATGTCCCTCTGTAACAGCTTTACTATAATAGACCGATTTATCATGCATTATCAAATCGCCATCTTTTCCGAATAGTTTGGAATACTTATTTAGTGGAGTAGTAACAAGACGTCCCAACTTAAGCCTTGGTTTCTTTGAACACTCCGTCGCGGTGAGCGGACAGTCCGTTAACCGTCGCGTTTTGACGATTTTATCCAACCAGAGTATTTAAATGGAAATGGTTTTCTTGAATCCGCTTAGCTGAGCAGGACGGCGTCAAGCCGCTGATTTGTCGCGAAGAGACGGTTGATATTTGTTGAGTTTGATATCAGCGGAATCGTCGGCGTGTGCGGAGACTTATTGTTATTAATTTTAAAACAATGAGTGACAAATTCACACATACAGATGACATCATGACTTTATTTTTAGGTTTCTTGGAAATTATGTCTTTTATAAAACTCAACACGAATTTAAAAAGATCTGTAGAAAGTCTAAAATACTCCCTAAATTTGGTTTCATTTCCAAAAAGCCTCCGCTGCACAGTGATATTAAAGGCACCTTCTGTATCGCGACATAAAAACAACTCATCCACTGGATTATTGGAAACTTTGACGGTTGCAATTGCCAGTTCCTATTGTTCTTCCTCTTCCAACAATAATAACAACGCAAACAATTTATTTGCATCCATTTTAGTACCTTTCGTTTACATTCATTATACATAAACAGCACATACAGACATAGAGAAAGTATCATTTTCTATATTTTTTAACACACCACCTCGGGCGAAAATTGCTGTCCTCAGCGGTCGACAGACTGTCCGCTCACCGCGACGGAGTGTTCAAAGAAACCAAGGCTTTAGTTGACTGATGTACCCTACCCACTTTTGAAAAAATAACGCCAAATTTACAAAATATACCCTCTAGACCTTGCGAATATATTAGCTAAAAAAAGTGTCAAAATGTCATTTTGATAAAAAGCATTTAATATCTTTATAATTTTTTCTGTGAATTGAAAACGGGTACGTAAAATTTTGATACGGAACCATAGAGTACATTAAAACCGAATATTTTTCCCGCAATGTAATTATTTTAGATGTATTGACAAAAGGAGCAATATCTATCGATTTTTTATAACCATGTAAAATATTAAATGTGGCAAAGCTGTGGTCACTGTTGCTACCGGCACTAGTTTCGGCGGTTTGTTTACCCATACTCGAACTGGAACCCGCTTCCTCAGAGGATTCCCCGACTGGTGATAAATTCACGACTTCCGAGGTTATTATTCCCCTATTTTGTTTTGGTTTTAACAAATAATTATCTAAGGTATTCTGTTTTCTCTTACTCATTGCTAATTTCTGTTATGTTTAGTATCTGCAAGTGCAAGAACAAAAATAATTTGCAACAATGGTAAATTTTAGATATTATAATCAAAAACTTAAATCTAAATTACTAAACTTCATAAAAATACCTGTAAAGTAAAACCCTTACATGAACACAGTGTATCTATCACCTTAGGATCACTATCACTTTGGTGATCCAGTATTCAGTACTTCCAGTAGAAATCAAAATAAAAACAAAATTATATAAGCAATATTAGTTGAAGGAAGAATGAGATTCTGAGATACAAGCACGTACAACGTAGAGTGGGAATCTAAGTTAGGCGCTTTGAGTGGCGGAGAGCCGACGAAAGTAAAAAAGCGCTTCTGCCAGATTGAACAAAAAATACTGCAATAGTTTGTGCAATACATTTTTAATATCTATAAAAAGTTAGGTATAAACATTCTTGGGGGGAGGATTACCCCCATTACCCCCATATATGCGCCCCTGAACAGGAATATTTTTAGTCGCCTGCTTCTTCAGACCTCCTCTTAAGTTAAGTTAAAAGAAGAAAAATTAGGTCTTTTTGTCAGAAACAATTAATTTACTAATGTCTGCAAAGCCGCTTGAAGCTGTTAATTCTTCAAAAAGCGAAGATGAAAATTTATACGACTAATGTCAAATAAAATTGTATATCTATATTTTTATTAATAAATATAGGTTAAATAAACATTAAAACCTTTGTTTTGTTTATTAATATCGTTTAGAATAATTTTGGCCGCCTAAATCGTTCAAATACCCCTATGTGCGTTGTAACTTGTAACCATTTGTAATTATTCTATTTGCTACTTTTATGCGATAAACAAGAATAGTTTTTAATACCAATTTGCTTCTAAGTGATTAATTAAATGGACAAACCAAGGTTTTTTTAGGAAACCAAGAAAATATAATTACAGATCTTCATCATTTGTTATAGCTAATTTTATTGCAAAAAATAAAAAATTAGGTAGAGTTACTTTTTAATTCGGGTTTTTGTGATCTTTTAAAATATGTAAACGAATTTTCAAAATTATGAAATACAGCGCATTGCTTAAATGCTACAATAATGACTTTTAGTACGATATTTGTTAGGGCAAATATTACAAAAATGTATTGGTTTATAACGCGTTTCTAGTGGAATTTACTTGTAACTAAAAAATTATATTATGATTGTAAATAAGATAGGTCGAATATATTAATCAACAAAATAAAATGATTATAACCACTTACCCAAAATCCCAATATTTACAGTTATATTGATTCATGCCCAAGAAATTAACTGGTAGAGTTGGATCCCAATGATCCATCATCCAAAACTCACATGTATGGTTTATAGAATCATTTTCTATATTATAAACAATTGATATATCGCCATTCAATTTAAATAAATCTGGGACGTCTATCATTAAACCAACTACCTTTGAAGATTCTCTTAACTTGTAATAATTTTTATTTGAAAACAGAGCGTCGTTCGAAAATAAAATAAATATAATCTTACTAAGCAGACTTGCAATAAGTTGATTAATTAATTCTTCACTCATTGTAAAACTGATTTCATATTCCTTCTCTGTAGATTTTCCACGATCCAGTACTATGTTGCAATAATTATCGCACTTTTCTAAATGAAAACCTTGTACATCGTGAATATCTGTTATAGATACCGCAAAATTCTTTTTAATAATTTCAATATTATTATTATTAATTCCTGTAAAAATAGTATAAAATGTATCTAGTAGAACTGTTTCACTAGAAAATAATGCATTTGCAGGTAAATCTAATAGTTGATCCAAAATATCTGAAACTGATTCTACATCACTTTGACATCTTAGAAGCAGATTGCTAGTCAAAGAGATATCTGTGCTTTGAAATTGTGTGGATAGAGAACTTAGTAATATTTTAATTCTTCGTAAAATTTCAGAACAATCAATTTGCTTATCTTCCACTAATGCTTCTAGTCGTGCAGTTACATTATCGACAGATATTAAGCCAACGTTAGTAATTTTTTTAAAATTACACAACAATTTCGAATCTAGTGATTTACTTTTACTGTTATGATACCAATATCCTTTAGTATTTTCACTATCTTTTGACCAATAAGAACAGTTAAGCATATCAGGATTCTCAATATTATTAGCGTTATACATAGTAATGATAAGGTTATCCAAATCAGAAGTGTTCCAACTCGGCATATTTGGAAAAATAGTGCTAAAAACTGTTGAAGCATGCTGTTGTAAATAATCTTCATTGAAAAGTGTTCCTTTAAAATAAGCTATAATTATGATTCGGTTGTTGTTTACATTTATTATCTCATTTAGTAGGTTTCTATCAAAAATCAAACTTGAATCAAAATCAGCGCTGAAGTTATTTAACTCAAGATCACTTTCAGTTAAATTTACATACTCTATATCGTATCCATTAGCCGATCTTGTCCAAACTATCGAATTGCTATAAAACTCGTCTATTAATAGCGTTATTATTGAGAACGAACTTCTAATTATAGCGTCATGAAAATTAGATTTTTCCAATATTTTATGGATACAATAAAGTATCACATCAGTACTATTATGATCTATCTGGGACTGCTTCAAAAGATCTTCATTTATATTAATGACTTCGTCTACTAAATTAGCAAAGTCTTCGATGTTACTTGAATTAATTGGTTCCCCCTCTGAAATTTGTTTCAAAAATTGAGCTATGAGATTGATGTGAACAGTTTGAAATTCTTCACTCTTTTTTTGTATGAGTTCTCGAACTAAGGACATATAATTGCTTGGATTGTTTATTTTGAGAACTTGATTCAGAATTAGATGCAATTGGACATTTTCTAAAGAAGAACATTGTTTTTCCATGGGCACCCAGGAAGCTCCATCGATAAAGTTACCTAAAATATAATAAGTTTTTTTACAAAAATGTACAGGGTGTGCCATGGTCTGTAGAGCCAAAACTATTTGATTTTTAAAATTTGCTAGACGTTTATATCAGAAAAGGCAACAAATTAAAAATAATATTAATCATACATAATTCTCCAGGGAAGTTATATAGATAAAGAATTATTCATTCAAAAATAATTTTTTTTTATTTTTCACATTCAAGCTTAGTTTATTTAAAAATATCATTTCTAAACAGAAGGCATTAAATTTGGGTTTCCTAATCAATACATACTTTTATGGAAATTCGTGAAACTTACAAATTTTTTGAACGTTTATAACAGTGCTGTATTTTTGTTTTCCTATGATCACATATGAAAATTACATACTTATTTGTACTTTAGAGAGTAGCTTATATTCCTGAAATATACAGGGTGTTAAAAAAAAAGTGTCACAAAATGAAATGGTGAATAGTATGACCCAAAATAAGCAGAAAAGTCTTAATAAATATATGACCGCAAATTAACGGTTTCGGAGATACGGACCATTTTGTGTTTATAACAATTTTTTATTATTATAAAAAACAATGATATTTATAAACAATCAATAACAACATAGAGTTAAATGACATGTTCAAAGTGCCCTCCCTCCATTTCAATGCATTGCCATTTGCACGACCGTACATAAAATGCATGTCAGCTAATTCAATATTAGTGTAAACAGGCATAACGAAAATTTATAAAATTATTCACCCACAACAAAATAATAACTGCAAATAGTATCTATGAAAAAACATCGGTAGACTCCGATAAGAAAAGCAAGTTTTTGAGAATGAAAAAAGATAATCAAAAAATGATACAAAACACTCCGTATCTCTAAAACCATTCATTTGCGGACATATGTTTATTAAGACTTTTCTGCATATTTTGGCCCATACTACCCCCCGTTTTATTTTGTGACACTTTTTTTTAACACCCTGTATATCACACTTGTATTGGAAAAGTAACAAAACGCACATTGTGACGAAGTCATTAAATTTTGCTCTCAATTAATTTAAAAATGTATATTTCAATTAATTCCCGCCTGAGAACATGTAGAAGTTCCCCCGTATTTGTTTCCCAGGAATTACCGTTTTTTAACAATTGCGAGTACCCTCGTAGATTAAAATATTCTTATATTTGCCGAAATCCGAATGGGCATTTTTAGAGTCGATTTCGTATGAAATATCTACTTTTAATTGTCAAGGTACTAGAAGGACATTTTTTATATTTCTAAATTGTAAACAGTCAGCTGTAGTGGTGGTATCCCCCTCGGGCTTACTGGTCTTCCATCTTGCTTTACCGAAAAAGCATTATTTAAATCCCATCTGGGAATTACGCTCTCTTCTCGCTTGCCAGCCGCCGTAAGCTCTTCTCTCTTGATTGCCGACAGTCGAAAACTATTCACCCTTAGTTAGTATCTAGTGCCGTGAGTACCATGATTTAGTTCATCGATTAACCCCGTTTATCTGCTAAGGGTACTGTAGGGTACGAGGTGTAAAGAAGATAAGTGTTTTATTTTTATTTATTCTAGTATAGTGGCTACCTGGCAGTGACCGCCTGGAATTATTTTTTACCTCCACTGAGTTTACTTTGAGTACATTCTGGTGTACTTCAGGGTCGCAGAGCAAACTGCGATACCAAAACTGGCGCCTTAGCGACCCCTATTCGGGAATCACCATCATAGCGCAATACAGACTCGCTGATTCACTGTAGGTGAACCAGAAGCCTGTCACAACATATATTGGAAACAAAATTATCATTATATTGTCAATACAAATTTTTATGTATGAAATGAGAGGCAATAATAGTCATTTGTGTATTAAGAGCAAAAAGTGAGAATTGCAATCTGTTAAAAGCGACAACAATAGTAGTTTGTGCAACAAGAGTGGAAATGATGGCCATATCGCACGAAGACAAAATTTGGGCACGACGCCGTAGGCAGAGTCCGAGTCCAATATGGACAATTAACTTGAGTTGTATAGTATATTTTTTCTACGACCCACTAAATATATAAAAAAATATTTTAGGCTATTAAAACAAAATAACTAATTTAAACAATTGACAAATTACATGGTGAAAGCTCAGTATAATTAATAATACAGTAGCGACAGTTCATTATTTATGAGGGTTCCATATTTTTGTGCGCATGTCCGTAAATAAGCGGCAAATACGTCAAACTGGTATATGTAAATTATCAATGGATTAATTGTTTTTTTTGTGTCATTGGCATCAACTGCTATGGTTATTAGCCTCGAATTCTGTGTAGGCTTTGTTACTGTTTCCCAGCGCCACTTTAGAAACAGCACTGTTAATTAGAACCCAACAGTGAATGGTCGAGTGGGGAATCCTACCAAGGCATCAGAATTAATTTTAAATAATTAAATTAAATGAAAAAATCCCGGCCAACGGTGGGATTCGAACCTGAGACCTTCCGATCTCAAAGTCATGACTCTAACCACTGAGCCAACCCACCTCCTGTCACTTATTTAAAATTTAAAAAATAATAAACCGTTTCAAAGCGATCAACCGGTAATTTTCGGTATTTACCATTTTAATTAAAGCGATGTTGGTCATTCTTGGTTAATTTCTATGACGTCATATTTAAGCCCTTTGAAACGTCATTAATTATAACCGGTAAATACCTGAGTCCGGACTTGGGTTAATAATGACGTCATGCAGTTAGTGTTTCTTGGTTAGATTATAGAATTTGATCCGTCAAATAACAAAGTAACATTAGCTATACTAATGAAGACTAGAGATAGCTATACTATTATTTATGTATATAGATATACGTAATTTATCAAATGTGTCTGGTACAATGCGAAAAAAAGTGTAACACCATTTCTTATTAAATTCTGATATCCAGTCTTCAAATCCTTTTTTTTTGGCACCATATCAACATCACACAATTTTATCTTGACCAGTTTTTTAAAATCCATGTCATCACTAACAAGGTAGCGAAATAAATTTGTTATATTGTTGTCCATAAGGAGAAGCCGAGGAAAAACTCATTCAATTTCAAATTTAGGGCCAATAAAAATTAACCTTAAAATTAAATGTCAAAATTTCTTATCTTTCTTAAAAAAACAATTTAACGTTAATGCGTTACCATAACCCGTTACCTATTTAGGGCTTTGATCACGTGATTTCAAGGGTATAACCGAAGTGTTCTCTGGTACATCGCTTTAAAACGGTTATAGTAGTTGGGCGTCCAAAATATGAACTGTGATTGGTGGATTTCATTTTTTGCAGTGTACTAGAATGGATATAAAATATATTCGTTCAGTTGAACGCAATGACATTCTTTTTCGTTTTGTAGTCTGTGCGTAGATAAGCTAATATCCATGTGGGTGTAGAAGAAAAAGTTTTTTTTATAGGTTTTTAGAATAGCAAAATAATAAACAAATATTTTATATATGTTGTACTTTTCAACACATGTGTGATACTTTTCAGTACATGTGTGATATTGTTTAATTTACTTTCGTATTTGAAAAAGACGTTTTTTGAAGGATTTTTATGTGGTCGTAGGAAAAATAATACACAGCTCGTCGTAAAATGTATTTCTCGCACTCCTTTAGTTTCCGCACTCGCCGCTAAGCGGCTCGTGCTAAACTTCAAAACTCGTGCACGATGTTGCTCTTTCCACACTACTGTGTTAAGTACCTAATATACTATATTCAACATGTTGTTTTTCGTACAATTTTCAATTCCAGGTAACTGGGGATACCAGTTAGAAGACAAAAATATAAAAAATACTTTACCTTTGCACGACATAGTGATAACAGACCCATCTTTATCAAGACACCATTCTTCGCGAGGTTTATAAGCAACTTCATTAACTTTAGTCAAAGGCCATGTAATTGTAGCGTCTTGCTCATTATTAGTTTGAAATCCAATGCAAAAAGTTGTCATATAAAAATTATTAGAAAAAAATGCACTAGATTCCCTAAGGACATTCATAGCCGGTAATAACCCAGAATAAACTTCAACTTCGTTCATACTGGTGTTTGACGTTAGGTGAAAGTTTAAAGTAATTGTAGAGGCAGCTTCATCGACTTTTACTATCTTGTATATTCTCGGAAAGACATTAATTAGTGTAGTAAAGTCTTTTTCTAGAGTAGCTAAAGTTTTAATAAAAAGTTCGTATTTTTGTTTGATAAATCCATCTGTAAGCGGGTTTTCAATTACTGGTATATAAGAGGTTGTAACAATTGCTACGTACTCTCGATTTGTTGACCTTAAAATAAAAAAAAAAAAATAAAATATTTAATTTCTCACTATTTATTAAACTAATAAAAGATGAGACAATTAAGACCTCATTTGGAGATTATTTTAGTGATTTGAGCCAGCACAAATTGACTTCCATATTGAATATTATTTTAATATATGTTACTATTAATTCGTTTAAGGAAAAAAATGGGAATATGTCATCTAAAAGTCTTTGCGAGTTGTAGTGCCTCAGTAGCCATGCGTGGGTTTGGTTCCCTTAGCATGAGCTTACTGATTCTGTGCCCTCTTAACTGTTGCCAGTGAATTTGGTGTTTTGTGGTTATCCACCTGTTCACTGCTTGTCGAGCATAGGTTTTGCTTATCCCAAATACAGGTTCGGGTCCTGTGAATGGTAGATCTGATCCCTCTTTGGCGAGTTCATTTCCTTAGATACCTTTGTGCCCTGGTACTCATGCTAGTTTTACCTTGTTGTGAGTTTCCAGATCATTTAGTATTCCAATGCAGTTCCAGACAAGCTTTGACTTGATTCTGTTTGAATAAAGAGCCTTTAAGGCTGCTTGGCTGTCTGAGAGAATTAGGATGGTTTGTTTTTTGTACTTCCTTTTTAAATTCTCTCGTACACACAATTCGATTGCATGTATTTCAGCCTGAAATACAGTGGCATGTTTTTCCAGTTAGACGATGATGTCGCATTTGGGTTTAACTCCATGTACGCCAGAGCCTGTTTCCTTGTTAGATTTAGATCCATCCGTATACCATACGAGACCGCTAAGAAAGTATTTATTTATATCCTTATTTACCTCGTTCCAGTTACAGTTGACCTGGAAGAGTCTGTTAAAGGTTAGGAGGGGTGTCATGTGATCTGATCCCATATTGGAGATTTCTAGTCTGTATGCACTTATTCTGGCCTCCTCCTTTATGACTAGGTCAAGGGGTGTGAGGTTTAGAATGATTTCCATAGAGGCTGTCGGTATGCTCCTGTAATACAAAGGCATGCCAGCCTCTGTACTCCTAAGAGGGTATTGAGGGCTGTTTTATGGTTTACTTTTAGCCACCAAACAACCACTCCATAAGTTATCATGGGTCTTGTTATTGCCAAATATAGCCAGTGGACCATTTTTGGTTTTAATCCCTATGTTTTTCCAAATACCCGTCTTCCTACAATGAGAGACATTTAACATTTGTTGGTTACTTTTTGTAAGTATTGGTTCCTAGTAAGATTGCTATCTAGGATTAGACCCAGATATTTTACTTGTTTCGTTTTGTTTACCCTTTCTCCAAACAGAGTCGGAGTTTCTAAAACCTCCAACCTTGTTTTCCGAATAAAGGTTATGAGTTGTGCCTTGTCAGGGTTTACCAAGAGGTTTTCCCTAACGTACCTCATTTTTGTCAGCCTAAGAGCTCTTTGCATGAGTTCAAAGACTGTGGTTTGGTGTTTCCCTCGGATAAGGATAACTACGTCATCGGCATATCCTTGGGCGTACAACACTTGATTGTTTAGTGTTTTCAGCAGTTCATCTGCCATTAGATTCCACAGTAGAGAAGAAATAACTCCACCCTGTAGACATCCCCTGTGGATATTCACCTGCATGGTTTCACTGAACATTTGTGCCTGTACTTGCCGTCCGCATAACATGTCTTCTATCCACCAGCAGATAGTGTCTTCTATTCCATGTTTGCGAGCAGCAGCTACCATTGATTTAAAGGAAGTATTATCAAAAGCTCCTTCTCTGTCAAGAAATGCTCCTAGAACTATTTCTTGGCTACTGAGTCCTCCCTCTATCTTGGTTACAAGATGATGCAGAGCAGACTCACAATATTTTCCTGATTGATAGGCATGTTGGTTTGTATAAAATGGCCTCTCTATCAGAGTGGTTTACCAGACATGCTGATCAATCAGTTTTTCCAATCCTTTCAATAGAAATGACGTCAGAGTTATTGGTCTATAGGCCTTTGCCACGGCATACATTGGACGCCCAAGTTTAGGTATGAAGACAACTCTGCTGTAATGAAGTCAATTTTCATTACTATATTTCGGCCTATTCCGGATATAAATTTAAATTTTTATTTTATTTTATCTTCATGGGTATACCATGTATATCAAATTTTGTTTCATTTAAATTCGCGTATTATACCTGAGTAAAGATAGCGCGCGCGATCCGCGCACACCGAGTGGGGGCCAGCCTGCTTGGGCATAGAGACTGGGATTCAGCATGCGTATTAAAATCATTCATTTAAAATCATTCGACTAGCTTGATTTCATTTTTGCGACCTCGTTAAGTCTGCTTCGTTATACGCCTTAAAATCATTGCCGAGACCGTAGTTAGGTACACCGAATTCATGTTTACGTTTTTACTTTCCTATCTGTATACAGATATAAGGAAAGTATAGGAATCATGATTTTTTTCGACCTCGAGTTTTCGACGGATTTTTACGTTTTGAGGTCCCCTGAATCCGTTTTGACTATTTTCGCGATGATGTCTGTGTGTGTGTGTGTGTGTGTGTGTCTGTGTGTCTGTGTGTGTGTGTGTGTGTGTGTGTGTGTGTGTGTCTGTATAACGCATAACTCATGAACCGATACACAGAAAAACACCAAATTTTAAACTTAAGCTTTGTTTCAGCGTCTAATGAGCTGATTAGATTTTGGGCAGAGTCGGAACATTTGGGGGGGTACTTTATAGGTGGTCATTTTTATATTTTATGGAATATATCTGTTATTTACGTTTGAAGAAGAAAATTCTTTAAATAAAAGTTACTTCTAATATTATTGTCTATAATTATTGTTCCATACAAAATTTTCCTAAAATGGTCCGTATTCGAGAAATTTGACAAAATGTAAAAAAAATATTTTTTTATAAAAATTGTTCAAATAAAAGTTGTTTGTAATATAATTCTCTATAATTTTTATTTTTTACATAATTTCTCTAAAATGGACCGTATTCGAGATATTTGAGAAAATGTGTAAATTTCGAATTTTGAAGACAATTCAAAAACGGATAAAGAAAAAACATTAAATTTTAAACTTAAGGTTTATTTCGGCCTGACGTGAAATGATTAGATTTTGGACAAAGTCGGAACATCTGGGGGGGTACTTTATGGGAGGCCGTTTTTATATTTTATGGAATATATCTGTTATTTATGTTTGGAGAGGAAAATTGTTCAAATAAAAGTTACTTCTAATATTATTATCTGTAATTTTTGTTTGATGTAAAAATTTCCTGAAACGGCCCGTATTCGAGAAATTTGACAAAATGTGCAAAATTCTGATTTTTATTATGAAAGTTTTTGAAATAAAAGTTGTTTGCGATATCGATCTCTATAATTTTTGTTTATACATGATTTTTCTAAAATGGACCGTAATGAAAAAATTGTAGGAAATTAAAATTTTTCAGTATTTTCGTTTTCCATGAATATCTATAGAAAAATGTTTCGAGGTAGATATATGTGGACAATGTATATATTTAGTTTATCCTCTAAATATTTATATAACTAGATAGGAAAGTCATGTGTTGGACACATCAGATTTTTTTTTCTGTCGTCGGTTCTTGAGCTAAACGTTCGAATACCAGTTTTATTTGATTAAATTATTCCGTTTTCGATTTTATTTAATAGAAATAATAATTGACTTTATATTTTTGTTAAAAATATTTTGATTTTCAGATAAATTATTTAGTTTTGATTTTATTTAGAAACATTGGAAATTAGTTTTGGTTATTAGGAAGTAGAAATTTTGTTTCTATTTTATTAATTACTTAATTTTTATTGCGACCGTGGATTGTGTTGCTATTTTAGAGTAATAGTAAACCTAATTTCAAATTAAATTCCGTATACAGTTAATTACTTAATTTTCATTGCGACCGTGGATGTTGTTTCTATTTTTAAGTAATAATAAATTTAAATTTAAATTAAATTCCGTATATAGTTAATTACTTAACTTTTACTACGACCATAAATTTTGTTTCTATTTATTCACAATCTGGTTTAACTTTTTTTTTACATTTATGTTTCTTTACTTGGGAATAGAATTAGTTCGAAACTTGGAAAGTTGAAATAGTATCATTTTTCATGTTGAGTGGACTGGTTTTGGCGAAAAAGCTCACATGGGATTAGATACTATCCCGGTATTAGATTTTTTTAGATTAACCCCTAGCCGTGATTAACATATTAGTGTTTTTCTTATGTTTGAGAGGGCTGGTTTTGGCGAGTACACTCATCATAGGATAAATACTAACCCGGTTTTTGATTATTTTTTTTTAGTTACCTCCGCCCCGTGATTAAAATGATAGTATTATTTTTATGTTGAGCGGGCTGGTTTTGGCGAGTACACTCCTCATAGGATTGATACTATCCCGTTTTCTTACCACATTTATCTATTCCCTATTCACTAACACAAGGAGGTTTGTTTCAGTTTCAATACCGACTAGATAGTTAACTAGATAACTTTTTCTACGACCATGATTTTATTTCTGCTTTTACGAAACAAAATATTTAACTTCAATATTTTTGCCGATTTAACAGTTAGCTATCTAACTTTTGCTACGACCGCAATTATGCCATTTTTCTTCTTTAACTGAAATAGTAATTTTGTTTTTGGTTTCGTTTTGGCTCAACCACCGAACCGACAATATATTAATTAGTTACTATTGCCACCGAGCATCTTTCTTTTAATTTTAATTATACCGTCTGATTGAGACTAATCAAAGTTCACTACTGGCCGATCTGTTTGTTTTTCTTTTTGTTCAGGGTTTTAAAAATACGAACGAGGGTGGGCGTTGAAATATTACTTACAAATTATTTATTGTAAATTGTTAAATTCAATATATGTGTCAACGTTACCTTGACTATTACTGAGGTTACTGATCCCTAATTTACTTCCCCCTTTATTTCAGCAGTGAGAAATTCTTTATCACCATAAGTAACGATTAAAGCCCGTTACTTGTGGTTACTTATTACCTGTGTCTGAGTGACCAACGACCCCTGAAATTTTTCATCTCCATCTGTGCTGCCCGAGTACTTTCGACGCCGTTTCGAAAGTTTGTGGAATAAACCACACATAAAATCTGGCGCCCGAGAGCCGTCCCGTCAACAGGCGTCATTTGTGAGTAATCGTTTTCTCTGAGGCGAGAAAACCCCTTACACTGCTTTGTTTCCAGTTATTTGGTACATATTTATGCACAAAACTTGTCCTGTAGAGCCTACAAATATGCGGGGCCAGCGTTTCTATCGCCTGTTGCAAAAGCACAGGCAGTACCCCATCTGGTTCCGGTAATTTGTATGGATTGATGACCCATCATTTAAGAAGTGTTTTTTATGTTTACTATTGTTTAATCGTAAAAAAATGTTAAGTGGACCTTAAATACATCCTAATATTGTTTGATTCCCCTTGTTGGAACAACTGTAGCACAAGATAAAAATTCTAAGGGTATTAATTCCAATATTGTTTGTGTGACCTTTGGTAATTCGTCCATTCGATTTCTACTTATTTTTAGAATACCAGCCATGCTAAAATTTTGCTTTAACAAAGCATCAGCATTTTAATATACGGTGGAAAGATCGATTATGGACTCTTTTTCCAATAAAAATACAGAGTAACTGATAGAAGTAGTAACAAACATAAATAAAGAAATATAAAAATACTTACTCTTTGTGGAAAATATTTGATTTCTTTACGTTCAATTCAGGATACAAAAAGCCTTCACACCAATAATTTCCGGGTGCATCATTTAACAATGAAAATTCAACTTCTAGTTTATTTTCAACAACATTTATTTGTGTATCAATTTTTTGTATTATCGTGTCACTGGAAGCGTCTGTAAAGCAAAATATCATTGGATCCGAACTGATTTCATCTTGTTTCCAATATGGTAATTCTTCAGATACCGCATATAAAGTTGTTTCATTTTTTAGTGATAACGTTAAAGATATTTCATTAACTACATCTGGAAGAGATTTTTGAATTAAAGTGCAACTTTCTTCATCTTCGGTCGATTTTAGTAGCCAACCATCTGAAGACATAGCTCCAAATAAATATTCTTTTCCAAATTTGGAATTGGTTGACCAATAAGTGTAAGTGATTGGTAAGTTAGAGTTTGACCATATATATGAATCGCCTTTTTTCTCTAAACCTATGTAACAAATTTCGTCCAAAGAGGTATATAGCAAGTTTTGATATGGTATTAATAATTCGATTCGGTTTATTTCTTTTTCTGTTCGATTTATTTGGCAAAAACATTTTGATTTTGTTGAGTAATCACTTTGTTTGCATGAGGAATTAAAGACTTGCGAGCAAAAGCTCTTAGTTTTTTGGCTAAGGATTTCGTAAGCGCATATGGCTGGGTGCGTTTCTGTGCAGGCAACGGCTTCAGTATAACTTTCATTGTGAAAAAGAAGACAATTTTTGTCTTGCAGTAAATCCTGGTAGTAAAATTGTTTAGCGTAAGATGTTTTATAATTTTGAGAATTTTCTGTCCAATAAAATAGGCCTGAAAATAAAAACAAAAATATAAAATTATTTCCATAATAATTCATTATTAATTATAAATTTAATTCGCAATTTTTGGTTTGCCATCAAAAGTATTTATACATCAACAGTATGTTAGAACAACTCAATTGGTGAGATTTTGAGATTTGTCCATGATACTATTATTCTGTACAAATCTTCCACTTGGCAAAATCTAAAACCAAAAATAGAAAATAACTTTTTAAAAATTTCAAATTGGCTAGCTCATAACAAACTCACTGTTAGGAATCTTAGAAATCATATCGTTGATCTAGTAATTTTGTCAATTTTAAAAGACTATTGAATAAAACTATTTTTTCTGAAATATTATTTTTTACATTCTCCATCTTCATTTATTATCAACATTTGTGGCGACGTGACAGGACCTACGATGGAGAACTTGAAGGTAGAAAGAGGAGAGTTAAGAGAAGCCTTTAAGGAATAAATTTCAGAAATCGAATCCGCACTAAAAGATGATTTAATTGATGATTTTCACGTGCAGGTTCTAATAAGCATAATATAGGACCAAGGAGAAAGGTAATGCAATTTAGACACGAACATTAAAGATGCTATGTACTCCTATGAAAAGATAACCACTGAAGAAATAAAGCACGAATTAAAAGAAGCTGAAGAATACAGGTCTAAACATATACACTATAGGATAAAATGTCAACGTGCCTTGGAGAAGAAAAAAGAAGATATTCAGAGTTTTAGTTCAGAGATGAGAGAAAAAAAAAACGATTTACCCTTTTTTATTAGATTTAATTAGGACTGTGAGACATGTGGCCTCCCCCACCTCGACCTTTTCAGATCTATTGTGGATATCTTTGAATCGTTATTTAGAATACCTTGTCTAATTCGGTCTTTTGTAGTAGACTCCATAGACTGGGAAGTAGTTCTTCGGTATAGCTAGTTGCCTTTGGTTTTTCTTCTCCAAGTGTAAGGAATCTCAGTCTTGCTAGACCTTCGCAGTAGCACAATACGTGTACTACCGTTTCCTCTTCTTCCTGACAGAATCTCTTCTGTCAGACCGATATTATACACATGTTTGTTAAGCTTACAATGCCCTGTTAATAGACCTACTAGTACTCTAGTATTTTTCCTGTTAAGGCTTAGTAGATGCTCGGTGAGTTCAGGAAATGGTTCTTTTAAGAATTCTTTGGCCTGTCTCTGTCCTGGAGAGTTTTTCCACCACTCCTGAGATTTTTTGAACATCCACTGCTTTGTGCATGTTCTGATAGTTGTTTTTGTTACACCACAGAAGGGTTCTGGGCCAATAAGAGCATTTGAGGTTCCTTCTCGGGCTAGTAAATCAGCCTCTTCATTGCCCTTATGTCCTCTGTGGCCTGGTACCAAGGCTAAGGTTAGTCTGTTTTGACTACCCAGCTCTGTTAGGGCTGGGTAGTCCCACACAAGCTTTGAGTGTACCTGCATGGAACTAAGTGCCTTTAACGTCGCTTGACTATCTATGACAATGGTTTTTCCATTTACCTTCTGTCTTAATACCTCTTTTGCGCAGTGATGTATTGCTGCAATTTCTGCCTGGAATACTGTCGCATGTTTACCTAAGCTCAGTGAGATTCTTGTCTTTGGCTTGGTACTATATATACCTACTCCTGAACCTTCATCGGTTTTGGAGCCGTCTGTATACCAGGTGAATTCTGCATGAATAGGAGGTCCTCCCGTCCACGCCTTCCTGTCTGGTATACTTACTTTATATTGCTTTTGAAAGCTATACTTTGGGAGCATTTCATCTGAAGGCATTCCCATTATTTGGTCATTCTCCAACATATAGCTCGCTGCAAACTGCTTATGGGTGATGAACCTTTATGCAGTCTGTATGTGACAGACCTGGCTTCGCCTTGAATGAATATATGTAGTGGTGGTAGGTTTATAGCTGATGTTGGAGTCGTTCTTATAGCTCCCGTGGTACTCAGGCATGCTTGCCTTTGAATACCATTGAGCTGTCGAATGGCTCCAGCTTGCCGAGTCTTTGGCCACCGACACGTAGGTTATCATCGGACTTATGACTGGTATATAACCATAGGGACATTTTCGGTTGTAGACCCAAATTTTTTCCACACGATCTTCGACATAAGTTGAAGGATGTTGTGCTCTTTTGGGTGACTTTTTGAAAGTGTTGATTCCATTTTAACCTGTGGTCAAAGATGACTCTCAAGTATTTGGCCTCTTGGGCAAATGGAATCTTCACTCCTTTCAGTACTGGTGACTTTAGTCATGTTGTTACTTTTCGTTTTGTAAAGTTGACTATTGTGGTTTTGTGAGGGTTTACTGTTAGTTCCTCCTCTCTGAACCACTCGTCAACAATGTTTAGAGCGGTTTGTGTGTGCTCCGATATTGTACCTGCGAACTTGCCTCTTACGACGATCGCCAGGTCATCGGCATACCCTAGGCGGTAGAAATGTGCAGATGTTAGCCTTTTTATGAGTTCGTCCACTAGGACTAACCAGAGGAGGGGTGATAGTACTCCTCCTTGGGCACAGTCCCTGCCTGCTTTAGCTGTCAGTGTAGTTCCGCCTAGAGATGATGTTATTACCCTTTCTTCTAGGCTGGCTTTTATCCACTGACATAGGACTACTGGTACCCCTTTCATTGTTAGGGCGTTAATTATAGATCTTGTTTGGGCATTACTATAAGCTCCTTTAATATCTACGAAAGTGGCTACTGCCATTTCTTTATCCTTCAGGGATTTTGACAGTAGCCTATTGAGATCATTCAGGGCCAAATCAGTTGACTTGCCTGGCTGATATGCATATTGACGGTCGCTAAGAGGGTTTTCTCTCAGTATTTCGTCTCGCATATATCTATCTATTAGTCTTTCTAGCGTTTTCAGCATGAATGACGATAGACTGATTGGGCGGTACGACTTTGGTGTCATATCATTAAACCTTCCCAATTGAGGAAGGTATATGACTTTCATCTTTTGCCACGCCTTTGGTATATGTCGCCAGGCTATACATGTTTTAAATATGCGACACATATGGAATTAAAGTTTCCTGTTCCTTTGTAGTACAATGGGAACGATTTATCTTACCCAAAATAGAATTAAATGGTGATGTAAAAAACTGGATTGGTTTTTGGGGACAGTTTAAAAAATCCATGGAGACTGCGATATTGACGTAGAAGATAAATTTTATCACCTGATGAGTTCCATGAAACAAGGCTCTAATCCAAGACAATTTATAGAAGGATATCCACCAAAAAAAGAAAATTATTATAAGGCGATAGATAAACTAATGGCACGTTTTGACAGAGATGAGATTCTTATCGAGGTATATGTCCGTGAACTACTTAATCTCGTTCTTCAAAAAAATAATGCGCATTCAAGTATGTCACTAACCTATCTTTATGACAACTTAGAAACGCAGTTAAAATCTCTAGAATCATTGGGTGTTACAAGTGACAAATATGCAGCTATGTTATTTCCGTTAGTGGAGTCTGCTCTGCCTAAAGAAATCTTAAAAGCATGGGAAAGACATCGCAATAGTAGTTGTCAATACAACATAGATGAGGGTAAAGGTAAATTTTATTCCGATTTTAATAACCCTTTGCAAATGTCATTAAATTTTCTCCGAAGTGAAGTCGACTCTGAAGAAAGAATTAAAAGAGCTCAAGCAGGTTTTGCAACAGAAAAAAGACAAATTGTTCCCATTTCAATACCACTAGCGGCATAAAGCAAGGACTCGAGAAAGAGGTAAGTACAGCCGCAACATTATTCTCTGAAGATATAAAGAATCAGGATAGTGGTAAGAAAAGTTCAATTTGTCTATTTTGTAGCCGTAATCACGCAAATCAGGATTGCATCAAAGCACAACAAATTACGGTAGAGGAAAGGAAGACAAAAATAATAAACTGAGTTGTTTTGCGTGTCTGAAAACTAACCATTCTGTCCGTAATTGTAAAACATTTGTTAAATGTTTAGTCTATTCTAGAAAACATTTTCCAATTTTGTGTCCAGATTTGGTTACTAAAAGAGAATCTACTCTAAAGTACAAAAAGATAATACTAGTTTAGAAAACTCACTGTTTTCAAATAATATTACCCAAAGCTATACATTGCTTCAGACTATGTTGGTAAAAATAATAAACCCGAATAAAAATACTGTTAAAGTTGTATGTGCATTATTAGATGCAGGATCTCAGAAATCATACATATTAAGTAATTGTGCAAAGGAATTAGATTACATCAGAGTAGGTAGAGAAGATGTTATTCAAGATGTGTTTGGCGGACTTCAAATGTCCCCAAAATTGCACAATAAGTATGAGATTGTTTTCCAGAATTTACAGAATAATTCTGAATTCAAGTTAGACGTTCTAGATCAACACAAGATATGCAATTTCATTCCTCGATTAACAGATATATCACTAATTAATAAACTTAAAAGGAAAAGTATAATTTTAACTGATTGAAGCCTTACATCCGCATTCATCACCAGAAGTAGAGTTATTGCTAGGTGCTGATCTATTTGGTCATTTTTTAACTGGAAATATTGAAAATTTACAAAATGGGCTGGTGGATATAGAAACTTGTTTGGGATGGACCATTATGGGCCAATATAAGGACATTTGATGTAAAAACATATTTTGTGGTCTTTCTCATCTTTCTATTATAAATCTGTGGAATTTAGAAGTTATAAGGGTTAACAAATCCAGCAGAGGTTAAAGCCAAACAAAAGATGGAGGAAGAAACATTAAATTAATCCCAAAGGTCGATATGAAATTAAACTTCCTTAAAGAGAAGATTTTTCAGGTGTGTTAAACAACGAACAAATAGCATTGTTGCGTCTTTCCTCAACAAGTAAAAGACTAGTCAGTCTCAAGAAGCTGTCAGACTATCAAAACGTATTTTTAGAATGGGAGAAAATAGGAATAATAGAAGAAGTAAGTGAAGGTACTACAGGTAACTAATCTATACACTTTCTACCACATCATGCTGTTATAAAAGAGGCCAGTAACAACCATCAAAGTACGTCCTGTTTTTGATGCATCAGCAAAAGATCAATTAGGTAACTTTAAAAAGGTGTCTTGAAGCAGGACCAAATTTAGTTGAACTAATTCCAAAATTTAGGTTAGGTATTTATGGAATTACCGCAGTTATAGAAAAGGCTTTCCTGCAAATCAGTATCTCCTTTTAAGTTAGGGGTTTTTTAAGATTTTTTTGGTGGCATACTACGAGGAGCAAAATAAAAAAATATAGACATTGTCGTGTTGTTTTTGGGGTAAAGTCAAGTCCATTTTTGTTAGCAGCCACTATTAATGATCACTTAGGTAAAGTTCCGGTTCATTTAAAAAATACTGCAAGTAAGTTAAAGGATTCCTTTTACTGATGGGGCTCGGTAATCTTAGTCTTAGAGAATTGGTTTTTACTGATACTCCAGAGGAAAAGTTTGGTAAATTCTTAGGAATGATAATTTAATTTTTGATATCAATACACTTAATGGACTTGAACATACACCACGAACCAAAAGAGGTCTATTGTCAGTTGCTCAAAGATTATTCGATCCTATTGGATTCACTTGTCCAGTTACAATTCAACAAAAATTATTATTACAGGTAACATGGGCAATTAAAACTTGGTTGGGATAATATTTTACCAAAATATATATTCAATAAATTTGAAAAATGGTTAAAACAAATTCATTTTTTACGTTACTGTTCAATACCTAGACCCATTTCAGTTAGATAAAGCAACTCTTCATGTTTTTTCCGATAGTAGTCAAATAGCTTATGGCTATTGCATATTTTTGATAGTTAATTTTGGTCAATCTGTGATGATACAACTAATTCAAAAAAAGTCAAGGATTGCACCAAAAAATATAACAATTCCTCGTTAAGAACTCTTAGCAAGTTTGATAGGTTATGCGAAAGTATTAAAAAGGTTAAAGACATTGGTACTTTGGAAATGTTTTACTGGACCGATTCAATGGTAGTATTAGGTTGGTTACAGTCCAAAGGACCATGGAAAACATTTGTACAGAACAGGGTAACAGAGATTAAAATGTAGACAAATAGCGGTACATCCCTACCAAATTAAACCCTGCTGATTTAACTTCAAGAGGATGTAGTTGCAAATCTCTGCTAGAGAGTAAATGGTGGCAAGGTCTACAATGGCTAAGTGATGATGTTAAAAGTTGGCCATGTTTTAACATTGACTACTCCAATAAAGAGATATATTTGAAAAGACAGAGCGAAACAGTAAGCTCTCTAGTACATGTACATAATACTATTTCAAAAGATTTTAGTTACTTTTCTAAATTATCCAGTTAGAATTTTTTAAAGAAAATGAGAATATAAAAGGATTAGAAATGTTCGTAGATAACAAAAGCATTATAAGAACAAAAACTAGGTTAATTTATGGAGATGACTTAGATTTCAAGTTTCCTATATTACTGCCTTCTCAACATGAACTTGTAAGAAAATTAATTTTTGATTAACACATAATAAATTGCCATGCCATGCCATGCTATAGTACTACACACGCAACTTCCTCAGCAATTTATAGAAGGGGATTTAATATGGATCAAATAAAAAATACGGTAAGATGGACTCCAAAGTTGTCAAAAGTTTTATATATTTTTTTTTAGTTTAGTGTTATACTTAAATTTATAAAATATTTGATTGTTTGTATTTTTTTGATTAGTTAAAAGCATTTAGGAAGCCCGTTATTGTTTAAAATGTATATTACCTATATTGTTTGTCATTTTGTAGGTAAATAAATTTATATAAATTGAAAATAATTTTTTTTAAATAATGTTTTTATAAAAAGAAAAATAAAACTAAATAATTCTGTAAACATCAAATATAATTAAAAGAACAAACGACGTACCTGTAAGGAAGTTCTAAATTATAAGAGTATAATTAACCAAATTAATACCAGAAATATCCGAGGTAAAATATTAGAAAGAATGTAAATATTTTACTGAATGTCAAATGTACTATTTAATTTCTTATATTATTTTGTATTATAGTCGTAGAAAAATAAGCTCATTTAGTTAAGCAATATATTATTATATGGCTTACCTTCACCATATAGTTCTCCTTTGTCTTTTTCAACCGGTAACCATATGGGAAATATAGCATCAATATACTGAATGTAGCTGTCAAAAGCTAAAATTTCTTCATAAGGACACCTTGGAGGGTAGGTTGTTTCTCTAACAAAAATGCAAATATTATCCTTTTGGAACGAGTCTTTGGGACACGGGCTTTTTATATGTTCCTGTATATCACAACAAGTTGGGTTATTTTTCCACCAGGTCTCATTACTAACGCAACATTTTTCGGTTATTTCAAAGTTGTTTATGCATAGTGGTTCTGAAGTTGAGCACGAATTTACGGGTGTTGTGGGCCACTTAACCTGATCTGTAATTTCCTCTTGGCAAACCTTAACAAAATTAATTTTTATGGATAACATTTAGATATACTTAGTAATATGTCGTTATATAAGTAAAATGTATATAAAAAATATCACATTTATCTTTAACAGAATCAATGAAACAAAAATTAAAATCCTCAAGAATACAACGAAACTTCTTTTAAAATATGGGTTACCGAAGAATTTAAAGTTGTTTCTTGTCTCTTGGATCACATTATCACTAACAGATTTCAGCTATGCAAAAAAGTTCTAACATTTCATTGGCGCATTAAGTTGAATGTAGATAACTCTTGTCGTGTTAACTTCACCAACAAACACAATCATCATACCTATTAGAGCTTTGTTAGATTCATGTTATGCAAAATTTTCAAAGAATCTGACGTTAACTTATTTTAAAAGAAAACTTGGAGAACTTGGAACTTGTATTGGCTGCTTGAAAAAATTCTAACTTGAAAACATTTAAAAATTCGCTATTTTACAAACAAATACTAAAGAAGAAATAAAGTTACCATAAGCTCCAAACCGTGGGGCGCACCTGGAATCTTTCTCCTACAGTCGTTACATGGACTTACATGATCATCATAAGACCTCTACTAACATATTAACATATGATGATGCAATTGTCTGGATACCAAAACCCAACAACAAAAATTACTATTTGCATAGTAGAATTAATACAAATAACAGCATGTTACAACTTAAGAGGAGCCATGAAACCACACCAACCAGAGTTCTAAAAGTCATTATTAGTCCAATCTCCTTTATTTACATCAGGAGGCTGCTCTGTTGATAATGACACAACTCCGCACGGTTGGAATAAAACCTGATGTAGGTTCCGAAAAGGCGAGTTGGCTTCTATTATAGCACAGGTAGAAGTTGGAAATGCTTTCGATAGGTAAAGAGGGGGTAAACGTCAAATCCCGTCGGATTACTTCTATAATTTCGCACTAATGTTTATCTGCCAGTGTCATGACATAAAGTAAGTAAGGGTAAAATTAAGTTAAATTTAAGGTAAAGTTAGGTTAGAATTGTTTTTCCAGTGTTTTTTTTGCTGAGTTCAATTAACCAAAATGCCTAAAGATACGCCATTCACAGTCAAGGAAAAGAAATCATATCTAATGTGATTAAATTCATGAAAAATGAGGTCAAAAATGGGGTTCAAATACCACTGCATGAATGTAGAGTTCGTGTTTTAGCAGCAACGGAAATGTCTAGAAATACTTGATTCAGGTAGTATACCTTTTTTTTTTCCAAAAAGTCGTTTGGGACAAGCTAAAACGAAGAGTAATATTTCACAAGGCTAGGGTGAAAGAATTAAGCAGATAATAAATTATTTTTGTGTAATTGATAATCAACGACCTAGCATACTTGCAGTTTTTAAAAAAGCACAGGATGCTCAAGTAGGGTTTGAAAAGTGCCTCTCAACATTCCAAAAAATTGTTAAAGAATTAGGTTTCGGTTGGGAAAAAACCCCGGACAAAAGAAAAATGTTGATGGAGAGTTATGATATCAGATTAAAAAGGGTGAAATATTTACAACAAATGAAAATATATCGTGAAGAAGGTAGAAACATAATTTATACGGATGAAACATATCTACATAGTTTACACACTCGTCCTAATACCTGGGGGCCTATTCTCCAGTTGAGAGAATGATTATTTCATGCGAACTGGACAGCCGTTCTCTTAAAAAGTGTGAGTGGTATTCTTGAATTGAAGTGAATGATCACTTCGCATGAAAATCGAGAGAACATACTTCTCTTAGTCAAAACCAGTAGAAGAGCATCATTTCGGGAGAACATTGGGAGAACTGTCATTGTCGTGCGCTATCAAAACGTAACTTTTTTTTAATTAAAATGGATTTGCACGAAGCTCTTATTTATATTCATATTTTGAATGATCTAGCTGAAGTGGAAGAAGATGAAAATCGACCAAATAGAATTTTTGACCTAAGTATCCATCAACCTTAAGATGTTTACCTCTGATGTAGTGATATATATTTTAATGACAGGTGAGACTAATTTTGGCATCAAAGGTCTGTAATACATAAAACCTTAAATTGAAATAGGAAACAAGTATAGAAGACATTTGGTAACTTACAATTAAATAAACTGTTAATAAATTTCATGTGAAATAAAGTAACACAGGTCTATATTCTAACAATGTTACTGTAGTGTTGAGTTACAAATTGTATAATCTACCCATAATAAGCAATAGAACACCCTTTATTTTTGGCTACTCTTTCAATCTCCACTTGAAGATATTTATTTTAAGGTTTCCTCCGTCAGAAGGCACTGTTTTTTTTTTTAGAATTGAAAGGCAAACTCACCTTTCTGAATTTGTAGTAAACCGTCATAGATTTTTACCTACTTCAATTTTCAAAAATGAAATTTTGTCGAGTTTATTCTACTTCGACATTTCATTCCTCCTACCATATAAAAGAGCTAGTTTTCTTTAATATCCGGATCTTAGGCATACAAGGCTTCATTTTCTACCGCTTCTGATCATTCGTCTGCTTTGGCCGTTCCTAATAGCCCAAATATACTATTTGCAACTTGGTCCTCACTGATCACATTAAAACTTTCGTTTATTCCGTTTCCTCGGGTTTTTTTTTAAATAGAAACATTTCATTTGATAGTTCGATTGTCATAATTTTTAACTCTATACTATAGTAACTTTTTACAATATGGATTCTTGTTACTTATTTCACACAATCTGATAAAAAATTATTGAATCGTAAGTTACCATATATTCTATGTTTTTACTATTTTTATTTAGGGTTTTAAGTAAGATGGCCCTGTGCGGCGTAAACTAGTCACGCCTGTATTTAATATAACAGTAAACATTTAATGTGGTATTGATTTTAAGCATGTATTCTTTAATTATAAACAGACTATAAAATATTGCACATTTCTAATAGTGAATATTTAACATTTTTGTATATAACTTATAGTGATGCCGCTAGACAAGACGAGACGAGAGAGTGGCCTCTCTCGTCTCGTCTCGTAGGGCGAGAGAAAACTGTTCTCTCGTCTCGACGAGAAGGCGTTTCTCTCGCTCGAGAGAGCCTTTCCCTTGTCTTGTCTCGTCTCGTTTCTCTCGCGATAAAACAATATCAAATTTAAATTTGAAAAAGACGAAACATGAAAAAACGATAAAATTTGTAAGACAAAAACAAAGAATGTTTCAAGTAATTTGCGCATTATTACCCAAATTTGGCAATAAGAAACACTTATGTCTCTTTGTCTGTCCGTCTCTCACAGTCGTTTTACAATTGAAATTTGAAGTAATAAGTGGCCCAGAAACGAAAATACTTTGTCTTTTAAGTCAGTTGGGGAGGGGAGAAGAGGTTAAATTGGAAGTTAGAATTTTTCTAATACAATTCTTCGATGTCAAATGAAAGCATTTTGTAGTATGTTTTTAAAATGCAAGAAGATAGAGACATAAAACAAAAACGATGTGAAATTAGAGAAACATTATGATAGTTTTGTTATAATGAGATGCACTTTACTTGAGACGTAGTAAAATAGAAGGCATTACTATCTTTAAATTTTCTAATGGAAAGTAAAGTCATGTAATACCTCATTTGAAAGATAATATTATATTTACGTCCAAGAACACAGTTTTATTTTTTTTTGTTTTTACAAAAATTACATTCTTGATAATCCTCGTGTGCCGTAATAATCCTAGAAATGTTAGATCATGTTAGAAGATAATTTTTTAATTAGCTTTTCTTTGCCAAGAAGTTATGAAAAATTTAATACGTCAAATGGTTTTTAAATCACCTTTGATATTCTTAATTTATTTATTTTAGTAAATACAAGAAGCGTTTCCTTAGTATTAAATAATAATTGTTAATACAAGAGTTATCAAGAATATAACTTATTAATAAAGGCCCAGAACATGTCTGTAAAAGAACAAAGTACCAGCTACAAAAATTGCCATTTGTGCAGTGTTAAATTCCTCTAACAGTAAAAAATTACTTAAATTTATAAAAGATACTGACATTTACTATTGTAAAACACAGCATTTATAAGTTATTATACCTCCGGTAATGATCCTTTGAGATTGAAGCGGTAAATAAAAAAAAGAATTTAACCTACTTTATAAATTTTTTTAATGTAATTTCTGTAAAAATTGTAACGGTTGAAACCGTTTTCGTTATTTAGACCCAGACATTGTAACGGTTGGAACCGTTTTCGTTATTTTGACGCAAACATCTCTACCCTAACGTCATTTGTCGTTTATGCCTTGTGTCAAAACTTGGATTGTTATTTCGATTCGTCTCTATCAACAAGCAAGTTGATTTGAATTTTTAATTATCTTTTATCTTGGACATCCGACGTACTAATTGTCTTTAATATTTTTGATTTTTAAAAAGCCTGGCTGTATCTAGATGGTTCTGTAGGAGTTATATCTAAAGAGATTGTTTAGAAGTTTAGAAGAAAGTTCAAGCTGCATGTTTTGATGTTTAGAAGTATAGAAACTTAGAAGTTTAGTTCCAGCTACAGAAGTTTATTTCAAGTATATCAAGAGGTTTAGTTCGAGTCATCTAAAGAAGTTTATGAGATTTAAGTTTACCTTTGAAGATTTATACTTAAGAGTTGGTGATATCCGAAGTATATCATACGAATCCCCTTGAAGAAGACCTCTACAAGTCTCTCCTTAAATACTACCTATTATTTAACAGATAAGTCTTGAATAAATCATTTAAATTTGAATAAGTAAGTCTCTGTGAATTAGAATTTGTCGCTACCTTATCTGAAACCTTATTTATTTATAATATCTTAATGGTTAGTGATTTTCTATATTTTCATCACTAATCGATATTCAAGTTTAGTAAGTTTTAAATATAGTGGCGCTCAACATTCCTTTTCAAAGAAATACGAGTTGTTTAATAACCTAACCCGCTCCCCAAAATCATAAGAGCTTAAAACACTATAAAAATAGATAAAATAACAAGATCACGTTACAAAATATAAAAACCTATATCTGTTTACATGAACGTAAAAATAAAGAAAATATCTTTCAAATGAGGTATCACATGATAAAATATATCTTGTGTTTGATAAACACATTCCAACTTACAGAAATTATAAACATAAATATCCAACATGGTTTGATTCAGACATTATTAAATATATAAAACTGAAAGAAAGATATCATCGGAAGTATAAAAAAATAGGGCTACATGTAGATTTGCTCGAATTAAAACGGCTTAGAACACTAATTAAACAGGAAATTAAAATATCCTACGATAATTATTTGGAAGATGTTCAGTTAAGTATTTCAAATAATTCTGAAAAATTTTGGTCTTATATACATTCAAAAAACAAATCTTCGAGAATACCAGGTGAAATGAGTTTAGATGGGACTGTTTTCAGTGATCCGCAAGGTATAGTTAATGCATTCAAATCATTTTTTGAAAGGGTATACTTACCTTCGGATTCCGATAATCCTGATGAACTAGTAGGAAATATTAGTACGCAACCCATGACAATAAATATGGCAGCATTTTGTGAAAAAGAAATCGATGTGGCTGCTGGTAAACTTAAAAATAAGATGACATCGGGTCCAGACAACATACCGTCCTTCTTAATTAAGGATTGTTCCAGAATTTTAACACAGCCTCTTTTAAAAATTTTTAATTTATCGGTAAAGACAAGGAAATATCCTAAACTATGGAAAGAAGCTAGAATATGCCCAATATTTAAAAGCGGGACAAAGTCTGAGGTAGGAAACTATAGGCCGGTGTCACTATTGTGCAACTGTTCGAAGATCTTCGAGGTCGTTTTGTATAATCGTATATATCCATTTGTCCGAAGTTACATTTCACCATATCAGCATGGGTTTATAGACAAACGGTCAACGGTAACAAATTTAACTGTGATTACACAATTTATTGCGGATGTATTAGATGACCAAGGACAGGTGGATGTGATATATACCGATTTCTCGAAGGCATTTGATAGAGTTAAGCATAGCTTCTTAATTTCAAAACTTTCAAAGACTGGTTTTTCTAACAGCACTTTAGCTTTATTTAAGTCATATTTATCAAATAGGACACAATTCGTTACTTACAATGGATTTAAATCAGAATCAATTGCGGTTACATCTGGAGTACCACAGGGTTCAAATCTTGGACCTTTACTATTTTTAATATTTATTAATTATTTATACAATGAAATTAGTTGTAATAAATTGTGTTTTGCGGATGATTTAAAGATTTTCTTGAGTATTAAAAATACAGATCACTGCAATGAGCTCCAGACAAATTTGAACTGTATTAATAACTGGTGTAAGACAAATATGTTACACCTAAATGCTCAAAAATGTAAGATAGTTACTTACTCTAGGAAAAGAGAAAATATTCAATTCTCATATTCGATTGGAGATAATGAGTTGGAGAGATGTTCTACTATTAGGGACTTAGGTGTAATTTTTGATGCTAAATTAACCTTCTCAAATCATATTCAAGTTGAAGTTTCCGAAGCTTTTAGAATGTATGGATTCATTATTAGAAACTGCAGGCAATTTTCAAATATAGCACCCCTTAAATTATTATTTAGTACCCACGTGCGTTCTAAGCTGGAATATTGTAGTCTGATCTGGAACCCTTATTACAACTGCTACGTTCTGGATATAGAACGGGTTCAAAGAAAATTTTTAAAATACCTAGTTTTCAAAATTGATGGAGTATATCCCGAACGTGGTTGTGATTATACGGAGTTGTGTAAACAATTTGATATTAATAGCCTGAGCCTAAGAAGGAACACATCCTCGCTTATTTTTCTATTTAAACTCATGCACAATTTTATTGATTGTAGCGATATTTTGTCACAAATTAAATTTAATATACCCCGTCTAAATTCTAGAACCAACAAGCTATTCGAATGCCCTAGGGCAAAAACCAACTTGATGTTAAAATCACCCTTATATGTAATGTGTAACAATTACAATAAAATTAGTAGTCATTGCGGTATTTTTCATTGTTCTCTTGGTGAACTAATTAAAAATGCAGTTACTTTCCTTAACGAAATATTGTAATAAGTATATTGTATTATATTGAATTCTCCCTGTGTTATTTTTGTAAGAATTTTTTTTTTGTTTTTTTAATATATTCTTGGCTTGTTCACAATATTCATTTGTTTTCTATTATAGTTTTTATTTTGCAACTTTTAATTAGTTTTCGTGTAAATATATGTTACATCACAACCCATAAGTAGAATTTACTTTTGTAATTTATTAATTTTATTTTTAGATACCACTTTATTATTGTTACTTACTATTAAGAATATTGTCCTGTAAATGGGAAACTGTTGGGCAATAAAGCTATTATTATTATTATTATTATTATTATTATTATCACATGACCCTACTTTCTACTAGAACATTTAAAACTAGTTACTCCCTCTATCGTACGTGTCTCAAGTAAAGTGCATCTCGTTGTAACAAAAATCAAATATCTTTTGAGTTTTACCTCGTTTTTGTTTTGTCATTATCTTTTTTCATTTAGAAGTTAAAATAGAGGAGGGTACAATTTTCGTGCTCACTGTATATAATACATTCGTTTGTATTGCCTTTTTTTGACAGTTTTTCGAAAAAACGCTTAAAAATTTTCAACTTATCTTGAAAAGTAACCTCAGAAAAGCAGAATGGATTAAATATAAGAAATGATTGTATACATTTTATATAAATTTAATATATAGAATGTAGATCTCGATCACATATTTTTCGGCTGTAAGAGTTTTTGTAATAATGACCTGTGGGATGGTCTTATAAAAGCAGGTATTCAGTTTCCTACGTGTGTTAAGGTGTTGCTCGCGACTGGAAATCAATCTGTGTACGATTTATTGGTAGATTATGTAAGTAAAAATAATATTAATATCTAATATTTAAACGTAATACCTTTCAATTTGTGTGTGGCTGAAGGACTAATGTCCATTGCGAATAAAGCAAGAAAATTTATATATATATAGAATAGGTGTGTTATAGTTAACTTTTTGACTATCTCGAAATCTAATATGTTAAAATTTTAAGTTACAGTAAGCAACTGAAAATTTCAAATAAGCAAAGAGTAAATTGTTCGAGAGAGCCCGAGAGAGCTCGAGAGAAACGAGAAATTCTCATCGAGAGATGACACTCTCTCATCTCGTCTCGAATCTGTTTTTGAGAGAAAATGTCTCTCTCGTCTCGTTCGAGACGAGACGAGAGAAGAGAATCTTTCGTCTCGTGGCATCACTAATAACTTACGTATACTAGAAGAGCGCATTGCAAATTTCGGCCACCATTTGATCAGCAAAGGCATGAAACAACATTATACTTTACCAAAAGGCACCTGTGCCAATAACTATCCTGAGCAAAGTGGTTAAAAAAAATTATAATAAAAAATTACATGAGACATGCCAGCGATAATTTTTTTGCCCTAAAAATTACAATCCTAATTATTCATTCTGAACCTACTTTTTAAACGTGAATTACTATTACAACTTTTTTGAAAGTCCGCAAAATGTTTTTTTTTTGTAAAATATCATTTTTATTTATATTATAGATTAAAAAATTGCAAAAGTGCTGCACACCGATAACACACATACAAGTTTTTGGAACAAAACTGATATATTAAACATAAAGGACATTTGCAAAATTTATATTTCGTAATTTTAAATACAAATTAATGGGAAAAATAGGAAAACATTTAATAATGGGATCACTTGTTATTAATTTATAAACATTCATTCTATGATTATTGCTTCAGCAACAATACAAACAAAATAGTTGGTATTTATTACATTAACTATTGACTGGCCAATATCTTTACCTATCTTTTAAACCATGTGTATGTGAAAGGAATAACGATGGCTTTTGATAAACCATAGTATTTTTTATGACAACCTGTAAAAGAGAATCACAATAATAAGTAAAAAATAATTTTTTTAATTAGCGTAAAATTGATTTATATTTTTAATGGTTTTTGTCATAATCATGGATAGATGTTGAGGGGAAGAAAGTGTTACCCTTTAACGATGTTTTAGAGAAATATTTCGAAATGTTACTCAGGATAGTGATTGGCACAGGTGCCGTTTGGTAAAGTACAATGTTTTTACATGCATTCGGGGCATATTTAATTTCGGGTCAGTACTTTTAAATATCGTTTGTAAATTAAGCGGTTAAGCTTTTATTTCCTTTAGGTTAAAAGTGTTGATAGATCGATTTATATCAGATGCAATAAAACGCTTCTCAAAAAAAATTCAATAGCTTTTCAACATAACAATTTTTTCTTATTTATTCAACCATAAATATATAATAATTTAAAAGATACTCTATGGAAAATTGTCTACCCTGTGTCCATCACACATAAAACTTGTAATAATTAAACATTTGTTAAACAAAATAAGAAGTAATGGGTTGGCTCTTTATAATTAAAAAAAATTTGAAAATTAATTACCTATTTTATTTTTCGTTAAATTAAATACATTAAGTATTTATTATTAATTTTTCTCAGCATAGTTTATTTTTTGCTATGGTGTCTTGAGAAAACTGTATTATTTTACGATTTTTAATTTTTGTTCCATTGTTAACTCTGGTACTAAAAGCGAAAAAAAAAAATACCTTTAAAGAATCATTTTCTGACGTCCTAGTAGAAATACAAAACAGCACAAAAAATAACTTAACAAAACACAAATGGGTTGCACAACGAACAAGGTACATTTTTCACATTTTATTTTTCTATTATCGAAAACTGTCACATGTGCTAACAAAAGAAAAACCATTTATTACTGAAATATTTTCTGTTCAGTATGTTCTTTTAATCTTATCAGATTAGCATTGCAATATATTTAACATTAATAATATTAATAATACAATAATTCATTATTTTGGGATATGTATACTTAATGATAGATTTATAGATTTATTGAATTACAACTTTCTAACGCTGTTCTGAGAAGAGTACATTAGTTTAATAGCTGCACTTATACAGGGTGAATCCTAAGTTGATAATTTTTTTAACTTTGTATTATAGAAGTGGTTAAAATAAACATCATTTTTAAATAACTTTTTCAAAAAGCTCAAAAATTAGAACCATTCAGAATTAAAAAATCTAAATCCGGTACTGGACTTGTGTATAATAATAATGATGCTTTATAAAAATAATTAAAACTGTAATGGTACAATTAAGTTTAAAATCCAGTATTGCCCGAAATAAACAGTACTGAAACTAAACCTTAAACAAGTAATAAGTAGGGCAAAATTATTAAAAATGGTGTTAAGTACAGATATTACCTTTTCAATGATGTACCGTACATGGTACATTCCTTATTTAAAATTAAGGGGTTGGAGAAGTGGAAGATGTCTGTATTGTAAAAATATGTTTAATTTGAAATAAAAATCGATCTATTTTTGCATTTTTTAAAAATCCAATGATTAATGCCGAAAACCGGGATGAAACTGTTTTGAGTTACCCACTCTGTATATGGCTAGATTCATCGAATTAGTTTATAGAACAAAATCTGCTTAAAAATGTACTTTTACTAGATACATATAAGAAAGATGCTCCCATAAAAAAAAAGAATTGAGCGCAGCGCCATCTACATATTGACCTATTTAAAATTAATTTATATCTTAAACTGAAGCTCTCTTAGCGCTCTATACACTGGCTTTTACAGAATTAAAATATCTCTATTACTTACCAAAATTTCCGTCCTGGGAGTTTTTATTGGTATATCATTGATCTTATCAAACCACCAGGCTCACGGTGTTGCCGTATTTGGTACGTTTGATTTGGTCATCGGAGATCTCCGAGCGCTGCAAACGTGTGTGCATTGACACTCTGAGCGATTCAAAAAGTGTTTATTTCGCTTTGGAGCGAGAACATAGAGCGAGCTCGATGTCCTCAGAGCAGAAGGATTAAGAAGAGGGAGAAATGTCTTTGTCTCTACCTATCTCTTTTTAATTAACCTACAATCAAACTTGAATATTAAAATTAGAGACCAGACAAGAAGTTAACAAATTATTTAGCCACTTTTGTCTTATAGCTAAAATTATTCAAGGATAATATACAAAGACCTTGGTAATAGTCAGTTATTTTTGTTGAATCTAAATCTCGAGAATATTTTATTATCAATTTGATGAGACATAATTTTTGGAATTAATATTCTGATTAGAGCCCGAGAGCTTTATCTCGAGGGCTATAATCAACTGATTATTAATGCCAAAATTATGTAGAATTAAATTGTAAAATATTCGAGAAATTTAGCAACAACAAAAGGACCTGTTTTCTTTTTTATTCCCACCTTTAATACATTAACTCACACATGGCTACCCCAAGTTTGAAAAATATACTGTTATGCGAGCCATTTTTGATCAATCTGATCATACTAAAGGATCGAGTAAACCTTATTTGAAAGGTTATAAAAAGTTGATTTCAAAAATGTATTATGCCTACAAGGATGATTATCCTTCACAAAATTAAAAAAAAATGATAAAACGTTTTTGACATTCGTTTAATTTTTGATGTCGTTATTAACATTGATGTTAACAAAAATTTAATAGGCCTGGTACGTAAACTAAAATACTTTTGTAAAATCAATCAGAAAATAGTCAGTCCATTATTAAAGGCAACTTTAATTATGTTTTAAAGACTGATTATGTGATAAAGAGGCAATTGGACAATGTTTCATTATCCAATTATCTTTTTATGATCCATTTAACCGTTTAAGACTCCATTGTGACTTAGTTCCTTAATGAAGTGTCTCTGTTTGGCTATTGGTTATATAAACTCGTAGTGGTTACATCACTTAGTTACATAGTAACATATCTTACTTTACAACGAAGTTGACTATAGCTATTACCTCTCCAAGTCTAGTTAAAATTATATTACATCCTACATTAATTATTAAGAATCCTTTCCAGAGATATAACCATTTAATGATAAAATATAATATTTACGATGCCAAGATTAATTCGACAATCGATACACTTTATTTGTAGGGATGTGGCGAGGAGACGAAAGGTGAGAAGTAAGAGAGGGGATAAAGAAAATAATTTTACGCAGATACAACTTATTTATATCAATGAATAAATGTAAGCCGCTGTGCGCTTATAATAAACAACGTAAATATCCATGCCGGTGTAAGCCCTGTTGCCACTTCCAACTTAACATGAGTAAGTTTTGAAATTTATTGAAAATTATAACATCTAATTTAGTGAAATTACATCTAATTACAAATTACATCATAATCTAATTAAATATAACTATTTATTCAAATTTTTTGGGTTCAGTTGCAATAAAATAGGTTGAATTATTTTAGGTTTTCTAATATATGTAAATAATTCTCTAAACAAAACGAGAATAATGAAATAGGCATATGACAACAGCGGATATTATGCCTTCCTGTATCCCTTAGAATATGTATTCAGGACCGCACGATAATTGTTATTTTTTTTGTGTGTCATCGGCTTCAACTGCTAAGGTTATTTCGCCTCGTAGGCTTTGTTACTGTTTCCCAGCGCCACTAATTAGAACCCAACAGTGAATGGTCGAGTGGGGAATCCTACCAAGGCATCAGAATTAATTTTAAATAATTAAATTAAATAAAAAAATTCCGGCCAACGGTGGGATTCGAACCTGGGACCCTTGGATCCACAGGCAGAGGCTCTACCACTGAGCCACCCACCCCCCAATTGTTATTAGTTACATCTCCTGTTATATTTGATCCTTCCTCTATTTTAATTATATCACCCTGTAACTTCAAATTTTTTTACTATAAGTGCATCTGTAAATGTCTTATTTATAATATTTTTAATTTATGAGAAACCACCTGTATGTCTTGTTCAAAGACGAACAACTATAAAGTTTTTACTTGCTATTATAATAGTGTAAACCACAACCTATTGGACTGGAGCATTTATTTAATTAGTAACATTTCATCAATATAGAATTTCCTTGTAATTGTGTAGAAAAAATAAGTAATGAATTTAAAAACATTAATTCTTAGACGTTTGAAGAGATATCCGTATAATTAAATAATCAGAAAGTGTGAAATCTAATGTAAAATATTTGCTTTAATAATTATAACATTGTAGATAAAGATTTATAAAAATTATTTAGCGAAATTTAAAATTGGATAATCACTTAAGAGCAAATCGGACCTCTCCTGAAAAGCAAATTTCACCTCTATCTAAACCAGTGGTTGTCAAACTTTTTGAGTGTAAAAAAACTGTACCTAGTTATATATATTTTTATGAAGTAAGTATAACCAAATATACATATTATGCAATTTTGTTTTGTCCAAATTGGAAAGACTAATAAATAATCACTAAAGGACCACGCATTTTTCTTATACAAACGTGAGTACCGTCAGAATGTCTGTATTTTTGATATATTAAATTAATTGATGTCCCTATCAAAAGTGTCCATGGGCCCAATCGTATCCTATGACTAAATTTTAAAATACAGGGTGTTGAAGTTATAAATCTCTAGTTCTTTAAAATGGACACCATAAATCACCCTTAAATATTTTTGGAAGTTATTTTCTTATTCTGTGTAGTCAAAATATATTCTTAACTAATATAATTAAAATATTGTCCCTTACAGGTAGATCTTGTTTGGCCAAAGTAAGTAATTCCACCGATCAAAAATAGCTGAAATATCGAAAAACAAAATATTACCGTCAAAGTCTCTCAATATTTGATATCCTATAGTACTCGATGTACTCATTCAAAATTCTTTTTTGTAAAATTGGATCCTATGACTAGTTTTTCAAATATAACAATAACAAGTAGATACCAAATAAATGAATTTTAAACAATTATATACTGACATAAGTGTCGATATTTACAAGAGAAATATCTTATATTAAATATTTTGACACACTGTGTTAGATTAGGAATATATCCCTTGTACTATTTTCGTACTTACAGGGTGATCGCGGTTGAATATGTAAGATAAAAAAATCAAGAAAATGTTGAAATTGTTGCCATTTTAAATTTTTTTAAAGGTCGCATATCCACGCATCATGCTGTTAATTTGAGTGGTTTTTATCAGATTGCAGGTACGTTGTTAAATAAGTTTCATCCTCTTATAAATGTACCAGGTACAATGGATATAGCAGTTGAAATTTTAAACTAACTAGATGACGTTAATATTATACAAGCACGCGTTGAAGCCCAAAATCGGACTACCAGAAATGGTCGGCGGCAAAGACTAAACCACATGCATATTCCTGAATTTCCTCGAGTAGAGATCAATTTTCTAAAAGACTTGGTAGGTTCTTACCATATTTATTTAAGTTCATCATATATTCAAGATAAACTGCAAAGAGAGGAAAATAGTGTTTTAAAAATAGACGAGTTTAGAAAAGAAAATAATTTTTTACGTTTTAGAATATATTCAAAGTTTAGAAACGCAACTCGAGGTGTGGCCACCTCCTCGTGGTGAGTTCTGGGTTGATTTAACATTGAAAACTGATTTTATTTTTTTGTATCTGCCATAAACTCCTTAAGTTTTAAATTAAGCGAAGAGCTGCACAAAGCTGAATTTTTTAATTTAATTATAGATTTTGAACCCTCAGATTACTTTCTATAATTTAAGCTGAAACCTTTCTCTTAACTTGTCAATAACTTTCACCTTGATATCAAAAATTTCCAAGATGTTAATGATGAATAACCATTTAAACAATTTAATGTAGGTAGACTTAATAGTCACATTTATAGGTCTTGAGAAATATTTGTTATATACCTTGTTGTTAATTTCCTCAAACAGATAACTCTACTATTTACATAAAAATTGCAAATAACTCAAAAAATAATTTGTAAAATACCTACATATCGAAATAATACTCAATAATACATAATATCCAAGAAAGTATATGTTTAAATGATGATTTTATATACCCCGTAAATAATAATATAGGCACCCACACCTGAAATTTCCTGATCTGACAAATTTATCACTCCAGCTCGATTGCGATTCTAATATAGCACTAAAATAATGGCGGGCAATCGATAATCGGCACAGAATAGTAGAGGTGCTCGATACACTTGTTACGCGTCCTCTCTCTTTCCTTGTCTAAGGATTTTACCTTTGTCTACATCAATTTATTAAACAAAATAAAAACAAATAACGTTACTTAATCGTATATCTTCATAAATAAAAAAAAATTGTTTAGAAAGTAGTAAACTATCGATTTAAAATTGTTTACTGTTTTCAGTTAACCCACTAGATGTAGAAATTTTGTATGATAATTAAAATGAACAGATGACTGCATTCTTAAATATAAAAAATTGCATATTTTTATGTAAATTAATTTATACAAGATATTTCGCACATACCAATAATTCATATTAAAATATTTAAAAAAAAATTAATTATTAAGCAATTGAATAATATTCGTAAAATAAAAGAGATAAAGTAACTACTGGTTTCTAATCTCTTTTTTCTAACTTACAGACTTCTAACTCGACTGCAACTAGAACGAGGTAAATCAGTAGGTAAAAAAATACTTGCTAAGGGCTCTCTTATGGTATACGGATGGATCTAAAAGAAGTAAGGGAACAGGCTCTGGCATACGTAGACAAATACAACTGCAAAATCACCGTCTCTTTAAGAAAACATATCACTGTATCTCAGGCTGAAATGAATTGTGTATAGGTGTGTAAGAGAGGACCTAAGATGGAACTACAAAAAGCAAACTATCTTCTCTCAGACAGCCGTAAAGGTCCTTGGTTCAAACAGAATCAAGTGAAAATTGGTCTGGAACTGCCTTGGATTGGTTAATGAAAACCTCTCCTTCATAGACAGTGAACAGGTCGATAATCACTAAACGCCAAACTCACAAACAACAGATGAGAAAGCACAGTTTATGCGGAGGATACCAAACCCACCCATGTCTTCTCAGATACCTACTAGAGCTTGCAATGACCCAGATATCCACCATTGTGGATTGAAGCTGTGTTTCTAATAGGAATGGTATTTATTAAATTAAAAATATAGTAAAAGGTCTATAAAAAACATACCACATATTCCTTAGACCAAAATAAGTCGATTTAAGTAAAATTACCTTAGTACAAAGTTGCTTCGTTTGGGCTCCAGAGGGCCTTGAAGTTACAATTTTTAAATCGTTTTTCCCATATAAATTTAAAACGGCATATGCGATTTTGATGAAATTTGGTATATTGGTAGAGTTTTATATGGCAAAAAAAATGGTATTAAAATTTTGTCCGATAATAATACATAGGCGTAGAACTTGATATTTTAAATAATTGCACTTTAAAAATTCTACGCCAATGGAAGAAAAGGAGTTTGAGTATGAAATTTAGATTGCGCAACTCATTTACTTTAAAAAAGGTACTCTTGATAAGACTCGATTACTCTCATGGTTTTGACAAAATTTGCATTTTAGTAATTTTAGAACATAAACAATAATTATACAAACTTTGTCAAAACCATGAGAGTAAATCGAGTGTTATCAAGGGTACTTTTTTGTAGTAAATGAGTACCCAATTTAAATTTCATACTCAAAGGTGCAATTTTTTAAAAAATCAAGTTCTACGCCTATGTATTATTATCGGACAAAATTTTATACGATGAAAAACATAAAAATGTACTTTTTTCATATCTTCTTCAACACCTCTAATCGAGACTTATAACAAAAATACTCGATTCTTGCCATGTACGATTTATTGAGGAATATTAATTATTTGCCTGCAATACGTATACAAAAACAGTTATTGTTGGTTTCCATAGTTTTATCTAAATAAAAATATTGTCAAGTTTTAACACCTAATCTCTTGTTAATGATTGAAGGTGTTCTATCTGATTCAATAATTAAAAAAAACAAATGCGTGGTTTATTAATATGGCTGTACAATATACCAATGCAGAATATACCGATATGTTACTGACATTAGGATTTTGTGAAGAAAATGCTTGAGAGAATGTCAGGGTGTACTCTGAAAGGTTTCCAAATCGTCGTGTACCTAGCCACCCAACTTTTGCTGCTATTGAGAGACGTCTTCGGGAGACCGGTTCCTTTGCTCCCAACACTGTTGATAATGGAAGAGAACGTTTTGTAAGGATTCCTGAAGTTGAAGAAGACATTTTAGAACGTATTGAAGAAGATCCGGAATTAAGCACCAGACGAATTGAAAGGGAACTAGGAGTAAGTAAAGATGTCGTTCATAAAGTGCTTAAAGAACAATTGATATATCCATACCATAAGAAGCCAGTACAAGAATTATTAGTTCATGATCCTCAAATTGATTTGGGTTTTTGTCGATTTGTTAATATGCAAAGAGAAAGAGATCCAAACTTTGTCAAGAAGGTTCTCTTTACCGATGAAGCGGGTTTTACAAGAAGAGGTATAACTAATACCCATAATGAACATGTTTATGCCGTTGAAAATTCGCATGCAATAAAGGTAAACCATTTTCAGCACGAATTCAAAATTAATGTGTGGGCTGGAATAATTGGAAATTTCATTGTTGGTCCTGTCATACTTCCACGAAGATTAACTGGAAAAAATTATTTGGATTTTCTATAAAATACGTTGCCAGAATTGTTAGAAGATTTACCTCTCCAACTTCGGAGAGGTATGTGGTTTATGCAAGATGGAGCTCTTTAAACGTTAGAAACCACTTGAATGAACAATATCCACACAAATGGATAGGCAGAGGTAATGACGCACCTGTAAACTGGCCACCACGTTCCCCAGACCTAACACCGATGGATTACTTTTTATGGGGACATCTAAAATCCACAGTTTACAGGGAACCTGTAGAAAATGAGGAACAACTCTGGCAACGTATTCAAGATTCAATAAACAATCTTAGAGGTGATGAAGAAATTATGGAAAAGATACATTTTAATTTTCTTCGACGTATAAATCTTTGTATGCGTGAAAATGATGAACATTTTGAACAATTTTTGTAAAATCTCTATTTTGATTATGTTGTAAATAAATATTTTTGTGAAACCTATACACTCTGAATTATTAAAACAGAAATTTAGCGAAAACCATGAGAGTAATCGATTATCAAGAGTACCTTTTTTAAAGTAAATGAGTTGCGCAATCTAAATTTCATACTCAAACTACTTTTCTTCCATTGGCGTAGAATTTTTAAAGGTGCACTTATTTAAAAAATTAAGTTCTACGCCTATGTATTATTATCGGACAAAATTTGAATACCATTTTTTGCCACATAAAACTCTACCAATATACCAAATTTCAGCAAAATCGCATATGCCGTTTTAAATTTATATGCGAAAAACGATTTAAAAATTGTAACTTCAAGGCCCTCTGGAGCCCAAACGAAGCAACTTTGTACTAAGGTAATTTTACTTAAATCGACTTATTTTAGTCTAAGGAATATGTGGTATGTTTCTGTAAAGACCTTTTACAGACACCCTGTATAATAGACTGGGATGTCGATTCTAACAAAACTTACTCATCATAAACAAAAACGATATTCTTGATAAAATTATTTAATACCATTAAGGTAACATAAATAATTTTTTTATTAGATAAAGTTATAAAAATCTTCATTGTAGTCACAACAGTTTTAATTCCTCTAATCGAAGTTTCTGTAAGGGTTTCGTTATGATATCCGCGATTTTAATCTCTCCTTGCCTTTGAAAGGAGACATACATCCGCTAATCTTAAATCTGTAGATGTTAGGCTTAGTAAAGGTCAATGCAGTGCTTAGCACATCAGAGAGTTCGCCAAATTTATGGTCATAGTATAGTGGTGTTTCCCGCAGGTTGTTAAACTCCTTGGTTAGAGATAGACCAAAGTTAAATAATTCTGTAGTTTTACTTTTATAGCATTCTTGTTATGCTCAAAAATTTTTTCCACGGAGTTCTCTTCAGTGAAGTAACTATAATTTACTTTCTTATCAACACCGTATAAACATACCACAAACAAAATTTTTCTATTTTTGAAAATACCAATAGCACAGCTTCCTTTGCTACAATGACATAATCTAGAAGCAATCTCCCATTACAGCGCCAAAGATATTGATGGTTATAATAAGACTTATAGATTACAAGAGTAAACTTAAAACCGTGCCTAAGAGAGAAAGAAAACCGAAAAAGTAGGAAGAGTGATTCCGATTCTTAAGTGACATGCTTATTCTGTTGATTTCTTACACAAACAGCACAGTGTAAAGTCAAATGTTTATCCCCAGATCATTTTTTAACTGAAGACACATTCATATCAATATGCTTTGGTTGCACAGGGTGCAAGATCTTATCGTGTCTCAATTATTTACTGTATAGTAAAGAGAAATCCAGTTAAAAAATTTCTAAAGTAGGCCATAACATACAAAGACAAAGATGCGAGTCATGTCCGTGAAAATTACGCCTGGCTCTGAATTAAATCCAAACTGACACTAAAAAAAAAAAAAGAATAATTGTATGTTTCTAAATGCGTAATTTTTTCCAATGCTTACTTTGGAAACATTTTAAACAAACAGTACAAGATGTAAAATAAGAATGAATAGAATAAAGAGTAAATAAACTAAAACTTAGCTCGATTCATGTTCTACAGCGCAAAACAATAATCAGAGATGATTCAACTCCTTAGATAAAAGAGACCAGAGATATAACATACACCGGTTTTAAACCTGCGCAAATGTTGCCAATTTCTAAAGAAGGGTTAACGGAGTGGGGGAACTGGGCGGCGACACGCGGCGACCCGAACTCTGTGACAGGGACCGGACTTTGTTTATTAGCAACTTAATGAACAATTAGGTTTATTTAAAAGGTGTTTAATCGAATTTTGTATTATGAAATCAAATTATCGTGATTTTTTAATATCAAACAGATGCCACGACATTTTATGTAAAGAGAAGACCTTTTATAGAATATTTCGTTAGCGTTTTTTTACTACGGACTTTTCTGCAAGAGATTACAGTAAAATGTTGAAATAGAATATATTGTTAATAGAGCAAAAAATGTTACTCATTGTCTACGAGTATTATAAAAATAGCATGTGCGCAGGCTAATACTGCAAATCTACCCTTATGAGTTGAACATTATATTTTTTCTACGGCTATTACATATTATTAAAAATTAGTCAAAATGAGAAAATGCTGTTTTGTATTGTAACCTCAGAAAAATTATATTAAGGCTTCTTTCTTTAAGAATATTATTTATTATAAAGGATGAGTCACATAAAACTCTAGAAATGCATATGTCTGAAACCAGATAACATTTTAAAATTTAAATCTATTAAAAGTCATTTGGTCGCTAGGGATGAGTGATTATCGAAATAAATTATCGATAATTGAAAATAATCGATTATTTTCGATCAATAGATTATTTTCAAACCATATATTTTTTGTCATTTCCTTTAAAATCGACTACTTGATTATCTTTGAAAAATCAAAAATAATCGATTAATTAAAAAGCCAATTAACCGATAAATCAGTGTTTACAAAATATAATATAAATAGAATTATCGTTTATTTTAAATAATCGATTATTTTCAAATAAACCATTTTTTTTCGTCCATGGAAACATATTATTCGATAATCTTTGAAAAATCGAAAATAATCGATTAATCAAAAATATCAATTAATTTAAAAGTCGATTAACTGATAAATCGATTTAAAAAAAAACAGAATGATCGATTATTTTAAATAATTGATTATTTTCGATCAATCGATTATTATCAATAATCTATTTTTATTGTATTTCCTTTAAAATCGTTAATTCGATTATCTTTGAAATATCGAAAATATTCGATAATTCCAAAATAATCGCCTAATCGAAAATAATCAATTAATTAAGAAGCCGATTCTATGATAAATCGATTATTACCAATAATCTATTTTATTGTATTTTAAAAATATTCTTTTAATTAAAAAGTCGATTAACTGACAAATCGATTTTCAAAAAAAACAGAATGATCGATTATTTTAAATAATCGATTATTTTCGATCAATCGATTATTATCAATAATCTATTTTTATTGTATTTCCTTTAAAATCGATAATTCGGTTATCTTTGAAATACCAAAAATAATCAATAATTCCAAAATAATCGCCTAATCGAAAATAACCAATTAATTAAGAAGCCGATTCTCATATTTCCTTTGAAATTGATAATTCGATTATCGAAAATAATTGATTATTAAAAAGCTGATTATCCAATAAATCGATAATTTTAAAAAAATAACCAAAATATCGATTATGTAAAATAACCGATTATATTCAATCGATTATTTTCATATAATATCTTTGAAAAATCGAAAATAATCAAATAATTAAAAAACCGATTAAACGATAAATCGATAATTTTGAATAAATGTACTTTTTCTGTATTTCCTTTAAAATCGATTAATACATTATCTTAAAAAAAAACGAAAATAATTTATTAAAAACAGCGGATAAATCGATTTTCATTAAAAAATATCAGAATTATCGATAAATCGATTATTTTTGTAACCCCTATCGGTCGCTTGCTTTTATCTGAGCATTTAGTTCCAAAATTTAGAGATTCGGATTTTTTGATCCAGTTATCTTTGAAATCGCATTCGCTTGTATAATAAATAAATATTGCTAAATTTTGGATTTTTTTTAGTAAACGAAAATTATGTTCGAGTTGTTTAGGGGTTTGTAATGTAACATTTTATTAACGTGACTAAGGGTTGATTCCACCGTTGTGTTAAACGAAGTTTAAAATGACATTTTTACATTAACACTGTTATTTTAATCTCCGTTTAACACATCGGTGGAATCGGACCTAACTCCTGTAACTTTAGTATTTTTTTTTTGTTTATACTAGATTACTTTGTTTTAAGACTGAAAATTCAATGTCACTTTCGATTTGACCGCAAATAAGATGAACCTTGAAATTTTAAGTAGGTCATCCTGTATTTCATCTAATATTCTTATAAAAATACCTTATAAAAATACCTTATAAAAATACCATATAAAAATAAAATTTAGCTAGCAACTATGATTCTTTACCTCTTATTTATCTACCAAAAAGGGCTAAAAACTACCTTTAGAAAACATTCTTATAAAACTACTATTTAAATACAAAATTTCGTTAGCAATAATGCCTATTTACTATTTATTTAAATTAAATGTTCAAAATTTTACCCTTTTGTAAATTTATGTAAGTAATATGAAATCTGATGCTTAATATTTATTGAAACCCCTTAATGCGGATCTGAAGTATTCAGCCCAGAGAATCATGGCGCTTTATGTCAAAACGTTAATAAATATTTACCGCTGAAAACGAATATATTCATAACAGTAGTACTTGTATTATAAGTACATACAATTTTTCAAGATACATCGTGACATTTTGAACTTGAAATTGAATAACTAGAACACTTTAAATTGCTAAAATACCAACAAATAAATCAAAAAACAGCTGTCAATGGTGATTAAACTCAGGTGGAGGTGTGATCGCTGAATGGAAATCGGAGCAATTCGGGTGGCGTCGTGCAACAATGATTTTCAATTGGTGGGTTACTTTGGCTTAAAATAGACAGCATGCACAGTGTGCAATGTTACATCTTCGGTCTCTTTAATCTAAGTTCAACTCTTATTCCCCACTATTACTCAAACCAATTTAGGTCTTCTAAAGGATCATATTTGGTCATATTCATATTTTTTTTTTCGTTTATCAAGGTTCTGTAAATAATTGCTCTTATTTACATAACCTTGATGAATGATCAATAAATTACAACATTTTTTTGCATGAGTTGTTAATTTTAGCAGAACGTTTGTAATTAGAGAGTTTAATTGATAACAAGCCCATATGGTATTATTTACTTATAATGTTAATCCATTGCTAATAAATTTATATTAATATCAGATGAAACAGAAGTGATAAAATAATTTTTTTCGTATATTTTGCACAACCTTGTTAATAAAAATACATGAAAGAATTTCCATTTTTATTTCAAATAAATTTAAGAAATAGAAAATATTCACATTTTTAGTTATTACATTTTATTTTGAATTCTGTTTGCCTTGTATGTGCGAATGTATCTACGACTAATCACTTCATGAGTTCCCAAGAAGAGCGCACATTGGAGATTCAAGCTAACTTTATTTTGACAGAAGACAAGTAAAATATGCCAAAGCTTCCGGAAAGTTATATTACGTAACAAGAGTTGTAAGTAACCCATTACGCACGAAGTGAAATAGTTCACGCACCAAGCCGCGCAGCGACAAGAGCGTAATTTCACGAGTGAGTAATGGGCTTACAACTCGTGTAACGTACTATACTTTTTCTACGCTCACTTATTTTTTTTATTAAATACAGGACATCGCAATTATTTAAACTTTAATATAATTGATAGGTATATAATACGGTAATGCAATACAAATTGGAAGTAATATATTTGGTATTAACAATACAACTGACAAATAATTAAATTAATCTGACAATGACAATTCTCTCATCCTACAGGATGTATTATCTAATTTATAATAAACGTATATAATACGTCCCTTTGTCATTAATTTAATAAGTAAAATCTTTCTGGCTCCTTTCGTACCCTTGTTGATCTGTGTACAACGATGTTAGATTCTTCTACCTCCATCTCCTGTTTGCGTTTAGGGCAATAATGTTTAAACGTCCCTCTCATGTTCTGAAATCTTTTTACCTGAAGGCGTGAATTTAGTAGATTCGGATTGGATTGGATATGATAAGATTGGAATATTTGAAGTTGTTGGTGGTGGAAAAACTGGAGTAGTATCTTTAGAAGTAAATCCACAAAAGTTCGAAGGACGCAGTTGATCAACATGCCTAAGAACCTTAGCACCGTCAATCACAATCTCATAGTGCAACAACCCTTTTCTTGCTGCTACTACGCCGAATTTCCATTTATTATTATTGTGACGCGGAGCCAACCATGTGTAAGCGCGACCTTGGAAGTCTGCCACTCGATTCATGATCGAAGCAACGCTGACGTGTGAAGACAGTCGGACCGCGTCTCGAATATACAAGAACGGGCGATGCGTGCTGTTGAATCAGAGATGGAATTTTCGGAAGCGTTTAGAGACTTCTCGTGGTAGAGTTGGACTTGGTATAAATAGCCCTACTCATCGGCGCACAGTTTAGTTTAGTATAGAGTGTTGGAATGAAAAGTTAAAGTGTAATAAATAAATTAGAATTGTAAGTTAGTGTCTAAGTATTTTATTGTTACGCAGCACCCTGCAGTAGCCTGCGACTATCATAGGAAACGTACAGATAGAAAAAGAAGTGGAATGCTACTCCTCGCTCTACAGTGTGCTGCGGTTGTCATAAGTAAAAGTACAAGTAAAAGAAGAGAATATTCCAGAAATGTCATTACCCGTCAAGAACATTCCAGATGACAGGTCGAGAAGGTTCGAGAAGGTCAACCAAGCTATATAAGTCGACGACCTGACGTCAGAGAGGCAGTTTTATGATAGACGTTATACGTGAATGTTATCAGTTGTAAAGTTATTGTCAAAGTTGAATTATAGTTATTGTAAAGTTCAGTGGAAATAAATTGTGATACCAAAAACCAGCGTAACAAAATTAAAAAGTACGTCATTAATAAATTGTAAATAAATAAATAAATACACTATAAATAAATTAGACTCTCGTTAGATTATCATAAAATCGAGCTTGTACTTGCTCCCCAATTTTGAAGATTTTTAAAACTGGATGAATATTTTGTCCAATATTACGCTTAACAAGATCAATACGTGTTCTAAATTGCCATTTGAACATTATTTCTCCAGGACTCAGGCCAGTTGAACTACTTGGTATTTTTCTGTACTGCATAAGTATTTGACCATATCTTTCAGCTTGTTCGTTAGTTGAGGGATGATAGGGAGCCGCAAATTTATATTCTATACCGTTTGATTTAAAAAATTTCAGTATTTCAGAAGATATAATATAATAATTTTAACTGGCAATCCAAATCTTGCGAAAGTATCCCTTAAAATATTAAAAGTTGCTGTTGAGGTGGTAGACGTTGTTCAAACAGCTTTAAACCATTTGGTGTAAGCATCCACAATAATAAAAAAAATTGTACCTAAAAATTGTCCAGCATAATCTATATGCAATCGTTGCCATGGTTCTTTGGGGAATTCCCATGGATGTAATGCAACCTTGACAGCATTATTACGTATTAGGGAATAATTTCTACATGATTTGGCTGTTTCTGTAATGTCTCTTTCGATTCATCTTTACTACTCCGGTATGGGCTTCATGTAACTCTTGCAACGTCCTCTTACGAAGTTTTGTCGGAATAATCATCCTAATGCCATAAAAAATACATCCATCTTGTATCGAATATTCATGAAGGGAATGTATATTACCTTTTCCAGACTGAACTTCTAAAAATAGTCTCCTGCATTCAGTATCTAGTTGCGTTTCTTTTCTTATTTCATCTTTCGTAACAGGAATTTAATTTAGTAGATTTAAGTAAAATCCTCCGTCCACATCAATTTCTTTCGACATAGGTTCATCAGTGGCAGACCTAGATAAGTAGTCAGCATTGGAATGTTCTTCATTAGGTCGAATTGTAATTGTGTGGTTGAATCATGCTAAGAAATTTGAAAAAGGTACTAATCGTAAAGCTGTAGTTACTGGAAGGTTCTTCTCTGGATGCAATGTTTTTGCTAAAGGTTTGTTGTCAACTATTAGGATAATTTTTCTACCATAACAATATTGAAAAAAAATTTTAAATCCCCAATTTAAAGCAGAAGCTTCTTTATCAAGCTGACTGTAATTCTTCTCTGCCTTTGTTAGTGATCGTGAAGCGGAAGCTACGGGTCTTTCAACACCATTTGCCAGAATATTTGATAAAACAGCGCCAAAGCCTGTTGGTGATGCATCGGTTGCTAAAGTAACAGGAAGGTTAACATTAAAAGATGTTGACACTCTTGGACTTGTGATGATTTCTTTCAGTTTGTTAAATGCAGAATTACATTCTGCTGTCCATTCGAATTTAACATTTATCCGTAACAAATGATGCAATGAATGTAATCTTGTAGCTAAGTTCGGAATAAATGAATGGTAATAATTAATTAGACCAAGAAATGTGCAGAGTTCGGTAATGTTTTTGGGTGGTAAACTTTTCTTTTCTTGCATTGGATGTAGTCCTTCTTTATCAATGGTATGTCCTAAATAGGAAATTGAATTTTTGAAACTTTGTTTCATTTAGATGTAATCCACTATCTCGTAATCGATCAAAAACTTGTCAGTCTCCCAATTAGTTCAGACGGTGATCTTTCCTGCACGATGACATCATCGAAAGAGCACGCTACACCTTGCAGATCTTGTGATGTTTGCTTTTCTTTATATTGTTTTCTTCAAACATTAATTTTGTTTTAAAAATAATTATTAAAAATCTCAAGTTTCAGCTTCAAAGGAGCGTGTTACGTTTATTTGGCTGCCAGTAGCCAGTTATCAAAAAAGTTAGATAACTTTTCTTACTTTTGTAGAAAAACAAAGTATATTCACTATGCTGTTTGTAAATGAAACTCAAACCCAAAGATTTGAAAACCAAACAAATTCACGTTTACATAACATTAAGCAATATGTTGCTTTTCTCATATTGGACATACAAATGCAAATTATCAATTAATTAAATTACTAAAGCAGACGCTTGCTCGTAATGACCGCTCTCACATTAATTATTAATTTCTTACGAGGAAGCATATCTACAAGTTCAAAGGTTACATTTGCAAGTCATTATATTCGATATTGCTTTCACTGCAAAAAAATTATACGTATGAACACAATTGATTAGATAATGATCTGCATATCTTAAATTATAAATCAACTGATCTAGGACATTCTAATCGATTTTATAATAATTACATATCATGTAGATGAATATTGTATTAAAAGTTTCAATGCAAATGGTCGAATATTCTACAATGTAAAAGGTGTTTCAAAAAATATGGTTATAGGTATACCTAAATGATGCGAATGATAAAACATTGAAAAATAAGGGGCCCGTTTAAACATTATATTGATATGGAAATATAATGAAGCCAGGAATAAGTTCGTTGTGTTTAGTTGTCAAAATTTCTCAATGGTAAAGTGCGGAAACTATAAATTTAAAATATATGCCCCATTTTCAGTATTTGTATTTCTTCCGAGATAGATGTTCTGTGTATCTCTTTTTAGAAAAGCAATTAGGGCAAGTTTTTAAAGTCAACGTAAAATTAATCGATTAAATCCATCGTGACGTCACTGATGAATCCGATGGAATGAAAAAAACGGTTGACATTGACAACCACAGATTGACAACTGACAAGCAACACTCTGTGCGCTTGCACGCGCTATTCGTCAAAAGAAGGGTTAGTTTTCTTGGTTTCTATTTTGTCACGATATTTTGTAAAGGCGTAATATATTTACGTAGATAATTTATGTATAAAATAATTATTTTTGGTTAATAAAATGGAGTTATTTCAACTGCGTATGACCTATCAGGACCAAGAGATGGACGTAACGGTAGACAGAGAAACTGATATTGAAATAAGCAGTGGTAAGTAATATATACTTTGTTTTTGTACCTTTCCCTAAAGAGCTATAACATCTATTTATTTAAGAATTGGTTAACTTAAGGTTTAACTATGGGAACACTGAACTGACACTGTGTTTATTTTTTTTTAGATTCAGAGAAACTAAATCGATATGCAAAGCAAGTGTATGAAGCCCTTCCTAATGCAGAAAATGAAAATAATTCACACAGTTTTGCAGAATGCTCACAAGCCTTTCCTTACACAAAAAAAGAAAATAATTTACAAGTTTCTGGAGAATGTTCGCAAGATAACATCCGATGGACCCACAAAAGTACAATGCTTTTAGCAGAACTTAGACTACCCAGAGAAAGTGAATTTAACCGTCCAGTATGTAAAAAAAAAGAAATTATGGAATAACAAGCAGGGATACCATGTAACTGGAGATATGTGAAGATTCCAAATTTCTAAATTTATGGGCCACATATAAAGCTAATAAAAAAAAAGAAACAACAAAGTGGTGAAGGGGCAATAACATGGGAGTTCTTCGAAATTTTTGATGAACATTTGGCTACCAAGGCAGCAATTCAGCCACCAGTAAACACATTGGGTACAATTAAAGATTATATCAGGCTATGAAGAAAACACGGACAAAATTTTAATCAATAGTCCAGTTCCTATTCAACCTGATAGCAAGCAAGGATCCTCTAGTGAAAAACCTAGAATTCCCAGAAAAAGGGTTATTTCACAAAGTATGACTTATAATGAATATCTCAAACAAAAGCTGGATGTTGATAAAAACTTTAAAGAAAAAAAAAATGATAAAAGAGAAGATGAAAAATGGGAAGCTAAGAAACTAATGAAAGAACGAGAGGTGCAGTAATTGGAAAATATTGCCAAAGCCCTAACTGTCAAGTATTGTGGAAATAATTCAGAAAATAGTGATTAGGTGTTGTTGTTTGTACAAAATGTCAATTGTTTAAAAATTATTTGTTTATTTTACAATTGTATTTTTGTACATCCAAATAGTTATAATGTTTACCAAACATTTGTTTTATTTTAATCACAATAAATAAAAATCTTTTTTTTTTACTTTATGATTATTTTTTTTATAAGAATTGGGTACCTTAGATAGAGAAGGGACAATACAACACAAATGCAATATTAGTTTTTTACTCAGCTGTTAACTTAATTCATTATAGCTTCAATTTTCTCAAAACTTCTTTGTCTTGGGCACTTAATTGATTATGAATTAATAAAAAAACTTATTCAACTTATTATTGGAACTGTGCTGCTTATAAATTTATTGGCAATGCTTCATATATAGGATTATCCCTGGCATTATCTGGATCTATATTTATTTGTGCAATTTGAATCCCTCTATTTTTAAGGCATATATTGTGTAAAATACATGAAGTAAATACTATATTTGCAGTATTCTAGGTTTAGTACATTCGAGTACTTTGTTCTTCGAAACATTCCATTCAATCTGCCAAATGCCTATTCTGTTACAACCCTTGTATTACTTAAATATTTATTAAACTGTCTATGTGTTAAATGGCAATTGTCACGAAACAGAACCATAATAAATTTGTCTAGTGGGTAAGCTGAGTCGCCTAATAAGTATGTGTTTCTGGCTAATAAACCATGCAGGAATGGAATTGTCGGTCTTCAATATACCGGGTGTTCTAATTAAAGTGTTACAGCTATATACCGCCTTTTATAAAAAAACAACGTTTCAGACAAAAGTTTTATAGTTTTGGGGGGAAAAATTTTTGGTTAAAATCGTTTTTTATAGTTAACCATAATATGGCCAACTTTTTTCGCCCTGCAAAATTTTCAAGTAGCCGTTACTCAAAAAGTAAAAGTCCAATAAAAAAATATTTTCATCAAAAGTTTCTTATTTTTTTATGTACTTTAAGAATATGTAAAAAAATGGGATTCCCATTTAAAAAACAAAGTCCACCTCGATATGGCCATATTATGGTTAGCTATAAAAAATAAATTTAGCCAAAATGTTTCCCCCAAAAAACTATGAAACTTTTGTCTGAAACTTTTTTCTAAAATGCATTTTTTCGGCGGTATTTAACTGTAACACTTTAATTTGAACACCCGGTAGAGTCAACTTAGTAACTTTAATATTAATCAAGTTCCTAAAACATAATTGTCTAGTAGTTATTTATATTTAAAAAAATCTCCTCTAACTATATTTGACAGATATAAAAATATTAAAATGACCTCTACAGAGGATCTACTTAGTCGAAAATGCGATGTTAAATCCATTTCCGATAAGTTATTAACTACATCTAATAAAAAATTTTGGTTTTTCATATGTTCCTGTCTTATTTTTATCATTTGGTAATCATCATCATCCTCTGATGAAGAACTTGATGACTCTTCTCGATTGAATAATTTAAATAAAAGAAATTCCATCATAATTCAAAGAAATCAAATGTTTTATTTCCAATTTCTATTTTAAAACTCTAACCTTAACTTCACAATTATTTTTACGTGCAGGATGCAGAAAATCCAAAAGTGAGCATATCCATCGTATTCATCGGTCTTCAATCCTGATGGATGTGTTGAATAAAAGCCTCATTAATCGTAAGAATTTTCTTCTTGGGGGGGGGGGCATGGCCCTATAGTTGTTTATAAAAATGTACAAAGATAAATACCAAATAAAAAAATCTTAAATTTGTCTCTTGTCTCCATTTGCCAAAAAACTCAAGTTGATGAGCATAACCTAGATATAATTCTCACGAAATTTTGGGAATTAAAGGAAATTTCCAACGTAAATTCGTTATCAAGTAAAGAGGAATTAACTGAACAAAACTTCAAGAAAAATTTAAAAATGTTATAAAATGTTTCTTTTTATGTTAATTTACCTTTACTATCCCTTTATGAAAACATCAATTTGGATGAATCTTTTTATATAGCACTCAAACGTTTTCTTAACCTGCAACAGAGATTTATAAAGAACCCCACTTTATTTTCTGAATACCAAAAAATTTATACACGAATATGTGATCCTATAACATGCAAAAGTTGTACCCCTAACTCTGAAACAATCCATCGCTGAAAATAAATTCTTTTTACCCCACCGTTGTGTTATGAAAGAAACCAGTGGCGTACCCAAAATTAGCATCGTTTTTGATGGGTCGTGTAAATCCTCCTCAGATGTATCTCCAAATGATCAAGGTTTATCAAGTGCAACCCGACCTCTTCAACATCCTCTGTCGTTTTAGGAAATTTAAATATGTTTTCACGTTCGGACAATGATGAGAAAATGTAGGTACCGGCAAAGAAAAATTAACCCTAAACAAAATTTTTGCAAAACATTCTTTGGAGAGAGAATCCCAATAAATCCCTTCAATGTACTATACTGAATCTGTTCTTTTTCTCGCCACTCGCACTATCAAAAAAATTGCACTCATTCACGAAAATAGTTTCAACTTGCTTCTGATTGTATAAATCCCACTCAAAAAATGGTAAGTCCTTTAAGAGTTAAGGGACTCCAATTATCACACTTTTCAAAGGAACTATATGCGCTCAAAGCCAACAAGCCCAATTCAAATAAAAATATATTATCTCTAAATCATTTTCTCAATAACTCGGATTTTTTATGTGTTGGGGGTCGTTTATACAATGCTGACATCCTTGACGAAAAAAAGCACCCTATTTTAGTTCCAACCAAAAATCAAATTTTATCACTCTTACTAGCTCATGAACACAAAGATATTGATCACGCTCAAATAGTGTTATCCCATGTTCGATTGAAATATTGGTCATTAAATGGTTTATAAGAAATCAAGAAAATTATTAGAAATTGCAATAACTGCTTTCGATTCGACCTAAATCATCTCAACAAATCATGGCAGATTTGCCTGTAGACAGAATTGCAGTCACTAGACTCTTTCAAAACTTAGAAGTAGTTTTTAGTGGTTCCTTTTTAATAAAAGCCTTAAAACTCCGTAAAGCCCCTATAATAAAATTATATATTAATTATTATCGCTCTGTTTGTGTGTATGGTGACAAAAGCTGTGCATATTGAACTAATATCTGCTCTCTTAACCAAAGTCTTGCTCATGACGATTTAAGAAACCCTCAACTATTTACAGTGGCAATGGCTCAAACTTTGTAGGAGCAAAAAATTATCTCAAAGAACTTTATAATTATTTTAAGGTAACTGATACTATTAAAACCGCCGCTGAATACTAAATTCTTTGGAAATATATCCCCTATCAGCCCATATTGGAAAGGAAAGGAGGTATACGGGAGGCTGGGATTAAAAGTACCCATCTTTACCGTGTTATTGGAAATGCAAATCTCACCTTTAAAGAAGTTAGTACCATACTGACGCAAATTGTGACAATTCTCAATTCGCGTCCTTTATGTCCATTGTCAAATGACCCCTCTGACTTACAATGCTTAACTCCTGGCCTTTTTTTCATTGGCAATAGTCTCACGACACATCCAGAACAAGATCTCGCACACATACCCGAAAATAGGGTTAATTTATTTCAACGCTGCTCTCACATGCAATACTGATTTTGGAAAACATGGTCTGTTGAATATTTAAACACTCTTTAGAATAGACCCTTCAACAAATTTAAAGGTATATAATTTAGTCCTTCTAAAGGAAGATGACTCTCCCCCGTGGCCTTGTAAGTTTTGATAGGCGTTGACAATAAAGAGCAGCAAAGATCAAAACTGCAGATAGTTGCTTCACACGTACAATAACTAGGTTATGTCTGTTATCCCAGAATTATCAAGCATTACATATATTTTTTGGTGTACCATATGTTGTTCATTACCACTTTTCTTCCCTAACATCCTGTTAATAAATGTATACATCTCCTTCTTCTTAACTCCCGTTTTGTTTTTACGACCTGGTCAGCGCATGTTCAGATTCCCTGAACAAAGGGAAATAATCATTTTCCCATTTATTCTTCACTTTTTTTTTTACTAAGAAAACAGTACTCATGGTGACATCTGCCCACCAAAGAAGAGGGTGCATGTGGTCAAGTTATCGATTTGGAAATATTAGAACCATTAACTTGTCGCAACCATTTATTGTAAATTGTGCACCTTCAGTACCATCTGGAGAAATTACTCTTAAGTCTTAAGGTACCATTTGGGTAGGCGCGTCAAAAGACAAGCGACCACTGATGCGACCCCAAGGTCGATTAGGACGACAGATGCATAAATGTTACGCTTGGTGCATTTCGCAAGCTTGAGAAGTGTCGCGCGACAGTTACAGGATAATCATTCGAAGAAACGATCAGCGTTGCCAGACCTACTGTTTTCACGTAGATCTACTGTTTTTGTCTATAGCAAATTTTGTTCTTAATTTATTAAGTTTGCCTCATTCTTCAGCAAATGGTTAAAGAATATTTTCTCTAGTAAATTTTCTGCAGTAAAAGCAGCGTAATAAGCATCCACTACTCTAGGTTGACTCCATAAAAAAAACATCAAGATAATCATTGTTTTTATTTAAAATGAAACAAAAAATTAATAGGGCATCATAAAAAGAACATGCACACTACGATTTTGAATTATCTGATTCAGACAGAACTAAAAGAAGTAGATACCTATTATTTTTCATTGTTCTTTTTTTGTTTCCGTACGTTAAGCATATATTAAAAATGTTATTATTTGTTTTTATTCTTTGTTTACCTTTTAATTTGGGTCGACAAAAAGTATATTTTTCGTTTCTTATACACTTGTTTTTTTATTTACTTCACTGCAAATTTTAATTATTTCCCTCTGTATTAAAATCTACTGTTCAGATCTACGGTTTTTTTTACCCATACTGTTTTAAAATCTGGCAACGCTGCCTAGATCGAAAGAAATTTCCGACCGAATCACCCCAAAAAAAAAGCGATGCCTAGGACAGTGACCTTGAGTGCGATACGCAGCAAAGCTTTGCACCGAAAAGTGTTTCCAGGACGACACTTCTCGGTCGTGTCTTGCCGTGCGAAATGTGTTTCATATAATTGTATGTATTTTAGATGTGAAGCGACACTTCTCGGTCGTGTCGGCAGTCGTATGTCGCGTTGGCGGTCGTCTGTCGCGCCTACCGAAATGGTACCTTTACCCTCTCACTTTTGAGTACGACGGACGAAGGGTTTAGGGTGTCGGCCATTTCCTTTTTTGAATACCGTCTAAAAACATGCTAACCCACGCGCTTTGAATATTGGCTTTAGTTTTAATAACTAATCGCGTTTACCAGTGCAAAAGTAATAATTGTGTTGTGACCCGGTGGTTGTTTTTATTTTTAGGTAGTCAGCAAAGTGATTCTTTATCGAATTAGTCTGAGATTAGGTGTCAAGCGAAAGAAGCGAGTGAGACGAGTAACAGGCGAGTTCGATAAAGACATTATGCTGACGTGGTCTATATAAACTTTTATAATTAAAAAAAAATTATATATTACATCACATTTTATTATGACGAAGTAGACAAACAGAAAAATAACAGCGAATTCAAAACAAATCAGTTACAGACTATTTCTGCGGCAGATAAAATATTTGATTTTTACAGTGAGGTAATGCTTGTTTATTTCAGAAAATCGCTATGGTAATGCATGGCTTTATTGACGGTTGGCGATAAAATGTATTTGTGAACCCTTCTGGACTTATAAACTAATTTGTTATATTTAATGATGACATGTAAATACAGACAGTGCCGTCCTATTTTATTTTGTATTTGTGTTGTGACTCCTCACCCGAAATAATGGATCGGCACTCTACGGATAAATATTCCATTATAAATTAAACCAGTAAGAAATGTTCAATTCCTCTGTAAGAACGTCATGCAAACAGTGGCATCCTTACAATCATGTCTTATTGATAATAATCTGACCGATAAGTTTTATAATTTGAATAAATATTCTTTACCTAAATTTTTATTACTTAATCACTTTTGACAATTTGAATTTAATTTTGATTCTTATTTAAAAAAAAAGTGATAAAATAGCTATTTGTGGAGCGAAGAATTATACTTTGTCGCTGGAGACAGAAAGTCTGTCGAAAACAGCAACGAACTTTTCGGTCAAAATGCTCGATCACAATATTTTAAGAAATAGATAAAAAAAACTGAAAATTTGTCGTATGTAGTGTATAAGGTGTTGTCTATATCTAAGTTAATGATGAAAAACGGAGTTGATATTAGAGAGATATTGCAAATTTCCATAACGCTAGCCACTAATAGTGACATCGTAATTAGAGTCAAATAAATTTCATGCTAAAATCAGACTTATTGCAAACCTGAAATTTTTACATTAGAATCTTTGTCCCTATACTTATTTCTAACCTCATTTTAATAACTTTAAATTATAGTTTATCTTTTTTGTTGTCTATAATAGTACATAATATTCAAGAGGCATTAGAAATTATAATTTTAGAAAGTTTAGATGACGATTATTTTAAATATTTAATATTAAAAAACTTCGAATGGATACGAATGTTGGCGAGCGCACCCGAAAGCTATAAAGTCGCCACTACGAGCTGCCCTTAAACATCCACAATTAAGGACAGACAAAGTCAGTTTTGGAACATAAACGATCTGCGCATGCTTACATGTCAAAATAAGAGCGGCACTAATAGTGACTGACCTTAAGTGAACTTGCAATAACTCTCTATTCAAAGTCAATGTTAACTTGGATAATAAAACATCAAACTACGTACAAATAACTTAAAACTCATTTATTAAAAAAAATAGTATATTATGTTGAGCCCAGAATTTTGCACAGCTGAGGCGTTAGCTGAAGCTGTGCAAACTGGGCGAAACATATATTGGGCCTTCTAATCCAAGTGACATATACTATTTTTTCTTCAAGCATTTAAATAAAAGTATGGATAAAAAAAATTAAAATAAAAAAGCTGAAATTAATAGAATATCTGTAAAACTAAATAACAGTTTGAAAAAATTATGTACCTACCTTAGTTGCTAAATATCTCTTGTTTGGTGCATTCTTAAGAAAGTTATCAAACTTCTGTTTAGAAAAAACTTTTGACTTCTTCGGTTTGTAATTATCACCTTTTCGTTTTAAGAAGGCAATTAATTTTGAATAGTTTTCAATTTTTACATTATGTTTAATATTTAGTTCTGATTTCAGCATTGAATACTGCGACCACACTGTTGAACTTTTGAATTTTTCAGACAAATTAGTAAAATATGCGATCAGAACATTTTCTGAATAAAAATGTACGTGATTTTCTTCACTCCATTTCACAAATTTTGTGTAAGCATAATCGTAAACTTTCTTCGATTTCGTAGGTATTAAGGTTTCTATCGAAGATTTCGCTATTTCTAGCAATTCGGGAGGTGTTGATTGCATTTTTTTGACATTTTCTTTTTACTTGAAAAACACAGGTATAACGAACGGGTTAACACTATTTTTTTTATATTCTAAATCATACACTGACAAACGTCAAATTAAATAAGTATTCAAATGACAGTTCCAGCCTACTTGATTGCAACGTTCATAAGCCATTTAACATTAGGTTTGTGCTTTTTTATACTAGTACAAAAATGAAAAATATTTGTACTAGTATAAAAATAGGCTACTTCTACAACACGTGTACCTTGATATCATGTAAACATTATTATACGCTTGAAGAAAAATATTATTATATTATATCTAATTTACATTGGACGAGCAACAACGCTGTCAAATTTTGCGCTCGGTGAGCAACAAAGCTGTCACTTAATGTCAGTTCGTGAAAAACGTTGTATTTCGAAGCGCAAAAGCCTACTTTGGATGGTGATCGTAGAAATAATATATAATTTGATGAAACGATTTGTTTCATTTGCATCTTCATTGTTTTGCTTGCCATTCTCATAAAAGATTGTTTAGTTAATATCAAAGGGTAAACCACTGGTGTACTATGGTGTACAAGCAATTTGTACTATTTGTGTATTTTGTGTGTTATTATTTATGTGCAGATTCTTATCTTTCTAGTTTTCTAATTGTGCAATAAATAATAATTGAAAGAAATTCTCAGCTAATATACTTTTTTAGTATTGCAAACCATATTTAAAAAATTAAATAAATAAAATGAACGTCATATAATGCCAATATAAAATTGAGTGTACTGGGAATGGGAAAGGCGAAGACTTGCAATTCTGTCTGAATCATTTTGCTGAAATATAATGAGAAATTTGTTGACATACATTCTCATGCTAAGTTAATAAATAATGGCGTTTGTTTGATTATTTTTATCTGGTTATTTCGCTACTCTTGGTTATTACAACACAAGTAAATGCATTCACAAGTTCGCACAATTATTAGCAGTTTTAGTTGAAATTCTCTTTTTTTCATAATTTATTTTAATTATATGCACATTGCATGTGCAGGAACCTTTCAGTCTTATTCCTGAAATTATATAACATACATTTAGTCAAATGGGTACTTCAATAATTGTTCAGATATTTTTTAATACGAGTATATGCAGTTGCTATTACATAAATAATTTTCTATTTGTCAAATATTACATAATAAATTGAATATTCCTAAATATATTAATTTAAAATATTTTTTTATTTCAATTTGAATTTTTTGCCATGTGTTGACTTTTTCATAAGATACTTGAAATGCAGATAAGTTTCTTTGCAAATCTGGGATGGCTATGACAATCAAATATCGTTCACTGTATATAGTAATACTAAAACTGTTAAATTTATTCTCGCAAACAGCCCACCAAAAATGTTTCCCTTGAAGCTTTCCGTTTTCTCTCAAAATTTAAACCATTTTATTTGTGAATCTATTAGATCACAAATTCAAAAGATGCATACTGTTGCGCTATAAAACAAAGGCCGGAAAAAATAAGACTCGAGCAAAACTCTTGTTTAAATTGATCAGAGATTAAAACTAGGTACATCGGTTTTTAGGCTGCGCCAATTTAGTCACTTTCTAAAGATGAGTTAGTTGAGTTGGGAACTGGGAGGAAACCAGAACTTTATTAGTGATGGTTATTAGATGATTATTAGATTTACTTTCTTTTTTTATTAATTTATTTGACGTCGCCCTATTTCTAACTACGAGATTGAAACATCAACGCTAGTGAGCACGCTTCCTCCAAATCTCGCAAATTTAACGTTACAACCAGAGGTATACATTTTTAACGATCCGAACATCTATGAACTCGAGACTGATGGCTTTGCATCTCTTCCGAAAGATGGCACAACCCATACTATACCTCGTTCTCATTGATATATCGCTTCTCCGCTGTGGTATGCAACTACGCGAGCAGTTTGTTTGGACGTACGCCGACTTTCTTTGAGATAGTTACTCGTCCGATTACTATAATATCAAAGGCCGTCGCATTGTTGAAAATGCCTTTAATTTCTAGCTTCAGGGTTTTTGAACGACCTATAGAGGCTGGACGGAATTGTTAAAGCAACTTGAGCATTATATAATTGCTTAAAAATCAGTTCAGGTGAAAAATATACACCAACAGGCTCTTTTGATAGAGGAGAGTACCCTTTAAGAAAACATACTGTTGAAGATTTTGCAAGTATTTATTTAGAATTGTGAATTTACTAACAAAAACTGTTTGTGCGAAAAGATTTCAAAGATTATACTTGAATCGTTTATTTCAGAAACCACCTAAGCGACAAAATTCCAAAAGTGTTGTTTTGTTGGTACTGGTTACTTCGGAGGTGAATACATTGTTTAGTGCAGAAATAACCAATGTTCCATATCACCGATGCTATTTGGCAGCCTTGAAAAGAATCCGTTTATTTCAGAAAGAACCCAAGCGCTGTCGCATAGGTTCTTTCTGCGGTATATTTCACTCGCGATGGTTGGCGCAAGTTTTTGACGGCTTTGACGACACGTGTTCCGAGGCTCGCTGTTTTGTTTGCAGTTTGTATCGAAGGTTACCGAAATCCAAACACTGAGTGGATAATATTATTTTTCGTGCGTTTTTGGTGAAAAATAAGGTGTTATTTTGTGGTTTATCATACATTATTACAGTTCTTAAGCCAAGCGTAGGCGTGGAGTTGTGCACGAAGAAAAATACCAACGGAACATTATTCGGAATGCTAGGCTCAAAGGATTGCAGTACGTCTCGTACAAAGGAAAAGAAGTTCCCAGCAAAGCCCCGCTGAATGATGTAAACTGTAAGTGCCCTTTGAAATGTTATTTAAAACTTACGGATGAAATAATACGAGAACAATGGGAAACATTTTACTCTTTGGAAAGTAAAAACACCCAAGACACGTACCTCCAAGCTTTAATGGAGGTTATGCCTGTGAAACGTAGACGCAAAAACCGCAGCCCTAATGAAAATAATGAGCAAGCTCAAGAAAACCCTGACGTGCCTATTGGTGACTTGGCAAACCGAAAATCCCATTCATACAAGTATAACTTGAAAGTAAATGGTGCTCTTATTCAAGTTTGTAGAGGTGTTTTCTTGAAAGTGTTTCAAATTTCTGACAATAGAGTCAAAAGAATAAATAAATGTTCTGTCCTTCACAAAAGCCCTTTAGATATGAGGGGAAAATCTAGAAGTGGAAACGCACTTCCAGGTAACGTTTGTGTGAGAATACAGCAGCACATTGAGAAATTTGATGTCAAGGAAAGCCATTATGGGGGAAAACCTAAAAAATATCTTGACGCTAGGCTTGATGTCGCAAAAATGCATGCAATGTATATTTTAGACAACCCTGATCTAAAAAATAAAGAAAAGTATAGTTTCTACAACAAATACTATAAAGAGAACTTTGCCTACTGTTTTGGAAGGCCACAAGTTGATGTGTGTCCAACTTGTGAAAGACTGTCGGCCAAACTGAAAGACAAGGGTTTAAGTGACAATGCCAAAAGAAATGTAGCTGCTGAAAAAATGGTACACTCAAGGCGAGCAAAGAAGTTTTACAAAGCTATGGATGAGGCAAGCAAAAACAAAGATGACGACACGGTCGCACTAGCCTTCGACTATATGCAAAACTTACCGTTGCCACACATACCTGTACAGGAGGTTTTTTATATGAGGCAGCTCTGGGTAAATGTGTTTTCGTTACACGACTTGAAAACTAATTCTTCCAAACTGTATGTCTATCATGAGGGCGAAGCAAACAAAGGCCCAGACGAAGTATGTTCAATGCTATTGAACTATTTCAATGACATTCCAGTTAATGTGAAGCATCTCATACTGTTTTGTGATGGCCCATCAGGCCAAAATAGGAATCATACCGTTGTGCGTTTTTTATTAAACCTCTGTGACTCAGGACGATTTGAAACAATAACTCACAACTTTCCTGTACGTGGCCACTCATTTTCCCCATGTAACAGAGATTTTGGAAGCATAAAACGTCTGTTGAGAAAGACGGACAGGATTTATACTCCTGATGAATATGCAGAGCTCATGCTAAAAGCTAGTAAGTGTGGCCGATTTATTGTATATCACTCACATCAGACGATGTTCTCAGTTTTAAAAAGTGGTGGCCCAAATCATATAAGAAAATGACAAATTCGGACGAAACTTCAGGCAGGAACGTATCCAAAGAAAATAAGCAGCCATTCAAAGTGTCCAAGTACAAGCAGTTTCTCTACAACAAGGATACTCCAGGAAAATTGGTCGCAAGCGAATACATTGGAGGAATAGCAACATCTACCTTCACATTGTTCAAACTGCCAACCCTCCGGAACTACCAACAGAGAAAGCTTATCTTTTGGGAAAGGTATGTTTACTTTTATTTTACCAAGGTCATTTTAAACGTTTATATTTTTACTTTTAGCTAAACATTTTTGTAGGACATACCTAACAAATTTTAAAATTTATCGGGTTTTGCACAGTGAGTTTTTTGTTTTTAGGTCCCAATCAACCAAAAAAAGATTGATGATATTAAAAAGTTGATGGAATACAGTGTTGGATATGAAGCTTTCTACGACACCATCATCCAATGGCCAACAACTGACCACGAGTTGACAGAAGACATGCCAGAAGCTGAATAGACCAGATATTTTGTATAATATAGACATACTGTAGCGTGTAGTCTACTTGTACGAGTATTTTCCGTTTAATGCCTAATAAAAACACTCTTGTTTATACTTAACTGTTTCTGTTACTTACCTTTGATACCAAAACAGGTAAAAATTAATCGTTTGACTTAATTTCAATATTAATTTTTAAAAAATCACTTTGGATTACACTAATTTATTGCAGAAAGCACCTAAGTGAAAAATTTTCAAAAATTTATAACTTAAAAACTTACAGGAAAAAAAAATTTAACAAACTAGATTATTCCAATAGCATGTTCTTGATTTGGTAAAAAAATATTTGAAGGAGACTAGACCTATACTTAAGCTGCAAAACAGTTTTTTTAAGTTTTCCGAAAGTTGAAGAAAGCGCACTTAGGTGGTTTCTGAAATAAACGATTCTTAAGTTGCATATTATCGGTATTACTCATGCCATCAATAGTTTTTTAGTTTTTTTCCGATCCCAAGTCCATTCAGATATGAACCGATATAGACACTGGAACAGTATCTAATACCTAGTTGGACAAAACTACTCGTATTTTTAATAATTGGTGCATGAATCAGATTCAAATAAAATCGATTCACCCTAAATAGAAAAATATTTTTAATCCCTTTTTATATTTGTGGAATACCAAAAAAAATCAATTGGTTAGCCTTCTCATGGAATAATAGGTAAAAACCAGGATTTGAATAGAGTCATGGACACTTTGGTCCAAATCAAAAATTTATAACATCTGTCGTCAGATCGCTACTTTTCCGAAAGGGATGTGCGAGGTCTTTTAAATGAAAAACGACCAGCATATAAACCTTTAATGTTAATTTCTATAAACGTTTACCTTTTCCACTGTATTTTCAATACAGTACAAATTATATATTATTCCGTTTAAATAAATAATAGTCAGGATATAAAAAAAAGTTATTTATTGATTTCGAGCTATCAAATAATCATTATTGTTTGGTAATTTGCATTGTAATCTAGAAAATGTCTAACAATAAAATAGGAAATGTTAAAACGAATTCTGAACATGTCTCGGCTGAAAGATTAGATTAAAGAATGAATGGAATTACAACATCAATTAAAGTTACAAAAAATAACAAAGTTCGCTAATGTTTAGGTGTCATTATAGTGAGACGAAAATTACTTTCACCCGTCCTTGGGTCATCTTTTACTTTCTCTTTTACCACTTACACACCAAAGATAATGCACTATTAAAATTTATGGAGACAAATACGTTTTATATTTTTTGCGGTCTTTGTCAAATGAAATAATATATGTTATTAGATATGCTTTATAATTCGACAACGTTCAGTTTCAAGAGCTTATTCAATTCAAATATAAAAAAGATGTTGAATGTTAAAGACGCTACTTAGAAAACAAACTTATTTTTTAATGAAAGCATATAGTTTTCGTGCTTTTTTCTACGGTTTTTGCGCCTATCTTTTGCCAATAATATCATAAAATCAATCACACATTGTTTTTACATAAAATACAGGTGGGACTAGTTGCGGCCTCATAGGGTCGATATTCACTATCCAGGTCTGTAGTACAAAATTTTTAAAACAAATAGGAAGTTGAAAGTAAAATTAATAACTTGCAAAATATACTTTAACAAAAAATATACAGTGTTGAACAGCCAAACGGAATAAATTCGGTAATAAATAAATGGGGACATGTTCGGAAAAACGCTCGGATACATCGATTGTTATTTTTAGTTGCGTATTTTTGTTAACAAAAACTTTTTATACAGGGTGTGTCATGTAACATTGGCTAATACCAACCTTCTTATTTTAAATGCAACCCCCTGTACATTTTTAAATTTTTGGATTCTTGTCGACTAGAAGCATAATATCCAGTTTGGTATCATTAGTTATTGTATTGGCAGCTGTTTTTTATCTTCCTTACCTGTTCAAACTCACGAAACTGCTTTTCTATTTTACTAATTGTCCTTTGGAATATACGCGGCAAATTTGAAAATTTGTCATGACATAAGCGAGCAACTTCCTTTTGTGTCCGTGTGTTATCTCCATAACCAATCATCTGTAGAATTGTTATTTAGTGCATTTCTTTTAAATGAACCATTTTTTTGATATGCAGTTAAGGTGCAAATTGAGACACGTATAGCACGTGACTTATAAGTCTCTCGTTGAGAGGAATGTTTTTAAAAAGAATTTTTATTACTATTGCTTGAATAAAAACCCAAAATAAATTATATTTAATATTTAATGATAATGTTATCGTTACAAGCTATGATATCAGACTGACTTTATTTTATTAAAATGTTACTATGAGAAAAAATTAGAGTCAGCAATTCACACACACTTCACATAGGTTCAGTAACACTGCCGGCAACCCGATACCGTTTTCCTGTAAAAGGTATATGGGGTCATCGATCATAACTCGTGTGAGCTGACGTGACACGAGAGACACGACTCGTACGTGCTACATGTGTTGCGTGGTGATCCGCATATTGAGACACGCGGTTTCAAATAGGAAACGGTGGGGTTTGAATTTGATTTACATTTCGCGACTAGCCGGCATCAAAAAATGTCTGACATTTTTGACAAACGAACGAAACAATGTCTGACATTATTGAACTTAAGTTCTGAATCAAAATCGGATGATGCTAAGCAGGAAATGTTGTTTAATTCCTTGATGAAGACGAAATTTAAATCACCTAACAAATTTATTCTATCGAAGAGTAAAAACAATGGACAATTTACAATTACAACTAAAATGAGTGATTCTGAGTTTACTAATTATTTTCGAAAAAATCGAAACCAGTTTGCTAAAGTACATGAGATGATCCAACAAGACATCGAGTCACAGGGATGTAATGCGCAGAAGCCAGTCGCCTACACTTTGAAATTTAAAAATAGATATTTTTAAGTTTACAATAAATATAAATTAATATTAAATTAGGTACTATATTTTCTCTGAAACATTACGTAAACTTCGTAAATTTACTAAAAATTTATTGGTGTAATGTGTAAATACACGCACCACCCATGAGAAAATGAATTGTGTAAACGTTTACACCATATACTTAGAGTCCGTCGGCGGAAGCGCGTCTTGAAAGAGCGGGTTCATCTTCCAAGAGGTTTCACTTCGTGTTATTGACCCTACTTTGCCACGACAGTAGTCAGTCCGTTTGCGCACGTAAATTACGGTCGAGAGGCAGCGGTTAATACGTCACCTTACGCATATTGCAATTCGCACCGTGAATCGACGTGCGAGGAAAATCTTAGATTTTAGGTAGATTTCAAGCTAAAGTGAAAGAGAAGTTTAAGCATGCTATTTTCGTTTACTGTATAGCACAGACTTAATTTAGTATTATCGCGAAGCATGTATAATATTAAAGATTGCAAAGTTTTCTTTTCGACGCTTAATGGTTTGGTTTCCTTCTTTTCAAAGTCATCGAAAAGAACTCGCGCTTTGGACATTCACGTTCAAAAAAGGTTTCCAAAAGTTGTTCCGACGCGATGGAACTAAAATGGACGTTTAGTGCAAATAGTGTTTCAATACCGTGATTCTTTGATAAACTTTTTTCAAGATGTTTGGGATAATAAAAAAACATGGGATGCTGAGACTGTTACTGCTGCTAAAGGGTATTTGCATTGGCTCAAACAAAACTTTGATTTCAATTTTTTGCTAAACATTTTAGCAGACAAAGTCAAGTACAGACAAAGTCAAGTGACATTAGCTTTTGCATTAAACAAATTGATGATTTTAAAAATAAAATAAATAAAAAACACTTTTGGAATAAGACTCAAAACATTGGCTTAGAACCTGAAAAAAAGAGAATTAGAATTAATAATGTCGGCCACAGATAATATTCTACAATAAATGAACTCTCGATTTCAAAACTTAAACGAATTAAAATTTGTTGTATTGTGCAATTTGAATAATAGTAACTACGATTCATCAAAATTTCCATCGGAAAATTAAAATTAAATTATGGAAATTTTTTCGATATTCCAGCATTAAAGTCCCAGTTAAGTGTTGTTTATGAAACAATTGAAATTAGTGATAAAAAGACGCCCATCAATGTGTTAAATTTTCTTATAACAACGGGTTTAAATAAGTCCCTTTGTAAAGTCGTCAAGTTGTGTGAATTAGTTCTAACCATCCCAGCCACAAGTGCGTCAGTTGAGCGAAATTTTTCAGCTTTAAAGCGCAATACAAGTTTTATACGAAATTCAACAAGTGAAGACAGCCTCTCTAATTTAGACCTAATATCCATTGAATAACAGCTTGTTAAACAGTTATCAGAAAATCCAAAATTTTATGACGATATTATAGATAAATTTGCAGCCATTGAGGACAGGCGAATAGAGTATAAATAAATGTCAACTGCTGTGTCAACTGTGCGAAAAATGCTGGAGAAAATAAAAAAAAAACTTGTGTTAAATATTTTCTTTTACGTTTAAATAAACCAAAGAAGCTTTTCAATGGTAGTTTTTTTTATAGCTTCTAGTACTAAACTAGATAATAAAGTAATAGTAACACTTTAAAAATCTCATCTCGAATACTGAGAAAAAAAAAAGCAAAATTTTGACAAAATGGTGAATGCGCCGCGAAAAAGTTTCGTCTGCGGCGGTGTGCTTACTAGCCTGCTGTATTTTTATACAATCGCTTCCCCGTCCAAAAATGTCACCGCACGCCACTGTTGCAATTTGTTATATTACAATTTGTTATAAAAATCAAAGTTCCTCAAATTCGGTCACATGTTTCGCAAAGAAGAAATGCCAGGTTGGTCTGTGAAATGTTGTTGTGTTTGAGGATGGATGATTGGCGTCTGTCTTTGAGAATCTGATCAATTATGAGGCGATGGATATGGAGTACTTATAGCTGAATAATGAGAAGAAGTCACGAAGTTGATTGGCTTGGTTGGCTTGGTTGGCTTGGGATGTTCATGATTTCTTCCTTTGCTGTTGACACAGCCTGAAAAAGTTGGCTCCTCACTCTATGCTAGTAATTATTGGGCATTGTTTTTGGTTGTTGGTACTTAGAGAGAAAATTATATAGAGGGTCGTTTGTGGAATTGTCCTATGATAACAATTGTTTTCTTTCTTTCGCCCGTTGTTTTGCTCTTTCACCCCGCTGCTGTAGAGACAGCTTTTTTAAACTTTGCATATTATCGTCCTGTTTTCTTTTAACCTCGGGGACAGCTAGATTAATCTGCAGTGTTGGATTGTTGAGGCCCCTCACCTTCATCTAAATTACCCTCTGGAACTTCCTCGAAATCATCGCTTATTGGTAGAGTAGATGGAGGCTCTGAATCGTCATCGCTATCTTTTACGTTTTCTTCACGAGATTCAGTCGACATAGAAGCTTCCAAAAACGACATATGTTGCTGAAACCTACATAGCTTGATATTTTTGGAAGTACCTCCACTTTTCATACATCTCAGTTGCCTTCGTTGCATTACGTACTTATGGCGAACGCTATGTTCAGTATGGTTTCGGTTAAATATCCTTGCAGCCGCTCGTGTACCATTTTGATTTTGGTAATACAGGCTAACCAGCTCAACACGTTCTTGCAATTTGTTCATTATAATTTATTTTTAAAATTGTAAGCAAATCAGCAAAGTAGTAACTCAACAGATTGATTTTTAATACATGAAATGATCGAAGAAACGTGATAAACACCCTCTAAAAACAAAAAATGAAGGCAAGATAAGAAAATATTTTAATTTTTTTTATTTATTAGTTCAAGAGAATTTATTATTGTATGGAAGTCAATGGAGGACAATTTGAACATTTGATTTTAAAACGCAGTTTTGATTTTTTTGATTGTAAGCATGATAAAACAATTAATTTCTTTTAAGAATGTGATTTTTTTCATACACCATTGTAAAGAGGCTTCCAAGATCTTACAAATGAAGTATCACTCAACCCCTCTTACCTATTCAATTTTGAGGGGTTGAAGCGCGTCCTCATGGAGGGTTGCTTGTTCAAGCCTCAAATATACGTCAAAAGGTGTCCCCCAAAGAAAATCATCCGACGTGTATCCAATTACTATGGGATAAGAAATATACGGGGTGGCTCGTCTGAGATGGAACACCCTGTAGGTATTGATGATAGTGTGTTGAACATAAGATTCATTGTATTTTGAACTAAAAATGTGGTTGTTACTGAAATAAATAATGGAACAAAATTAATAGAAAATAAGTTATAAAGAATGTGTAATTTATATGTGAGATTTTGTTCTTTCATTGAGTAAACTGACTACAGACCACACGATATATAGATAATTTATATTTTTTTTTGTTTCCTTTAATATCTAATAACATTGGTTTATTGATTCATTTTATGATATTAGGTCTTTTTTTTATCACAATTGTCTCCTTTAGGTATTAAATTTACTATATTTCCAAAATATAAAACTTTATCGCATATAGGTAGGTATCTTTTTTAGCACACATAAAAAAACAAAGTATTTAATTTACCAACTTCTCCATCAGAACATTATATGTCCTAAGTCCGAGTTTTTCGGTGAATAATATATCAAATTTTTAATAATTACATAAATATTTATTTTTGAATAAATAAAAATACAAAGTTTTATGTAACTTACCATTCAGCAATAATATTATAACAAGACCTTCATTTAACAAATTAACATTTACTGCTTACCATTCTCCCTAAATAAAAGATAAAATATCTAGTGGTTTATGTGGATACATATCTCAAATGAAGACAGAACAACTTTTATATGCAAAAATTAAGAATGATAATATATAAATGTAAAATTTTTAGAGATTATCTACAGCCACATCAACTTAAAATCTTGTATCATAGTTTAGTAGAAAGTCATTTGAGATATGCCATCATTGTGTGGGATTGTACTTCACAAACACATTTACATCCACTTGAAATTCTGCAAAAAATATTCTGAAAAATATTGCTTAAAATGTCCTACAGGTTTCCTTAAAACTTACTGTTTGTTGAGGCAAATATTATGTATCTGAAACACAAGATTTATTAAAATATTAATTTTAAATCCCATTCAAATAAACAACTATTTAACTTACCAGATCATCCACATAGCACAAGGCAAAAACATCTCCATACTGTGCCTCGTACTCATAAACCAGTAGGACAACGATCGTATTTGTCCAAAATTGTATAATTCCCTCCCAGTCGACATAAAATATAATACCTTGTCCATATTCAAAAATAATTTATCAAAAAGGAAAAATTGAACGTAATAAAAAAGATTCTTTGAAATAACTGATATTTCTTTGAGTTTTGTATGATCAACGTTTCGACATCTTTTTGAATAAAAGTAGGTATTTTGATTGTGTTTGTCTCTACATAAAATATCTAAAATATTTTATTTTATTTCTATATATTTTTCATATTTATATTTTTTTATATATATTCAAATTGTTTTCAGATTTTGCAATTTAACTTGTTCGAGAGCTTCTTGAAGTTAATATTCTCCTTCTTCCGCATCATGATGTAAATAATTTACGTATGCTTCTGCAACATACCAATGTTGGTAAAAGAAAGTTTAAAGAAAAACCGAATTCTGTAGATATTTTAATAGTCCTGTCAACTACTGACTACATACTTATTATTTACAAGTATGGCTTCTCATAGTAGTAGTTCTCTTCCCACAATCGATTAGCTAACCGGTGCAAATAACTATAAAAGCTATGGCTAAAATATGTTTAATGGTTTCTCAGTCACTTTATGTACATGTTTCCAGTGCCAAAGGTGCTAAAGAAGCCTGGGATAATATTTCAAAATTATTTGGACCCAAAGGCTATGTAGGGCGCTTATAACTACGTCAAAAACTTTTAAAATATTCCTTAGCTGACCATAAGGACATGTCTTCTTATATTTCGAGTATTATTGACATAGCACAACAATTATCAGACATTGATGCCACTGTAGCCGATGAAGATTTAGCATCTCTTCTGTTAGATGGTCTTCCTGAATCCTTTGAACCAATGATTATGGCGTTGGACAACAGTGGAATAAAAATCACTAGTGAAACAGTCAAAACTAAGCTACTACCAGAAGGATATAGACGGGATGAGAATCAGTCAGAAAATGTTCTAGCATCTAGGACGCCAAATCCTAAACGAAGATTTAAATAGAAATGCACAAAATGTCAAAAATTTGGATACAAAAGAAAATATTGTTTTCAACTAAAATTAGAAAATGAAAATCAGAAAGTAAATGAAAGCAAATCTACTCTGAATTTGCTGTTAACTACAGAAAGCGATACTGTCTTGGCTGTAAATTTAAATGATTTAAACTGTTGGATCTTCTAGATTCAGGAGCCACTTCTCATATGACCAATTCGAAAGAATATTTTTCAAGATTTTCTAATATTGAGTCTGAAATTTCATTAGCAAACAAGGAAAAAATAAAATCTCTTGGTGTTGGTGATGTTACAGTTAATGTTGAAGATTGGCCGAAAACAATAAAGAATGTACAATATGTTTTGAATTTAGCTGCCAAGCTACTGTCTATGTCAAAATTAGTTAAAAAAGATTAAGTAATTACTTTTACTGAATCTGGCTGTAAAATATATCATAAAAATGATTGCACTTTTCAAGGCAAAGTTAGAATAACTGGATCCTTAATAAATAACATGTTTAAATTAGATCTAAAGAATCCACTTATACATACCTCCTTACTGTCTCAAACTGATGCTATAACGGCTAACATATGGCATAGACGCCTTGGTCATTTAGGCAACCAACATATGAGGCAAATCAAACGGTTAATTTCTGGTCTTGAACTTTTTCAACATATTGACGACTATACAGCCTGTGCTAAGGGGAAACAAACTCATGTCCCATTTGTCAGAAATCGAAGACCGAACCGACGACGAGCCAAACATTTCTTAGTGATTGTCCATACAGATGTTTGCGGTCCCATGGAAGAAAAGTCACTTGGTGGTTCCAAGTACATGTTAACTTTCACTGACGATTTTTCACGAAAAATCTTTGTTTATTTTCTGCGATATAAAGATAAAACATTTGACAAATTTATAAAATTTAAATCATTTGTCGAAAATCAGTCAGATGGTGGTGGAGAATATGCAAATAATAAAATAAAAGAATGCCTTGTTGCCAATGATATTAAACATGAAGTAACAACTCCTTACACCCCTGAACATAATGATCTGGCCAAACGAGTGAATAGATCAATATGTAAAATTGCAAGATGCATGATGATGGATATGAATTGTGACAAACGTCTATGGCTTTTGCATAAGTTCAGTAGAGATGCAGAAATATTTAAGACATTCTAAAATATACGTAAAATACATTTTATGGATAATCTCATAATTTTAATTTAATTTTAATCATAAAATAGTAAATGGTAATTAGTTATTTTAGTAGTCTTTATAGGCATATGCTTTTCAAAAAAGATTAATTAACCAGTTTGCGAACAGCGAAACTTTCTTGATCAAAAATTAAAAAAGGTGTATTGAACAATTCTACTTTTTTAAAACACGTTTTTTTATTTTTGTTCAAAATACTGTTGACAAGAAAGGATTCTTACCGGAATAATAAGATCTTTTAAAATCTGTATAATATACAGGGTGTCCCTTTTAAATTAAAAAAGTTGAGGGGATTTCCGGTGAAACCGGGAATACAGTAGTAACAAAAATATAGCATCAGATGCGTTATGCGTCATTGTACTTGCCTGCAAATTTTCATAAATATCCTTTTCGTTTTAAAGATATTTACTTGGTTCCATACTTTATCCCAACCCTGTAAACATTAAATTTGTGGGCTGGCTCACGAGCTAGGAGGTGCCTATCAATTCTGTGGTCGGCGCTTAAAAAGTAATATTACACATTTTTGGAGAATATCGTTGGAAAATTTTGGGACACATCAATAAGGATTTTTAGAATCCAAATCGACGATCTTCTTAGGAGATGTGGTCCTGTAAAAATTAAAAAATATATAGACAAACTTTGTTTTCACTGTTTTTTGATAGTTAATTTGACTGTTTATGTTTAATCATGACGTTTTGTCTTCCGCGGTTACCCTTGTATTATTATATATGTTTTTTATACCTTATTTTTATTACTTTACAATGTATATAGACTTGAATCCTTTTTAATTGCCTGAAATATACACTCTTTTAAACGTATCTTGACTAAAAACTCCATTTACGTAAAAAACGACTTATGACCTTTTAAGCTCCAGCCACAGAATTTAAGAAGACGCACAAAGGGCCAAGGGGGCAACTCAACCTCCACACGTTACAGATAAAAATTGTATTCAATTCCTAATTTTACCTAAGTTTAAGCTTTGTATACTACTTAGGAATTGTATATTCTAAATAATTAACATTTAAAAAAAATAAATAATATGTAGCTTCCCTTTTATTATTTGGTTAAGAACGGATGAATCATTTGCCATATTCTGGTGAACCTTTATAATCTCGTTCTATATGAAACCTACGTAACTAACGTGTACTCATTTCAAAAGAAAATTAATTAATAAAATCTATAAGTACATAATAAAACCGACGACAATTGTATTGCAAAAATAATATATCCTTGCGTTTCTTTTTGCAGATCTAATGATGTATAATGCGAACTTTTTTCGTTAAGCAAGACTACAGTTGTATTCGCATTACCTTTCACATTGAACTAGATTTGTATAGTACATTAAATTACAAGATAAATGTTAATTTGTGAAATATGGAGCAATTAATTATTCTTGCAAATCATTAGTTAAAGTTCAGCAGTTTTTATAACTTAATCGTTTGTCACGATAAAAATAGTTTAAATCGTTCCTTTTTCCTGTAATATTGATTTAAATGGCTATATAATTTAGTCACTGTTAATGCCATTGATGTAATGTTTGACTCGATTAATAAGAGCCTTATCGATATTGATTAGTCAATAAGCCATTAAAATCGGTTTAGAGATAGATAAGACATAGGTAATTACTTATAGTTGTAAAACTTTGAATTATTTAGGTATTGAATGTACCATTGTCTCTATTAAATGTAATGACAGGCTATTAGTAATGAAACTAGAGTGCAAATTAAAATGAAACGCTTTGGAATTTTGGATAAAATTTTATATTTAATTAAGCTAAAATTATATATTTTTTATTTATTCTACCTAACACCTAGTGGCCCTATTAAAAGTATTGTTATTGTAACGTTGGTTTAATTTAAAAGTATTTTATTTATTTAAAACAGTTTTTTTCTAATTTTGATTTGATTATAAAATTGTGTTTGTTAAAAAATTATCCACTGTCATTTTTTCCAATAAATTTTTTTCAGAAAATTGTATTTGAGAAGAAATATCACATCTTTTATAATTTACATTATTCAAAGTCGTTAGTTTAAATATTTTTTAAAAGAAAATATTAATTAATTACATTTTTTTTTGTGTACGGCTTCAACATCTAAGGTCATTAGCCCAGTATTCTATGTAGGTTATGAATTGTACTAGTAGTCTAATAAATACTTCTGCACCCCTACAGGTAGGCCTAGATTCAACCAAAATTCGTTTCTTTCAATGTTTTCGAACAAGTATTATTCGAAATAAGAAGAAAACTATTTTCGAACATAACGTTTTCGATTAAAAGTAGGTACTTTCAAATAAAAGTTTTTCGAACGACCTCTCATTCGAACAAACGTATTTTCGAACTAACGGTTTTCGAACAAACGGGCTTCGAACAAAAGTTTTCGAACAAAATTTTTCGAACAAAGTTCCACCAATCTAAAAACAAAAGTGAAACCAGCACCTTTCATGCACACAGTTTACTACAGTGGCGTGCCGTAACATTTTTGGAAGGGGAAGCGATTGTATAAAAATAGAGCAGGTCAGTAAGCACAGCGCCGCAGACGAACATTTTTCGCGGCGCATTCACCATTTTGTCAAAATCTTGCATTTTTTTCCTCAATACTACGGATATTCGAGATTGCGATTTTTGAAGTGTTACTATTACTTTATTACCTAGTTTAGTACTAGAAGCTTTAAAAAATTTGCCATTGAAAAACTTCCTCGGAAAGTCACCGAATCAATAAAATGATTTTTTCGACTATCATCGTATTTTGCTAAAAAACTTAGAAGGTCCATGTAATTTCCTCGATTAGCGGATCCACTTGTTTCATTGTGACCCCTAAAACGTAGTTCATGCTCTCCCAGGAAACAAGTTACATCTATTAATCGTTGTAAGACGTCCCTATTTCTTTTTACCCTTTCATTGTGAATTTTGTTGCTTATTTTTAAATGATTAACCAAACTATGTTCAATGCGATAGGTCCCGAATATTTTTTCTTTAATTGTAGCACTTATATGAAATTTGCTATTTACATGTCGTTTTACACTTTTGTGAAAATTATTCAAGTCTGTAATACCGACTGAGTTCCAATGCATTTTTTCGGCTATATTAAAAAGTAGGCAAGGCCAGCAAAACAATTTTTTCCAAGTTTTGCAGCCGGTTAACCATTCATACTTTTCATAGAACCCTACGTGAAAATGCCTGGTAAATTTCTTTGCTGACTTTTCTACTTTCGTCTCTAAATTGATAGAATCTTTTAGTCTACTAGAATTAATAATGTCCATTATCTCTTAAAAATTTCTACTTGAAAATCCTTTTTTCAATGAAAAACACAATACAGACACAATTTACCACATTATTATTATTATTGTTCACAAGCACAGTGCATAGTTCCTCCATTTTACAAAAAGAAAAACAACTACGAAAAACAAACCGAAATCTATTTAAAGTCTATGATTTTCCTTACACGTCGATTTGCGGTGCGAATTACAATATGCGTAAGGCGACGTAAAAATCGCTGCCTCTCGATCGTATTTCACGTGCCTAAACAGACTGACTACTGTCGCTGCAAAGCAGGGTCAATAACACGAAGCGAAATCAATTGGAAGATGAGCCGGCTTTTTCAAGACGCGCTTCCGCTGACGGACTCGAAGTATATGGTTGGTGTGTGTGTGTGTGTGTGTGTGGGCGCGTGTGTGTGTGTGTGTGTGTGTGTGTGTGTGTGTGTGTGTGTGTGTGTGTGTGTGTGTGTGTGTGTGTGTGTTTGTGTGCGTTTACATAATTAATTTTCTCATGGGTGATGCGTGCGTTTACACATTACACCAATGAATTGTTAGTATATTTACGAAGTTTACGTAATGTATCAGAGAAAATAAAGTACCTAATTTATTATTAATTTCTATGCATTGTAAACTGACAAATATTTATTTTTAAATCTCAAAGTGTAGGGAAGCGGTGCTTCCCCCACTTCCATGGACCGCACGCCCCTGGTCCACTATAATCTTGGGAATAAGTTAAAGATAAATGTACAGGGAAACACTAAAACCTCTACATTCAACAGTATGTATCAAAAAACATCGATTTAGATCAGTATAGAAATAATATTAATATCACTGCTATTTGTTGCCCTAGTATTTCGCAATCTGAGTTTAATTTAGAGCTGTTGAATTATTGGGATACCTCCTCTAAAAGTGACAATATTATAATTGCAGGAGATATAAATATGAACATTTTATCTGATATTGAATGTATTGAGGAATATAAAAACATTTTAAGTTATCATGGTTTCATATCATATATTAATGAGTACACAAGATTACTAAGTGAAATATGTTTAGATAATTTTTGGGTTAAGAGTCGGTGGAGTGCAGAAAGTATTATCATAAAATCTTCTATATTTAGACAATACATTACCGATCACAGTCCCATAGCGTTGACATTTTTAAATGAAACCCTTAATAATAAATAACGCATTATGGATATTAAAATAATTATAAATTATAAAAAACGATAGATTTAGATAAAGTTAATTGGGAAGAGATATATAACGAATTAAACATAGACGATATGCGAGAAAAGATCATATTTAAACTAAAATATTACATAAATAAAAATACTATAACAGTTTTCACAAAAAATAAAATAGTTTATAGGAAAAAGTGCATATTAACTGTGTTTTAAAACATATAAAAGACGGTCTTGTACTCACGAACCCAGAAGTTCATATTATTAGCGGCTGTAAACAAATAAGTACGTGACAATAATCGTGTTCGCAAAGCGACGTCGGCGTCGGCGCGAAATACTGAAGGCTAACTAGCTTAGGTCACGTAAGCATATATATTTCATACGACACAAAACTGCAGACAAGTCTGTGCTTCCATAGAAGCCAAATGTGCTCTCATTAACATCATGACAATTCTTTTCTGTTATACAAATCATTTAAGTTCTCTGAGCAAAGATAATAATACATAGAATAAAATGTGAAATCCTAATGGAATGTTAAGCATTTAGGTAGTTGTTAAATAAAAATAATGTAAATATGTACACATTTCATTGTTCATATGGAGATAGTTGCAGCTAGCACCGAGAGGAGACAGTCTATTTGGTAAGCGCGCCTTAGGGTCGTATTTATAATTTGTGTTGAGTTCAACTTTTAATAACCTACAAATCCAACAAACTGGTTTATTAAAATATATATAAAAAAAACTTTACAAACAAACTTTGCGGTACCCAGAAAATGTGGAAATTAAAGAAAGATAATATAGACAAAACAACTATAAATTAAATAACTTAATAAAGAAAGATAAACGGACATATTTTTCTCAACAAATTAACACTTTTGCTGCAGTAAGTTTAAAGTGGAATTTTGTTTTTTATACTATATATTGCAAAGTATACCATTTTTTTTTGTGATTTTGATATTTTAATTATTTAAACAAAAAAATATAAAAAAATAATATTTGACTAAAGTGTACCAATAGATGACATTATAAGGATGTAATTTTAATAAAATTAACATAATTTGCATAAAAAAACGTTAAAAAATCCAAAAATCCAATGACCACCTATACATTCAGCCATTGAATGTACTGGGTTCCATTTAGTTATTAATTTAAATAATTTTTTCAAAAATTATACTTTTTTTCTATTACACCTATGTAACTGTAGATTAGATATAAGAACAACTGCCTGACATATCAAATATCTGACATTGTAGGAAATGATACCAATGGATGACAATAATTAAACAAAGAGGGAAAAATACTAAAAAAAAATAAAATTTATTAGTAAACATTGTTTAACAAACATATTCTTATTTAACATGTTCTACATAGTATAAACATATTACAAAATGGTAATAACATTTTTATTTTTCAAGAACTCTTATCTCAGAACATTTAAATACATATCTTTAACGTTCACCAATAGAAACCACCTCAATGTTTATCAGTATTCCAAACATCTGACCAAAAGAAACTGTAGAAACATCCTTTTCCTTTACAGTGATTGTTGCATGTGTCATTACAGTTGAAAACCATAATACTAATGTCGTATAGTTGGGGCACAGAAGTTCTGTGGTTGGGGGTAAATATATTTTTTCTTATTCGGCACAACAAAGGGACATCTGCAACGGCAATCCAGGGATCCAGAGACTTAGTTGTTACGCTTTAATTTGAGAATGTTTATGTAGGGTTATTTAGGATAAGAGCGCGTTGTTTGAGGTAAGTGTATTAATAAAAATCTAAATAACAATATTCTAAATAATAACACGAAAAAATTTAATTTTAATGTGGAAAATGTAATTACCCTATGTTTACGGGATTAACAAAAATTTTAAAAATATATTACTAAAATTTATCATATATATAAATGCCGAATATTTGTTTCATTTAATTGTATCCTAAACGTTGAAATGGTAATCTTAATAAAGTCTCATCTAAACCCATTTGATCCTACTTATTTAAAAAATAGTCAATCAGAATTATAAATATTTACATACCTTCAGCGATTACATTATTTCCATCACTTTGAAAAGGCCTCCGAAAATAAATTTTTTTATAAACCAAAAATCCAGTAAAGTGAATACAACACTGGATAAACAAACATTATCCACCTGTGATCAATAAACAGGTCGGTGACAAATCCAAAGCATGGCGAAGGACCAATTAAAATATAAGTTAAGCAAAATTATTCTTACGTGCTTTCGTGGGCTACTACAAATAGAAATTTAAGAAAGGCTAGGTTCAGCCAATAGGAGAGCTAAAATTAAGCCGTTCATCATTAATCGAGCACCATTCGGGCTCGTCGTACAGCGATGCCAGGAATAAAATATTTATACGATACTATCTTAGAGCCTATTTGCTCGAAGGGTACCATGTGCTAAACGTATACAGTCGTTTAGCTGAAATGGTATTGAACGCATCACTTTTTTTGGTTTTCAAAGTTTCTTTGTGAATTATATATACGAGTAGATATATTAATAATACTAATATTTAATTGTGGAATAATACAATTTATCTGTGCCTCCAACTATACATACATGTAATCTTTTGAGCATTTCGTTTGCTTTAGAGGCGTCACTTTTTCTATCTCTGGGTCTCCTTCTTTATTTTCTTTAATATTCCAGGTTGAATCATATGATTCTGCATATTTCACATCTTCATCATCTTCACTGGACTCGTCTAATTCTAGTGTCTTCAGATTTTTATTTTTATTTTCTTGTAATTTATTTTTACTTTCTCTTTTTTCTTTACCTTTGAATTTTTTTGCTGAGCTTTTCCCTTTCCTATCTTTCCTAGTATCTTTTCCTGCCATGGTTTTATAGTTGAAGCTAAAGGTATTTTACTCTTTTTAATATCTTGGCTCTGAAATTTTGCTAGCTGTGATACTGATGTTAATACTAAAAGGAGTTTGTATTTTCTTCTCTAGAACTTCTTTTTGTGGTGTTGAATGAACTACAATGTCAGTCATTATATTGGCAGAAGCTTCTTAAGTTATGGAGTTAAAATGTACAGAATGTTGCTTTTCTGGAGTTACTAATATGTTTAAAACATTAAAAGCATTATCAGTCGTTAATATTTCACTGTCATCTCTCTTTCCTTCATATTCTTCCTCATCGCTCTGGATAATCCATTGCAAATGTTATTTTGTAATTGTAAAAAGGGATGTGGAGCTGCTTGTGGATTTCGGAAAAATGGCTTATACCGTAGTGTAGCAGGTTCACAGTGCAGCGAAAATACTTGTTTCAATACTCCACCTATTATTCAAATAAATGAAGTCGAAGAAATTATTTAATATGGATAAAAATATAAATTGTTTAAATAAAAAAAACATTTTATTGGTGATAATCTTTTTCTATTTAATATTCTTTTATTTATTTCTTTTTCCAGATTACTTTCTGAATATACTATTTGAATTATTGCAATTGCAAAATATTCCGTTTTAAATTTTTAATTTTAAGTTCAAGGTTTTATTGTTTTAACGCTCCAGGCGTTTCACTATAAGGCTTTATGGGAATGTGTGAATAATATTTGTGGAAAACAGAGACATAAAACAAAAATTGATGAAATAAAATTAATTGATGGAACAAAAATTACTGATAAGGATAAAATTGCTAACCACTTTAATAAATATTTTAGCACTATAGATGAAGTGTTGACCAATAGAATATCAGAATTATTAGGATAATTTAGACTTTGACCCTTTGGAAAACACTAAGTATATATCAAACTGATCAGTTAGAAGTGTTAGAAATGGGTATTGATCAAATAAGGGCAGAAACTACAAATCAAATTGATTTTGAAATTGTTAACCATCTTAATAAATAAAAGTCCAGATATAGGGTCGTTTCCAAGAGAACTGAAGTGTTCTGTAGTAAAACCTCTGTTTAAAAGTGATATTGGTAATTATAGACCACTATCTCTTTTTCTAATTTTTTTAAAGATTCTGGAGAACCAAAAAATTAAAAAAAAATTAAATAGAGACTATGCAGTTTACTCAATAAGTTAAAAAATTAATCGAACAATGATAATAGCTTTAGAGAGGGAAAATCTACTGATGATGCTATCTATAAATTAACCTCAACGGTATATGATGCGTTAGATGAAAATCCACATATACTAAGTATATTTCTCAACCATTCGAAAACCATTAACACTGTACCTATATCCTAAAATATTGTTGGAAAAATTGGAAAAATATGGAATTCATTGTAAAGCATTTAGAAACTTTGAAAGTTATCTATCAAATAGAGAACAGTTGGTTCAAACTGACAATTTTTGATTGTTCTATCACCCCTAAAGATATTGTACCACAATTTTGGTTAACGTTTTATACTTTTAACAAAATTGCATTATTTATTTTAAAATTTCATCTGTCTAGGAGAACATAATATGTTATCAAAAATAAAACAAGAATTTCAGCTCCTGCAATACATCTCTTTTAATTCTAATAGAGGAAATATCCATATTAATTACCTTATCATTTAAAGTTAAAACAAGACATAATTTAAGTCTATTAATTTTTAATTATAAATCTAAATTGCTATCTTAATGAACGATTTATGTAAAATATTGATTTGGAGACCAATAAAATTGTATTTCTAATAATGTTGCAATCAGTTTCCTCAAGGAAAACATTATATCATGCTCTCATGATCTGTAACACTGATAACCATTTTTTTAACGACTTTCCAATAGATTATTAAAAACATTACATATGTATAATATAAGTTGCATAATTACTCCTACATTAGAATTAGTACGAAAAATGATAACGAAGCAAAAGGAGGTAGTTACATAAAGAAGTCAATAGGTTTGAAGCAATCATAATAATTATTTACCGTTAGAACCATAAGTGCTCATCAATTAAAGAGTATACTTAAATTATTATTCTTATTGGTGTTAGGTCGGGAGCTTGAAGACTATATTTCTTTAAAAGATAATGGTGGAATAAAGCAATATACATTTTATTCGTAGTTTCATAAAAAATATACTGTAACGATTATTATTTTATGTATTTAAAACAGTTTAATTTTAATTTAGTTACACCAATTACTAAATAATTTATTTAGACTTTAGCACTATTAATTTACATTTCTAATTTATTATCTTTATTCGACAACATTTATAATAAAACTTGCAACAGTCTAGAAAGATCCAACTCTGACCAGAAGCTCAGTGCTAGTCTAGAAGTTCTGGAAATTATCCTCTACATGTTGGACTGCGAGAGAAAACATTCGAGTCGAGTCTCGATCACGTATCGAGTGGGCAGCGACAGTGCAATCATAGACAGCGCGGCGGCTTGTAAGGAGAAGTCCAGAGTTGTAGCGGCCTTCGTACATTGCTTCCTTCTTAAGAGATATTTCCTCTTGTAACTGACACAGAATGGATGTATCTGTAACTGGACCCTCTTTTACAATTTCCATTTGCATGAAAATAACAAGGTACGGTTTTTGCTAAAACCTGGACACTAGGCAAATAACTGCAGACCAGTATTTGGATCTCATTATCTTAAAATATTACTTCCACTATGTTTCTAATGATCCTCCAATTCAACTGCTTACTCTCTATCTTTGGCATGGCTAGTTTCTGTACATTGGACTTCAGTACATGCTCCCTCAGACTAAGTAATTCTTCCCATACATCATGATAAGTAGCTCAATCTCGGAAGGTGTCCTTTGTTACCAAAAAGAAAAGGTAACGCGATCCACCTTGAAGTTTCAATGCGTTTCAAGGAACTGGTAACTTATCTTGAAATTCTGAAAATGGACCAAACTTCTTCCGAAACACAAATGCCAGACCTCGAGCGTCATTGATGCTGGCTGAAGTGCTATGGACCAGCGAGTAGTCTATATAGAACCGTGAGCAGGTCTTGTTTCTCGTTTGTAACACCATATCTTGCTTTTTTGGTACCTCTATATACACCCATAAATTCTTTAAAGAAAAGATCAGGTGTTTTTTTTTGAGCTATTTTACTTTTTTTTCTCGTCATAGTCAGCCTTAAACGGCCCCAGCCGGTTTTTGTGCTCTACCTTCGGTTTACCGTTCGGGATCTTACTTATTATACGGTATATGACCATTCATTTTGTTTTCATGATGAGGCACGCACCTCTCTAAGACCTTTGAGGCTTTAAAGAATACCCTTTTTTCTTTTTGGGTTATGGAACTAACTCATACATATCGTTTTTTGTTTTTCGTAGCCGTAACACATAATCTTCACCGGTTATGGCTTATCCAGGTCAGTAAATCTTGCTGATGGTTGGAAACTACTTTAGACAGGTATTTGCTAATTGTTATACTCATTATCTCTCCAAATCTACTTATAAATTCTTCTATACACACGTCTGCTACAGATGCGTTCTCTTAACTTTAAATGGCGTAGAATTCCATTCGCTTCGTGATATAATCCATAACGACTATCATGTATTTATTACCATCCTCGGTCATGGGGAATGGTCCAGCAATATCTAAGGCAATCCTTTCAAATAGGTTACCGACGTTGCACTGCTAGATGGGAGGCCTTCCTTTATCGTTGGGGTCCATTGCTCATAGTACAGATAGGATATTTCTTTCACCAGTCCTGTACATCATCGGAACTGTTCATCCAATAAAACCTTTCACGGACTCTCTGAAGGGTTTTTTAACATTGGGGTGTCCTTCTGATGTACTGTCGTGTAACTAGTAAAGTACTTCAGCTACTCTAGCCCTTGGAATCTCCAACTGTCTTCTGTTTTCGAAACCATCATTATTCTCTAGTACTCGCTTTAATAAACCAGGCTAAAAGAGTCCCTCTGAGGCAAATATTACGGGAGAGAAATTTGATGCTTTTTGCCAAGTAGGTTAACAATTTTCTTTTTTTCATTGTGGCATCTTCTTTAAAACGGGGTCGTTCTCTTGTTCTTTCCTGAGTTTGGCAGAGGCCTCTTCATTGTTGACTGCAGTTATTCTTAGTAGTCCACTTTATTTAGATTCTGCTGTGTTGCAGTGAGAGCAATATACTGGGCACTGTCTTCTAGAAAAAGAATTGGAATTTATGTGGCTTATTATGGCTCGATACTTGATTTTAAAGTCGTACTCTTGAAGTTGTTTAATCCATCTGGCGATTTGATCCTCCTGGTTTTTGAACTGCATCAGCCATTTGAGGGCTGCATGATCGGTACGTATTAGGAATTTCTCTTCCATATAGGTATTGGTAGAATTGTTCCACGCATTTCACAACTGCCAGGAATTCTCTTCTCATGACGCAGTACTTTCGCTCAGGTTTCGAGAGCACTTTACTAAAATAACCCAGTACCCTTTCCTCCAATTTTCTCATTACTGGAATCAGTATCCACAATAAATTCTTCCTCTGGTAGTGAGTAGCCTAGTATTGGCTTCTTAAATGTTTTAAAGGTAGTTTGGTAGTTTTCGTCCCAGCAGAATGTTCTCGCTTCTTTTGTGAGTCGCTCAGCAATATCTGCGAATTTCTTTATAAATATTCGGTAATAAGTATAGAACCCAAGAAAACTTTTAATTTGATGTTTATCAGTTGGTTGTGGCCTTTGTTTGATGGAAGTGACTTTCTCTTTATCTACAGCCACGCCATCCTTGCTGACTATATGACCCAGGTAATTATTTTTATTTAAAAATAGCTGGCATTTCTTGGAATTAAGCATCAGTTGAAGAGCTTAAAGTCTTTTAAAGAAATCTTCTAAGTTCTTTAGATGTTCATCAAATGGCTTCTCCAAGCAAGCATTTGCTCGAATTTGTCATTGGAATTATCGGAAGTTGTTGTCTGACGTATTATGGTATGATTCTGGTTTCTTTCTTTATGGTAATTGGAATTTCTTTTTCAGTCGTGTTTAATCTTGTTCCGATTCGAATTCCACGTCCAACTTTTTTATCGTAGTTCCAAGGTTGCCTCATAACAGTTGGTTCTTCTTCCATAGTTTCTTGAAGCCGTGCTACTTTAATGATTTCACTTCTGCCAGGTACCACCGTATCTTTCTGTATAGCAATTTGCAAGGCACTGTCCTCATATGGATATGGGGATACGTTTTCGGCATTCCTAGTATATTCCTAGTATATCTTTTTCAATATCAGCGACAATAACAGTGTAAATGAATTTTTCTATGCCAATTTCTAATTATAACTATATTTCTCCATGGGTGTTGGCACTTTTACCTGTGGCAGTGCGCAGTCACAACCTTGATGGTCGAAGTCTTTCGATTATTTATGATTGTTGGTCGTATAATGGTTCTGGTTACTCCAGTATCCACCAACAGTATATACTTTTACCATTTACCATTTACAAAGAGACTGTCAGTAAGTAAGGGTCTTTGGAGAAGGTTCCGATCGATGCTGCCCCCTCTAGGCCGATCCGCTTTAGTTTTCCTGTCGCGTGTTGTCTTTATTTGTTGTGAGTGACCCTAGGGCGTTTGCACTAACTTCGTACATATTCCAGTTTACCGCAATTCCAGCACCTGATGTTCTTTGTCTTTATCTTCTTTTCAGTAAAACTCTTCATTATGTTAACCAGTTAGTTGAGTTTTTCTTCCGTTTTCTTCTTTTACAGTCCTTACTTTACTGTATCCTCCAGAAGCCTGCGTAGCTACCTAATACTCTATAATAGCGGACAAGACATCGACCAATATTTTGTGACAGGCTAAGCGAAGTGTTTTCTGCATTTCGTGGTCATGGAGTCCATCAATAAATGTTTGGACTGCCAAATATTCCATTATGTTTTCTGGAGCCGATGGGTAGGCAAATCGCATCAACCTGGCAATATCTACGTCATATATTTGAAGAGTCTCGTCTCGTTTCTGTTAACGATTCTTTAACTGTGATTGGATATAAATGCTTCAAGTGTTCGAGGCCATATCGCATATTCAGTCCCTTTTTGAATTGTTCAAAATCATCTATAGCATCTCCTTGAAGGGCGATGATCAAATTTACCGCCTTTTCTCTTTCAGTCCTTTTGTTTGCTATCGCGGCTGTTTTGAACTGTTTAAGATAGTGGCTTTAAAATAGTGGCTTTAACACGAAAAGAGTTTACAGTTCCTTCCAATTTCAGCTTTGACTCGACCTCATGGCACTTTATTTCACCGTCCTTGGCCTGTTCTGTATGTTCCATTTTTTCAATCTTCTTTTCCAATTTTTTTTATTTTCTCCTCAATGGAAGACATTATTTTATTCTCAACGGAAAAAATTTTATATAGAAGAAATTTCGGAAGACACCGTTTCTTCTAAGGAAGAAATATTAGACTAAAATTTTTTCTCCATAGAAGGCAATTTGCTTTCCAAGTCGGAAGAAATTTCATCTTTTAAAGAAGATATATCGGAAGAGACTTTATCCTTCAAGGAAGAAATTGTATTGTCTAAGGAAGAAATGTCAGAAGAAATTTTCCTTTTTAGGAGAAAATTTCATTTTTATAGAAGAAACATCAGCAGTAATTTAAGTTTTCATAAAAGACATTTCGGTTTTCATATCGAAAGAAATTGAAGAAATTATAGACGAAGTATCATCCGAAAATAGATACGTTCCCGGATCCAAACCTTTACTTTTTATTGCTTCTTTAAACCGCTCTATCAGCTCTATCAGCTCACGATCTTCTAATTCACGACGTAACTCGGTCATTTTTAAATCACACAGTTTTTTAGCCATTTTTTTCCACTATTTATTTACAATTCCACTTCTAACATCAATGTAACGTTTGTTTAATTTATTTATAGTTTATTTATTTATTTACACTTTATTTATAACGTACTAATTAATTTATATAATACTTAGGCACTTTTAACTCACAATTCTTATGTATTTATTACAATTTATTTTTTCTATGCAGCACTTAAATTGAAACTTAACGTCCATCGACAAACTCTCGCTATTTATATAAAGCCAACTTTGTACCAGAACACTCTGGGCGATTCAAAACCTTTTTTTCTGGTAGCTTTCGAAGCATTTCGTTTGTCTTTGTCCTGCGGATCGAAACATAGCCGAAGCGGCGGGTGGAACAGGGTTGGCTTAGGCGTTCTCACAACAATATCAACTTGAAATTTTTAGGAAAAATTAGGCTTTACAATGGAACAAAGCCTACTGATTTTTAAAAAATCTGAATAAAATTGGGAAGGTGAAAGAGGTTAAAAGTCATAAATTAAAAACAAAAAACAATATCAACTTGAATTCTTCCGCAAAAATTAAGTTTTATAGGAGGTGTAACATGATACTAGTTATTTTATTTATTTATTATAGTGTTTTAAGCTCAATTGAATTTGGGAGTGGGTCAGGTTATTAAATAACTTGTATTACCTTAAAAAAGAAGTTGCGCACCACTATATTTAAAACTTACTATACTTGACTATCGATTAATGATAAAAATATAGAAAATCACTAACCATTAAAATAATATATTTAAACAAAGTTTTAGATAAGGCAGTAACAAATTCTAATTCACAGAGATTTACTTAATTCAAATTTAGATGGTTTATTGCATAAAACTTATCTGTTATAACAGGAGGTTGGGGTGTTGGGGTGATTTGCATGGTATATTAGGCCTTCTTCAAAGGGACTTGAACGATATTCTTCGGATAGCACCAAACTCTTAGGTATAAATCTTCATAAACTTAAATCTCCAGAAACTGTTAGATATAACTTGAAATAAACTTCTTGATATAACTCGAAATAAACCTCTTGATATAACTCGTACTAAACTTCTTAGATACAGCTTGAACTAAACCGTCTAGATATAGCCAGGCTAAAAGGAAAAGGTAAAAATATTAAGGAAAGAAATAGGAAATTTGAACAGGAACCAGATAAAATAATTGAACAATTGAAAATTATTAACTGAATAATTTCACAGACTAAAATTAATATGAAAAGGAAAAATCTTATTTAACATATTTAAATATAGTAAAGCATAATATCTTTTCCAAACAAAATAATATATAAAATTATATAAAACGTGTTATTCATGTATTGAGGTTATGTTTAAAATTTTACATTTCATTTAAGAAATTCTTGTACAAAATATATATTTTCAACAATACATCGGTATTAAAGCTTACCTTATAAAATCAGACGGCCAATAAGAATAATAAGACAATTAGTACAGGATGTCCAAGATAATTTAAAATGTAAATCAGCTTGATTCGTTGACAGATATAAATCAAATGAATTAGGAACTTTTGACGCAAGGCATAAACGATAAATGACAATTGAGTAGAGATGTTTGTGTCAAAATAACGAAAACGGTTCCAAGCGTTACAGGGGATGAAGCCTATTGATTCTGAAAAAATATAATTAAATGGGGGATTAAAGGGGATTTATTTACCTGTGAAGAGTATCATACAGAATGTCAAGCATTATATATCTTCTATCAAGTTTCAATTTTTTTCACTAATTATTTTCACTTGTAATAAATAACCATTAAAATAAAATACTTTGTTTAACAATTTATTTGACATTTAAAAATGATAGTATAGTTGACAAAATGGCTATCTATGAAATCACTACTTGTGATGCAGTATATTAACTAAAAAGTAAAATATAATGCATTAACGTTAACCGAAAAATCTGAAAATCAGTCGGCTGAAAAAAATTATCAAATAAAACCAAACTCGAAACCGAAAGTTAATCGGATCTTTCTTTCTAGAGTTATCATATCATTGTAAGTTCATAAGTACGCACAGACAATTAGACGATATTTTTGGTGTTTTCTGACTAATGAAGGCCCTACACGCTCCAATATGGCATGCAGGCTAAAACGCACAGTTCTGATCTAAAGGCAAGATTTAGTCAGTTCAGTTCATTCTTCATCTGCACATTAGACAAATGAGGACAAAAGAAGATATGCCAAATGTGAGTCAAGATTGAGCACTTCACGTTGAGTTATAGACTGAATCGATGAACTGTACAGTTCAAATCTCACAAAAATCGTTGCGTGTAAGGCCTTCTTTAGAGTAGTCAGAAATTAAAAAAAAAGAATTTTTTTCGTCAGTACGTATTTAATACTGAGGCCTCATAGGTAGGGGATCAGTAATTTGAGTTTTTATGTCAAAAAATTATACTTCTTTGGGATACAGGTTACAGGATAAAAGATAGGCTGTCCACGGTAATAGAGGTTTGCTTTCGCGTTTAATATTTAATGTAACAAAAGTAGTAACGAAAGTAGTAACGTAATTGTCAAAGATGGCGTTGTATCGTTATGTTAAAAATTACTTTTGCGTAGGTATAAAACCTCATTTAAATGCCGCTTCAAGTATTTTGCATACCTTGTTTTTTATTTTGATATCTGTTTTTCAATTTCAAATTCTATTTTGAAAACTATTAAAGTTAAAAATATTCTATATTAACGCATAACGTTAAATACCTTATCCCATGGACTAAAAGAAGATCGGTACAGATCATTAAATTTAAGATCTTGGCCATCCATTCACCTGATCAAGATAAAGAGGTCATGACGTAAGAAAAATAATAGGAAACAAGTACCAATTTCTTCTAGAGTCTACTCAAACGAATGAGTTTGAATTCGAGTTAAGTAATGAGTAAAAGCTTTGTAGGAAAGTACTTAGGTCTTAGGGGGTAATTTGCTACTATTTAATTAAGAAATAAAACTTATAAGTATCCGTGAATGTCACTTCAAAATCCGTAAACTGTGACGCAGACAAAAGAAATAAATGTGAGAAATATTTTTTCTCAGACGCTGAATTTACGAAGGACTAAACTTTTTAGTTTGAAAGTTTTTTTATTGATTTTTTTAATTTCATTATATATTTGAAGTGTTATAATGGATATCCATTTAGGGCGTACTTCATCAATATTTTAATTATTTGTCTTATATGCAATGCTTACAAGAATTACACAAAAGTTTGAGTTGAAGAAAGTTATAGGTACTTTAGTACAGCGGCGTAACAACATCATAAAAGGCCTGGGTTCGAGGCTATACCCAAAAGCCCCTACTCGTTTGTTTTTTTTTTTATTTCATACCATATTATATTTTTTTAATAAGCTATACTTGGAAGAGAGACAACAACCTTAATACATCCTTTAATCTTCTGTTTTGCTCGCAAGAAATTTAATATTAACACAGGAAAAAGATTAACCTAATAAAACTGGTTAGGATATATTATGAACAAAAATGTTATAAACCACAAATGATCTTTAGGTAAATATAAGTGTATAATAGTATATTTATACACCAAGGGACCGAAGTGGCGTTTTTTATCCCGGAGAAAGGGCTACAATTCGTTAAAGGATAAACATTTCAGTCCCGTGGTTTATACGAAATTTGATGTAATAATATTAATTATTTATTCACACATAGACCGGGAGCCGAGAGGGTTTTTGCATGTATCATAGGCCTCACGCCGAAGCTTTGGGGGTTGATAGACAACGTTATTCCTCACTTTGAATTCCCGGTATGGCACCCCTAAAGTGTAGCTTTTAGGGTGGGTGGATTTTGCAAAGTGTAATTAATATCCATGCCCATGGATCATAGGCCCCACTTTGATTCTTGTTTTAGGTCTGTTCCAACAACGGTCAGAAACCAGTCTCTGATACCAGGATTCTGCACAATATATAATTTAGCGAACAAAATAATCAACTGCGCAGAATCCTGGTGTCTGTGACTGGTTTTTAATCGTTATTGGAACAGGCCTTTTATGTCATCAAGGAGGTTGCCAAAGTCCGTGAACTCAATATGCCATACCAATATGGCGTCACTTAAGGTCCGCCATACTTACCGAAACGTGTAATTTTTCCACTGTGGACATGGATCATAGGCCCCACGCTGTTGTTTCGTGATCTTTGTTAAAAATGAACTGCAGAACAAAGATTTCAAAACGCCATTCCTCTGGGACGTCACCAAGTGGCCGCCATAATGGGGCAAACATGTCATTTTTTGAAATGAACATGTATAATAGGCCCCACCATGGAAATATGTCTCCTTTGTTAATTTTGATGTCCTGAACAAAGTTCAAATAGCACCATACCGATGCGATGTCGCCAACGTCACATATTAGCTTCCAAAGTTGTTACATTTTTAGAGGTTAAGTTTATTAAAGGCCCCACTGTCATACCGGCATTTTTATGTGTATTTTGAAGAATAAAGCACGAATATATTACTGCCATACCGATGCGATGTCGCTAACGTGCACAATTAATCGTATAATTGGGCGAAAATATGTGCCGTTCTTTGGCAGGTCTTCATGCAATGACCAGATGCGTATAATCCCAGCTTCGTACCGCAAAGGAAAGAAGAAGCCGTTGCAAATTGTTTTACAGAATAAGGAATTCCAAGATGCTTTTATTAACAATATGAAGAAAACTTTTCCGTGCTTGAACGATTTGTGTGCAGGTTTGTTTTTTATTCTTCTATTATATAGAATAACCAACAAGTCACACATCGATTCGTACGAAACGTTATACATTGTTGCAGGTTGTATGGTCAAAACCATATTAACCACGTTAACGAAGTCAGATTGACTCTATTTTTAAAATCGTACAACAATCATTCAACAAGACATTATGAAACTTTGATGCCTCGACTATTTCAGCATGCAAAGCTGAGTTATATCAACAACTATTGCGAGCATCTTACGTTGCCGATATTTAGTGTAACGCCAATTTGAAAGTTCCAACAGTGCACGAAAATGCTACCCATCATGGTTGGGATCTGTCTGACGATGGCTATAATTTCTAGTGGTTTGACGGTGAAGCTATGCCAAACACCATACATGAAATAGTTTTGCAAAATATTGAGACTGAGGAGGGTAACCAAGAGGAACGGGAAACGACACAAACCATCGAGCAAAGTTAATGTAACGTTTGTTTTTATAAGGATGAATGTAAATAATTTTAGACCACTCTCATTTCAGTTTAGGATATATTTTTAGATCCCTTGTAAAAATATTAAATGAAGTTTGAATTTTTATAATTTCAGAGGTAAAATGCGTTATATAATTTTGGACCAGGATATAGAAAGCTTCTCTGTCCTATTGACTTATACATAAGAGGTGTTAAATATATTTATTTCTTGTTTCAAAAATATTATTTCGATTTTGTAATTGAGATTTTAGAGTAAATTGTCTTTTAACATCTAAGAAATAAAGTTGCGTCATATCCATAATTTCAGTTTCTGAGAAAAGCAGATCACTGGGATACCGCCGATGTCTTCCAAGGAGAATTTTTTTGGAGAATCGTTTTTGCGATATATCCAGTGCATTGTTATATGTACGGGATACTCCCCCTCACGCTATTATACCATATTTTAAATGCGACTCAACTAAACTATGATAGGCCATAATATTTTCTTTATAATTTAAAAAGGGGTTAATTTGTTTAAATTTAAATAATATACATCCATTTAAGATGTGGATCTACCATAATTCCCAAGTATTTAATGCTGTTTGTAGGTCTAATGCAGGTTTCTTTATCAATATTTATATTGCAGTTGGGAAGAGATGATTTTAGCGAGCTGAAAGGTAAGTAAACAGTTTTTTAAAGTATATAGAAAGGAGTATGTAGTTAAACCATTTTTTTACGTTTTTAAAATTATTTTCGATTTTCAGCTTTATAAATGAGAACTGTGTCATCCGCAAAACTAATGATTTGACTAGAATCCTCTAACAAATAAATTATTCAGATAGATAGTGAATAGAACTGGACCCAACACCGTGCCCTGAGGAACATTACAAGTTATAACTATTTAATACTTTCTTCGTTTTCTATCTTTACTTTTTGTGTTCGGTCAGTTAAGTAACTTGTGAAAAATTGTTGTGCTATGCCTCGTATATCCATGTCTTCCAACGTTTCTAAAAGAATGGTGTGGTCCACGGTGTCGAAGGCCTTTGCTAGGTCTAGGAATATGCCAATTGTTGGTGTTCCCTTATCTAAGTTGTTATAAATTATGCTTGTAACGTTACTTAAGGCATCTTGTGTTGACTGTGTATTAAAATAACTTACTGTGAAAGAGACCAATTTGATATTTTAAATTGATGTCTATATTTAAACAGTAAATAAAAGATACATACATGTTTATTATTAATAATGTAATCAAAATCATTATTAATCGACAATTATGAAGATTTCTCCAACACCGGGTTAGATTAACCAATAATCATTATGCATTGACAATTTCATAAATAATTTTGAATTTGAATTATTGAATGACTTTTACTTTTCATTAGTACTTAAGTACTTACTTTGTTAGGTAATCACGAAAATCATATTAAAGCTAATCAAAAGGTCAAGATTTATTTAGAAAAACATGGGCTAACAAGCAATTTATTTTGATGGCATATTTACTAAATGATTAATATTATTTAGTGGTAAAATGAAAATGATTCAATTTCTCTTTAATAGCGTGTAGCTGTGTTGTAAGAAACGTAATGTATGTATTGTCTTTTGGAATGTGTAGATAATAAACACAAAAAAGATACTAGGATTTAGAGGTATCTAGATAAAGCTTCTTTTTTCTTGAGGGAGTCTTCCCCCCCTCCCCGCGCTAAATTTTGTTACCTGTAATTGGCTTATTTAATCAGCGTTGCCAAGTTTGACAGCAATAGTTCGGACAAATACACTTATTTATAATTAACACTTATTTATAATTAATTAATAGCCTTGTAAGGGTTTTAAATGTATATTTAAGATTTATTATCTGTAATAATATGGTGAAAACATGCTTTATGTGTAAAAGACCTGTTGAAAATGCTTCTTCAAGATTATATCCTAGGTAAGTACAAACGCAACTTAATTATTAGAGGCGGTGCATTAGGCAATCATCTTTAATTTGCAATTAAACTTTCTTATTTTCGAAAAAGTAAAATTAAGAGGGAATAAACCCCAGCTAAGTTCGTCTTCATCTGTCTCAAAACGATTATAGTAAAAGTGAATTACTTATTATCATAAATAAAGAAAATTTAAACCTGTGACTTTATTTTAATATCACATCTTTGTAAAGTTTATTATTCTTTTATTGTAGGTTTTCTTTTCTTGATATGATACAAAGAAATAGAAGGTTCCAAAATTTAGGAATTCAACAAGTGACCACCTGAATAACTTTTTATGCTAATGAAGATTTTTATTACAGACCTCAGGGAAGAAAAATATTAAAGAAAAATGCAATTTCAATAAATTTCGACGAGAGAGGTATAATAATCAATCCTTTCACTACTTCCTCACCATATTCATCCGCTACTAAAATACTAAAAGAATGTTTAAGGAAAAAGACAAAGCCACATTTTTGTTGACAATTTTTTTTTTAAACTGTAATTTAATCAACTAATTTTGTGTATTGTTTCAATTTTTATATTATGTACTTAATTAATTTTAGATTTAAACAAAATTAACCTCAAAGATATGCTGATGATATGGAGTGTCCCAAAAAAGCAGAAAGGTTACAAAATTCTTAAGAAAACTATTCAGAGCCAGAAACATAAAACAGTTAAGGTACCATTTCGGTAGCCGCGTCAGGAGACAGGAGACCACTGAGGAGACCAGTAGGACGACAGATGCATAAATATTACGCTCCATACATTTCGGAAGCTTTAAGAAGTGTCGCACGACACTTGCAAATAACCCCATTCGAGGGAACATTCAGCGTTGCCAGACGTAGATCCAGTGTTTTTGTATCATATAATTGTATGTATTTTAGATGTGAAGCGACACTTCTACCTTTAGTCTTCGTGTCCGAAATATAAAGATATAGGTATAAATATTTGGATATTATAAGTGATTTTTTATTCTATAAATACAACGTAATTTAATTCTAAATCAATAATGAACTATATTATGTAGTAACAAACTAAACAAGAATATCACATTATTCATGTAATTTTTATTTACTAAAAAACGTCCCAAAAAACAATGAATGTACATTATTTGAGTTTATATCGCTATGCTAAAACAATACTAGAACAACTTAAATAATGTGGATTTTGACTAGTTTGAGTTATCCTGAACATTACTATCTAAAAAATGTCTTTCTGTTGCTATAGTCAGGTATAAAAACATTCATTTATTTGAGCACAGTTGCAATATACATGATAATTAGTTTTTAAGTTAATACCTAGTAGGACATCCTAAAATGTCTTTTTCCGTTTGATGTAAGATCCATTTTATTATACATTATATATCAATTATACATTTTTGTTAGTGAAATAGGATATATTAAGATGGTCTACTGTTTTCTCTTATTATCTAAAAAGTATAGAACAATACAAAGACTGTTTTAATAAAAAAGAGATATACCTTTAATTAAACACACAATTAGTCAATTCAATTATACGATAAGCAGAAATCCAGAAAACTTCTAGAAATGAGTTTTTACTAGAACAAGGACATTTTACAAAATAATTATTAAAGAAAAGTCGGCACCTAATAACATTGACGATAGGTTTTTATAATATATATTATACAAATCACACAAACGAACTACACAAAATTACATTATTAATAATTTAAGCAATAGAAAAATTAAGTTGAATGATGACATTAAAAGTTGATTTTCTCGAAATTACTTTTTTTAAATTGTCCCAGTACCTACATACTGTTTTAGCACAATGATATATGAATGTGCATTGCGTGATATCTTATATTTTAGGAATAAAATAATATTTTTTGCAAGTTTCTATTATCAACGATTCCAAGAACTTTTGAAAATATTATTAATACGGCCTTCATAAATACATATAATTCTTAATCAAGAGCTTTTGATCTAACATTCAATTTTTATTCTCCAAAAGGTTGCATCTACCTAAGAAGAAAGTTTAACAGAACTCTTTCCAGACCCAAAATATCAAAATGTTACCAACCAGTTGATGGTTCTTTTACTTTCCATAGAGTAAAATTCTCCTCGAAAGTACTAAAAGAAAAGTGGCAGAGGCAACCGAAGAAGGCAAAAAAGTCTTTTGCCAAACAAAAACAAGAAATTTGTTTAAGAACCTAATTATTGTTTGAAGATTTACCATTAATAATGTTTGATAACGTTTTAAGATTATGAAGTTCTAAATGTATTTTCCTCTTGATAACCTATGTTTAAATTTTTATTGGGACAAAAAATAAATTATAATTTTCACTTTAACTATAAAAACCCTCATAATATTAAAAATTAGGAAAACGTCAGATTAGTTATGTTCAGGGATCATGAACTCTTTAAACATGTATCTACTTAAAATGTGTTACTTTTATGTTATTAACTTTCTATTTGTACATGTATTAATTTATTTCATTTTATCTCTTTGTTTTATTTTCAAATTGATTTTGATATTATTCTTATCTATTTCTATTTTTTTTATATTCACATATATGTTTTTTCATTGAACCAAACGTTTATTAGCTTATTAAATATAATGAATTCACGTTGTTTTATTGTATGCTTGTATGAATGATTACTTTTATTTCGTTTTGAAAATGAATTTCGAAGATAAAGCCGAAACGGTGAGTTAGAATAAAAAAATAGACGAAAATGACGATATTTACTGGAGCTTTCAGCTACACTTTCTTTTTTCTAGCCTACCTACACCTGAGACAGCAAGATTCGTCTTCCCTCCATCCTTACATTCTCAAGATTTACAGAGAAAACGCCGAATCCTCTTTCACATATCCGGGTCTTCTTTGATACATTATCAGCCTTATTTGTAATCCCTTATTTTTGTTTAGTTTGCACCGTTCTTTTATTTTTCCTTTTCCACAGCTTTAATTCTACAATAAATGCTACAATATGGATCCATTTTTGTGATTTATACTATTTAATTATAATCGTAAGTGACCAACCTATAATTATGTTGTTCCTGTTATAATAATTAAGGATTATTGTATTACAGGCCTGAAGATGTCCCTGTGAGGCTGAAACTAGTCTCCTGTATTTATTTATAATAAAACTGATGTATTGGTTTCAAGGTTTTATTCTTTAATTGAAAACATTAGACCTTTACAGAAATTTTGTTTTATTTCCTGCATCAGACACACACACATATAAGACGGTATACATTTTAAAAATAGTAAAATTAGCGAATTTTTTTAGTTTTTTAATCGACTTCAAAAAAGGAGGAGGTTCTCAATTCGTCGCGATATTTTTTTCCCCCTCTCTTAGTGGTCATGTCACAGAATAACCACTATTCTGTGGTCATGTCATAGTTGTCAAAGAGCTGTCAGAACTTTGTTCAAATTTAAATATTTCGACGTTATTTCTATCTTATTAAGTGTTTTTTTTTTTGATTAATTTGTATAAAAATCATGAGTAAGTGTGCCAAAATAATTGTAAAAGCTCTTCAGTGAAAGAGCGTAAGAAAATATCTAATTTAAGTTTTCATAAGTAAGTATAAGGAGTGTACTTAGAATTTTTTTTAGAATGCTTAACTTTTTTTATTACAGGTTTCCAAAAGACCCACCATATCTCAAAACTTGGTCTAAATTTGTTGGAAAAGACCAATTTGGGCCTAAATCGAATAGCATGTTGTGCTCTATTCACTTCAAGAAAGAATTTTTTGATAAGAGTGAGTTTAGGGTCAGATTGAAAAAGAATGCTGTTCCGACAATAAATGAATGTTCAGTTAGTATACACTTTATTTACAATAAAACTAAATAACTAACTTAATAAAGAACATTGGCTTGACTGACTTGACTAACTATTTAGCGAAACCGTCGCAACTGCCTTAGATTTTTGTGCGAACGTTCTACATATTGAAGATTTTAAAAATGCTTGGGCGACAATTAATTTTATTAGAAAAATGAATATTCTGTTTGACATCCTGAATTCACGAAATCGTTTGCAATTCAATTATAAGAAACCTCTATCTGAAAATAATTACAATATTACATGTATTTTTCTTGACTCTGTCGATAAATATATTAGTTCTTTAAGAACACATGCTGATACTTCTATTAGAAACTGATAGATCCACTGGCTTTCTAGGTTTAAAAATATGCATTGCAAGCCTAAAATTACTATACAATAATTTAATTGTCGGAAATAAGTTTTTAAAATTTTTGCCTTTGTACAAAATTTCACAAGACAATTTAGAATTATTTTTTTGTTCAATACGGTCTCATGGAGGTTTTAACAATAATCCTACAGTCAGGCAATTTCAGTCTGCATATAAAAAAATTTTAGTTCATGTTGAATTAAGAGATAGTTTCCGTGGAAATTGTATTCCTTTGGAGGAATTAACTATTTGAAAGTGCAATATAACAAGCCAGTTAAATGTTACTTCAAAGGAATATGCAATGTCTGATAATATTGACGATTTTGAGAAAGTGAATGTTATTGAAAATGATCATGATTATTTACCTGATCCAGTCTCCTCCTTTTCTAAATATATAGTCACATTTCTGGATACGTTGTTTATTATTTAAAAAAGAAAATCATTTGTGAACATTGTCTAGATGCTTTAATAAGTAAAACTAGAGATTTGTTTCTATTTTCATTCATTGATATAAAGAATAAAAATGGTTTGCAATTTCCATCGGAAGATCCTACAATTTTACCGACAACATTTTTCATGACCACGGCTCCCTCTGAAAATTTAGTTAGGAGCCTTCCTTGGTGAAGAGGACCATACCCCAGGCTATACCACAGACCATACCACATACAATACCACAGACCATACCACATACCATACTATAGACCATACTACAGACCATACGGTGGCGCAGGTATCTACGGCGTCGCATTCATGCGAGCCAATTTTCTGGTAAACGAGACACGGTTTCGGATCCTACAGAAGACTATGTGAATTTATTTGCATGATTCTCTATAGGATTTGATGGATGCCGTATTAGCAGAAATTTAATTTCTGCTGATATGACATCCAGATTATTAAAAATCACCATGCATTACCGTTTTCGATGATGGTGGGTCAAATGGCACCATCAATCATCTTTAAGTCGCCCCGGAGCGCCACGGCAAATAATATTAATAACCGCCCCTTTCCACGGACAAGCTCAGCTTTTGGGGTTAAAATTCACTCGTAAGGGGTTGAATTAGGGAGAGTATTATTATTATATTATTATTATTATACCTTATACTATTAAATACTTAAATCTTCCCTTAACCTTTTTTTAATTTCTAATTAAATATTTATTTTATACAATATAATATATAAATAAATATAACATGCCCCATAACTATTCAAGACAATTTTTTAATTAAAATGCATTCAGTTAAATTTTTATCAATAGTTACGGTAATGTTGCTTTATCTACAAATTTAATACCAATCAACAGTAAAAGAAGAAAATAAAACGACAATAACAATGAACATTAAAAATTAAGAACAAAAAAAAATAAAATAACAAACCATTTATTTTAACACTGAATCAAAAACAAGTTTGTAAATATTGCTTACCATTGCATTAGTGCAAAACAGTGCAAGATTTGTATTTTCCTTAAATGTTCGTTTCTAACTTTTTAGTTATCCTTTAAATGACGACCGCATATTTAATATAATGTATAAATTGCATCACTACTAATATCCGTGGTATTGAAAAATATATCTAGATTAATTAAAACCCAATGCATCGTCAACGGCAACAGCCATATTAAATTATCTGACATAACAAGTAACAACGTGCTCTGAAAATGTTGTTTCAATACGAGTGCCATCCCGTTAATTGAAGTGGGATTAAATTACTTTCCTCATGTTTTTTTTATTTGAGTTACCAGTCCCTGATATACTCAGTGCAAACTGATGGAACAAAAATTGGAACCGTAATTTTGCAGGGCCTTAAAGAAGTAACAAAGTATTGGAGAAAAAACTAATATAGAGCATTCAATATAGAGATGACGTCAGTGACAGTCATTGGTACCACACACACTAATAAAAATAATTAAATTTTATTTTGCAAATAAATGAATAAATTTAGACGCATGGGGGTTCATTTTAATAAAATTGTATATTAAAAATGTTTTTTTTATCATATCACAGTAGTAAATGTACTGTAGGCAGATTATTAACGGAATACTTTCTAGTGAATTTCATAATAAAAGTTGGCATCAAATGTGTCAGCTTTCAATTTTAATACATTGTTGTCAATTGTTATTTGTTTTGTATTATTTTGCATCGATCGATTTCTTTTCAACAAATTATTTGTATTTTAGATTAAATTATTAACAAACTGTTCTTTTCAGAACAAATTTATTAGGAATGTAATAGTGGTGTTCGTTTATTGTGTATTTTTTCATTGAAAAATGTCAAAACAATTAAATAGTCGCTGCAAGGAACTAGTGGCTTCTCTAATAAATTATTTTGAGAAAGAACGTGATAATAATGGGCCTTTGTTACACAAAAAGATTGTATAGACATGTGGTCAGAAGCACTCCGAACCATTACCCCACAAATGTGGGCAAACAGTGTAAGACACACTGAAAAAGAAATTTTTAAATGGTGTGAAAGAGAGCATATACTGGACCGATTGGAAATTGTTCCCATTATTATAACACCAAATAGAGATGATTCTGATTTTAGTTCTGATTATTCTGACTGATTTTAGCTTAAATATTATTTAAGTTTTAAAATGTCATGTGTTGTTAATTTTATTACCTAACTGTTCTAATTATTATTGTTATTTCTTTTAAATATGGATGTTTATAAACTAACTGAACATAATTATTTTTTATTGTAAATTAAATCAAGCCTAAATAAAATTTGTCTGTTTTTTCATCCTTAATCTAACCTTTTTTTGTCATTTTAAACTTCTTGTGCAAAAATTATTACTCCTAAATTCAGTGTTTTTCTAAAACTTCAATTTAAACATTATTAATGACCTTCATTGGCTTTTATATAGAATTCATTATACATTTAAAATTAATTGTTCCTAATAACATAGCCAAAAAAACATAACCTCATAGTTTTAAAAATTCCTACATTCTTAGACTATTTTGAAGATTGGGCAACACTGCAAGGCTATGACTTCACAACTGATTGATGACGTGTATCGGTTTTTATATTGAATGCTCTATACTATTTTTACCCTAGGTATTTACTTCCCCTAGTTTTATCTGCATTGAAACGAGTGTGTAAATAAATAAACAATGCTTATCAACACCCTCGTCTTTATGCATCGCGATTATTATTGATCAAACTTTAGTATTAGTACAGTAAAATATGTAATGTAAAACAACCAAAATGAAAACTATTCATTAGTTTATTATCCATTCTCTTTCTATTTAAGACATATCAAAATAACACATTGTACCTCTGTAGGTATATTTGTTTTATGTTATTTGATGGTTATTTTACGTAGCACAGTGAATTTATAATAATTTAGTTACCATTGTTGTCAGTAAAAAAATCAAGCCGCCTCGCTTTTAAATAAGAAATGAATGGATAATAATTTAATAAGAAGAATGTGTTTCTTTCTTTGACTATGCATAGGATAGGATCGCCAGGCTTTTCACGTAGAAGCGAGGTGTAGCATACTAAAATGTAAATATACTTCAAACGATATATTTTTTGCAAGATTCACTCTATTACAAAAAATGATGTTTATATATAATATGCAAAGTGAATAATTACTACTGGGAAATAAAGTAAGCTGCAGTGACACTCGAGCATAATGCTCGAAGCAGTGACATCTCTGGTCCAGGTCGAAAATAAGTGGCGGCTGGAAAGTTCCACCATGGGACTTAGCCGATTAGCGTTAACCATCGATGACGTAGAATGATTGACAACGAATAAGTGAGTAGTCTTCATATAAGTGAGTAAATTCATGAATGTGAAAGTAGTAGGACCTTTTAAGGTACAATAAACCGCAGGCTGCATTGCCGCCACGCTACAAACGGATTATGGTGGGGGTCCAGGAGGTGTATATTGTTTGGATCAAAATATGAGATTTAGACCAAACATGCTTCAATAAAATAAAGAGCAAACAGCAAAAACGATGAAAGTCATTACTTCTAAAAATGAGTTAAATACACGACAAAATAGCTGAGAGTCTTTAGTATATGCTGAACTGGTTTACTTAGTAATAATTTATTACTATTATTCTCAGCTATTATTTACAAAGTAATAATTTATTACTATTAATAAAGCTAATCGTCACGGAGTTACTTGAAAAACAAAAAAATGGTGTATACAGCAAAAACGATCATTCTCACAGGAAAACACCAGCAAAAACGTGTGTGAAAAAGAAAGAAACAATGATATGACGTTTTTCACATACGAGGTGTGACAATTAAGTAATGAGACCGAATTTATTGCCGTGCTTGTAGTAAACCTGCGACCTTGAAACTCCCTTTCCCCTTCCCCGAGATCCTTTCCCTTTCCCTTAATATTTTTACCATCTCTCTAGTTTGTTTAGTTCGCCGGCTATGTCGTGTTTAGTAGATGGGTGCTGGTGGTGCTCGTCACGAAAATGGAAAAGAAAAATCTAGAGAAAGGCGCCGCGATAAAATTTTGCGCCAGATTGGGCGAAACAGCTTCGGAAACGTACACTAAAATCGTAAAAGTGTATGGTAATAGTGCCTTAAGTCGTGCCCAGGTGTTTCAAAGGCATAAAGACTTTAAGGAGGGAGGAAAAGCGTTGAAGACCGCGGAGCGAGAGACCAGTCGAGGTGCGGACTGACCTTTTTTGGTAGACGTGGAATTGTCCATAAAGAATGTGTTCCACCGGAACAAACCGTAAATCAAGTCTACTACCTCGAAGTACTCGAAAGATTGCGAAAACGAGTCAACAGGGTGTGCCCAGACATCGCAAACAACTGGATCCTTCATCAAGACAACGCGCCGTGCCACACTGCCCACAGCGTGTCCCAATATTTGGCCTCTAAAGGGATCACTGTGTTTCCACAGCCACCTTATTCACCTGATATGTCATCCTGTGACTTTTTTCTGTTCCCTGGAGCAAAATCGATGGTCAAACCCATTTTAAGTCGGTTACGGACATCAAAAAGACCGTGACGAGGGTACTCGCAGACATCCCAGTCGAAGCGTTCCAGAAATATTGCGAAGCATGGAAAATGCGCTGGAAACGTTGTATAGCTGCCCATGGGGTCTACTTTGAAGGGGATGGCAGAGTTGTAGAATAATTTTTAAATATACGGATTTTATGAAAACAGTCTCATTACTTAATTGACACACCTCGTATTATCCAATAAAATGTTGCACAAATAGGCTACTATATAATTAATTTTCCTTATTACCTCTCCTCTGTTTGAACCACTGATTTTGAACTCAACTTTACTGAGTGTTGCCATATTTAGTAAATTATTACATATGCTTGAGAACAATCAAATTTTATAAATTTACACCTTTGTGCTAAAGTCTTTTTATACAAGTACATAGTCTATTAATTATTTTATAAAATGCTTATCATAAAATAATCTTTTTTTCAATCTTTTCCCCTGTGAGTAAAGTTGGTTTACTTGACAGATTAACAAACACTGGATGTATAATTTAATCAGCAAGTAGTTAACGTATGTCCCAATAGTTTTGGCACAAAATAGTTAACCCTATATTTTTGTAATAAGTCACTTTATTTAAACCTTTATTATTTGATATAATTAACGACTTAGTAACTGACAAAATTATGAACTTAAACCAAATGAAGGGGTCCGTGCTCCTCAACTCAATTTTCTGCGAACGTTGCTTATTAGGTCCTGGACGGCTACAACATCTATTTCGCATATTTTTCTAAAAATTCTTCGCCGTAGTTGTTTCTCATTTTGGGCTTGCCACTTTTCATCATACAATCTGCGAGATAAAAGTGTCCAAAAATCTTCAATTGGGCGGGCCTGAGGTAAATTAGGGAGTGTTGTCTTCTTTTGGTACAAAAGGTATGTTATTTTGGTAAAGCCAATTTTGAGTTGTTCTTGCATAATGGCATGGCGCTAAGTCGGGCCAAAACATTATATCGTGTCCATCGTGATGTTGGCGTAAAAAATCAACTAATTTAGTGAGGCAGTTGTTAATATACCTTTCGGGCTGTTATAAGCCGACACTCGAACTGCGAATATAACTATTGAAATGTTATAAAGAGTTTCTAGACACTTTGAAACACACTATACATAACAATTTTGGGTCCGCACTTAAAAATTTTTTTTTACCTTAAAATCCTTAAAATTTGTTGTCGGGTCTCCATCATAAAACAAATGTGAAATAAACCACTTTCACTGATTTATTGTTGTAGAAACGGCTAAATATCAATATTAGACCATTCATAGAGCAATAAACGGTACCAAATTTTTTCATAAACGATCAAATTTTCTTATTTTTCATTTTTAGTTTGTTAGAAAAACAAAGACACAGTAAATTGTTTTCAATGACAATTGACGTGTCTAGTTTCTATAAATGCGGTGTTGCCTAATCGAGTAAGAAAACATATGTCAGGAAATAATTCGGATAATGAAAGTTGGCTGAAAAATTACATAGTGTCTGACCAGCAGGTAAATTTGGATCTCTAAGTAAACACATTTGTAGTAATCACAGAAAACTGTTTTTTATTTCATTTCATGATGAGTGTACGTTAATTACGGCATGTCGGTACATATGTAATATTTGTAAAAAATACTTTTTTTTTCAATTTGAACTGTGTCCAGGCCGTTGGAGTCCTACAAAAATTCGTTGCTTCATCTACTTAGTGTATATGTTCTTATTATTAGATGCCCATGATAAATATACGTTAGTTAAAAGTTGGGATCGAGGTTCACTGGCCAGACGCTAATGAGGGTTAGTTAGGTTAGGTTTTTTTTCAATTTGAGCTGTGTCCAGGTCGTTGGAGTCTATGCCGGTAGGCGTAGCCAGGTATAGTTCAAAAATTTTCTGGTGGCGGCGCCACCCTACAAGAAGTCGTTGCTTCTTTTCCTTATTGTATATTTTCATATTATTATATGCCCACGATACAAGACACGTTCGTTAAAAGTTGGGATCGAGGTTCACTGGCCACTAATGAGGGTTGGTTAGGTTAGGTTTTTTCAATTTAAGCTGTGTCCAGGCCATTAGAGTCTATGCCGGTCGGCGTATGGTTGAAAAAAGAGTGTAAAATATTTTTCATCGTCTTTAATAATGACTCTTTCATTTGCAAAATGTATCCGCCTTAGAGGGAAAGCTCACTCACGCGGCATGTCGCGCGCGTCCTGCCGCATGCGATTTTTTAGGTGTGATTTTTAACAGACGATAAGCAGCGACACAGACGTTCAGTATCAAAATAGAGGTGGAAGAAGTAGTAAAGGTGTTGTTTTATTCTGTTTGTCGGCGGAAAAAATTGAAACGACGTAGGTACTGGGTTCATCCATTATTTATAGACCCTTATGTAAAAGGCTCATTTAATTTATTACATAAGGATTTACGTCAACACGAATATAAGTTCTTCAAATATTTCAGAATGGGAGTAGTGTCTTTTGACGAACTGCTAGCGCAGATTCCCGAACAAATATTTTTTTTGCTATTTTATTTCAATTAACTGTTCGATATTTCAGGTCGGTCTTGAATATCGGATATAAATTCTATATCATTACAACTGTCGGACATTTTTTCACTGGAACTGTCAAAAGTTAACAGGAAATTCCAACTCTCAACTGGCGTTTTGCACGCGACTTGACGTTTGTATAAGTGATGGTGCATATGAATCATTGATCTGGCAACGTAAGGATACGTCATATGTAAATATTTTTGATATACAAAATTGGGACCGGTAGGCGTGGCTTTTGCACTCACTAAAATGGCGGGAGAGCAGAACCGGATTTACAAGTTTTTATTGTACTATTTCTGGTTAAGTATCATTATTTGAACTATAAAAAATGAATTTCCTTTATTATAGATAAAAACTTACACATTGACTTAAAAGGTGTTGGAAGGCCAAGGTACAAAAGAAGGGGGCCTAAAGAATTAAATATACCCGGTTTTCAGCCGAGAGGTGCTGAATAAAGTAAATGAAAGAAATAAAATATAACTGATTTAATTATCACTCAAGTGTGACTATTAAGTGCTGGAGAATATATTATTTGCAAAATTGCAACTAATCAATGACCATGATATAACTAACTTGGGGCCGATTCCACCATTTTAATCTTCAATTAGTTTGTTTAAACTTTGTGGAAATAATCCTAAAGCGTTAAAATCATTCACAGAAAAAATAAATAGCATATTTTTGGTTCACATAAGCGACAAAAATAAAGCGAATTCGATTTATTGGATCAGTCGTAACACTTTTTCACTAGGGCACATACGTAGCACAGAACACTTACTCTATACGTAGCCCAATGCTTTCTGTTTCTATCTTTAAATCGGAAAGTACAAGGTCGCAAATGTCAAGTAATCTAACCTTACTTTAATTAACAGCTTCCTCGAAATTAAGAACAAATGTTCATTCACTAAAAGTTCGATAATCCGATATGAAACTTAATGCAAGGCTCGAGGAAAATGGCTAATAAATCTCTGTGTAGGTAGATGCACTATTCAGGAAATCAAAATGTGGCTTAATTTTACTTGGTCTTGGTACTCTTGTAGATTTAGACTGAAAGATGTGTATCTTCATGCAAGACATTCAGTAAATCAGCGAAGCCACAACCAGCGGTGTGCAGGTAGGTACAGGTGCACTTCTAACAAATGTAAAATATGAAGTGATCTTACTTGAGACTTATAGATCCAGTGAGGATAATATGGTGGTTGGTTTAAACTGGGCTTCTCACCATCTGCAGAGATTATGACTACTTATGTAAAGGCCTACCATAGTAACAACATCACCACAAGAGTGTCTGTCCAATTTAATTGGTCTATGCACAATAATCATGCATGTATGATTGAAAGTCAGACAAAGAATGTGAAGATAAAGTTAAAGTCTCAATCATAGTTAAAGTCACAGATGAAGTTAAAAATAAGAGTTAAAATTGTAGGCTGGTGATAAAGGGAGGCCAACATCTAGGTAATAAATGTTTGTCGAGTTAGGAAAAGTATCATCTGCTGTAAGCGCTTTTCTTAACAACTAAAAACAAGAATATTTCATAATACACAATTTCTTCGCTAGGCAAAATAAGAAATAAATTTGTGAGAGTACTTTCCAATTGTTTTTCAAAAGCTCTAAGAACAAAATTGATGAAAATGGCCTAAGCCAAGTTCAAATTCTAAAACTTGAATATTAAAGATAAGTAACTTACTGTAAAATAAGTAAAACCTCATTGTTGATTAAATGGTTGAATAATTCGTTACCTGTAGGTAAAATAGTGACCAAAGTTTAACAGAAAAAGCCACTAGAAAAGGTGAACAAAACAGAATGGGGCATATAAAAGTCAAGCAAATATTGTAAATGCAAATAATGTGTGCTGTGATTAAATAAAAGTGTACAAAGAATAAAGTTTTAATATTTTCTTATCCATATCTATGAGTGATATCTGAAACACATTATAGGCAATTAAAAAGATCTATTAATATTGTTCTAAATTAACTATAATAAAACAAATAATACTCATGCATACACAAAACATGAAGCTCTACTTTTCAATCAGCTGTAGAACTAATATAAATAAAACTGGTGGAAGCAGCAAATGTAGGTTATATTTAAATAGAAATAAGAAAATAAAATGTCTATAAAGTTGATAAACGACATGGCGTACAATTAATGTACTTTTCAAGAAAATGCTTGGAACATATACAGCTGAATTTAGAAGGTTCCCAATTATGCCTGTTGACAAAATATCCACGCGCTACGTTGTTCAGGATTTTCTGGAAATCTATAAATATGATTTCATATGAAAAAGTATTATTCCAATATAGGTAGGCCCAAAAGTTGATAGATGATATTTTTTTGCATTTTTAAAAGCATACTTTTACACATTTTATACAAACATGTCATAATACTGTCCTGTATAATATTTATAATTTTGATACTAACCTAAGAAACGTTATTCCAGTCGATTTTTTACAAAAACGACTATCGCTAGACCAGGAACATATAACACAACAAGGCATTATAAACTTTATAAGTTTGTAACACTCAAAATTTGCTCAAATACAAATTAAATTCAAATTTATTAACACAAATGACACTAAAATATAACCTATAAAATTTGACAATTTGCACTCACAGTAATGGCGGACCGGTGCCACTTTCCGATTACGCATGTCGTATCCCTAGGTTGCCAGATCAATGATATGAATCCATGATAACGCTGGCCGCGTGCGGCAGGAAAATCGCGGGCTTGTCATTTCTAATTTTTAGCCGCGTGCGACCACGCGACAGAACCGCGTTAATGGGCTTTGAGTCATTTAAAAACATCTAAAGTATTGCCACGCGCGATGCCTCACGATCAGTCGCGCGCGACGTGTCGCATGTGTGGGCTTTCCCTCTAAGTTGACGACAGCATCTTGGTATCCGTGCTGTTTTGGGGTATATTTAGGACACTTGCGTCTTTTTCGATATTTCTGACCATTTCTTGCTAATTCTTGAGATACTGTACTCTTTGAACAACCAAATTGACGTGCTAATTTTCTTATGGAAACCCCTACTCTGTCTTTTGCTCTTCTTACCAATCTTCCACTTTTCCACTTTTTGGGAGATTTAGACAAGGTATTCCTTCTTCACATTCGGCAATAGCACGATAAATACTTCTGCGTGAAATATTTTGGTTTTGAAAAATGCGAACTGTTTCAGCCTTAGGAATACGTCCAACCAAATTATAAATACTTTTTCTTATAAGACATTTTAAGGCAACTGACATTAAAAACGATTTGTCTAACAAATGTCAAAAAGAATAAACAATTTTTTGACTCCTAATTTTTGTGCCAAACCTATTGGGACCAATGACATATGTCATTGATTGGGACATACGTTACTCTCATTTTATTCAAAGGTGAAAAGACGACCCTAATTAACAGAAGTTTTGAGTACTAAAAAGTCTAAATATATTGAAGTACAAAAAATTCGATCCATTCCTATATTCTAGCGTAGAAAAAAATGTTTTTGCAGATGTCAGTTTTAGATCTGGTTTAAATGTAAGAGGGAATATAAGATGTAAATAATTATTGTACTTATACAAGGGTTTCTTTAAATTTATATACCTGTACCATATAACGAGTTTTAAGTTTTAAAAGTATGATAAAGCTGTGTTTATAAAAAACGGCCATAAATAGTGACTCTTTAGAAATGTTAATAAATCCGGAAAATGTAATTTTTTATGACAGTCGCCTAAAAAATACATTTGTTCTGTTCCCCCCCCCCCAAAAAAAAGCAAGATGATCTAAAATAGTGACCAAATAAAGATTTCAGAAATCAAAATAGTAGGATTCGAAAAATTCGAAGCAAGTCCATTACATGTAAAAAGTCAAAATCAGTCAAAATAAAAACTTGCCACCAATGAAGAGGGTTTACAATTCAAAAATCATTATTTTTGGAAGATTTTCATATTTTCATATTATTACAAAATATTATGTACTCTTTTATAATTCCTAATTTCGAACAATATTTTTACCTACTAGTATTATTGCCATTTTTTTTTTATTGAATAAAATACAAATTTCCTTACTTTAATTTGTTACTAAAAACTTAAATTAATACTATTACAAAGATACTAACTCGGCATATAAAACCGACAACTGTCAATAAAAGTCTGACCACTATGACATCAAAGGAACCAACCCAAGCTGTTACTACCGGAGTGGAAGATTTTATTAAAATTTTTGACACTTTTACTGCACTATAATTTATATACCAATTTGTTTGTATGTGATGTCACTAATGTCAGTATCATTTCTGGTAGTCAGTTCTTACTGACGTGCTACATGATTATTTTGGCAGTGATGTTTAAAGTTTTTAAAGAATAGATATTATTTTCATCAATTAAAAAAAAAGTTAAAACATGGCGGCTATAAACTACCCTAGTATACACCCAGGACAATACCCTTATGTAAGTTGTTAAAAAATTAACTAAACCCTTTAGCAGAAGCATTCTATTAAAAATTAATTCTAATTGTAGGAACGTAAAAATTTATTGAAATTTAATTTAATAAGCTTGAATTTTTAAAAGTAATACATTATTACAATTTAAATCAGCACTACATAAAAATATAATTTCATACTAAAAAATACCAAAATTCTTTGTGGCACCTCCTGTATACCAATTTGTTAAGCTAAGTTGAAACTAATAAATTGGAAAGTAGTAATCAACCGATGGCCAAAATATGTAAATTAAAAATTTTGATTTTTAGAGCCAAAATTCATCAAAATTCGAAATTAGTGGTTGTACGAATGTGGTATATAGAAAGGCATATTACTGAATAAAGTGTTAGTGGATTACCTTTTACATTTAGGGATAACGTTTAAAGAAACTGACAAAAAATCATCGGTCCCCTTCTAGTGTTTGTTCATTTTTTAGAGTTCCCTAATCGAACGTTAACCAACTGGACACTATTACCAAGCCTCCGCTGTCCGTCTGTCTATCAGCGGGATGTATCTCATGATCCGTAATAGGTAGACAGTTGAAATTTTCACAGAATGTGTATTTGTGTTGCCGCTATAACTATAAAAATAAATTAAAAATAAAGCCCGCCCCCCTCTACTAAAAACGTGTTTTTTGTGTTTTTTTGTGCTCGATCTTATTAAAGTATTTAAAAAGTACCTACATAGTATTAAATCTTATACGATGGTGTGCATAATAAGATAATAGAGTCAGTGAGTACTTTAATTAATAGCTTAGCCATACAATGCACGGACCTTAAAAATAGAGTGGCTTTTACATTGTTTTTGAGAGTACTGAACAAAAATTTGTATTTTGCCATATTTAATTTTTCTGGAAAAGTTATAAAAAAAAAAATAGTAACCGAGGCAAAGACAGGCAGCTTTTTATTTTCCGAATGTCGAATGATTGAAACATGCTGTGCTGTGCTCTCTACAAATGGCTAGTTATTCATGGTTAACTTGGGAGTAATATATATTATTTTATATCCATCGTCTCAGAAAAGGAAGCTGCATTTTTACATTATTGTTTCAATTAAAATGCACTATTCTAAACGTTGATAAATTGCATTCTTTGGTAATTATTTACGAATCAAGTCGCAAAAACAGCTATTTATTCTCTTATCTACAAGGAACAAAAAATAAAGTAGTCTGCCTTTCACGAACTGGATTTATAGTAAGTGGGCTTATATTAATTAAATAGAGATGCCGAAAGATGATATTTATGCAATGTTTGAAAAGATCACAACACAAAATGACAGTTTAAAAAAGCAAATAGAAAATTTAAATAACGAATTGAAAACTTTTAAATCGGTTATTCACGAAAAATTTGATCATTTGGAGACGAACATTGAAAATTTAACGAAGGAGAATGAACAAATCAAAACCAGACTGTTACTAAATGAAAGACGAAGTAAAAAATATAATTTGATTATTTATAATCTAGCAGGTAAAAATATTCTGGAGACTGTTATAGAGTTATTTAATCAAAAACTGGTTGTTAGCTGTGTGGAGAATGACATTCGAGATACTTACAGATTAAATTCTGGAGATACGCCAGATAAACCTAAGCCAATCATAATTGAATTCACCAACAGCCGCATAAAAAGTAAAATCCTATCTCACACAAAAAATTTAAAAGGTACCGGAATATACATTTCTCTTGACTATACAAGCGAAGATTACCAGAAGAAGAAGCTGCTATTTCATCATTAGAAGTTGGCACGTCAACAAGGTCGGACTGCCTCTATTAGAGGCAATTCTCTTATAATTGATGGAACACCTTACGATGTAGAATAACTACAAGATGATCTTACTAGACTTCCACGCAGCGATAGTACTTCCTCAAATTCTAGCATCTCGAAGACAAAAACCCACGACCTTGATATAGAAAAAACACAAAAAAAGACTCAAATTGTTTACAGAGGGCTAAGATCACAAAAATAAATAACCTATTTATATTAAATAAGTATCCAAAGAATTTGTAATTTTTTTTTATTTTGTTGCTTCGGCTCATGTACTATATTTATTATTTCAAATAAACTAGTCGGTATCGTACACTTTTAGCTACCTATTTCGTTGTTTTTAAATATTAATTATTATTTTATATGATTTTGTCCTGTGCAAACAAAATCATTCATAACAATTAGGATTTTGAAAATTTTACAGTTAATCAATCTGGAAACATTTTTTTTTTATTTTTATTTTTTTTTTTTTTTGGGTGTGTGTATACATATAATATATTAGTCCAATTTTAATTTTTTATTATTCAATAATTCATTTTTGACGACATGTTTGTCTCCATAGGACATATTAATATATGTTCTCTTGTACCGAAAATTAATGATGTTGAACATATTATACATAATAAAAACTACCTTATCTTTGCAATCACAGAAACTTGGTTGAATCCAGGTATTGACAGTAGACTGTTAAAAATCGATGGCTATAACATTGTACGTAATGATAGAATAAGAAATAGGGGAGGAGGTGTAGCTTTATTTGTTAAAAATTGTCTAACCTACAAAATAGTTATTACTGAGCAAGAAAACTTTATAGAACAACTTTGGATTGAATTTAAATTAGATAATAAAAAATACAGTGTTGGAGTTTTGTACCGACCTCCGAACTCTGAACATACCATTTTTCTGGATAGGTTTGAAAATACTTTAGCCGCTGTTAATTTAGATTATGATCGTATAATTTGCCTGGGAGATTTTAATATTAATTTGTTAAATTTACAGTCAAATATTTCCCGTGATCTCCTTACAATTACTGAATCTTTCTGTCTTTTCCAAAATATATCACTAATTGATCACATCTACTCGAATTTTGAAGTCAGACAGGCAACCGCTTTTGATACCCAGTGTTAGTTAGGCATTTCTTAACATATTGTGAGTTTGGAACACTAGAAAATACCATTTCCTCAAAAACCTTTAGTTACAGAGATTTTCAAAGAATAAATTTATTTGAATTTCAAAATGAAATTGAGTTAATAAACTGGGATCTTATTTATGAAATAGAAAATATAGACAAAAAAATTGAGTACTTAAATAACAATATTCTTAACTTAATTAATAAACATGCGCCCATTAAAACGTCTACATTTAAAACTAGTAAAAGAAAACAACCCTGGATTACGGACAATGTTAAACTTATGCAAAGTCTTAGAGATAAAGCTCTACGAAAGTATAAAAAGTCAAAGCGAGTTGCTCATTGGGATTATTATAAACAGTTACGGAATTTAACTTTGGCTACAATTAAGCGAGAAAAAAAAGCTTTTCTTGAGTTTAAGTTAACAAATTGCACTCCTAAAGATAAATGGCAAGAATTGAAAAAATTAAAAATCATTAAAGATGCCAATTGGGATAACCCTAAAAAATTAAAATGCATACAATAACTTCTTAATAAATGAAACTAAAGATGATCGGGAACCAGATAAAGACTTAGTAAATTTTTACAATAATAATTTTAATATAAAAGTAAACACTGAATTTAAATTTAATCATACAGCTGATATGGAGGTACTAAATATAATTAAAAATATAAAAACCAAAGCTTACGGTAATGATAATTTAAACATACAAATCATTATTATTTTTTGTCCATTTATTATACTTTATTTAGTACATATTCTCAATAAATGTATAAATATTAGTTATTTTCCCAAGATTTGGAAACGAGCTTACGTACTACCTCTACCAAAAATTTCAAATCCCACAGAATTTAGTCAATTAAGGAGCATCAGCATTCTTCTAACATTTTCAAAAATATTGGAAAAGATACTGGAAAAGCAAATCAGGGAATTCGCAGCTATGACAAAATTATTACCCCTAAATCAGTCCGGATTTAGAAGCGGTTACAGCTGTACTTCAGCCCTGTCTGCTGTAACTGATGACATTATTCATGATCTTGATAAAAATAAAATGTGCATTCTCATTTTAATTGACTATTCTCGTGCGTTTGATACTCTTAATCATGCAATTCTTTTGTCAATTTTGCGATATTCAAAATTTAGTAAAGCAGCTGTAAATCTAATTGAGTCCTTTCTCTCTGATCGCTAACAAAAAGTTAAAATTGAGAATAAAACTTCGAACAGTTTGAAAGTACATCAAGGTGTTCCTCAGGGTAGTATTTTGGGGCCTCTGTTGTATACTTCAAATTTTCACTCACATTTAGACCATTGTAATTACCATTTATACGCAGATGATACTCAGATTTATTATTCTTTTAATATATCTGATATACATCTTGCTAATACAAATATTAATGATGACTTATTAAAACTAGTTTCGTTATCGGAAAAACATCTATTAAAAATTAATGCCAATAAGTCCCATGCTATTATTTTCGGAAACGAGAGCAATAAATCATTTTTGAGACACCTGCAAGTTTTTATAGGATCAGAAAAGTTGGCTTTTAGCAGTCATTGTAAAAATCTAGGTATTTATGTTGACTCAAAGCTACATTTTGATAAACACGTGAGTGAAAAAATTAAGAAAGCTTATTACTCTTTAAAATTAATCTATCCGCACAGGTCTGAAATGAACATACAAACAAAAAAAATGTTAACAGATTCACTTGTACTTTCGCACTTTAATCACTGCGACGCCGTATACGGACCTTTCCTTAAGAAAATAGACTCGTATCGCATTCAAAAAGTGCAAAATTCGTGTTTGCGCATGATTTATGGTAAACGCAAAAGGAATCGGATATCACACAAACTTAAAGAAATAGGATGGTTAAGTATGTACAATCGTCGTAAACTTCATACCTACTGCTATTTCTATAAGATTCTTAAAAGTAAACATCCCCCCTATTTATTTAGAAAAATCAGATTTAGAACAGATGTGCACAACCTGAATCTAAGAGTAAAAAATCCTATTACCATACCAGCACACAACAAGGAACTATATAAATCATCTTTTTCTTATCAGATTGCATCTGTTGGTCACCTCATGGATATACCAAGTTTCTCTCTTTCGTTAAGAGCCTTTAAAAAAAAGCAAACGAACAAGTTGTTTCTGCAATAATAGTCTCCAGCTATATATTATATTTGTGCACACGCTAGAGAAAAGAATAAATGATTTTTACATCATAATTAAAATATTTTAATTGTATTATTCTTTCGTGGTTAAGGTTTTTTGTATTAGGTTTGGAAATGAAAAATGTTAGTTAAGGTCTGTAACTTCATACATATAATTATTTAATTGTAGTATTATTATTATTATTTGTATTACTTTTTATTTTAGGATGATGAGGAAGAATTTGGTCTCTAGACCTATCATCACTCCTTTTGTTTACTAGTGGTTTTCTAGATATAAGTAAACGAATGATTATATATTTTTTTATGGTAAACAATAAACGATTTATTATTATTATTACCATTAGGTCGTAATGTCTTTGAACGGAGGCGATTTTTTTTGTTTCTACTTTTTAATAACACCTAACCTATGTAGTTTTCAACTAGATTTTTAGTCTGCCAATATATAATCTGTTTACCACATGACTTTCCAATAAAGTTAGATGTAGATGATATCTGTATAATATGCGCAACTATCTGAAACCCGACAAACTTGAGTGAGTACTGCCTGTCTAATCTGAACTACAGCCGTATTTACCAATAAAATTTATGTTTCTATCATTCAGTTAATTGATTTTTTGATATTCAAGTTGCGTTGTCAAAAAAATGTAGTCAAAACTGTCCAGTTCTAATTTTTAAAATTCCTGAGTAGCTAACTGAAAAGTATAAGACCAGACAATCTCTTATGTATCCTGAATAGATAAAATAATATAAACAACTGATGTATATTATGAGAATCTTCTAGTTGATATATCTATATCTGTAACGTGAGAGGGGTTAGACCTCACTAGGCTCATCGTGCATCCTCCTAAATTGATAGACCTCACTTAGCTCGTCAGCAAGCCTATAATATATAAGATGTCTCTATGTGAATAGTATTTGTTATAAGAGAAACACCAATAAGCAACCCAAGAACTCCATGAATTTGAATATTTTGCTCCTTAATTTTTATGTGAATTTTCTAATGAACCCAAAATTTAATGGTGGTATGCCATTGAATTTAATTGTTAAATGTTGAATAATTTACAAATTTCGATTAAAGTAGATTCTAAAAATTCAGTAGGTATTACAGTCCGTTACTATTTCTTTAGGTACGCCATATCTTAAAATAAAATTATCAACAAACGCTTTGGCTACGGTATTAGCTTCTTTGTTTTGAATGGGATAACATTCAACAAATTTACTTAGTTTCCATTGAATAGTTAGAATATATTTGTTGTTATTTACATCTTCCTCTAAAGGACCGACTAAATCTAAGAATATTTTTAAAAACCTGATAAAGCTGTAATAAACTACGCCGCAGATGAAGTGGGACAGCCAAAAAATTGCCTAATTTTGACTAGCTGTAACTTCGACATTTCTTTGCCGATGTTAGATTTTCAGCCAGAGGTGGAAAGCGCCATCCTTGCTGTTTGCGTCAGTGGCATTGAATATATATTTTTTAATAGCTTCTTGTTGTACAGGGTGTGAATGTAATACAGCGAAAAATGTCCGTTTTTTTGGCAAAGAATTTGGAAAATGTGGGGGGCCAAATCAATTTCTTTCTGATGTTGAGTGGATCACTAAGTCGACACCTCGGGATATCTTTGCCATTTTTTTGATACTTTGCGTTGCTATGGAAATATCGCCATTTTATGAAATTCCATATTTCTTTTAGAATTAGCCTTTTTTTTAATTAAAGAATAACAGATACCGACTAAACTGCATCAAGGAATAACGTGTAAAGAAAATGGTCAACACCAGCGGCGTGTAAAAAGGGATTTATGAAATTTAAAAAACGAAAACTTGATTTTATTTGAAATTTTTAACACTTTTGGGAAGCGTTACAGTTTAAAAGGTGTCATAACTGTAATCAGTTTGATTTTGACTAATTCAGAGGCGTACAAAAAGGGTTCAGTAATTAAACAAAAAAACCAGTTTTTTTATTGGTTTTTATTTTATAAAGTGTGTACATGGAATTCATTAGAATATTAAAATAAACCTAACCTTAATAAATATTTGTTAATTATTAATTAGTAAGGCGTTAGACCTCCTCTAACCTGAATAACTGCCTGACACCGCCTTGGAATGCTCTAAATTAAGTTATTAGTTAGTTCCATAGGAACTGCCTCCCAGAGCTCTAAAATCATCTCCTCGAGATCGTCTAGAGTTTCTGGCTGACGTTCCCTTCGGGAAAACTCCAACTTCATCCAGCTCCAGACGTTCTCAATAGGATTCATGTCTGGAGATCTAGGAGGCAATTCAGTACGATTAAGGTTTTGCTCTTGTATATATCTGGTTACTAATAATGCTCGATGAGGACGAGCATTATCGTCCACAAGAACAAAGTCCTCGCCATAATTTCGAGCATGCGGGAGAACTAGCGGAATCCGACATTCATTCAGGTAAACCTGGCCGTTTACATTACCCCGAAATACCACGAGTTCTGTCCTTCCGTTGTGTTGAATACCGCCCCAAACCGTCAATCCACCACCGCCAAATGCAACTTGGGGACGCATATTTTCTGCTAAATAACGTTCTCCCCGTCTCCGCCAAGATAGCAATCGGCCGTCGGAATTGTAGAGGTTGAAACGGCTTTCATCAACGAAAAGACAGTCTCTCCACCTACGATCCCAATTTATATGTTCTTGGGCCCATCTTCTCCTGTTGGCCCGGTGAATGTCAGTTAAAAGTGGGCATTTTGGCCGACGGTGAGCATTTAATCCCTGATCATGTAGGCGTCCTCTAATAGTGTCTGCTGAAACGTTTAACTGCAGTTGCGCTCGGATTCTCTTGGCAGTCCAAACTCTGTTTCTGATTGCAGTCCGTACTACTGCTCGATCCTGACGAGGATTATTCACCAAATCTGCAGCCGTAAGTCGCGCCATTTGGACAATAGCAATTTATTTTTGTTTTGACTTATGCAATCTAACGTCAAAATCTTATCTCTATGGTAATATTTTTGTCGCCTTCTTGATAAAATTGCAGAAATAAAGTTTCGTCAAAGCCAATGTCCCGACTTACAAATGCAAAAATGGTAAGTACCTATTATTGCTTACTGACACTCTCAGTAAGCGCTTACAGGGTGAGTAGTTTTACTTTTGTACGCCTCTGAATTAGTCAAAATCAAACTCATTACAGTTATGACACCTTTTAAACTGTAACGCTTACCAAAAGTGTTAAAAATTTCAAATAAAATCAAGTTTTCGTTTTTTAAATTTCATACACCCCTTTTTGCACGCCGCTAGTGTTGACCATTTTCTTTACACGTTATTCCTTGATGCAATTTAGTCGGTATCTGTTATTCTTTAATTAAAAAAGGCTAATTCTAAAATAAATATGGAATTTCATAAAATGGCGATATTTCCATAGCAACGCAAAGTATCAAAAAAATGGCAAAGATGTCCCGAGGTGTCGACTTAGTGATCCACTTAACATCAGAAAGAAGTTGATTTGGCCCCCCACATTTTCCAAATTCTTTGCCAAAAAACGGACATTTTTCGCTGCCTTACATTCACACCCTGTACAACAAGAAGCTATAAAAAAAATGTATATTCAATGCCACTGACGCAAACAGCAAGGATGGCGCTTTCCACCACTGGCTGAAAATCTAACATCGGCAAAGAAATGTTGAAGTTACAGCTAGTCAAAATTAGGCAATTTTTTGGCTGTCCCACTTCATCTATGCGGCGTAGTTTAGTAATAGTTAAAGATTCGAAATTTGTTTTTGAAAATTTGTATCTTTGGCAATCATCGCACTTTTTGACAAATTTATATTATTCTACATTCTACTTATTCCAGCGTGACCACTACTAGGTAATAAATGATAATCATTTTTCTCGTTTTGTATTCACCTATATATTTGTTGTTTTTAACCGACATCAAAAAAGGAGGAGGTTCTCAATTCGTCGCCATATTTTTTTTTTGTATGTTCAGCGACAATTCTTTAATACGGTTTCCGATTTCAATGATTCTTATTTTGTTAGAAAGGGGGTACTTCAAGGGTGATCTCATATAAATTTGGTCAAAATCTAATAATTGGGTCCATGAGAAAATCCTCAAACTCTTCATTTTTTATGTATGTTTAGCGATAATGCTTTACCACCTTATTCGATTTATATGATTATTTTTTTGTTAGTAAGGGGGTACCTCAGGAGTGGTCCCACATAAATGTGGTGATGGCATCTACACGTTTTTGAAATCGGTTTTTTAAATTTTTAATTTTAAATACTTGTTTATGACTGATATCTTTAAATCAAACTTTTTTATTTCATTGGTGAATTTTACTAATTCATTAAGTAAATATGTGCACATTTTATTTTTTATTATAAATAATTTCGGAATATTTTATTCTATACAAATACTTTTAAGGTGTCTCAACGTAGTACCTAAGTCTAACATTGATCGAGTGTCGTATTTTAAATATATAATTTGCGAATTCAAATCCAAAATTAAAATTTGGGAATGATCGATATCATCCCCTATTATAACTGTTGTGAAAATTGTATCCGAAATTTGAGCCACGTCTATTAGAATTTTCTCTCGTGAAAAAACATTATTTTTAGGAATTTCCTCTTCTTTCGCACGCTGAATAGCCTCACTTAGTTTATCATAATTTCTAGCTTTTATTTTAGTTTGTAAATCATTATTTTGTAGCCCATTTGCAAATGCGTTTATAGCAATTTTTTCATTAACTGATCTGTAAATATCCATTGAATTTTGCCTGACTAATTGTTAAATTCACTAACAATTTTTGTATTGATTTTCCAAAATTTTGTCTTAATTTGCCGTTTTATTTTGCATTATGCAACTGGTTTGACAGGGTTGATATGGATTTTTTTAATGATAAAGTGTAACTCAGAAATTAATTCAGCATTAAAGTCTATTCAAATTTAATTTACGCCTGATGTAAACAGAAGCAGGTGGACGCTAAAATTGAGCAGGGCCGTATTTTACTTTTCCGTCTTGCAACAATGTAAAATAAAAGAGTGTAATTGTGAAATTATTTTTTTATTACGATAAAAACATATTTTGTGAAGTAAAACTATAAAATAAATGCCGTACAGGGTCTCCCAGACTTTAGTGACATTTCTGGACGAAGATAGGACATAAACTGCGTTAACCTGCAATACAAATTAATAAATGTATTTGACTTTAAAAGAGATGGTTGCATTATATTTAGTTCATTATATATGTCTACTGTGATACAGAACATTCAAACAATCATATTATAAAATTATATTGTACAGGGTGTCCAAATAATTGCAAATTCGTTAATAGCTAATATATATCTACTAAAAGCATTAAAAAAACTTTAAATATAAGAGGTATTTGGTATTTGAATTTGGTATTTGATTTAAAATTGTGCATCTTAAAAAGAAACCTTTTGTATTTTTGATAACTTTTGTTCTTTATTGTTCTTGTTCTACTAGTATTTAGATTAGACAACTTGTACCCTGTATTATAGCAATCTTCCTTACTTGATTAGCACTATTCTGAATCGGATAAATTAGTTAGACTTGAAAGGCTATCTTCATTAATCAAAATTACAAGTGGTTCTACCTGAACCTTTATAATATTATCCAACTCCCACATTTTTACTTCAACTTTTTGGCGAACATGGTCGATACACTTTTTCCATTTTTCTGGAGAAATTAATAATATTACTTCTTCAAAAAGAATTTTAATATCTCCAGATTTAAATGTTGAGTTTTTATCTGCTACGTATTGTTTAACGTCAACCTAGATTAATTCAATAGGGTTTAGTTCACAATGATACGGAGACATGTGAAGTATTATGTTGTTTTGCTGCTTAGCCATTTCATCTATTACATACCTATCATAATGTTTATGTTGCTTACCAAGTTTTAGAAGTTGGATCTTAAGCATTTGGTAGTCGAATTCAATTTTTTTCCCTTATAGCCATTTTTAAATATCACCTTTTTTAGACGTCGTAGATATTTTTTCCAGCTTTCTCGAATAATAATGCAGTTTATCTTCTAATTTTGGTAGGGTGTTTGAAAACCACTCTTTGAACGATTCTCCACACATTTCTTCATGGTAGTCACAGGATTTTTCAACTCAAATACATAAAGTGCATTGGAGACAAAGCCTTATTCACTTCCAATATGGCATATAATGAGCTGTTTTTACGCGCATACCTGATGGGTTTTTAAAACCAGTTAAAAGTTCATCCAAAAAGGCTTGTCTGGATGAAAAAACCGACATATCGAAACATACTTTTGATTTGGTGTGGCCTGCGTTAATCCAAGTCTCATCAAGATAATATATTTTTTTAAAGTTGAAGGTGGTAGCCATGTGTGAGTTATATGTTCAAAAAAGAGGTAAATAAAACAAGGGTGGTCCTTACTCTTGTGAGATCTTAAGGACCACCCTTGTTTTATTTACCTCTTTTTTGAATATATTTTTTGTTTTTCTTCTCTGTACCGTTTTATTTTTTGTGGCGTAGGACGAAACAATTTCATTTTTGTCTGAAAGCAAACTATTTTTTCCTCGAGTTTTAAATTTAAAATTTGAAAAGCTTGTAAAATGTAGCTCGCTTAAAAGTAGACAAACATGGATCATCGTTGACTTCTTATAAAACCTTATCAATCGTTGGAAGTTAATTTCTAAAGAAGAATTGATGTACTTTGCGCCTTATTACATTTTTATCAAAATCATCCACAGAGCCACTAATTTGTTTATAACGTAGCTTTCTTTTTGGTTCAGAAAATTTATGAATCTGCCTATACTCCTTTATAACATTAAAAACGGTTTTAGCGCACATCCCTGTTTTATCAGCAACTCTCCTTTCAACATCATGTACCAACATATCAGGGTTCTATAAAATTTAATGCTTATAAATATTAAGAACCATTTCTTTAGTACGGATGACCAAATGTCCCTTTTTCAGTCGCTTTTTAGAAGGAGTAAAAACATTTTTCTGGACTTTATCTGCTGTATCTGTGGAGGACATAGTGTCACGCAGCAATTACAAAATATAGTCAATTAAATGTCCATAAAATAGAGTAAAACATGTTCAAACTAACAACAACCACAAAAACAAAAAAATATATGTATATCTAAACTATAATAAAATGAATTATAATCAATCAAACATACAAAATGTCCAAACTAACCAACACGGTGAATGCTACCAAAACGTCGTTTATAATTATCCAAATTGAACTGAATTCGACTCTGACAAAAAATATTTGCGCGTCGTCTAAATGACTAACGACCGATTAACCAATAGAAGCGCAAAAAAATGTCACGAGAGCTGTTGCTGGATGGGAGAAATTATTTTGACGCGGTGTAAATGAAATCTGAATAGACTTTTATAGCCGTATGCATTAGACATGGGTAACGCACTAAAATTCTTTGCGTTGATACACTAACTCCGGCGCACTCTATTGCGCCAACTCATTGCGTTAACGCAATTGCGTTATTGCGTCACACCACTGACCACTGCCAGCGCCGAATGAAGTCGACGCACCTCGGTGTATCGCATGATACCGGTGTTATTCAGCGCCGGCTGTCCCTTTATAAGGGTCAAACCGTGTTCAAGGCAAAAACGCAATTGGGAATTTAACTAAATTTTTTTTTTTATTATATGTTTAAAAATAAACGAAAATATAACAGTGTAATGCACTCATTTTTTTATTTTATTGTGTTCGGATTTTACAAAAAATACAAAAATTCCAATTTATATAAAAAGGATATAGCTTTTGTATACTAGTAGCCAATCAAATTGGGAAGAACTAAAAATTGACAGTGTACAAGATTAAAATTTATAAAATTCAACCTACAATCCTACAAATGATGTGACATGTTGCAAAGAACATAATTACTTGATAGATTTTGGGTAATCTGCATTACGAGTTGCATCAATTACGTAAATTAAAATTCTCAACTCGTCACGGAAAACGGAATCAGTGCCTGGCGCATGGCGCACCCAATGAACTGGAGTGGGGTAGAAAGCTAATGTGCATATTTTATCAATTGAACAAGATGCGACTCTATGGGCGCAGCCATTTTTATTTCTCATCTCACTCGGGAGTATTTATAATAACCATTTTCTGTTTCACATTGTTATTGTTCAATCCACAGGCTGGTGGATCAGACAATAACAAAGTGAAATAGAAAATGGTCGTTATAAATACTCCCGAGTGAGATGAAAAATAACCTGTCTTCGCCCATAGAGTCGCTTCTCAAGCCTATTGACAAGCATTCTACCCCACTCCAGTTCATTGGGCGCACCAACAACTCGCAATCCTTTCGACTCAGTATCGAAAATTGCGTTGCGCTGATACAGTAACAGCTGGTGTATCAACGCTCGTAACGCATACAACTGCGTTAACGCAATAACGCAACGCATCGTTGCGTTACCCATGTATAGTATGCATAGTCGATCGCGAGCGACTCGCCAGAGATTCATTTCGGCGTACCAGCGATTCGCTGGCGATCCGCCGGCGAAAGCTCAAAAAGCTGGCGACTCGCCGGAGATTGTCACCGGAATGTCATTTCACGCAAGTTTTTATGTTCTTTTATAGGGAAAAATTTGATATTCGTTCATTATCTTTTGAGTTTTAAGAAATGAATCATGAATAAAATGCGAGAGATACCGGTGATAATCCCTATAAAAGAAAATAAAAACTTGCGTGAAATGACATTCCGGTGACAATTTCCGGCGAGTCGCCAGCTTTTTGGGCTTTCACCGGCGGATCGCCAGCGATACGCCGAAATGAATATATGGCGAGTCGCTGGCGATCGACTATGCATACGGCATTTTCAGTTAATCTGGTTTTGAATACAAAATTGGTCAAAAGCTTTTTACTAGCGACATCTAGCAATGAATCATATAGTTCGAAGGTATCAATAAGACGATTTGTTATAATTTCAGTGCCGTGCATGACAGGTATTAAACCTGTAGCAGTTTTCAAGTCAAATTTTTCGGCCATTTTTTATTTTACTAATCTCTCAGCACTATCTGAATTTGTGTCTGATAAACTACTTTTATTTCCCGATTCACATTTAGTTATTCTATCTAATAAAATTAAATTAATAGTTCCAAAATATTTTTGAATTGATTTTACTTAGATCAATATTTCTGCTTTAACTTTTTGCTCTAAATTAATTTAATTTGCATTATCTTTTAAAACAGAAAAATCATTTTTAAGTTTATCTATTTTAGTTACCTTACGTTTAACTACTTTCACTTGTGTCCTATTCAATTTATATCTTATTAGTACATGGTTCGTTCTTAACTATTACATTTCCTTAATATATAAAACAATCTTCATGACATCGCTGAGTCGACAGAACTTGGCGTCAAGTAGCGATGTCATTTACTTTTCCTTATGCTAATCACCTCCGTAATATTATATCTTAATAAATTAATTAAATAATTATTACATTCAAATAATGTTTAATAAATATAATTACACTACTGTTAAAAACAACGTAACACTTGGCAGCAATGTATAATAATTAGAATATGCATTTCTGGCAAGGACGCTTAGAATGTGAACTCGTATTGGCTTCAGAAATGTTGTAAATAATTCTATCTGTCTTAGTTCTATATAAATGTGCCTTATATTTTTTGTTTTTTAGATGGGTAGAAATTTACCGGGTAGACCAAAGGAAGTAAACTCTCCAAGGCGAAGACAACCTATACTTTGCCCAACAATTCATCCTGGAGTTTACCCACATGTAAGTAATAATTTTAAGATCATTTTTATGGTTATTATAAAAAACAACAAATCGTTTAAGCAATAGTGATGACGTTTCTATTGGCATTAAGTTTATCTTTTCCTGGGCTCGCCTGACTTGCAACCTAATGGTTTATTGTATTTAACCTATGGCAATTCAAAGTATCCACTTTGTCACCTTTGTTTCTTGTACATGTTTATACAAGTATTTGAGACAGTGTGTTTTATAGGTTTATGTATCAACCTGTGGTTGTCTAAAAAGCACATATCTTTTGCGATCCAATGTTTCTCAGTCGCAGAGTATGTGTTTGGCTGTTTGTGATTCCTACTGACAAAGTCGACATAATAAGTCCCTATTATGAACGCCTATTTCATTTAGGTGCTATTGTTTTAACTGGTTCCTATCGATAGAGAGTATTTATCCTGTTCGTATTGAACATGGTCTCCCTATAATGGTTTTTCCATGTGCTTTTTTGAGACATTCTCCCAAATAGTTGTCATGTTTTCTCCAAAAACAGTCTTTTATGAAACCTTGAACTGTACTTTTTGATACTACATGGTTTATATCTGGTTCCGGTATTTCTTTTGACCTTCTTTTTACAAGTTCATCCGCCTCTTCATTTCCTTTGATTTTTTAATGACCTGGCACCCAAACTAGGTCTGTCAGCATTATCAGTTCTTTGATGCAATCCCGAGATCACTGTCTGACTCGATATGGCCTTAAAGACCACCTGTCTTGTCTGAAATTATGTTTTAGTGATTTCTGCAGTCTTTCACCCGCTTGCGTACTGGGTATGTTTCTATTTGGGCACTGGGTTTTTTCAGTTTCCTCAAGGCGACCTTTGTTCTGTTTTTTTTTTGTAAGTTTTTGGGTTTTAAGGTCCCTTTATGTATTCGAATAGTTTTTAAATGAAAATTATATGTTAGAGCTTTCGACACTGATCAGCGCCTTCTTCAGTATGTTATTTATTAATTAACATTGTTATTTTTGTTTGTTAGTTTATTATTTTACATGTTTTAAATTTGTTGTTTTTTTATTGTGTTAATATTTCCTTAGGCTAATTTATAAATCTTAAGATAAGACATCCCATTGTGCCCAAGGCAATATTAAAAAAAAAATTAAAACAGATGTAAAATAACAAACTAACAAACAAAAATAACAATGTCTAAAGAAAAACAAAATAATGTTAATTAATAAATATCTTACTAAAGAAGGTGCTGAAAGCTCTAATATATGGTTTTCATTTTAAAACTATTCGAATGAATACATGAATCTAAAAACCCCAGAACTTACCAAAAAAATAATATATTAAGCTGCAAGAAGTTAATACAAAAGAAAGCAGACTTCCTTTGCAAAGTACCATTATTTGTTCCGTTTGGTATTAAAACCTTGAATGGAGTATATGATTTGTTATAATGTCTATCACATCCCCTGTTACTTACCTTGTAATACTTATGTGACCTTGCCTAATGTTAAGATTTCCCAGAGTGTTCTCCAAAATTCTAAGCACATAATCTTGCTTCCTCCTGTATCACCAGGCAAAGCGGTATTAAACCCATTAGTGCTTGTATTTTCGCTGTGGGTATTGTTTTCATTGCCCCCGTTATTCCAAGACAGGCAAGTTTTTGTATAATACTAAGTACGTTATTGCCGCCTCTTTGTTGTTTCTTTGACCAAACCACACCAAATCAGCTTATGTCAGTACTGGTCTTACCACCTTATTGTATGTACAATATTCCATACCTAGTTTCAATCTCCAGTTTTGCTTAAAAGAACATCTTGCTGTCACTAGTTATGTCTTTCCTTTCTTTGTTATTTTTTCCAAATGTTGAGTCCAGCTAAGTTTCGAGTCAATTTTAATCCCGAGATACTTTATCTCCCCCTTTAGACGGATGGAGGTTTAGAAGTTTCAGCCCCTCTTTCTTCTGCGCGTTAATATAATAATTACATAAGTCCCAACAAGTGTACCACATTTATTATGGTAGATTTTTTGGGACTAATTTTTAGTCTTTCATTTTCTTTCCTGGCACTACAGTTACAAATATTTGTCAAATTTGTCAAGGCGCTGATAAATGTACTCTTTGTATTTTTATCCTTTGCCTAAAATTAAACATGTTCTTTCAAAACCAATTAAATAGTTTAATCGGATTAAAAAAAATCACATCTTTATTTTTAGTATGGGAAAGAACCAAATTCCGGCACTTTGAAAATGGCTTACGAAGAAAAGTTCCTGAAGAACAATATCAAAAACATGAAGGTTGAAGATACAAGAATAGAAGATGATCCTGATAATATGCGTTTCTATACACAAGTGACCAATCATGTAAATTATCTTCAAATTCAGAGAGACATAAAAAATAAGGTTGCCCAAAAGATTAATGCTTATGAGGAAACCGTGGACAAGAGAAGGGAAAAGTAAATATACAATAAAGGCAAGATTAAATCTTCGGTCATGCTTTGCTTGTGATAGAGTTAGTGTTCGCATGTGCAAGAGAAGAAAGGATTTGGTATCGATGTTGTTAGTTACAGCTTGGTACCTAGTTAATGATGCGTGACTCGACCTGTGAATGTTAGTATTGATACAGTTTGGTTTCTCTTTCTGCATGTGCCAACGTCATATACTCCATTCCCTCAAATATCAGCAAAGCAAGACCGAAGGTTTGATGTTGACAGTAATGTACATGTTTAATTTAAATATTTTAATGCCAAAGCGTGTTTTATTATTCTAATTCAAATCAGTTTTGGCTTCGTTCCAATTTAGTAGATGTTTGTTAAAAAAGTAGAAATATAAAGAGACAATCCTTAGAAGGGGTTAGACTAGGGCCCGTATTTATAAACAAAACTCAGCTGAGTCGGACTTGGGTAAGTCATCCTTGAACGAAAATCGAAGTTCGGTTATATCGCGTGAATTTAGAGATGGGTAGTAACAAATTCGTAAATGTACGTAACAGTTACAGATTTGCTAATATCCATCTCTAAATTCCAGTCTAACACCAGAACCACCTAGAACTTTAGATGCGTTCTAACCGAACTTCGATTTTAGTTCAAGGACGACTTACCCAAGTCCGACTCAGGTAAGTTCTGTTTATAAATACGGGCCTAGATTTGAGAGGAGTTGGACATTATTTGCCTTTGTTCACCGCGACCTTTTCAGATCTATTGTTACACTCTGTCATTTGGAGTGTGTCATTTTTTGGTCTCTTTTATTAGACTTAATAGCTTTGACAGTGGCTCCCGAATGTAGTTCCATGCGTCTGGCTTTTCTTCACTTAATGTTAGAAACCTCAATCTAGCCAGATCCTCACACGGGCATAGTACGGGATTGATTTTTTCTCTTCTTCTTCACAGAACCTGCACAATGTTGCTTCTTCTGCTAGATTGGTGACACTCATGTGCCTTCTTAAGCACAGTATCCTGTGAGAAGATCTACAGTTATTCTAACGATTTGACGTTTCTGATCCAGTAGGTATTTCGTGAACTTGACCGACGGTTCCTTGATGAACTGTTTGGCCTGTCTCAATCTTGGATAGTTACTCCACCATTCCTAAGACTTTTTTTGCATCCATTGTTTAATAGATGCCTTGCACAATGCCTTAGCAACTCGACAGAAGGGTTCGGGGCCTGTCATGGCCTTAACTGAGCCTTCCTGGGAGAATTGCCTTTAAAGTAGATGGCAACAGTTTTGCCTGATACTTTTTGATTTATTATTTCTTTTGCACAGGGTTATATGGATATTAGCTCAGCCAGGAACACTCAGTGAAATCGAAGAAAAAATGTGTTTAATTAAATTTAATAACTTATCTTTTTGCATCAGAGTTTGTCAGTCTCGTAAATCTTATTGCACGTTCTTGCAAATGGCTCTGTCTGGTGTTTTTCATATTTTCAATAAAAGGTCGACTTTTTTCTTGAAGATATAAAAAACCATCTTTATGAATTTTTCTATTTGGTCCAGAAGAATTCAAATTAATTTGCCGTTTTAGACCAATTTGATTCAAGAGTAAATTTAATGACAAATTTAACAAATAGTATATTGTATTGATTTTTTATTTCCATATAAATAATATTTTAACAAGTCCTTTGTATACATAATGACTAAAATAACCGAATTTGTAGCCGGATATATACGTAACATTGCAGCAAAAGTAACGGAAAGTAACGCTTACAATCTTAAAGTTTTACATCTTCTATAAAGGCTATCGTCCGGATTACTTTAAGTTTAAAATTGTCTCAATTTGTACAAAAATTAAGGGATATAAACTTGATTGAATACTAAAACCATGAGAATGAGTCACACACACAAGTGCAAAACGCAGTTTTTCCAAAATGGCGATACAATATTGAATTGAATAGCTATCGTTTCATAAAATCTTGGATGTACAAATCGCATTATATCCTGCTTAACATGTATTGTGAAAACCACTTGGCCATGCAAAATGCATTTAGTCCATCAAGATTAGATAAACAAAAAGCATTTTGTCCATAGTACGTGCAAACCGCGTTTAGTCCAGCCGTAAATACATTGTTTTCATAACCTAATAGCTGTTAACGGTGTTTCGAAGTATTTGCGAGCATTGCGTGTATTTTGCAACTTTCTCAAAAAGTTCCATACACAATGGAATCTGTAGAGGGTGAGCACGTTGTTGGTGATAGTGATCGTGGTAGCCGTGAATTTGACATTCAGGGAGAGAAAAAAAAACAAGTGAGGTATGAATGAAATAGGTATTTTAAATATTTGATGTATATATTTCATGATTACTTCAGGCATTCAAACCATGATCCCGATTTACAACAATTCAATATAGTTTGTAACCATAAGAATGCCGGAGAGGCTAGCCGCGAGCTTAGTATGCATCCACTTACTTGCAACAGTTAAGCAGTAATCTCTCCGGTCACGTCGTGGATGGGTGACCGCTGGGAGGTTCTACCATGGGCCGTGTCACCATGGGATTCATCCGAATAGCGTTTAACCATCGACGACGTGGAATGAATAAGGGTGTGAATGGGAAAGTAGAAGGACCTTCAAATGGTGGTACAACAAGCCGCAGGCTGCAGTGCTGCCAGACTACAAACGGGTTGGGGTGTAGCACGGGAGGTCTGAATGGAGTAAAACTAAAAAAAAAAAAAAAAAAAAAAAAAAAAATAATCCAAAACTTCAATGTGGGCAGGTAGATAGAGATGATATAATGATATAATGACACTTCGGGAAGTTTTAGTAAACCCAATAAAATTATTCAAGATGGAATTTTAGCCAGTAACATTGACTTGGACGTCCCTAAACGGAAAAGAACCCACTCGTTCTCTGTTAAATATTATGTAAGTTGAAATTAAAATAACATACGGCATGTTTTGGGTATGAGAATGGGAGAAATTTGTCGTGTTTTTATTAATATTATGTTGATTTTCTCAGTTAGTAGTTCTGTTTCATTCGAAATTCATTTCAGGTATATGTCAATCGACAAAAGTTACAAGTTTGTCAGAAGTTTCTAATCGCTGTATACAATGTTTGTCAAAGAAGACTAAATACAATTTGCAAGAAACTTCAGGAAGGGGAACAAGATATAAAAGAAAAAAGAGGATGCGATAGACGAGCTTTCAAATATGTAGAGAAGTTGCATGCTGTGAAGTCATTTATTAGCCAATTGCAAGGAAAAGAGAGTCACTATGGAAGGCAGAAGTCTCGAAGGATCTATGTATCTTTGGAATACAACATTTCTATACTTTGGCAATTATATAACAAAAATGCACCGGATAGTTTAAAAGTGAATTACAAATATTTCAGCCGGGTATTTAGTAAACATTTCAACATAGAGTTCGGTAGTCCCGCTACCGACGTCTGTAGCTATTGCGTAAGAACTCAGACCAAAATAAATATATGCCAAAGCTCTTCTGAAAAACAGAAAATATCCACTGAACTGAAAGTACACAAATGTCGTGCATCCCAATTCCATAAGTTAATGAAAGCTGAAGAACCTAATACAATTTCTTACTGCTTCGATCTACAGCAAGTTCAGGTACTACCGAAGGTACCTATTCAGGAGGCGTTTTATGCTCAACAGTTGTCAATATATTTTTTTGCATTACCAAACTTAATTGTCAGGAACCATTATTCTACACGTGGATGGAGCACCAAGCGGGTAAGGGAGCTACGGAGACATCATCTGCCATCATTTATTTTTTGAAAAATGCTGAATTGCCAGAAAATGCTAGTAAAATCCGCTTTTTGGCAGATGGCTGTCAGGGTCAACACAAAAACAGTCATGCGGTACATGCTTTGATGTTTTGGCTTCACAATTTTTCAGGCTAACAAGTAAGAGAAATACAAATTATATTTCCGATCAGAGGTCACTCTTATCTTCCCGCCGATCGTATCTTTGGTCACATCGAAAAAATATTAAGATCCCACAGTGTGATAAGAACTCCAGATGCATATTGGGATATCTACACCAAAGTAGGTGAGGTACGTAAACTTGGATCCGACTGGAATTTGCTTGATATCAAAAATATGTTGTTGTGGCTCAAACAAGTGAACGGCATAAGTTCTTGTCGGAGGTTTTTCATTAAGAAAAGTGTTACCACCAACAATATTTTGGTAAAAAGTGAAATAATATATCGCACTTCAGATGAAACAAAAAAATTCCAATCGCTACTGAAGCCTCGTGCACGTTTCGACCAAGTAGCCTTACCCAGGGGCGGACATATCACCGGGCAGTTCGGTGCAGTGCACAGGGGCCCCGAGGTGAGGGGGGCCCCCGGCCAACTCTCCCGTACACAAAGTTCTAAAATACCCAATCAATCACAGTTTGTAAATTGAAATTACGGCTGTTTAAATAATATATAACACTAGTAACGCCATCTATTAAAGAATAGAGACTAACTGTTCCTAATAATAAAGATTTTTATTCCGTTTTTGTAAGAATTTTGATTATTGTTGACACGATCGATGATCGATGTCGCTCCGGCGGATGTTTTCATTCTCTGTAAATCCCTTTGTCGGCATATTAGATGTGAGATGTGTATGTGTCCATTTCACTGATTACTATTTACTGGTGAGTGGCTGAGTGGCTATAATATTATTTGTTGTGACTTTTTGTTTTATTTGGAAGTAAATAAACGTGCTAACGTGCATCTTAATTTCTGAAACGCAGAAAAAATAAGGTAAACCGATTTTTTCTATTATTATTTTAGCACCTGCAATTTTTATTTCATTTTTAACCGACTTCAAAAAAGGAGGGAGGTTATCAATTCGTCGCGATATTTTTTTTTTTTTTTTTTTTTATGTATGTTCAGCGATTATTCTTTAACACGGTGTCCGATTTCAATGATTCTTTTTTTGTTAGAAAGGGGGTATTTCAGAGGTGGTCCCATATAAATTTAGCCAACATCTAATAATTGGGTCCATGAGAAAATCCTCAAACTCTTCATTTTTTATGTATGTTCAGCGATATTTTTTTAACATGGTGTCCGATTTCAATAATTCTTTTTTTGTTAGAAAGGGGCTACTGTAGGGGTGGTCCCATATAAATTTTGTCAAAATCTAATAATTGGATCCATGAGAAAATCCTCAAACTCTTCATTTTTTATGTATGTTTAGCGATAATGCTTTACTACCTTGTCCGATTTATATGATTCTTTTTTTGTTAGTAAGGGGGTACCTCAGGGGTGATCCCATATAAATTTGGTTAAGATGTTGTGATGGCATCTGCACGTTTTTGAAGTCGGTTTTTTTAAATTTTTAATTTACACTTGTAATTTTAGCTTGTCAAAAAAAAACGAAATTGTACTGAAAGGTGGTGGCCTACCACTGGTAAGGTAGGCAAATATAAAATGGATAAGCGTAAGTATAAGAGTGGAGCAGAAAAGCGTAAATTGAAACAAGAAAATCTTGATAAATCTAAAAAATTGCCTAAGATCGATAAATACTTTATCCCAAAAAACGATCAGAGCCCGAGTTTGTCACCTTCATTACAAGAAAATCCCGAAGCGAATATTATTGAGACTGAGACATCACAAAGAGAAACCATACCACTACCTGAGATACAAATGCAAATTGTTAATTTAGAAGAAGAAAATAATTCTAACGAGTCGGAAAACTTTTCTTTTACGACTGTTATTGAAACTGGTGGAACGTCTGAAAAATCTACAGATTTAGGACATTACAAAAATGAACTTTGTGATGATGATAATCGATTTATTATCAGTCAGCCTGCTAACAAACCCAAAGGTCCATACCCAAAAGATCCAAAACAAGGAAACAGGCGCTTTAGTGAAAAATATTACTCATCAGTAACGCAATATGGTGTAGTTCCGCGCACATGGCTCTGCTATTCAAAAGTTCTAGATGCTGCTTATTGTGTTCCTTGCTGGCTGTTTTCTTCTGGTTCTGGTGATAATCAGTGGCGAAGAGGATTAAGAGACTGGCAGCACATTTCTTCTAGAATAGTTGAGCACAGCACAGCTCAAATGCATATCCAGTCTTGCAGTATTTTTGAGTTATGGAAAACTAACCAGACTGTCGATAAAGAATTAGAAAAAAAGGCAAGATGTGAAGTTTCTTTTTGGAAGCAAGTTTTAGAAAGACTGTTTCGTATAACGTTAGCTTTAGCTAAGAGTTCTTTAGCTTTTCGCGGACATCGTGAAAAGCTTGGAAGCGACAACTTAAGTGGCAATTCTAACAATGGTAGAGTTATTATCACACTATTATCCTGTTATGAAACAAGTTGTAACCATGCCTTCAGGCTCTGTGCGGTATTTAAGTAAAACGACTCAAAATGAACTTATTCAGTGTTATTCTAAATTTGTTTTAGAAAAAATAATTTCCAATATAAATTTAGCTCCGTTTTTTTCTCTCATGTTAGACACCACGCAAGACATAGCAAAAACAGATCAGTTAAGCGTTGTTATAAGAACAGTTCAAATAATTAGAGATTTAAATAACATAGCTATAGGTTTTGAAATAAAGGAAAACTTCATAGGGTTTTATGATCTACAAGATCAATCTGCCAAAGGTATGTCTGAATCAATTTTGGGTATATTAAAAGATCTAAACATACCTTTGAGTAACTGCGTCGGTCAAGGATACGATGGTGCTAACGTGATGAGTGGTGCATACAACGGTGTACAAGCCAAAATTAAACAAATACAGCCAAACGCCGAATATATACATTGTGCTGACCATAATCTTCATTTAGTAATAAATGATGCCGTATCAGGTTGTAGTGAAATCTCCGCATATTTCGCAGTACTTCAAGACTTATATAGTTTTTTTGGACATAGTATTAAACGGTGGGACCTTTTGTCATCGTTTACCGGCGAGTCACAAATAACATTAAAAAAACTCAATCCAACCCGTTGGTCAGGGCGTATACAGTCGGTTTTAGCAGTTAAATTACGATTATATGATATTTTAAAAGCTCTTACTGAGATTGAACTAAAATCATCGAAAAAAGATGAAATTGCGGATGCTTCTTCTTTAAAAAAAAGAATGAGTACTTTTGAATTTATTTTTGTTACGATTTTTATGTTTAGAACTTTGAATCATATTAATTTAGCATCAAAAACTTTACAAAAAGTTGACATTGATTTGATTTTAGAGACCCAAAATCTTACGACAATATAAAATCTGAAGCCATAGATCTGGCCACCAAATTAAGTATTGAACCGACATTTCAGGCAAAAAGGCAAAGAAAAGTAAAAAAACACTTTGATGAACTTTCTTCTGATCATCGTTTCGAAAGCAGCGAGGAGTTTTTTAAGATTAATGTTTATTACTTTGTCATCGACATTATTCGCAATCAGATTACTAGAAGATTTTCTGCTATGCTCGCCGTGAAACAAACTTTTGAATTTTTAGAACCGCGTTATTTAATTGTAAGCTCAACAGAAGAAATATTACACCGATGTGAAGAATTTTGCGAAAAATATCCGAAAGTTTTATCTCATTGTTTTGTAAATCAGTTTCTCATGATTTTAGATTTAATGAAACATGACCTTAAAGAAGATATGTCCATAAGACAACTCTTTGAATTTATTATTAAGAATTATGCGTTTATGGAAGCAGACTTTTGCGAGGTTTATACGGTTTTTCTTTTATTTTTTACCCTTCCTGTAACAGTTGCTTCTGTGGAACGATCTTTTAGTAAGCTTAAAATGATAAAAGACTATATGCGATCTACAATAAGTCAGCAGCGATTGCGCGATTTATCAATTTTATCTATAGAAAGTAAAATGGCATCTAACTTAGACATCTCTAATTTAATAGATCGATTTGCAAATGCCAAAGTTAGAAAAAGGGCGCTATAAAGTATAAATATAAAAATATTAAAAATAACATTCACGGATTTGTACAATTAATCTGTGATACTATATACCACAGATTAGCTAATAATCTGTGATAATAGATACATAGATAGGTACTACTAGTTTATTAGGTTTTTCTTTTTGTTTTATTTAGAAAGTATCTGTTTGTTTATACTTATTTTTTATTTTATATTTGTTATTAATAGTTTATAAATAAATTAAATAATCCAAACCATTCGTGATTTTTTTTTTACATATTGGTTTTGAAGCCAGAGGGGCCCACAAGCACTTCTTGCACCGAGGCCCACTCCTGCTTAGATCCGCCACTGGACCTGAGCTGCTTTTGGGTCATAAGATAAAGAAAACGAAACTAGACAGTTTGAAAAAAATAGTGGAATCGTTATCTGGAGAAAACTGGAACAGTAATCCAGAGTTGGAATGGTTAGTTCCAATTTTTGCAGATTACTGTGAAGATGGAGAAAGGATTGTTGAAGAAAATGAAGATTGTGAATGTAATGATATGGAAGAAGTAAATTTCATTTAAACTTTATAAAAACATAAAATAAATGGGTTGTTAATTGAGAACTCGTTTTTGTTTAATTTTATTTGATTAAAATGCCCAAAAATCTGTTCAAGAGACAACCAAAACACTCTTTGTCTACTAGAGACATGCAAATAGCATTTTGTCCGACTATTTTTCTTTAATAATAAAGCTATTTCAATTATTTCCAGTCTACAAATCTAGCAATTACTTATGCTATTTTTTCTTGTGATTTCTTACTGCAAATTTCAACTCCGTAACTAAGGCCGTTTCTAAGCACCAGTTTTTTGCCATTCCTGAAAATTTACAATTTTGGACAAACTGCGTTTTGCATGTCTGCTCTTCAAGTCTTCTTCACTGGAAGTTGAAACTTTGATTGCATTCGAACTGTGATTATAAGAAAACAGTTTTTAACTCATCTTTTTAAATAATATAAATTACTTTTTAGACTGAAAGATCTTTTTTACGCTGAAGAACGTCAGTACTATCAGGAAACAGTTAAACTGGCTTTTAAGGGACAAGAAGATACATTTGAACAAATGAAAAGAACACTAGATATAATTAAGAAGAAGAAAGAAGAAGAAAGGCAACAAGTCGTCCATAGAAAAAGGATTGAACAATATATGTATGTCTTTAATTTTATTTAATATGTTGACTTCCTAGATAAACAAATACTTTTTTATAGAAATCTTTGCCAAGAACTGAAACCGGCGCTTTTTAAAAGGCATCTCATTGAGTCTAAAAATGCGCAGTTGCAACAAATGCGGGAGAATGAGGCCCGAAGACTACAAGATAAAGAACTTGATAGAATGTGGTATGAACTCAATGAAAAGGAACAGAGAGCCATGGTACGTATATTAATTTAATTAAATTTTTACATTTTTACAAAATATTTTGTAAGTAAATTTGGTTTAAGTGGCTTTTTGTATATAGCAATGACTGGATATGTTCTAAGGTTCTGATTTTAATTTTTTGCAATAATTATTATGTTCCGGACCTCAGGAAAAGTTGCAAATGTAAATTAATAATTATTTCAATTTAATAAATAGTTTGAAAACTTTTGTATTAAATGTGAAATGATTATCTTTAATGACTGGCCTAAAAATTTGGAGTTACACATTTATTGTAACCTAAATTGGCCCGTAAATATACAAATAAATCAAAATATCTAAAAGAGATTGTCTGATTTGAAAACACAAACATTAATATAATGGATTTGACTTTCAAACTATTTCAGTTTTAGTCGTCAACAAATCTTGTATAAGAAATGTTTTTCTTTTGAGAGCATTTCATGCAAATTTGAAACAAATGACGTACCATGAAGGTCTAATCATGCTAAATATCAATCATATTTAAGCAAGAAGTAATACAAATAATTACAGAAATCACGCAAAGAATTATTTTACTATAGAAATGCACAATAATAGAATATAAGAAGTTTCACGCTTATGGTAGTTTGCTGGAAAAAATTGTAATCACTGCGCACGCCATGAAATAAATAGTTAAAATTGTATCTTAGTACTTTTCGGAATACCAACCCGACAAAAAGTAACTAGCGGCCATTGGCAATTGTGCACTTATTTATGGGAAGTTTTTTATTTCTCAAGTGTTTCTGTTAATATGAAAATTAAAAAGTTGCATTTGATGTGTCTTTGAGAAACAACAAAATTGGTAGGTTGGCAGCATTCTTTAAATTTGCAATATACAGGGAGATCGAGCTGTTAGTTTACTATATACATCTTGCATCTTCAGCAGAAAAACTTTAAAGTAAAAGTAACTTTTATTCAAAAAGTCTACAAAAATTCCGTCCTTTCATTTTCTTTTGCTCGTGACCTTTAACCCTTTCAAGACTAACAGTACTATATATCCCAAATAAAATTATATATAAATGCCGGTTTAGTCTTTTCAGTGCCTGGGTTATCTAGCAGTTTGTTGTTTGTAAACAAAGCGAGATAACCTCAAATTTTTCGAACTTCACGCCGCATGTTGATTATTTTTGCATGTTTTTAAACCTTTTTTGGGGCAATTATATACTGTATATTCTGTGTAACCAAGTAAGTACCTTTCTTCTAGTGTATATAATAGTTTGAACATATTTTACGTATTCCTTGATGCGAAATTTTCTGATTTTTTTTGTGGGACGTCATGACCCAACAGGCTTTATTGGTGGGATCATTTGTCCCACGAGACCTACGAATGTGTTTTTTCTTTCAGGATGAATAGAAAAAACCACTAGTTCAAGCTGAGCATGAAAGAATTGCTAAAAATGTTAATTTGTCTGAAAGTGATACTGATCCTTACCAAAATAGTAGTGATGAAAACCCAGATTGGTATAGCTCGTGTTCAGAAACCGGTGATGGTGATGTTCAATCGGAAAATAACGAACTCGTCGAAACTGAAGATACAGGTAGCGATAATGGTGATGCGAATCGTCAGAGTACTTTGTTTCCTCAAACTGCATCTACAAGTCCTCAGACTGGGCCTTCAACTGCATCAAGCACGATAATGTGGTCTTTAGTTCCACAAAATTATATTCCACGATTTCAACTGCCTCTTGCTAGGAATAAAAAAATCCTCCTGAACTGTATAAATATCCAATCAACAGAATTGGAAGTGTTTTTGCAGTACTTCCCAAAAAGTTTGTACATGTTCATATCCCAATGCATCAATGAGAGGCTAAAAATTATCGAAAGAAAAACTAAAAAGTAAGCGAAATTGACTGACTATTCTGAAATTATGATGGTAACTGGTGTTAGGTTAGTAATGGCTTATAATGTGCTACCAAGCTTGAACTGCTATTGGTTAGAACAATCCTTCTATGGGAAATACTACAGTTAAAAATCGGTACAAATTGCCAATTTCTAAATTGTATTTTAATTACCCCGAAAAACCACCAAACTGTACAAAGATTTATTACATAGAAGATCTCTTGGAGTGTTTTAAATATACATATCAGAAAGCTAGAACGGATTCGGTTTACCAGTCCATAGACGAAAGCATGGCGAAACTCAAAAGTAGATCCAGCTTGAAACAATATTTGCCATTAAGCGTGGAATATAAAGTGATATGCCAAGTTAAAGGGAAACTATATGGAGAAGTAATTCAAATTCCATTAAAGATACCGTGGTTTGCAAAAATAAAAAATTTGAATAGAAGGGATATAAGTACCGTATGCAGATTAAGAAGCGGTCATTGTTTAAGTATGATGCATCTAAAGAAAATAGGTGTAAAAGAAAATAATAGGTGTACGTGTGGAAAACTGGAGGATTTACAACATATTTTTTTTAATTGTCAAAATAATTTTCATAATATTTATACATTTTTAGATAGTTTAGATATTCCAAAAAATTTTATAAAACCTGTTACACTTTTTGATGTATTGTTTAAACTTCTGTCTTTCGGTAATGTTAAAAAAATATCAAAATTTATACAAATGTCTAAAATTAAGCTGTAAAATATTGTAATTATTTACCTGTTGTTACCAAATGGCTGTATCATCTTAGCTATGTAGGCCAATAAATTATAAAAAAAAAAAAAAAAAAATTATGAGTAAGAAGCGACTCTCTAACCGGATATGTATACGATCTAAATATATATGTATAGTGGTAAAGAAGAAGGCCAGATAGATGCAACTCTAGGGGAAAGGGTAGTATGCAAGCTTACCTCTTCCATAAGAAAATCAGATGTTGTAGTTTGTTTTGAAAGATTCTTTACATCAGTAACGTTGACGAAAACATTACCATACGCAGCAGTAGGGACTTGTATTAGTAGCCGAAAAAATATACCAAAAAGTGGAGAAAAACTAGAGAAAAATCAAGCCAAATTCTTGTGTACAAATGATGGGATAACTTTTACTAGATGGCAAGATACAAAGGAAGTCATGGCAATTAGCAACTGTTACGGGGATCAGATAACCATGGTTGAAAGAACACAGAAAATTAGTGTGAAAGCCTCTCTTGAATGCCACGAGACAGTATCAGCGTTGATTCATTGACAAGCCAGGAAGTTCTTAAATCAGGTTTTTTCTAGGCTCTAGCTTTTCGACAGTGGCTAAATTTCAGATCTTTCTTCTCCTCAGGAACACATGGAAATAATAAATACGGAAGCAGTGATAATACACAAGAGGGGATTCGAGTACTCGAAGTAGTAGATACTCGTAAAAGAATTGACAAATACCCTAAGTGGGAAGAAAAATAGGTTATCTACTATAAAATGATATTTCCTATGAAAGAAGGGCAAGTTAAGCTATTATTAGATGCTAATGGTCCATTAAAAGAAAGTTACTATTAACCAAGTAAGAAACACAAGATATATTAGTTATGGACTCGAAATCGAGGAGCTTAATTGATAATTACTACGAATTGTCACTTAATATGAATGAAGATATGCTTAAAATAATAGTTACAATGAAAAATGAAGAAAAATAACAGTTAGATTATGTTTTATATCTTATAGCATGCTTTATGAACCTTACTAAAAAATAATAATTTACTGCAAGTTACATTCAGTCGATAAGGCTGAAGGAACAGCAAATATGTGAATTTTACGATTAATATTTAAATAAACCTCAAAAAAATCAAATAGCTTATATCTCTAAAGATAATAGTCTTTCCTACCCCTACGGAAAGTGAATTTTGTGCGTAAAAAAGTAAATTACAAAAAGAAATACATAAGGAAAAGATTTATTGAAAGAATCAAACTAATATTTTAGCTTAAATACACAGATAGAAATAGGTAAAAATTAATATTATCAAAGGACGCCATTTCGTTCTGCGAAATGCAACATGGCTGTCCTCAAAAAAAATTATGTTTTCTTTTAAAACATCGGTTTCATTTAATAAAAATACTACTCTAAAAGGTAATCTAAATATTAATTAAATGTTAATTTATCAAAAAGACTACTTAAAGTAGATGGATGATCAGAATATTCATTGAATTTAATAAAAATGATTGAACATTAGAGAATTAAGAAAATTAAACACACTGACCTTTATCCTTGACACTCGACACAAAACTGAGTTTAAAATCCAAATTTTGTGCAGAAGTTCATTCCGTTAAATTTCCTCGGTAGAGGAGTGGACACCAATTGCGAATTTTGATTCTAGGTTCTAGAATCAAATCGCCGCAACGTTATCAAGGTAGCGCTGCTTAAAGTATAACGTTTTATTTTTTAATTAATAGCCGAAAATGAGGTTGTAGACGAAGATAACGTTACAAGTTCTTAAAAGTCACAATTGTTCCCGTCGTTTAAGGAGTTGCACCAATGCTGATGGTGAACCCTACTTTTAGACCTCTCAACCTTGCTAGGAGATTCATAGCTCCTAATCTTTTAATAAAGTCTGTAACTAACTATTTATCTTTAAGTTTATTATATTTTGATTGTTACTCTTCCATTCTAGGTATGATGATGACCCTTGGGTCGGAACCAGTTGCTGATTTATAATTTTGAGTATTATTTGAGTATTATTTTGTCTTTTAAAATACTGTTGTTTTTTTATTGAGTCCATATATCCATAAAAATAACGGATAAATACTGAAATACGAGTCATATTATTTAAAAATTAAGAAAATTTACGCTCCGACATGCTTAATTTTTCCGTATCCACTTTTTAAATATTTTTTATAGATCACACCATATCACTAGTAGAAACTGAATATTTAATAAAAATAAATTATCAGCTAAATATGTTTTTTTTTAGAAAGAACGTGAAGAAAGAGAAACTATGGCGAAAAAGGCTGTACAACTTACTATACAAGAAACACTAGCAAAGCAAGTTCGTGGTAAAGAACTTCTTAAAGCCGAAGAGAAGAAGATGAAAATGGAAGATCAATTAGAGTTCGAAAGAAGAAATGACGAAATGCGCAGGAAAGACATTGAAAGTATGACAATTAAAACAACTTTTTTATGATATAATTCTCTTTTGTTTTCCTTAAATTATTCTAATAATCAATTACTGACATAATTTTAAATTGGTCAAGCTCTTGGGCAGTATAATAGCTATGAATTTGCTTCCATTATTGACCAGTTGTAAATAAATAATGTATTCTAATATTAGTAATAAAAAAATATGGTATCGATTATAACTTGATTTATCAATTACTAAATAAATTTTCACACAATATTAAATACATTTTAGATTTAAAGAAGAAAAGAAAGGAAAAAGAGGCCCTCCTAAAAGATATTAAAGAACAGATTCGCACCCAGGAAGAGATACTCCGTAAACACAAAGAGGAAGATGAAGAAATTTCTAAGGTTTATCAGGAATATAACGCAATTGAGATAGAAAAAGAAAAAGCAGCACGACTCGCAAAGATAGAACAAACAAGAAAGGAATGGGCTACATTTAAAAAGTATCTGCAAGAAGTTGAACTTCACAAGAAAAACGAAGAAAAAAAACTTAATGAACTCATGACTATCTTCAGAAAGGAAATTCAGAAGAAGCACGAAGAGGCTGAATGCAAAATAGCAGCTGCCAGAATGGAGTTGCATAAGGTATCACTTTTTTACAATTATTTTTCTCGCTATAATCCAATCGTAATGCAAAAACTCTTCTTTCCTTTTCTAATACCTAATGAAACCTAGCTAGCTATAACAGCGCGGTGTAAACCACTGGTGTAATATGTGTATTTTTTATATTTTTTGTGAATTATTTCTATACCATTTGTGTACTTCGTGTAGTATTTGATTACTATGTGTACTATTTGATTACTATGTCTATTATTTGGTATTAATTGGTACCAATTGTGTAGGGTTTCTACTGCAGATATCGTGACCCAGAGAAAACTTGAGAAACGACTTTTCTTAGGTCGTATTCTTAATTATGATGTCTGTAGGTTTTTTAAAGTTTTTTTTTAGTTCATCAACATAATTTTCTAATTTTCATCTATTTGTGTAAGTACTATTTATGTTCAATTTGAGTACAATTTATGTATAATTTGTGTATAATTTGTGTACAATTTGTGTACAATTTGTGTACAATTTGTGTACAATTTGTGTACAATTTGTGTACAATTTGTGTAAAATTTGTGTAAAATTTGTAAACAATTTGTGTACAATTTGTCTACAATTTGTGTACATTTTGTGTATAATTTGTGTATAATTTGTGTACAATTTGTCTACAATAATTTGTGTACAATTTATGTACAATTTGTGTACAATTTTTGTACAATGTGTGTACAATTTGTGTACAATTTGTGTACAATTTGTGTACAATTTGTGTACAATTTGTGTACAATTTGTGTACAATTTGTGTACAATTTGTGTACAATTTGTGTACAATTTGTGTACAATTTGTGTACAATTTGTGTACAATTTGTGTACAATTTGTGTACAATTTGTGTACACTGTGTGTACACTTTGTGTACACTTTGTGTACAATTTGTGTACAATTTGTGTACAATTTGTGTACAATTTGTGTACACTTTGTGTACACTTTGTGTACACTTTGTTTACACTTTGTGTACACTTTGTGTACACTTTGTGTACACTTTGTGTACACTTTGTGTACACTTTGTGTACAATTTGTGTACAATTTGTGTACAATTTGTGTACAATTTGTGTACAATTTTTGTACAATTTTTGTACAATTTTTGTACAATTTTTGTACAATTTTTGTACAATTTTTGTACAATTTGTGTAAAATTTGTTAAAATTTGTGAACAATTTGTGAACAATTTGTCTACAATTTGTGTACATTTTGTGTATAATTTGTGTACAATTTGTCTACAATAATTTGTGTACAATTTATGTACAATTTTTGTACAATTTGTGTACAATTTGTGTACAATTTGTGTACAATTTGTGTACAATTTGTGTACAATTTGTGTACAATTTGTGTACAATTTGTGTACAATTTGTGTACAATTTGTGTACAATTTGTGTACAATTTGTGTACAATTTGTGTACAATTTGTGTACAATTTGTGTACAATTTGTGTACAATTTGTGTACAATTTGTGTACAATTTGTGTACAATTTGTGTAAAATTTGTGTACAATTTGTGTACAATTTGTGTACAATTTGTGTACAATTTGTGTACAATTTGTGTACAATTTGTGTACAATTTGTGAACAATTTGTGTACAATTTGTGTAAAATTTGTGTACAATTTGTGTACAATTTGTGTACAATTTGTGTACAATTTGTTAAAATTTGTGAACAATTTGTGTACAATTTGTCTACAATTTGTGTACATTTTGTGTATAATTTGTGTATAATTTGTGTATAATTTGTGTATAATTTGTGTATAATTTGTGTATAATTTGTGTACAATTTGTCTACAATAATTTGTGTACAATTTATGTACAATTTATGTACAATTTATGTACAATTTATGTACAATTTATGTACAATTTGTGTACAATTTGTGTACAATTTGTGTACAATTTGTGTACAATTTGTGTACAATTTGTGTACAATTTGTGTACAATTTGTGTACAATTTGTGTACAATTTGTGTACAATTTGTGTACAATTTGTGTACAATTTGTGTACAATTTGTGTACAATTTGTGTACAATTTGTGTACAATTTGTGTACAATTTGTGTACAATTTGTGTACAATTTGTGTACAATTTGTGTACAATTTGTGTACAATTTGTGTAAAATTTGTGTACAATTTGTGTACAATTTGTGTACAATTTGTGTACAATTTGTGTACAATTTGTGTACAATTTGTGTACAATTTGTGAACAATTTGTGTACAATTTGTGTAAAATTTGTGTACAATTTGTGTACAATTTGTGTACAATTTGTGTACAATTTGTTAAAATTTGTGAACAATTTGTGTACAATTTGTCTACAATTTGTGTACATTTTGTGTATAATTTGTGTATAATTTGTGTATAATTTGTGTATAATTTGTGTACAATTTGTCTACAATAATTTGTGTACAATTTATGTACAATTTATGTACAATTTATGTACAATTTATGTACAATTTATGTACAATTTGTGTACAATTTGTGTACAATTTGTGTACAATTTGTGTACAATTTGTGTACAATTTGTGTACAATTTGTGTACAATTTGTGTACAATTTGTGTACAATTTGTGTACAATTTGTGTACAATTTTTGTACTATTTGGGGCACATTGTGTACTATGGTTAAGGACACACTGAGAATGCAGTATAGCCAGGCCAAAGCAATTTATTTTTTTTGCCGTCAATGAATGATCTCGTTTCTTTCTAATATTATGCTTTTACGACCATGCTTCACATATTCAAAACCAATATGTCTCATTAATCAATATAGAGTTCTTAAAGAGAATGATGGTGAATTATCATTCCTCGAATAATGTTATAAATTTCATTTAAAGTGGGCGGAATGTTTTAAAAAACACCGTTGTGCACATTTTCTCTCAATAAGCTCTTAAATCCTCATCAAGTATTATATTTGCAAGAAATTGACTGCCTTATTCGCTTTTGTTCTTGCAGATTTCAATTCGCCATTGTTTTGTTCCTCCCCTTTCTTAATACATTGCTTTTTCACTGACCCCACTAATTTGGGAAGCACGACTTACCGCTGCAGTTAAACTCAATTTATATTCATTGACTAAATAACAAATCATGTATTTAAGTCATCAAACAATATCGCCAACAAAATTGTAACGTTATCTATTTAGATGAGTTTTGGGTCAACGTGGGTCAAATGGTTAACTATACATGGTGTGATAAGAGCCATAAAAAATCGTAGAGATGCTTTTATAAAGCGTTTAATCACAGGCCGCAAAGCACCTATACAAATCCACATTTCGTTATTGTTCATGCAGGATATGAAGGTAGATTTTTACCTGGCGCCGCGCGTGTTTTTTTTGCAAAGAAAAACGATGGCGATTATAATTAAATGAACGCCGACTATTTTGAGCAATGCTTTTAGAAGTCGCTGATTAATAACTTACCCAAAATTGGACGAAAAGACGTTGTTGTTATGGATAACGCTTCATATTGTTCCCGCAAATTAGGTTTTCTAGCTACCTCATGGAACAAACCTGAAATAAAAAAATGGCTGTTTAAAAAAACATTTTCTTTGATGACTCGTATTTAAAATTTGAGCTGCTTGAAGTTGCCAACGCATAGATAGCAATACGTCAAATATTACTGTTTTACGCTTACCATCGAATCATTGCTAACATAACCCGATCGAGATGGTATGGAATCAGATAAAGCGCTATATTACTATAAAAACCTTTGATTTCAAGACACAGGATGTTCGTTTATTGATAGATTAAGCATTTTAACATGTCACTGAACAAAATTGGCGTAATAGCCTTGCACATGTCAGAGAAAAAATAGAAATATGGGTCGCTGATACTTTCCAGACAACTTTGATGAACTCATTAGAAGAGTAAATTTTAGCGACAGTTCTGAGAGTGAGATTTCAGACCTCGACGATGACTTACAGTGACTTATCTATTGCGTAATAGTAATTTACGTTACAAGACCGGAAAGTAGTGTTTTGCAGATCGACACAAGCAGATTCCAGGGCGAGCCGTAGGCGAGACCTGAAAGCTTGGCAAAGACCTGCTTAACACTAATTTTCGGTCGTGTGTCGTACAATATTTTTTTTAAGACCGACACTTCGACGTTAACTCAATTATTTATTTTATTTAATAAAGTGATAAACAAATACTAAAACTAGATCATGGATACAACTGCATAAACTAACCTAATACATTATTTTTAAATTTTATATTAAACGTACATTTTTGCTGCTTACAAAATTTCTTCTGCACTTTAATTTTCTATGTCACGTAATTCAAAACGAGTTTGATAAACAACAAATTAAAAATCAACGAACTCTCACTTGTCAATAAATTGGAACGTCGTTGCCATATTAACGAAATCAAGAAGACTGTATTATCAAACATCAATCGAAAAAATAAAAAAGAGGGACCGGTAAAGCTTTTACCGGTCCCTAACGTCTATTTTCCGGTCTTGATCGGCAAAGCATTACTTTCTGGACGAAAAATTGTTCAGAAAGTGTATACTTACTGGTTGTTCTTAAAAAAAATTGTTTATTACTTGTTAACTTATAAATTTGTAATTTTGAAATTCATTGTTTATTATTTATTATTGAACAAACAAATTTTGAGATACAATTTAAACCCGTGTCGAAATTTTCCACCTGAGACCGGTCCCTTTTTTTCTGATCCCAGCATAGCGACGGCTGGCAACGGCGCGCTTCATAAGCCTTCACACTGCATTCTCAGTGTGTCTCGCACTAATGTGCAACATTTTCTCAGCAGTTTACCCCACGCATAGTAATTATATCTTTTAAATAATTAATAGGGAACTTATTTAAGTATTTATGCAAAATACTGCCATTCGAAAGTCACAGGAAGCCGAAAAAAATTAAATTGTTTTAAAATATTCGTATGCCTATCGTAGAAAAATATTCATTTTTTTAAGTCCGACCAAAAAGTATACACTTTCTGAACAATTTTTCGTTCAGAAAATAACGTTTTGTCGATCAAGACCAGAAAGTAGACGTTAGGGACCGGTCCCTACTTTTCATTTTTCCGATCGCTGTTTGATAATACAGTCTGCCTTGATTTCGTTACTATGGTAACTTAGATACAGGCAACACATTATACACTACTTACGACAAATTTTCAGTTTTTATATCTATTTCTTAAAATAATGTTATCGTAGAAAAAATATTGTGTACATTTCGACAGATTGTCGCGCTCCGCTACGCGTCGCACGGCTAACTTCCTGTCTCTAGCGCAAAGTATCACTTTTTGCTCTTAATATACAAATAGCTAATATCACTATTAACTGATAATATTTGGCAATGTTGTACCAATTTGTAATCATTACATTGATTAAGTATGAGCGCTAATAATAATTAATAATATTTCAATAACAATTTGACTTTCAATCCTTAATTATTGAAAGTATAAATGGAGAAAACTAAAAACTTGTATTAATTGTTATTACGTAAAAGGTGTTATGTCATCAAAATTCCTATTAAATATAGTTTTAAGTACATCATTAAGATATTTAAATAATACTTTGATAGTTTTCAAATGTTTCCTTTAAGATAAAAATACCCCAACCTAGAACAGTAACATTGTCATTATTGAAGTATACACATTGTAATAGATAATTGTTCATTTTAAGTGAAATAAAACTTTTTAAAAACCTAAAGTGCGGAATGAAAAACTTAATTAAACATTCCAATGCATTGCAATAGTAGGCCAATAAAAATAAATCGAAATACCGTTTTGAGGAATTAATTTCCAGCAAAATCGTGATTAATGAACATATTTAAGGTATTTAAGACATAAATAAAGTTTGTAAGAGTTACAGTTTAGAAAATAAAATGAAAACTCTTAAACGAGAATTCTTCGAAACATAAAAAAAAATTAATTTCCAACCTGGGACACATCGAAATTTTTAAAGCTCGTTTTAGTGATTAATGAACATATTTAAAGTATTAAAGACATAAAAAAGTTTCTAAAAGTTAAATTTTAGGAAATAAGATGAAAATTCTCAAACGACAATTATTCGATCGATAAAAAATAAAGAAATTACCTCTAACATTTCGTGGGATTTATTTTAAAAAAAATTATTTTAAAAACAAAAAAATAAAAAAATTAATCCCAAATGGATCTTCTTTCGATGATGATCGAAGAGCAATAATTAGTACCTACAAAGAAAACAATAGATACAGCTTTTTTTCTGAAAACAAATTCTTAAAAGACTACTATTACCTTGCTGTCATTGGAATGGAATTTTCTGAAACAAACAAAAAAAAATTATAAAGCAAAATACTACAATAAATGACATCATAACTCCCCCAACCAAAATTATTAATATACTTACTAAATTCTTAGTACAATGCCAGTAGGCACGATCAGTCCACAGGTATATATATATATATATATATATATATATATATATATATATATATATATATATATATATATATATATATATATATATTATTATTATATTATAGGACTGACGTACGACTGTTCTGGACATGACTTCTTCAAATTCTTTCTCATGTATAATTTCGGATTACGAACGAATTTCTGAAATAAAAAAAATAAATATATAAATAGAGAACAAACAAAACACACATTTAAAGAAAAAATGGCTAAAAGATATCCAAAAATTAATATTATAGCCCCAAAAAACAACCATTAATTTACTTACTTCCATAATATACCTAACACGTCTATCAAAGAAAGAAGCAAATATATAATATAGAGACGGAACTATTTTCATTGACAATCATACCATTCAACCAACAAAAAGAAGAAGTATAATTATTCAAAATAATACAATCGAATAGTTTATAATAGTCGATTCAAATAGTAATCGAACAATAGAAACGAGCATTGAAAAAAAAATGGCGGACCACGGCCATTATTATTTCACATCCAATTTCAATTTGACATATGTTTGACATATGAAATAATACGCATTCTATACAACTACAAGAAATCGCCATTATTAGTCCATGGCCATTTTCGATCGAACTATAAAATAGTTTGCATTCTATAAAAATCGAATAATTGGTCGATTAAAAATTTGAAATATGACATCAAAAACTGTCTAAGAAAAAGTCTAAGAACTGTGGGCGAGGGGTAACCAATTCTGCGGGAGGGGGGAAATTAAAAAATTTTTTTCTTGGGTTAGCCTTTAGGCGAAGGGTCGGGCGGCGCGTACGGGGGGGAGGGGGGGGAGCGGGGCGGTAGGGCCCCCGTACGCGCGAGAAAAAAACCACAAAAAACGCTCGAAACTTTATTGGGCAACGAAATACAGACGCAAATACCTACGGAACAGCCACACGAAGCTCCAGGACGACGATCGAGGGCCCCAAAATCACAAAAAGGTCTGAAAAACACAAAAAGCGGAACTTTAGAAACACAAATTTAACACACAAATATAGCAGACACATCACTACACTGCATCAAGAAGTAAAACAATCAATTTACCAGATATTTTTCGGAAAAAAAGCCAAAAATCCGCAACCGCCAGCAGCACAGGAAGCCGTCCGCCATTTTGAATGCCATAAGCTCAATGCAAAACGACAAATTGATCAATCGAAGCAAAAATCAACAATTACCAACATAAGAAAAAAAATTCCCCCAAAATATATTAAAAACAATATTTCTCTTTAATTAGACCTTTAATCAATGTTTTTGGACTTTAGGGAGGAAGATAGACATTTGTGCGGGCCCGCCCGTTTTAATCGTTTTAATAATTTTATTTGTTCTTAAATGGAACTATCCTCACCTATTTCTGCTTCTACGACAATGTGGATCACACTTTCATCCTTGAAGGGTACTGAATTCGAACATGAGTGGCCGTTGCAGTTGAGGCATATTGTTGAACATTTTATGCCAATTTTTCGGTAGTTGCATTTTCTTGTACATTCCTTTGTACATTTGCAGGACACTGTGTTGATAATTTCAGCTGAAGCGGGATCCTTGATGTTAATGATGGTTTATTATACCAGCCCTGGATTTGAAGGTACACTCGCAGACTATGTTGGGCAGCGACTGAATTTGTTAAAGGTAGAGAGGCAGATTAAAAGTAGGCTTTGTTAAGGATTTTTAAAATACCTTGTAGTGGATTTTGTCCAAGTAGGTCTAATCTGCCTTAGGTGAATAGAGGGTTACCAAGAACAGTTGACCTACTGAAATGAGAACTTTAGAATCAGCATCTGTATGATGAAAAACCTTGATAGTCTCATTTTATGTCGCGTTCTTTTGAAAGAGCTAAACAAAAGTTATTTTTCCTTGGCGATAGTGTAACAACCGGGATGCTTAAAGACCCCACCACTTGTCACTAAATGTAACAACCAACTAGCCTAAAGACCATTTGTAACTACTGATAGGTCTTTAGCTACTGTTGTTAAGGGATTAGGGCATCACCGTCACCAGCCAAATGCTCCTGGAGTCCAGAATGAACATCCATTCACCAGTGGCAAATAAAAAAATTAAATTGAAAGAATAAAAATTATCCCTTAATGGCATAGTTTAGCGGTTCTTGGCAACTGTTTTAGACTCTTTTAATCCTAAGGGAATAGAAACGCCGAGGCTTCTCAAATTCTTTACTGGTTTGGATACGGAGGAGAGATTAATAATAAGTATTAAAACATTAACAAATGTATATTAAAAATAAGTATAAAATTTGACTAATAGTCTTAAGAAAAAATTAACAAAATTCCATTTAGGGAATAAAGCACTATAACTACATAATAATATAAAAATATGCATAAGATAAATATGATAATTTGGGACGAAAATGTAAAATTGCCATTTATATGTAAATCAATCAATTATTATTAAACAAAACACTTTAAAATTAGGTAAAAAATATTTACCCAAATAATACACAAAACTTTACTCTACACTTAAAGAGTCCCAAAAAAAGCGAGAGCTTCCGCCCTCGGCGAAAGTCCGAACTCGATTGAGCATGCACTTGAGAGTTCTTTCTTTCTGTCTTCTCTCTATATAAACCAAAATTTACGTGATGGTTGTATTTTTAAAAATGTCACGCTCAATGTAGCCATTGACTAGATTAATAACATGATTGTTTATTTTATTTTTATACGTGTCTTCCTTTTTAATTTTTAATTTAAAACATTAAAATACTTATTTGGAGTTTTTGGTAAATTCTTTATATTTTAAAATAATAATTATGCCAATTATTACAATAGAATGCGGAGGTTGTATTACACCCACTGATTGTATGTAGGAATATGAGTTCCTGTTTGACAACAGACGATTAGTTGAAGTACCTGGGAGATTAGAATATGTTCTGAGAGGTTTTCTTTCTAGGTTTCATGACATAAATGTTTGATGAATTTGGTGCTTTAATAGTTAATAGGATCAATAAGGCGGTATCCTTTCCGATTATTATAACCATCGTCATTATGTCAATTGAATGAAAGTGTTGACAATAAGGGTATTAGCATCCTTAATACTTAGCCTTACTTTAAACCCGTGCTGTACCAATTTCTTAAGCAGCATGGAAATCAGCAATTGTTCTTTCGGCATAGTTGCAATCATCATTTAAGTGAACACCACATTTGTGAAGCCGTTGATGTCACATCAGGATAACAATCAAAAACTTTAGTTGTATTGGCATAATTGTAGTATGTCTTAACGTAGTTCACAAATTTGTAGAGAATTGTTGAACATTTTGTAAGTTTGCACAGAAATTAAAAATTTTCCCCGTTTTTTAACTACACCACAAAACTGAATTAAAAGTTTTAAATGTCATTTGACGCAAAATTTAGTCCTTTTAAATTAATATTAAATGAAATGACATCTTTCGTCTGATGTATTGTTTTCCAGCTACATGCAAAAATTTGAAAAAGTGCAAAAATTTGGCTACCAAAAGTTATGCGCATCTCCTGGCACTGTTAAGACAGGCCTATAGAACCAAATAAAGGTAATAAAACGATTTCCAGCTTACAGGAAATTAATTCCTCAAAAAATATTAATTTGATTAGTTTATATTCTTTACTTTTTGCAAATTATTTTTATAATCACCATTTCCTACTTATCCAGGTTCGACTGTACCCAATTTCCTCATTCTTCGAACAGCTACTCAGTTTCACATATCTATTTTTTAATTTTTGATTTATTTAATATGTGGTTTTATTTTTAGAGCGTTATTGAAGGTAGAGCTCAACAGATTGAATATAAACGACAAGAAGCTGAAAACCAGCTCAAAGCACAACAAGCTGAGAATGAGTTATTACAGATCGCCTATGAATTGAATATCAGACTTCAAGAGGAAAGTGATCGTGTAGAAATGGAAGCTATCCAGCAATATCGTGATGATCTGAAGGACCAGATAGAATATAATAACAAACTAAGGGTAACAAAATTAAACTTTTAATATATACAGGGTGTCCTAAACTTCTAATATCGTAGTTATGGAATTAGGTAAGGTCAGCTGTTCAACACTGAACCACCAAATTTAATAATCAGTTATATCATTTCTGTTGAAGTTAAATTTCTGAAAGTATGTCATATGTAAAGTATATCTTTTGTTCTTTAATTTGTGAGGACTATTATAGTAGTAAAAAATACGAATTATTTCAATTAAAAAATGCAACTTGCTTCACTGTGGCTATTACAGAATAAACTATATGTGTGCACTCATTGAATCACGATTTAATATAAAAAATTTAATAAATATCGACATTCAACTAAAAGGGTTTATTAAAAAGTAAAACAAAATACTAGCATTGAAACAAAACTGTGACAATTTATTATTTGAAAAAATTAGAAAATAGTCAACAAATAAAGTCTTAAATGGTAAACGAAATAAATTTTTGTAATTCATGAAAATGATTCAGTATTAACCACAGTATTTTCCGAAAAAAAAAAAAAAAAAAAAAAAAAATTGCAAACCATTGCACACCAAATAATTAAACAAGACTAATTTCGTATTTTTACCTAAATATAAGGCATTTACCAATAATAACGACAAATTTAGATGCAGCAACAAAGGATGCAGCAGCAGTCGAAAGATTGTGCCTAAAAGTGGGATTGTCCACAAACCCGGCGAAGACCTCTTTTGTTGCATACACAAGAAAAAGGAACCTGCAGGGAATTAAGGAGCTTTATACAGGGTGTATCAACGATGCGTGGGTGAACGATAGCTGCTTCCCTATATGAGATAGGAAAAAATACTTCAAATAAAAGTTGTAGAGGGCATTGAAAGCTACGTTCTAAAAATAACTACCAATATACAGGGTGTCCGATAAATGTATGAGTTATCGAAGTAATGTTTTTTTAAAGGAAACACCCTATATATTTTTACTCGATTAAATTTCTTTGGAAGAGTGTTTCTCAAAAATATAGGGTTGTATGGGTTTATACTGGGTGGTTAGGAATTTATAGTGGGATTTAGGTAACAAAATGGGTATATTCAACATCAAATGTCTCTAGATCAATAATTTGGAATAAATTTTTTTTTCTGCCGAATATTCTCGAAAATAGTGTATTTTCATTTCCTATTCATAATTTTACCGAATGGCACTTTTCCCATACAGGGGCAACCAAAACTCGGGACCACTTTTTTCTCAGTTTTTTTCAAATGGAACACCCTGTAAATGAGGCCATACCAGGATAGCCCATACCATGAGCTTTCAGAAAATGTAGGGTTTGCCTACTTGATTTTTATCGGAAATGTATCTAATTCTTAAGGAAAGTATAAAAAAGTTATAAAAGCAATAACTATTTATTTATTATAAACGAACAATTATTTAAAAAAGCGTATATTCACAGCAAATGTTTAAACAATCTCACATTTTAAGCTATGCCCGAATTAATCATATCTACAATTGCTCTTCAAACTTTCATTAAAGTTGATCTTGTAATACAGCGAAAAATCAAATCACCCTTGAAACATTTGAACGTTATAGGAATTTGACATTTAATTATCGAGGAGGAGAATAATTTATAGTTGAAATTTAATAATTTTTCGCTTCAAAATTAAATTATCCACCGAAGAAATGATAATAATAATCTACATTTTGGGTGAGTGTGATAGAAATTGTTTATTAGCCAGTAGAATGTATGCAGTTCGATACCCTGATTCAAGGTCTATACGACCAGAGACTCTTCGGAGGGTTAAAGAAAGATTTGACGAAACAGGCAGTGTCAAGCACGAGAAAAGGAAAGTAGTAAACAAAATTTCAACAAATGAATAAAATGAATTAGCGGTGATCCTTTCAACAGTAGAGAATCCTCATGTTAGTACGAGGGAAATTGCAAGAGAGCTGGATATAAGTCACACTTCCGTGAACAGAATATTGATAAAAAATAAACTTCATCCATACCGAATTGAATTACATCAAGAACTTTATGAAAGGGATTATGACACCAGAGTTCGCTATTGCGAAAATATATTGAATTTCATTCGCGAGGAACCAAATTTTCTAAAATACATTTTGCTTAGTGACGAGTCAACATTTAAAAGTAATGGAATAGAAAATAGACACAATTGCCACTACTACTCAACAGAGAATCCACATTGGGTCAGAGAAATTGATTACCAAAATAGATGGTCGATAAATGTTTGGGGGGGCATAATTGGGGATCAGGTCATAGGACCACATTTCTTTGATGGTCCACTGAATGGGGAAATTTACAGAGATTTCCTCCGAGATCATTTACCAATTTTGTTGGAGGATGTACCTATTGACACCAGACTCAGGTTATATTACCAACATGATGGCGCGCTTCCCCACAATCAAAATCAGGTAAGATGGTTTTTAAACAGATGGCGCAGTAATAAATGGATAGGAAGAAACGGACCCATTCAGTGGCCAGCAAGGTCTCCAGACCTCACGCCTCTAGATTTCTATCTCTGGGGATATGTTAAAGGAGAGGTCTACTGCGAAAAACCAACGACACCAGAAGACATGAAGAATAGAATTAGAGACGTTTTTCACTCTATTACAAAATCAACTTTAATTGAAGTTAGAAGAGCAAATGTAGATATACTTAATTTGTGCATAGCTCAAAATGGGAGATTATTCGAACATTTGATGTGAATTTATGCTTTTTCGAATGAAATAAATAAATAGTTATTGCTTTTATAACTTTTTTATAATTTCCTTAAGAATTAGATACATTTCCGATAAAAAGCAAGTAGGCAAACCCTACATTTTCTGAAAGCTCATGGTATGGGCTATCCTGGTATGGCCTCATTTACAGGGTGTTCCATTTGAAAAAACTGAGAAAAAAGTGGTCCCGAGTTTTGGTTGCCCCTGTATGGGAAAAGCGCCATTCGGTAAAATTATGAATAGGAAATGAAAAAACACTATTTTCGAGAATATTCGGCAGAAAAAAAATTTATTCCAAATTATTGATTTAGAGATATTTGTTGTTGAATAAACCCATTTTGTTACCTAAATCCCACCATAAATTCCTAACCACCCAGTATAAACCCATACAACCCTATATTTCTGAGAAACACTCTTCCAAAGAAATTTAATCGAGTAAAAATATATAGGGTGTTTCCTTTAAAAAAACATTACTTCGATAACTCATACATTTATCGGACACCCTGTACATTGGTAGTTATTTTTGGAACGTAGCTTTCAATGCCCTCTACAACTTTTATTTGAAGCATTTTTTCCTATCTCATATAGGGAAGCAGCTATCGTTCACCCACGCATCGTTGATACACCCTGTATGTATGGACAACATCTAAAAATGGTAAAGAAGGTTAAATATCCTCCAATCACCTTTGATGATAACGAAGCTTAGCTTCTGCAGTCATATAAAAGACAACAAAAAATCTGTAAAAGTACTATGGGACTATAGACGAATAATATGGAACACAATGGGGCTTAAACTAAGTATGGTGGCTTTTTACTATGGTTGTAGTACCCGTTACAATCTACTCACCAGTCATAAGGTGGCACAAGGCTAAAAGCATAACAGCTAACAGAAAATTAGATAATGTACAAAGACTGATCTATCTAATAATGACAGGTTCTTTTAGAAGTACGCTCACTGCACCAATGGAAATACAGCTAAGTCTTCCCCCAATACACCTTGTGGTGGAGAAGTAGGCTATGGCGGTGGCATAGACTGTTCACAAAAATGGATTTGGAAGGGAACTTTAGAAAAGATCACCATACAATGATATTAAGGAAATTAAAACAAAATTTTGTATTATGAATACCAGAAAGGGCCAAAATCCGGGAAAATGGGAAAACAAAAAACGAATCAGACTAGTATACAGTCGGTTTTAAAATAAAAAACAGCACAATAGCTGGAATTTATCATTCGAACTCAGGGAAGCCTGTTAGCCTAAACCAGGGGTCACTCACGAACAGTCTTCAAAGCTGAAGTAATAAATGCCTGAGTCCGGGTTATAAAAATGACTCTAAAGGGTTAAAAGGGGTAATTTATTATGTTAAAGAGTCAGGCAGTCCTCTTAAAGCACTAAAACAAGTATAAGTACATCCAAATTAATAATTGATTGCCAACAGTCCCTCCAGGGCCTAAAGGAAAGAACAAAATCACTATTGAATGGGAAATGAGGGACTGTTGGGAAACGTGAAAGCAGACCTCCTGGCCAAAAAGCGGGCTGAGAAAACTATAAGTGGACTAGAACCCATATGTGATATTTTTTCATATCAAAATGTTAAATGGGTGCTAATGTAAATAGAGAACATTATGAGCTCTGATTAAAACTGCCTGGACTCCTGCAGTCCAGAATATTCATAGAGGGTCCACGGATCCAAACAAACTCAACTGCTAAACCTTAGTAGCAGTAACCTAAAGACCTTAATAGAACCCTTTGCGCGATACTGCGGCCTTAAAAGACAACTAACTATTTTAGGAATGTTTCTGTGGTTGAAAAGTAAAAAAACATCAATTTTTTGTGATTAGATGGGTATAGTTTTTCAGGAGTTGAGGCAGGATGGAAGCAGAGTTTTTTAGGCTATTGTACAGTGAGTAATGAAAATAAATTAACACTGAAAGTATCGTTTGAAGTTTAAAAAGGGAATGAAGCTTGAACAAACAACTGAGCTAATTTTACCAAAAATTGACTTGTGTCCATTTACCTTTTGACCACAGATTTTATGAATTCCTATCTAGAATATGCGAAGAGGACGACGAAATTTCTGTTAACATACTATGCCATTACCATGACCTTAAATGAGAACGAGAGGTATAATATCCGGAACCTGAAGATATCGCGAAAGGGTCCATCAGAAATATTCTTGAATATATCAAGAATTTTAACCTGATGGGGTAAAAACTAAAAAGGATTACAATAATCCTAGAGTTTGATTAGGGTTTAAATCTCACCATAAAATTCAGATAGATAGATAAAAGTTAAAAACGATGTCATGTAATAAAAGACACTTCTGAATTTTAAGTTGCATGGCACTTACGCTACAAACTGCAGTATTTTAAATTTGACTAACAGAGGGGGTGGTTTCAGGTATCTAGTTGGTTTACTGTTAAACAACTGACTTTAGTATATTTAACTAGGTGTCAAAGTTCTACAGTTGCTAAGTGCACGATTTCAAAACACCACAGAATATGTGAACAATATAGAAAGGAAAGTAACGGTCGGAATTTGAAAATATATCGCTTATCTTCAGCTCCACCATAGAGGTACTGTGAGAAAACTAATGCCCGCGAACATAAACTATTCATTGAAACTATACTGCAAAAACTACAATTATGTCTGTTGTACTCTGACAATGCTCCACCTTCAATAAGGGGTAGCTACGGTGGTCAGGGTTTTGACTGTATCCACATGTTTCTTTTCTGTATTGTTCAACTATTTTGTAAAAATACTTTCAGATATACATAGAGTATTCTAAAAACTTATCGCAATATTTCATTTCCAATTTGGAAAGAGGTGCTCAAAATAATTTTAAAAATATAGAGTTTCAACAACGTTTACAGGGTAGGATAGATTAATCATTTATGAAAGTGAAATCTTTAACTTTAACACTCTATAATTAACTAGACTAATAGACAATTACAGGATCGTTTATTAAAAAGTATGAGCCCAATAAAGTTTTAAAATGTTTAAGATTGTGACTGTCTGAAGGATATGAACTTTAAATAACTCACAGTCTAAACGCTCTTGCAACCGACTGTAAAACATTTTGAAAAAGGTAAACCAGTGACATAATCCATAGGATTAAAAATTTAAGTTTACTCGTCGGTCAGTTGTAAATTTCATTTCTTTCTATCCACATATTTAGAAAATTATCATTTAAAATAAACTGACAATAATTCTAAAATGGGGTGATGGAAATGCATTTCTTTAACATCTACGTCTTCAAGTAAAACTGGACAAATGATTTAAAGGAAGTACAAATATGTTTCTCCTGTAAGTCTGCGGTAAGACACATGGTTCAATTAAACGATCATTCAATATCTCGCATCCAACTTTAAATAAATTACAATTTCTCATTGCATCGGATTTCCTTTACTCCAAACATGAAACACCCAACGACGAACAACTACTAGACTAATTTTGTTTACAAAAATCAAATTGCAAGCATTTACGGTGTTGTATTAGGGACAGAAGTTGAAAAGGTGTTTGCCAGTTCTCCCACTTCATACACAGGATTTGACAGTTTTTACGAGGAGCAAGCAGTTACTTTCAACTTTACTTAGAAGTGAAAAGACTGGACCTTAACTTACAAGAAAACTCGAGTAGAGAGAATAATTTTCCAAAATATACTAGACTAATAATTGATTATCCATTATTTTTACAGATCTGGCAACGACGCTTTCTATAAAAATCACCGTTAAGTACTCTTCATATTTTCCCAAAATCTAGGGACCAAATGGCAACACCGTAGCACTGATAGTTACTCTTGAGCAGTGTTCGAGCCGTCACGGAGGCTTTAAAGTTCACATAGTAAAATAAGCTGCGTCACTGCCTCTGTCCGTCTTTCTCGCGCTTGCCGCCGAGACTTATTTCATTGTGCAACCTTTGAACCTTCCGTGAAGGCTCTATTTACTTGCTATGAACTATCGGTACTACAGTATTGCTATTCGGTAGGTATCTATAGAGAGTACTTATCGGTGATTATACAAAGTAAAGTTGCCATAAACATAAATCTTCATCACTTTTCCCCAGATCTGGGGAAGTAATGGGGAATGTGCACTGAAAAGCATGCTCTTTATTAGGAAAAAACAACTAGCTAGAATGAGTGGTTAGTTCAAAATATGTATTTTTTAAATTTTTGAGGTATTAGAAGTGTAATTAGAAAATTAATGTTTTTTTATCTACTAAACCGGACCTAGACTCAAATTTTTAAACGAGTCCGATGGTATGCACAAGTAATAGGTAATATCAGACATGTTTTAGTAGTCGATCAGTAGATTATAGTAAATTACTTTTTAAATTAATTAACAAAAATGAGCTTTTTATAATTTATAATGTTATTAACCGGTTTTAATCAAAAATGTAAATTCGAGATTAAAATGTCACCCGTTTAATTCAATGTCTTGTACTCTTTTAAAATTACAGAACGGATTTTGAAAATTCTGATATACAGGGTGCTTAAGAACACGAACATTTACAAGTGTTTGTTATCCCGGGCCCTAATTTTTCTTCTGACTATTACGTCAGTCGTTTGGGCAGTAAACGTGAAATATTTAAAGTTTAACAAAATATACATATATTGAGTAGTTTAAAAAAAACATTAAAATACACTCTAACTGTTATTAATTACGTTGAACCCATTAACCATGGGTGTTTCTATAACCATCCTAGTGTTCCCTTTCTACAGTTGTCGTTTTTGCATTTACTAATGTAGGCTTAATAAGATTCATGGTTTATATTAGGCGCAGATAGCGCATTTTTTGGAGTTCTTATAAATATGTTGGAATGCCTTTCAGGAACGAGAACGTCAAGAACTGGAAAGAAAACTACAGAAAGGCAGAGAAGAAGAAGAAAAGTACAAAAAACTTGTACAAGATATTATCAAGGTTCATACCGAAACACCGTATAATAAGCATCCGTTCAGAAGAGCTTTAGAACGCCACGATTGTCGATGCCCCGCACCGTTATAAAGACTTTTTATACTTTTTTGTATTTTATATCGAAATATACATTTTTATGTGTCGTTTGTGTTTCAATATTCTATCCCAAAGATGAATAATTTGAGAAAGACATTTTAATAAAACTCGATATAACGCAAATTGAAAATATTCACATACAATATACTTTTTTATGTAAAACTGTTTGCATTTTTCATCATCTTCTTTAGTAATTTTCTCCTATAGAAATTTTCATCGCTTCTTTCCCATTTATGTACAGACTATTTTTAAATAAAAATTATTTAAATATCAATACAATTTCCTCTAATAATTGCCCATTCTGGGTATTATTTTGCCTTATTATAGAGAACTACAGGTACAACAACGAGCTTTGATTTTGCTTCCTAAGTTCAGATGGCGTTATTGTTTTCTATTATTTTACTACCTACATCTTCTCAACCAGCCTTAATAGATACAAGTGAAGGGACCACATGAAGCACATTTCATCAGTGACAGAAGTCAGTGTTGCCAACCGGAGGAAAATTTCCCGGCGGGAATTTTCAACACAAAAGGGAAAAAGTAACTCAAAACGGGAATATTTTACTTCAGTCCAAATTGAGATTAAAAAAAAAAACTTAATACAGCAATAGTATATTATGCAACGATCATGTAATGATGGTTATTAATACACGAGCATTAACCGGGATACGAAACGAGCCAAAGGCGAGTTTCGTATGGTTTATGCGAGTGTTTTAATAACCATTACATGAGAGTTGCATACGCTATTTTTTCTACACCCGATAAATAATCAAGACCTATAAATATTCTATTTATATTGGCATTGAACACAATAACAGTAATTACTCGTATTTCTATAAAAAATTCTACAAAATTGTAATTAATGGTATTACCTTGGGTATTGGTATTACCACAGATTTTTGGGGCAAAATATTTTGTACTGCATTTTCTCCTTTCTCCGATATGTGTGGAGGAGTCTTCTATATCGCTGATATCAGACATTTTAATATTATAATTATCGAAGTTTAGCTATCTACGAAAATTTAATACGTTTTGACAACTAAAACAATTACATAGGAATTTAGGACAAACGTCAAACATCATGCTTGATTGAAAAATTGTAGGTTTCTATTGATTAAAAATCTGTATCATAATGAAAAATCTGTATCATAATGGGTATCATTATGAAACGGATTATGGGCATATAAGTGCATTATTATAATACGGGTGTAGAAAAAATGTATTATTCAATTTTATCTCAAGCAGATCTGCAGGCTTTTTGATGATCTGAGAGGGAGTCATCCCTACAGACATCTCACCTAAGTCCACATCTGGAGGATATACAATAAGGCTATTAAGACCTAAGTAATGTAAGGAGAACAAACTTTATAGATACAGATTACAATCAATAAATAGTAGGCTTTGCAGAAGTCTTACTTTATTCTTAAAACAAATCATTAGAAAAATATGATAAGTTTTGATTATCATGTCAATAAACATACCTTCTATTTTCTTGATATATTTAAATATTTATTATCCAAAGGTCCATATTTCTTTCTCAGCAACTATTCGCTCCGTGCGCGACAGCAGCGCCAATTTGTTTTGGTATTAAAGGAGTATTTCTGCCTATACTGACAAATACAATTTTTAATAGAATTCGTAAATAAAAAGTATATATGTTAGTTTTAATAAAAGTATATGGATTTATAAAACAATTAAAACATTAATTTATTATTATTATTATTATATACTTTTCACGCTTAAATTGAAGAAAATTATGTATAATCATTAAAAATCAATAATAAAATATAGGCAGGCAACAGTGTTTACTGGAAAATGTATGAGAAGTTGCCTAAGTCTAATAAGTTGTCATTGAAGAAACCATTTATAATAGCGTGAAGTTAAAATGTATAAAAAGGATCGCTACTTATATTTTCATTTTTGTTCTAAAGAAAACATAGAATGAATGATTAAAACTGGTTTCCGATCAGTAAGTCACAAAATTGCATACCAGTCAAATATTATAATCAACGGCAGAAATCTTGAAATCTAGTCCTTGCTGAATGAACATTTAAGAATAAAGGGATATTAAAGAACATCGTAAAATGATAATTTATTGTTTATTTAAAAACTTTCTAGTTTCTGATGTCTACTATTTCCAGCATTACTGTTATTATCACAAAAATAAAGGTAATTTTTCTTCTTATTGTACACCTATCCATTTATTTCTTTGATTTAATTTCCACTTTGTTAGTGAAATTTGTTATATAAGTTTAACTGTTTTTTTTTGCTAGTATTTGTACAATTTTCAACACAGCAACTCCGGTTGCTTATTGTGTTGTTTTTACCTACTTTTTTGAAAAAAAGTAAAATGTATACGTGTATTTGATATGCCAAAATTACAAAATATCCTCCTAAAATGCACGAATTATCCGCAGCTAGCGCTAGTATCGCTTTTGCTTCCCTTTCCATGACTTCGCACGGAGCGAATAGTTGTTATGCTTAACCAACAACAATATTTTATTGCTTCTAACTCGAAATCCACTTTTATAACCACTAGTTGTTCCACGTTTTACTTTAGAGAATTCTGTTTTTTTCAGTGGTAACATAACGACTGAACTTGGTCTAAGCCACTTGCTAGCTAGCAACTGCATGATATAGAATAGAATACAAAACCATATTTTGTTAACGGGAGGGACTTTTTTCATAAAAGTGGGAATTTTTAAGGTAAGAAGAGGGAAAAATCTTACTTCAAGGTTGGCAACACTGACTGAAGTTGAGATTGTCTAATGTTTGCAGATGATTCCTTTCCTAGTAACTATGGAGGGTAGAGGAAAGGAGAACAATCTCTGTATAAAAAAAGTGTCCCTCAAAATGTATACAATTAAAATGGCGCTTCTGTGCCCAGGGGACGTCGACAGTCGATAATTCAGATCACACAATGACACCAATGATGTATATAGTAATAAATATTGCTCAACCATAAAAAACTAAAAACTACACCGTTGAAACGTGACTGATCGTAGAAGAGTAATAGCCGTATGCATAGTCGATCGCCAACGACTCGCCAGAGATTCATTCCGGCGTTTCGCCAGCGATTTTACTTTTTTTCAAAAAAGTAGGTAAAAACAACACAATAAGCAACCGGAGTTGCTGTGTTGAAAATTGTACAAATACTAGCAAAAAAAAACAGTGAAACTTATATAACAAATTTCACTAACAAAGTGGAAATTAAATCAAAGAAATAAATGGATAGGTGTACAATAAGAAGAAAAATTACCTTTATTTTTGTGATAATAACAGTAATGCTGGAAATAGTAGACATCAGAAACTAGAAAGTTTTTAAATAAACAATAAATTATCATTTTACGATGTTCTTTAATATCCCTTTATTCTTAAATGTTCATTCAGCAAGGACTAGATTTCAAGATTTCTGCCGTTGATTATAATATTTGGCTGGTATGCAATTTTGTGACTTACTGATCGGAAACCAGTTTTAATCATTCATTCTATGTTTTCTTTAGAACAAAAATGAAAATATAAGTAGCGATCCTTTTTATACATTTTAACTTCACGCTATTATAAATGGTTTCTTCAATGACAAATTATTAGACTCAGGCAACTTCTCATACATTTTCCAGTAAATACTGTTGCCTGCCTATATTTTATTATTGATTTTTAATGATTATACATAATTTTCTTCAATTTAAGCGTGAAAAATATATAATAATAATAAATTAATGTTTTAATTGTTTTATAAATCCATATACTTTTATTAAAACTAACATATATACTTTTTATTTACGAATTCTATTAAAAATTGTATTTGTCAGTATAGGCAGAAATACTCCTTTAATACCAAAACAAATTGGCGCTGCTGTCGCGCACGGAGCGAATAGGGATTATCACCGGTATCTCTCGCATTTTATTCATGATTCATTTCTTAAAATTTAAAAAATAATGAACGAATATCAAATTTTTCCCTATAAAAGAACATAAAAACTTGCGTGAAATGACATTCCGGTGATAATCTCCGGCGAGTCGCCAGCTTTTTGGGCTTTCGCCGGCGGATCGCCAGCGAATCGCTGGCGAGTCGCTGGCGATCGACTATGCATACGGCTGTAAGTGTTCTGTGATCGTAGATAAATTTTGACAATACACGACAATAGTCAAATTTTATTGAAAAATAATAATATAAACAATAAATAATTCTTATATTAAAATGGCACGGTGGTCTCAATTTACTGCTTCCTGTCTGATTTAATTATGAATGAGCAATCTATATGACTATATAGCATTGGATTTTGTCCCCTGGCTACACGAGCGCCATCTTAATTATATACATTTTGGTGGCCACTTTTTAATATAAAGATCCATATAAGATTGTCCTCCTTTTCTCTACCCTCCATACTAGTAACTAATAAGGATGACATTAGTCTAACCACAGAAGAGATAACATTGCAGAAAAGAAACATAGTACTATTTCTACGTTCCACCACAGAGATACCCTTAGAAAACTGAACTATTCACAGTACACCTAGCTCTGTGGTGTACTGTAAAGCATTTCTGGTAATTCTAAAAAATGCGGAAACTGTGAATATTCTTACTCTTGCTCACACAGTGAATGACCAGTAACTTAGACAATTGTTGCTTTAAGGAGTTCCTTTCGCCATCAATGTTAAATAAAAAATATTAGATTATTACTAAAATTAATTTTTTTCTAATAGTTGAAGTCCTTATTTATCTAATCGTGAATTTTTAACTATACCTTGGCGTGCAAATTTTTGTGAAAATTTTGTTTAAAAATGTGAGTATTTGTACAGTGTCTTACGAGAAAGTTAGACCTCAACAACAATTCTCCAATTATACTATTATTTATTGATTAGATGGAGTAGAAAAAAACTAAAAATAAGGTTTTTGAAATATTTAGGTTTTGTTTTTTACAATAAAATATATAGGTTACCGTGGGATTTATTGAGAAATTAATATTGAAGTTCGCGCGCTACGCAACGTTGCCAAATATTCTGACTCAATTTTAAGCTAGGTTACTTGAAAATTTTTTGTGATTTTTTAATATTAATTTCTCAATAAATTCCACGGTAACCTATATATTTTACTGTAAAAAACAAAACCTAAATATTTCATAAACCTTATTTTTAGTTTTTTTCTAAACCATCTAATCAATAAATAATAGTATAATTCGAGAATTGTTGTTGATGTCTTACTTTCTCGTACGACACTGTACACATACTCACATTAAAAAAAAAAATTCTCAAAAATTTGCACGGTAAGGTATAGTTAAAAGTTCACTATTAGATAAATAAGGACTTCAACTATTAGAAAAAAATTAATTTTAGTCACAATCTTACATTTTTTATTTAACATTGGTGACGAAAGGACCTCCTTAAATGAGCTATAAAACCATGATGCCGACCAATCATAGATGGTACACCATCAGTCGCAACAGGAACAATGTTCTCCCATGGAACGATATCGACCACTTTGGGAATTCCTTTTATTTTATCGGGTCGGTAGTGTAGCGGTCTAACGCGCTTATATTCATTTATAGGCAAGTTTATGAGTCTGAGACTGCTGGGCTTCGAATCCCAGACCAGATCATGTGGACTTTTAATTAAATTGTATGGTTCGGTTTAGGATTTGATGTGTGCCGTATTAATAGAAATTCAATTTCTGTTGATATGACAGGCAGATTAAAAAATCGCCATGCATTACCGTCTCGATGATGGTGGGTGATGTTTCCCGGGTTTTCCTCACCTGTAAGTCAAATGGCACCATCAATCATCTTTAAGTCGCCCCGGAGCACCACGGCAAATAATAATAATGAAAGCCGTCCCTTCCCTACACAAGTCGTTCAGTCGACTTCAGGGGTTGAAATTCACTGGCAAGGGGGTGAATTAGGGAGAGTATTATTATTATTATACCAACATATCAGTCGTTTCGTCGGCAAATGTCTCATTTGTGATCATTCGTTCTATAATGTAAAAAGTACTTAAATAGTATGTAAAAGTTATATTTCTTAAGTGTGTCACAGATTGTCAATAAAAGGCAACATTGAACAAATGTTGGTCATTTTATTTCATGGTAGACTAAAGTAAGACATTTAGACAGATCCAGGCAGATACTGAAACCTAGGCACTTTAGCTGTAGAGACGAAGAAGAACCGAAGGTAAGGTCCTTATTGTATCAGAACTAATTATATACTATTGTATTAGATCAATAACCGATGGTTCAACCGACTTCCTCTCTATTGTGGTTGTGGTCACTATTCAGCAATGGAGAAGGCCCATCATAAGGAGAAGACCCCGAAAAAACTATTTTTTCTACCTTCTCAAAGTCTGATTCAAATATATTATTGCAGTCCAATATGTCAACGTCAAGTTGCTGACCCTCAGAGGAAACGACAGCTCAGTGATTCGAATTCCACACCATAAATTGGCATGGTTCGTTATAGTAGAGAATATCGATGATGGTGCGTGGGATTTTCCAAAGGTTTTTCCGGGATTTCCTCACCTGCACCTTCAATAATATATAAATTTCCCTAGAACTTCATGGAAATTAATATTAACTTCTCCTCACCGACACATGCTCTACTTTCAAAGCTTCAGGGGTTCACTTATAAGAGGGCGAACATTAGTATATTATTATAGCAGGTAATGTTGTTGCAATCGATAAAAACACTTTGTTTAACACATGACTTGCAAATTATATTTTTTTAAATTATATGTGTTCTTGTATAATTATAAAAGAAATCAATAAACTCATATTATTGTGACTTTTCTGTTAATAGACCTAATAATTTACTCTTTCAGTTTAGAGGTCGTTTTCTTTCAATTTTATGTTTAATTAATGACTAGTAATTTGTTTAAAATATTTATATAAAATCGATTATTTTCATCGACGCTTGACATACAATTTAGTCATTTTGCACATACGGATACAGAGTACTCTAAAATGAATTTTTTCGATCCATATAAGAAAAATAACTATTTGATGAAACTATATGTAGATAATACATACAGTGTAGAGCAGTCAAATGCAATAAATTCGCTAATAAATAAATGCGAGCGTGTTCGGAAACTAGGACACGTTGATTGGTATTTTTAGTTTTTAGTAAAAACTTTTAAGTATGGTGTTTTTTGTAACAGTGGAGAATACCAACTTTTTTATTATAAAAGCAACATCCTGTAAATTTTTCAATTTTTGGATTCTTCAAAAATACATATATTAAAAAATTATTTCAGCGTTCCTTTTTACTAATATGAAATAAAAAAAGCTATGTTTAAATAGTTTTGTTTACTTTTATTTAAAACGCTTGACCTTAGCAAATTGTTATCTGACTGCATGACAGTAATTATCAGTGCTATAGTCGTTTGAATTTCCTTAACGGAATATTAGAAAAATGGTTCATTTAACATAACTGCCCAAAATAACAATTCTACAGATGATTAGTTATGGAGATAACACACGGACACAAATGGAAGTTGCTCGCTTTTTTCATAAAAAATTTTCAAATTTACCGCGAATATGCCAAGGGACATTTAGTAAAATAGAGAAACAGTTTCGCGAACTTGGACATGCAAGGCAGATAAAAAACAGCTGCCAATTCAATAACTAATGATACCAAGCTGGAAAATACACATACTTCTAGTTGACAAGCAGCCCCAATGTTCAATATTAGCCATTAATCGATTATTTGAACATTAAAAGAAAATAATACGCAATATTGGTGAACAAATGATGGAAATGTTTGATAATATGATGATCCAATAATTAGAATAGGTTTTGTTTTCTTATAAATGTACCGTTACACTTTACGGTCATGCTAATCGTCAAAATTGCCGCTATTGGTCTAGGAAAAATGCTCACTGGACGAGAGAAGAACATATACAATACCCTGAATAGGTCAATGTTTGGGCAGGAATTGTTGGCGATCATATTATAGGTACCTTTTTCATTGATGGCAATTTGAATGGCGATAATTATTTAACACTGCTCCAAAATAAGGTCGTGCCAACTTTAACGAATCTATATACCCCAATCCAGTAAACCCACAAGTTCCAGCGAATATGATATGAGGTGTGTTCGAGTTCTTTAAAAATACATTAAGAACTATCAAAGGACTAGATGACCAGTGGACAGTTTAATAGTTGTATGCGACGAATAATTTGGAATTGAACTGTTCCACTGGTTCACGGACTGTTTGCATCGAGTTTTAAATAAACCCGAACAAACCTATGGTTTCAGCAAGATGGAGCACCGCTTCAGTACCAAATCAATGTCCGGCAGTACTTCAATCGAGTATTTCCAAATCGGTGGTTAGGGAGGCGAACATGATGGATTGGCCAGCACAATCACCTGATCTGACATCATTAGACTGTTTTTATGGGGATGTGTCAAAAGTATTGCATACAAAACTAAACCTCTCGACCTATAGTCTAGTTAACAAGTGCTTTTTGGGTCAAACTTTTTCTCCGCCTCCGAAAAATATGAACGAGGTGTCATTCGATTCGAAATAGTGTGTAGATGATTTTCTAAATTTGAAAAAAGTCCTATCACCCGAAACTGTAGAACCAATATTTATAATTTTCCCAGAGGGTTGAAAATACGGCCGAAAACGGAGACTGGTTTGCGTAAGCTTCGCCCACTGTGGACATTTAATGAATGAATATTATTTAAATTTATTAAATATGAAAATTACGAATTGAAAAAATTTCAACTGGATAGTCGAATGAACAATAATCCGCTGTCAAAAAATTTTTATCGCGATTTTTCTATCAATTGTGCATTAGTTAATTAACAATTTATTCCTACTTGAACATTAACATTGCAAGTGCGAAAATTGTTAAATAAAAAATCTTTTTGGAAGCAATTTTTGAACAGTCTCATAAGAGATTCCCCTTGGAAAAATTAAAAAATTGTTATATTTCACTTTGTTAATAACAATTTACTTAGGTTAAAAATTAAAAAGCTTGATTAATCATTGAAAAAATTACCATTGATTTGGTTTTTTATCATCAAAAGCCACATGAAAATGATTTTTATTAATTTTTATTTTCTATTGTTTCATAAATTGTTATAAACAAATGCATTGTTTACAAGACAATTTTTTTTTAAACGTAATCTTTGATGCTAATTAGATTAAAAAAAAATCGTTCTTTAAAAAAATTTTTTGTCCACGACCACTTAATAATAAATCAATATTCTACCTTCTAACTAAGAGCATATGCTACCCATATATCACTAGAGTGAAGTATGATAATTTACGCTTTTGTAATTCTGGCACATTCCTAATGTCTAACCAGGTTTTTGAAAATATTCAAAATTCATCTAATAATTTTGATTTTAAATCCTTGCCTTTAATAAAATTCGAAGATTGTTCCGGTATTAACGTAACTATTAATGTAAATACGTAATGATAAATACCTAGTTATTTATGCTGTTATCTTGTAAGTTAAGCATTCCTTTTAAACAACAACAGTTAGTTACCTATGTTTAATAAAAACTTTCTGTTCTACACTTAACTTTTATTTAATAAAGAAATCATAATGGTCGTGGACAAAGTATAGTATTACACTCGCAATTTATGGCAATTTTTCACTTAGGTGACTTGCGTAAATAATTGCTACCATAAATTGCTCGTTTAATAATATAGTATTATTGCCTAAAACGAATTTGTTAATTAACAATTTTTTTTTTACCACTTTTTTTATTTAAATTTTCATTATTTATTTAATAAACAATTTGTTATAAACAATTAAATATTTTTTGATATATTTTTTATTTTTCTACATAATGAAACAAAAACAACCATGTATTATTTTTTAAGAAAAAAGATTATTTATATTTTTTATCAAGTTTTATAATTACCTATAGATGTAACTCTACCATTCTTACCTGGTTTTTCGTCTTTTAAATTAATATAACTTATAAACTAATTAAGAAAAACTTAAGACTTATTTATTATTTATTAATTAAAGAACAAATTAAGCCCAAAATGTAATTTTTTGTGAATTTTTTTTTAATACGACTGGAAAACTCAATTAATCGGTTTTTGCGTTTTATCTCAATATTTATCCTGCGGCTCTAGCTAATTAGTTCCAGTTAAACTCCCCACCCTGTATACAAAAATAGGAATCCTGAACAAAAATAAAAACAGTTGCTTTTATAAAAAAAAAAATGATAATAATAATTATAATAATACTAATATTCTCCCTAATTCGATCCCTTACGAGTGAATTTTAACCCCAAAAGCTGAGCTTGTGCGAGGAAAGGGACGGCTATTATTATTATTATTTGCCGTGGCGCTCCGGGGCGACTTAAAGATGATTGATGGTGCCATTTGACTTACAGGTGAGGAAAACCCGGAAAACCTCACCCACCATCATCGAGACGGTAATGTATGGCGATTTTTTATAATCTGCATGTCATATTAACAGAAATTGAATTTCTATTAATACGGCACACATCAAATCCTATACTGAACCATGCAATTTAATTAAAAATCCACATGGTCTGGTCTGGGATTTGAAGCCCAGCAGTCTCTGACACATAAACTTGCTTATAAATGAATATAAGCGCGTTAGACCGCTACACCACTGACCCGGTTATTCTTGTTGCAAATGAGCGACGTAATCATAAACAATTTTCTTGGTTGAGATTCGAAAAACTGATATGCGATTTTGGAAATATGAAAAATGTATATCTAATCCCCAATTCTTCATATGTATAAAAAAATACACCCGCATATCCCCAAAGAGAAACCAAACCAAAAAAAAATTGAAAAAGCTGAAAATTAAAAAAAAATTTTTTTTTTAGACTAGTTATTTTATATTATTCACTTTTTTATATTTAACGTAAAATACCTCCTTAATTAACTTTAAATCCTTCATAGCGTAAATCTTTTTCAAATGTTTCACATCCAACATGCGCGCTTAATTCAAAGAAAGTACATTTTTAATCAATATTGTTTTTATATTGGGGTATTTTCAGTATTCACATAATAACGGTAGATATAGCGGGCAAAAAATTAACTCGGAAAATTATGGACTTGCTAACAACAAAAATTGTAGTGGCTGTGCTATTTTTTTTCATCAGATACTCATTCGGAATTTTACCAGTGAAATTGTATCAACTTTTGAGAAAATGGGAAGGTGAGGATGATTCTGAACATTTTATTAATCAGAAGAGGCATCATCAAGTGAATGTTGCTATTGCTTTGTGCCAATCTTTTGGAGGAGGAGTTTTGTTTGCCACCTGTTTTTTACATATGATGATAGAGGTATTTTTTTTTATTTGAAATATTCTTTAATAAAGCCAAGGTTTTATTCAGAGTACATACACATATTATTGATGAACGCTTGAATAATAGATTAAGTACTTTTTCTTAAGTTTATAAATCTATAAAACAATATTTTTAGCATTAATTTATTTTTATATTAAACTTACAGAAAAGGCTTCCAAAAATTTATTCATATAAATTTGTTTTAAATATGAAAAAATAAATTTTTATAACAAATACTAAAAACAAATATTATAAAGGGTGACAATTTAAAAAACTGACAATGAAGTAAAACCTAATAAAAGAACGTATTTTGTTTAAAATATTAAAAAAATACTTAATTCAGATAAACAGAGATAAGGGACATAAAGATAGGAAATCCTCATAAGAATCACATGCTTAACAACGACTAGCACAAACGTTGTTAACATCTGACCCACAATGTGGTGCTTTCATCAATATCAAACAAATAACAAAACAAGAAATTTAAAAACCTGATAATAAAGGTTGTATAAATATCGTTTGCATTTTGATGTTCTGATAAATTAATTTTAAACAAGGTTTAATTTGTTGAGGTTGGTGATCTGGAAAAATCCTTGTAGAATAACTTTAATTATCAACCTTTAATAGTGACAGTAAATTAAAATATAATCAATCAAAAAATCTATTACATTAATCAATGATTTCAAAAAAATACTATAGAAATCGAAAATCTAGTTGTGAGACTAAATACTTGGGAATGCTAACTTTAACACCTTCCCTCATTCAACTTGTTGTAGTCCTAACTCATTTCTTAAAACTTGTAGCCTTGGTTTAAATAGGGGTTTAGTCATCAAGTCAGCCAATTGATACTCGGAAGCAATTTTCTTTACCTCGATAGAACCTTCGCTTACTAGTTCTCTAACAAAAAATGCCTTGTTTAGATATGCTTCGTTCTTCAAAGGAATTCTGGATTCTGTGCTAGTTTGATAGCTGCTTCATTATCCACCATTAATTGGGGTATGTCTTTTAAACCAGTTAACTCTTCGTAGAGTCTTTTTAGCCAGATAAGTTCTTTATCACCTTCACTTGCTGCCACTATTTATGCTTCTGTAGTTGAAATAGCTACTGATGTCTGTCTCTTACTTAACCCAGTTATCGTACTTCCAACGTACTAACAAACAACGCCTGTAGTAGAACGTCCTGTAGTACTATCCCCAGCATGATCATCGTCGATAAAACCTTCTAAAATCCCTTCTTTGCAAACAAATCGATATAAAAGACCAATGCTCAAGGTTCCTTGTAGATATCTTAGTATTCTTTTTACTTTTACCCAGTCACCCTATGTTGGATTATCAAGAGTTCTTGCAACAACGCCAACAGAATAGGTTACATCTGGACGTGTACTAACCATTAAGTACATAAGAGCACCAACTGCTTGCCTATATGGAAAATTTTCAGAAGCTACTGATTCCTTCCCTAGTTCGTCAGAACCTTTTATTATTGGAGTAGATATTGGCTTAAATTTACTCATACCGAATCGTTGTAAGATCTTCTTTGTATAAGTTTGTTGACTGATGTAAATTGAACCATCATGTTTCCTATTTATCTCTAATCCTAAAAAATAATTTGCTGGCTTCACGGTAATTTTAAATTCATTATCCAAATTTCTAATAAAACCTTTGGTTAGATTTTCAGTAGACGAAGCTAAAAGTCCATCATCTACATACAGAGCGAGAATCAGAAGGGATTCGTCAATCCCTTTTGTAAATAGACAGGGTAGACAGGGATCTGCAGCACTCATTTTAAAATCTTTTTTCATCAAAAACTCTACAAATCTAGCGTTCCAGCATCTAGGTGCTTGTATAAGACCATAGAGACTGCGTTTAAGACGACATACTTTATCTGTTTGATCCTCGTAACCTTTTGGTTGTCTCATATAGACCTCTTTTTGCAAATGTCCATAGAGAAACGCTGTAGACACGTCGAACTGCTATACTTAATAGATCTCTGAGTGCCAGATTTTGCGACTGGATTAAACGTTTGGTCAAAGTCCTCACCTTTCCTTTGCGAATAGCCTTTAATTACTAATCTGGCCTTAAACTTATCCACTGAACCATCAGGATTTGTCTTGATTTTATAAACCCATTTGCAAGGTATTACTTTCTTATCTTCTGATAATATTTGAAGAACCCAAGTCTTATTTTCATTTAACGATCTGATTTCATTGTCCATTGCTTGTTTCCATTCTTTATTTTTACTATCTGCAATGGCCTCTTCGTAACTTGATGGGTCTCCCTCCTTTACAGAAGCTGTATACGCTTCCATGACAAAATCTAACAGGTATTTCTATTTCAGCTCGATTTCTTAAATTTCTACCTTCATTTTCTATGCTCATTTTGGATTGGTTGTCTATATCGTCTGCAATTTTTCTTTCTTTTTGATGACTTGATCGACTTCCATTTTCTACAATTATTTCATATTCCTTTTCTGTATCTTCTGTTTCTTCTTCCCGTTCATTACTCTCACCTATCTCGTCATTAATGCTCTGAGCTTTGGAATTAAGTATAGCTTCAGGTAAGACGACAGGAGGCATAGATAAAGAAGACCTCAGAGGTTGTTAGTTGAAGACAACATCACGTGATCTTATAAGAACATGGGTATCTTTACACCAAATGCGGCATCCATCGTCGTTGTCATATTCTACTAAAACCCCCTTAACAGCCTTTTTGTCCATTTTCTTTCTTCGCTGTTTTGGGATATGTGCATAGCATGTACAACCGATAATTCTCAAATGTTTAATACATGTTTTTTTAGCAAACCAGATTTCATATGGCATCTTATCTTGAATACTTGATACTCCCGATCTATTTAAGATATAGGCGGCTGTGTTAATCATCTCAGCCCCTAACTTCTGTGGTAAGTAATCATATTTAAATAAAACAAAATAACGGTAGGTAATTACTTTGTGATTTGGTAAAAGGTCCACAAACATCAGCATGAAAAAGCCCGCCGGGTATTGTTGCTCTTTCCCGAGTTCCACATTTCAGTCTATGGGCTTTACCAGAAATGCATTCTTTACAAATTTCGCTGTCAAGTGGTAAATGTATTCCTAGTTCGCGGGAAATTACTAGTTTATTATGTCTTTTATTTAGATGACCAAGCCTTTCATAATACAATTGAAGTAAGTTTTTATTTTCAATAACTTGTAACTCAGCTCTAGGTATAATATTTCCTAAATCTAATTTATACAATCCACCATATCGATTCCGAAATCCTATTACTTTGACTTGTCCATTTATTAAAAGATAGCATTCTTCTATTTTCGAACAGAACTCGCTATTTGAATACTTATCCTGGGCAGACAAAATTCAAAAAAGATTGTTCTTGATACTCGGAACAAATATTTGAAAGATCTACTTCTTCCCTTTTTTTGTTTACCACTTCTACAGTGATCGTGCATTTTCCTACGGCATGAAGAGCACTACCATTTGCAGTTGTCACTGTATGGGATCCGTGAAAATGTTCAAAGGACTTACCAATTATCATGATCAGTTTCAACGTTTAAAACACTGTCCATAATATTTAAAGACATATTCGTGTATCTTTCAGGTCTTTCTTGTTCCTTATTACTGCTTTCTGGCTTTGGAGGACGTCTGTCCTTTTTCCATTTGATACACTGCCGTACCTTGTGGCCAACCTGCTTGCAGTAATTACAGATAAAACGCTTCTTTGATCTGTTTGATTTACTTTTCTCTGCAGATAAGATCTCTTCACCAGACACTTGTTGCTTTGAAATAAGAGCTTTCTCATGAGTACACAATTGGGTAGTAAGATTATTAACTCTTTCCTATGAGATTTCAACTTGATTTGAATGCAAAATATTTTTCCGGTAACGTTCCCAATATCTTGCAGATGAATAATCTGGCAAATCACAATTGCAGCTATTATTTAAGTTTAGTTTGTCCCTAGCTATTTCATTTTTAAGGTAATTCCAGAGATTTTTAAGCTTCGATGTAAGGGTAGCAATATCATCGTCAGATTATTGCTTGTAACTGAAGAATTGCATACACAGATCATATGACTTGTCTTCCGTACTTCCATCGTATAATCGATAGCCATACCTGATGAGCTGTTGAAAATCTCATTACTTTCTGTAGAGTGTCTTCGATCATATTTGTGGTAAGTATCAATAGTGCACTCGTTTCAGCTTAAGAATAAGACTCCAGTTGTATTTCATATTCTTTCTTCTTTTCTTTGGTTGCTGAATCTGAAAAAGGTGGAGGTGATTTTAGCTTTCCTTCTATGACTTGAACGCCTTCAGGAACTCCCCTAAGTAAAATGCATACTTTATACTTCCAAGTGCACCAGTTGGATTTCCCCTCTAACAAACCAATCTATACTTTAGTAAGTTCCATGGTTCTCTTTAAAAAACAAGTGTGTTAAAAAGCTTTGATAATTTTTATTAGCTTGTGAATTTTTTTTTCCTTCGCAGTCTGCATGGCTGGGCACAGAACCTGTTGAGGTTGGTGATCTGGAGAAATCCGTGTACAAATATACTTAGAATAACTTTTATTATCAATCTTTAATAGTGACAGTAAATTAAAATATAATCAATCAAAAAATTTATTACATTAATCAATGATTTCAAAGAAATACTATAGAAACCGAAAATCTAGTTGTAAGACTACACACTTAGGAATGCTAACTTAAATATAATTACGGTAAATTATTTATAAAAAAAGAATTTTAGATCGGTATTTGTAACATTTTTGTTCTTATTTTCCAAACGAATGGCCAACGGTGTCTCATTTATAAAAATGTTGAGTGCAAAGTCAATAATGGGAATTGAGATATTATTCTTTCTATATCAAATGTTCTCTCCAAACATTTTGAAGCCATTTTCTTGCTCTAAAACAATAAATAATAATACATAAATACTTTGTGACAGAAGTTGGCTACTGCTTATGTTACTTACATGGCTAGATCTTACTTTGGTAAATCAAAGAACGCCACATTGGGGTTGTTAAATTTATTCATGTCGCATGTGTTACTAAAGCAATACGTGCTCTGACTCATTATTGTAATATTACAAAATATAATAATTATTGCCTTCCAATTCTACATAAAAACAACCACTACCATTTCACTTAGGGGAAAGTCGGCTATATTGTACCAGTTCCCAAATTGTACCATTCCCGAATTTTAAAGGAAACGATACCTTAAGCGCCATCTTTTATTTCCTCGAGGTACTTTTATGTATTTGAAGGTTAGTAGTTAAAGAGAGTATCGTTCCGCAACGGTTTCGAAAATCAAAGAGTGATTCAATAATTTATACCTACTTCAAGTAAGTTTCGACTTTATTTCCTTAGGCTTAAAACAAAATCTATAATATTTAGGACGATTTGACTAATATAAGTCTAAAAATAACTAAATTTGGCACCTTTTCGTGCAAATTTAAAGTATAACCTCAAAAACTTACCGAATTGTGAATAAAAGTTTCCAATTTTGTCTAGTTGCCTAATGTGGACCACTAAGATGTATCATAATTTGTACCGGTACAATTTAAACGATCCATGCATGTTTTTTTTTTAGAATGATACCTCTTAGAAAACGAAAGGGAAAATATTGTCAGTGGTCAGAGGAAAATATGAAAGAAGCTATTGCGAAATATAAAACAGCATACTTTTAAAAGATATCTAGCAGCAACGAATAAAAGGGCTTTAAACGGTAAAAAAATATTAGGTAGGTCTACAGTTTTCTCTGAGGGCTGGAAAAACATATTCTTGCTTTAGAAGAAGTATTCTTTGATGTTACCATTAAGGACATCAGAAGAGCAGCATTTCAATTCGCAGAAAACAATTCTATAAAACATAATTTTAGTAAAAGAATGGGTAGAGCTGGGAAGAAGTGGTACTACAATTTTATAAAACGCCACCCAAACCTTTCATTAAAGCAACCAGAATCAACAAATTTACAAATTTCTTTAATGCCACAAAAACATATAATCTAGACGAGTCAGGATTCTCGACCGATCAAAAAATGTTAGCCAAAAAGGACAAAGTTGGTACTATTGCAAGCGGAGAAAGAGGTGTCAACACTACGTTGGTTGCTTGCGCAAGTGATTCAGGTCAATTTGTCGCACCAATGATTATATTTAAGAGAAAATGAATGTCAGCAGAACTGACCATTGAAGCACCACCTGGCTGTTTGGTGGAGATATCAGACACAGGCTACATTAACTCTGAGCTATCTGTTACTTGGTTAAAAAAATGTATTGGATAGGTTAAGCCTACAAAGGAAAATAGAGTTCTTTTAGTATTGGACGGTCATACTACCCATTCTAAAAATTATGATGCTATAGTTTTGGTCCGTGACAATCTTCTAATTATTTTACAATTACCAGGCCACACGACCCATCGGCTTGAACCCCTAGATGTTTCGGTTTTCAAGCCTTTAGAAACATACTACAACTAAGTCATTGAAAAGTGGTTAAGACACCATGCTGGAATGGAAGTTACGCAATTTCATGTTGCTTCTCTTCTTAATGAAGCTTATGGTAAAGCTGCTGCTATAGTAAATGCTACGAATGGTTTTCACAAATGTGGGATATGGCCTGTAAATGGAGATGCTTTTTCTGATGCTCCTTTAGAACAAATAAAGAAAATATTTCAACTGAGACGATGCCAATCGAAATTTTGGAAGAAAATTCCAATATTAGAGAACCACCACAAATTCAAGTTTTGGTAGATGTTCACAGAGCAGCTGACGACGTTAACACTGAAAAAATCGATACACAGGCAACCAAAAATTTTAATGTGTCAATTGTAGATATTCTTCCTTTACCTGAAGCTAAAAAACAGAAAATGGGTAAGAGAGCACGGATGGCTGACATTGTTAAATCCACTCCCTATAAAAATCAACTGGAAGTAAAACAAAATGCCGTAAAAAAAAGAAGAAAAGAGCTGTTAAACGAAATTTTGGTTGAGATGTCACAGAAACAAGCAAGAGGAAAATCAATTTCAAAAGGAAAAAAGAGGCAAAAAAAAAGAAAAGTCTCAAATACAATACGATTTACAACAACCACCATCATCAACAAATGAAGATATTTTAATATCCGTAAATTATGACAAAAGTGAATGGTACTGCAAGATTTGTAAGGAATGTTTATTAGAAGATATGATTCAATGCATAATAGAAAATATGATTCAATGCATAATAGAAAATATGATTCAATGCATAAGATGTAAAGAATGGGTACATGAATCATGTGTAGAGGCTTCAGACAATTACATATGTGATATGTGCTCTTAAATATATTGCAGAATTTTTTTTATACCAAAGAAGGTCGTTTTCATTTTTTTTATTTTAACAAAATATATATTTGTTTTAAGTTTTCTTATTGTTCAAATCTTGTTTTATTTTTAATATTACTAATTAATAAACTATTAAAACTAGTGATTGATTATCTCAATCCAAAATAAAATATTATGTATGTAATAAAGGATAGTACAATTTAAGGAACCATCTGGTACAATTTAGGCAACCGGTTGCCTTAATTGTAAAGGTTTTAAAAAGTTAAATTTGAACCAAAAGACATTATTCTAAAATTTTAAAAAAATATATAATATTTTCAAAACAGTAATGAAAATTATGGAGCATTTTCTAAAATTTGTAATTGCTATAACAAAAAACGTTAGAACTGGTACAAATTGGGCAACATTACCCTAGTTCACCTATGAACATAAAACAATCACAAACTCAATTTTTACACAGCTGTCAAAATTTAAAATTCAAATTCAGGATTTTACGATATACATAAAATCTTAATTGATATATTTTTACAAACTGTCTACGTCTACTGTCTGTTTACAAACGACGTGTACCTTTAGTTAACATCTGAGACGCATAGAGGGCGCCATCGTTGCTGCGGTTGTTGCGTTTCCTATCTTTATGTCCCTGATCTCTGATAAACATGCTCTCAGAGACAACCCAACGAGAGTGGAACTCAATATATTTTTTTGTTCAGCAAAAGTTGTTTGGGCGATTGTAATGACAACCAGTCTATGATGGCCTCACTAGTCAATATTCTTCTTTTCTTACTGCTGTGTATCCAGTCACATAGCGGGAAAGTTTAAAAATGTTGTAGGGCGGGAAATTCAAACATGGATTCAGAAATAGTTTTTCCATACAAATTTACAGGAGGAACAAAAACCATTGTTTCACTATATATTAAAATATGTAAAAGCTTCCAATAACATCAAATTTTTTATCATACAAATAATTAATGAAGGAAGTTTTAATCATAGTTTAATATACGCATTGAACATAGTTTTTATTACCCACTCTTGTAAAATTTGCTAAAAAAAACTTGAAACTCTTTTTCTATAAATTGTATTTTTCTAAGGTACAGAAACACAAAACAAGTTCTACGTTTAGAAAGTACCTCGTTTTGCTCTTTTTACTTAATGCCGTTCTTTTAGTATATCTACTTCCTCTATATTGGATCTGTCTGCGGTCTTTTAATGCAGAGCGATAATGTTTGTTTATTCTATATTAAATTCCAGAGTTTTAGGATAATCATTTTGTCATAAATTTTAAAGAAACGAAGTCACAGTTGTTATTTAATTGAAAAGTATTACAAAACCAAGAAAAATAGAAAAAAGATGTTATATAAAAAAAAATAACAAATATTTTAGAAAGTATAGGTTATGATTGTTTATTTTAATAGGAACCATGAAAACAAAACAAACACGCAGACTTACACAGATGTATAGAGCCTGAGGTAAGTTTACATCCTGTAAACTGGATGGAAACGTGCTAGACCCATTACGTCCACCCCCTGCTCTTAGGGTCATCAAGATCAATAGATTTTTCTTCCATGCCTTCTAAAAGGGAATAAATGATGACATACTATCATCATTTAAACGAGACATTGCTGAAGGCTAGCCCCTATTACAGTCGTTTGTTTGTGTATCTTCTACGTGTGCATTCTGTTGTGTCCCCAGTTATGTAAAAATTCTCCCAATCTCCTAATTTTGTGCCTAGGTGGACCCTTTCCAACTAGTCGTGTCCTATACGAAACCAATTTAAGATAGCCTTTTTTTTTCTTCATCCAACCACTGTTTGCTTTATGGTCACGTGACTAAAAAATCTATTCGATCCGCTCTGCAGCAGGAGGTACTTTTCAAACATAGCAATTAATAATAAACACTATTTAAAGATGAATATTTTTTTGTATTTTTTTTGTCCTTGTTCCTTATCTGTCTCTTACACTACCAGGGTATACCTATTTTCCATACACCGTTGATTATAGATAACCTTACGATGTTTGAATGAATATAACATTTTACCGATGAAAAATCTAATTTCGAATTTAACTCTTTTTTAATTTCATTCGAAACAATTGGTATATTACAATTTATTATCAAGGAAATCGTCTAATAAAGTTATAGCAGATCCTACTCAAACTTACTGGTTGTTCTGCAGGATAAATTAACTTATCTTCAGATTCATCTCTCTCTAAAATCCAAAACCGACCTGATGTATCCAAATAAATTTTCCAAAGCATTTAAAATTCTGGGCTTTAGTGATTCGGTTTTTTCTTCGTTTAAATGACTACAATCCTCTAATAGCCACTAGAGTGGTACTAGAGGTAGGTATATGTAATAAATTGCCAATTTAATCATTTCAAAAGTCCTTTGCCAATACATGTGCAGAGATTTTTTACTCAGCACACATTTTACTTCTTTTTTGGTAGATGGAAACTTTGTGCTGCCATTAAAGCTATCGACATATTCATTTATTTACTCGATAGACAAAAGTAGGTGTAACAGTGAATCACTGTTCCTATTCACCTAAAATTATTATAGCCATTTTGTAATATAACATTACAGTGGTTGTTGATTTTCTTAATAAATGTAATGTGTACAAAAACGATGACACATTTTTACTTAGACACTTAGATTCTATGTCATAGTTCTTTCTAATATCACTAAATTTTGCTTGCAATACAGCATATTGGTGCATAGTAACTTTAATTTCAATATTATGTTTTCTAAAGAGAGATGCTGTATATTTAAGCAAATGGGGTAGGTAATATATGGAAAATTTTCTGTCCTCTAATCATTACGTAATACTTCACCTGATATCACAATCATTATTTAAACAAACGATGGTAAGTTTTGCTATGGTCCGACTTCAATAATATTGTTTGCGAGTTTGGTTCCAGAAACTGCTTCATGTGAAAAATTATATGCGAAAATAAATACTACCCCTCCCCCAAACTAATTAAACAACAAAATCAGACTCAAAGAAATACGCGAGGACACAAATTAAATAAATTTTAATAAAATGGACACGTTTATAACCACATTCATTACATTGTCAGTTGTCATAGATCTAAACTATACGTCACATGTCGACGTCAAAAAACCAGCAACATCAGCGACCTCTTGCACTGGTTGTAGTATTATTGAAGAAAGATAAATATATGTACAGATCAATGTAAAAGGGAAAGAAAATCATATATGTAATTCAAATGGACGACCGAACAAATTTTCCTATTAAATTACACGTCTCTGTTGTCTCTGACGCTATCTCCTTTTTTAATAGGTTTTTAATTATTATGTATAGTCGGCTCAACACAAATTTAAACACTCTTTATTTGTCATGGGATTTTTTACGGAAAATTATTCCTGTAAACCTGGCTTTTGCCAACGATGTTACAAATAGAGGGTAGAATATTTAGAATAAAAATATATTAGTTTATTAACACTTTTATGCCAAAAAAAGGAAAAGAAAATTCAATTCCAAAATAATTGTTAATAAACTTTCGCACTAACCTTAATTTTCAGACGCCATAGTTGCTGAAAATTATTTTGAAACTTAAATAATCGTATGGATTCGATGCCGTAGATTTTTCAATAACTTGAAACAGTGGGTGCTAAAATAGAGAGTTCCGTCCTGCATTTTTATGTAACGATTCGAATCTTAGTGTATAAATGCCGTACTGCGGTAAAACGCCAACAATTGGGCAAACATTTTCCTGGCTACTGTTATCGCTATTTTTGTACGGCATAGGCCGTAGATCATTATTTTTTTAACTACTAATTTTGGAAATTCCGTACAAAAAAGTATTGCCGAAAACCAGCCCCCTTTTTTGGTAGGTTTAGCTTATATGTGTACTAACCTGTAACAACAAGAAAGTTGTTACATATTTATTGGTTTATAAGTTATTCATACTGGGTCCAATGACCCGTTGAAAATTCTTGATGGGCTTGTAAAGTCAATTACTTGACAATATGAATTCTCTAAACTTAATTATTAACGCTGATGACACGTCATTAGTGGTCTGTCTCTTCACTGATCGTAGAGGCTCCTAAAATTTCTGTAAAAAATATTGAAAAGTCTGTTATTAATTGATCTAAAACAAATGAATAGATGGTTAATGTTAGTAAAAGCCAATTTGTATATGTTCATTCCCATAATGCAGTGATGCACATAACGCGGCCCACTGTCATATTTATGCGGCCCGCCAACGAATTTTTATCATTGTAATTCATACTATTTAAAATAAAAAAATTGTGTTAATAAATATTATTTGTAGTGGCCCGGCTTTGGCTTATAATTTTCCCGAGTGGCCCCTATTCCCTATAAGTCAGTGCATACTTGCCATAATGTCTTAAGTAAATCCGAGAGTAAATCATACTTAACCGATATCAACATTTTTGGGGTTACATATTTATTGAAATCTGTGTAAGTGAATGCGGTTAATAATAAACTAAATAGAGTTCTATGCAATACCCAGAAGAAGAAAATAGTATGCCTACTGGTGCACTGATAATTGTTTAGATAGTCTTGTTTGTAGTCACTTAAGCTATATAGTCCAGGGCAGTTAGATCAAAATCAACCAGAATAGCGGACATTTTTAGGGACAGCAGATATCGAGATGCGGTTTTCTGCATTGTGTTCAGGAAGGTCCCAGGGAAAAAGTCTATATCGTCTGGTTTAGCCATTTTTTGAAAAATACCTTCTGGACCGGAAAATGCATTTTCCAATTGCATCATTACTTGCACCATTATAGGAACGACTAGAAACTCGAAAAAATCGCTCAGAAATCGTTACTTGGGGGGTTTTCGGGGCTACCGAATTTGATTCTGGCATTAGAATTACCCGGCTCTGTAGGGGTGCGCAGGGGGTGAATTGGGGGAGAAATGGCAGCGTGCATAAAAATCGCTCCAAACTCGTTACTCGGGGCGTTTTCGGGGATGCCGAATTTAATTCTGGCATTAGAATTACACGGGGGCATGAATAATAAAAATTTTGATTGAATATTAAATAAATAAATATTACACATATTATAAAAACAATTGCTTTGGAAGTCTTTTGTGCCTCGAAACTGGATTTAAAAAAGGCGCCAAAGCTATAAAGAGAGTAGAGTATCGTTACCACGGGGACCAGCGCGAACATAAATATTCTGTATCGACTGAAGAGAAAAAAAAAATGGGTCCAGTTCCCGCGCGCAGTCGGCATCTCTGTGGCATCAGTATTACATCTGTCGTTGAGGACCACGTTGCTTTTTCGTTATATGTAAATACAGTGCTACAGTAATAAAGTTTCTTGGATTTTGGACCTTTTTTTGGTGTTTAAGTAGTGTCTGGCACTCTTGGACCACATGGGTTTTTGATTATACGTGAATACAGTGCTAAAGTGATCAAGTTTTTTGAATTTTGGACCATTTTTTTGGTGTTTGAGTTGTGTCCGGCACTCTTGTAAGTCATTTTTGATAGATCACGTGTTCGAGGTTTTGTTTTTCAACAGAATTGAATATTGGCTTGAGCTTACAATGGATGTTTCTGGAGATATAAGAAGCTTAGTCTAGCTTTGGCTCTTTATGGGGCACCCACGGCGCACGAGCGCTAAATCTGCGATCCAAAGCTATCGAGCAAAAATGTATGCTGAAGCCACCAATTCTAAAAGAGTCGATCTTGAACGCATAATCACGACTGCCAATGCGTTAACCGAGCATATCAAGCGTTGTCTATTTCCAAGTACAGGCTTGATATGGTTCACCAGGTCAAGACGATACCTTAGATCCATTAGAATAGGGGTGGGAATTGGTGGATAGAGACCCAGGAAGTCGGTCCCTAGGAAATTTTATGCAAAATTTCTTGTTCTTGTGAAACCGACTGTGGCAAGAGGTGCGGGTGCCGCCGAAGTGAGTTGGAGTGTTCACTTGCATGCACGAATTGCGATGGTAATTGCTCAAACCAAAAAGGCACTTCCAACGGAGCCAAGAATAGTGACGAGGAAGAAGATGAAGAAGGGGAAGAAGATGAAAATGGGGAAGAAGATGCAGATGAAGAGTTGGAACAAGATGTTTAGTATTTAAGTTTATAATGAATAATTCAACAATAATAAAAACTCCTATTTTTTATTTGAATAAAGCATTATTTTCAAAATTTGTGATTTTTCATTTTTTCTGTACCATTTTCCACAGAGTCATCTCCGAGCGCCCCCGGGGAAGTCTAATACCAGAATTGAATTCGGCATCCCGAAAACCTCCGTGTAACGATTATGGAGTTATAATCATGGACGCTGCTATTTCTCCCCAATCACCCCCAGTCAACCCCATAGAACCACGCCCGCAGACCCCCGCAGAGCCGCCCCCGGGTAATTCCAATGCCAGAATTGAATTAAGCATCATCTAAAACCCCTTGAGTAACGAGTTTGGAGCGATTTTCATGCACGCTGCCATTTCTCCCCCAATTCACCCCCTTCGCACCCCTACAGAGCCACCCCCGTGCACCCCGGGTAATTCTAATGCCAGAATAGAGTTTGATAGCCCCGAAAACCCCCCGAGTATCGATTTCCGAGGGATTTTTTCGAGTTTCCAGTCGTTCCTATAATGGTGCAAGTAATGATGCAATTGGAAAATGCATTTTCCGGCCCAGAATGCATTTGTCAAAAAATAGCTTAACCAGACGATATAGACTTTTTTCTGGGGCCTTCCTGAACACAATGCAGAAAACCGCATCTCGATATCTGCTGTCCCTAAAAATTTCCGCTATTTTTCTTAACTTCCCTGGACTAATATTTTTATATGGGGCGAAAATAATCTAAAAAGTTTTCTCTTGATTATCTAGGAAGCTGAAAATCTACTTTCATTTAAAATAAGATTAACATTCAATTGCTTATACATAATATATGTCAAAGAAAATTTTAATTTTTGCCAATTAAATTCTTTAAATCATAAATAACCTACAACGAAAAATAAGTATTATTTAAATTACTCGTGACATAACATAAATTACTTATTTTTTTTTACTATTTTCCTACGTAATTCCATATACTATATGTCTACCCCCACCTTTAATAATTAATAACTGTATTTATTTCAAGGTTCACACATCAATGGAAGAATTGAAGAAATTCGGGACGTTAAATACAGAGTATCCCTTGTCCCAGCTAGCAATATGTATGGGATTCTTTTTCGTTTATTTCGTGGAGGAAATTTCACATTGGGCCATCACCAGGATACCTGATAACAAAAATGAAGAACCAGTTCGAAAAAGAAATAACTTCAATAATTCCTCTGTTACACCCATAAACGATGATATTACTGATAAACAGGCATTTATTATTGAAAAAGAATACCAAAAAGCAACAGAAAACGAAGAAGATAAAGAAAGTACAATGATAACAGAACAAAACGTCAATAATTTACAGAAACTAGAAAATATGCTAAGCATTGATAAAGACCATGAACAGTTAGTATACGATTCTTTAAGTTTGAATTTGGAAGAACTTAGGTACAACAAGAAAAATTTAGAAATGAATAAAGAAGTGCAAGAAACTGAAAAAAATGTAAAAGAGGAAAAAGAAATAGCAGAAAAAGAAATAGAAGAGAAAGAAATAGAAGAAAAATTGGAAGTAGAAATCAAATCCAAGCAACAAATTATGCGAGGATGTTTAGTAATTCTCGCGTTGTCTTTTCATGCTATTTTTGAAGGACTCGCGATAGGTCTTCAAAAAGAATCTGCAAATATTTGGTACTTGTTTATAGCAGTTTGTATTCACTCAGGGACAATATTGTTTTGTATAAGCCTGGAAATGGTTCTAGCAAAAGTCAAAACTAAGACTATAGTTTTACAATCACTAGGTCTCGCTATTTCCAGTCCTGTTGGAGTGATATTGGGTATTCTTATTACTTTAAATAACGATATGGAAACTAAAGGTAGATCGATTGCGATTGTATTATTGGAAGGGCTATCTGCAGGAACAATTTTGTACATAACATTTTTTGAAGTATTAAACAGGGAAAAAGAACGTCGAAGCTGGAGAATATCGAGGGCTATTTGCATTTTAAGTGGATTCGGTTTTATGGCCGTTTTGCAATGGTATCGATAGATACAACATTTGCAAACAAAGAATGCAACCTGGAATTGGTAATATTGGAAGTATTGAAAATCATCGACTGTAAAGTTGGTTGGAGCCGAACCAAACAGTTTGTATTGACAATATGGACTATAAGGTAAACAAACTACCATTTAAAAATAAAAGAAAACATGGCTAACATTGATCCACGGTTCGTAAACTACTACGGTGGCGTCTTTCCGATGATAAGGAAGGGTATTACATCAAAGAAATACAAAGCCAAGAGACATGAAGTATTCTGTTGAGGTTCTGAAACGCTCCTTTATTTTAAAGGGTTGTTGTAAAGCCTTAATTAGGCCTTGGCGGCTTAACTCGAGTCAGTAAGGGTGGTGGGTTTCGACAAATAAGTAGAAGTGAAATATTTATTCACAAATTAATAAACAAGGGGGTGGGCGCCAGGAAGTCATAATACCTGACCATAACCCTTAAGATATCTATAAAATATTGCGACTTACCAACAATATAATAAAAAAAGGCAAGATTCACAACAATATAAACTTTACTATTGAAAATACCAAATTAACAAAATTTAATTAATTGTTTCAGTATATGTACTAGGTTAATAAACATATATGCTACTGAACTTTAGGCAAGGCCGAAAACCACAAGAAATCAAATCAAATAAAAGTTGTTTTAACGTATGAGTACTCAAACGCAAGAAAAATGTAAATAATGTGAAACAATGTTAAATACCTGCTTAATGTAATAATTATACCTAAAATAATAATGTGCTCTCAAATTAATTAAAGCCAATAGCAACCACAAAGCGAATAATAAATATGTAGCTATTGCAAATATATAGCGATTTTATATTAAAAGTATAGCACTCTATTAATTTAAGTCAATAAGCACTATAGTTTAAAAGAAAAGCGAACAATAATTACATAACAATTTTCCACAATATATGGCGTTTTACATTGGAATGATAGCGTTTCCAAATTAATTTAAGTCCAATAAGCAACTACAGTTTAACACTACACGAGCAAGCAATAAGCAGTTCATTAAATTGATAATTAAAAATATGTATACGTATCTGCATTAAAGTTCTGGTGCTCGTACTCTTCAAACACAGCGACTAACAACGTCCCAGGTTAAATCCTCAACAAAAAGAGTAACCCCAAGAGTGAGTTGATGAAAGAGCCGACTAGTACACCAGAAAACCCTGTATATAACAAAATTAAATATTAGAAAATATAACCAGCTTTTTAATCACGAAATACCATTAAAATTTATTAAATTAAAAATAAATCTCTTGTGACGAACCTTACAATATATATAATGATTATTAGTACATACCCTACTATGCTGAAGGGGTTCGAAATTACAAAATCCAACCACGACAGTCCCAGACAGTGATTAATTTCTCCAAAAATATATCCTTGTTCGCAAGGAGAGAACACTGAAGGTACACAATTTAATGACCAGAACACAAAACTAACTGGGATTAATCAGAAAAATTATTTCTCAAAATTTAAAGGAACATATCCACCATTTTACGGCGTTTTACCTTCAAAACTTTCACGAAAGAATAATCACTCTCTGGATACCTATTCTCTAACTCATGGGAGCACTCCCACACTCCCATGCTCCCATACTCCCATGCCAACGTTGCCAAGTCGACAGAATAACTTTGATCTACTATTTTAGGACCGATCCACCGTTGTGTTAAACGAAGTTTAAAATGACATTTTTACATTAACAATGTCATTTTAATCTCCGTTTAACTCAATCGGCCCTTAGTAGTTCAAATTGGCTTTGTGATAAATACGGACCTAATCTGGCAAGCCCGCAATTCTCCCTCCCATAGTATAAAATCTGACCTTACTACGCATGTACCTGGGCTAAAAGTGAGTAAGCACGATATACCCACCTAAGAGTAAGAGAGCAAAATATATGGGAGCACTCCCATGGGAGCACTCCCATGGGAGCGCTCCCATGACTTAGTGAATAGCTATCCTGATCGAAACCAAAAGAAAAAACAATGTTGCCAGGATTTCGCCAAAGCTTGTTAACTAATTTACAATGAACATTTGGCATCGTTGCAAAGATTTTGATGTACTGCGAAACAATCAGCTGTCGAAGATTAAATTAAAACATATTTTATTCTATATACCCCACGAAAGATATAGGCGTAGACGATTTCTAACGAGTATCCAAATAATTAAATGGCATTTTCAAAATATGAAGACAATGAACTTTAGCCAATTTACAACCGTAACAGTTCATACATTAGTTTTTAAAAAAATCTAATATTTTATTATTATTAAAGTTTTTCTATTATCGGTAGTTTGATTTTTGAATCTTGATTTTTTTCGACCTCGAGTTTTCGACGGTGTGTGTGTGTGTGTGTGTGTGTGTGTGTGTGTGTGTGTGTGTGTGTGTGTGTGTGTGTGTGTGTGTGTGTGTGTGTGTGTGTGTGTGTGTGTGTGTGTGTGTGTGTGTGTGTGTGTGTGTGTGTGTGTGTGTGTGTGTGTGTGTGTGTGTGTGTGTGTGTGTGTGTGTGTGTGTGTGTGTGTGTGTGTGTGTGTGTGTGTGTGTGTGTGTGTGTGTGTGTGTGTGTGTGTGTGTGTGTGTGTGTGTGTGTGTGTGTGTGTGTGTGTGTGTGTGTGTGTGTGTGTGTGTGTGTGTGTGTGTGTGTGTGTGTGTGTGTGTGTGTGTGTGTGTGTGTGTGTGTGTGTGTGTGTGTGTGTGTGTGTGTGTGTGTGTGTGTGTGTGTGTGTGTGTGTGTGTGTGTGTGTGTGTGTGTGTGTGTGTGTGTGTGTGTGTGTGTGTGTGTGTGTGTGTGTGTGTGTGTGTGTGTGTGTGTGTGTGTGTGTGTGTGTGTATGTGTGTGTGTGTGTGTGTGTGTGTGTGTGTGTGTGTGTGTGTGTGTGTGTGTGTGTGTGTGTGTGTGTGTGTGTGTGTGTGTGTGTGTGTGTGTGTGTGTGCGTGCGTGTGTGTGTGCGTGTGTGTGTGTGTGTGTGTGTGTGTGTGTGTGTGTGTGTGTGTTGTGTGTGTGTGTGTGTGTGTGTGTGTGTGTGTGTGTGTGTCCACGATGACTCATGAACGGATACAAAAAAAATTTTAAATTTAAGCTTTATTCTAGCTTGCGGTGAACTGATTAGATTTTGAACAGAGTTATAACATCTGGGGGGTACTTTATAGGAGGTTATTTTTATATTTTATGAAATATATCTGCTATTTAGGGTTGGAGAAGACTTTATAAAAATTTTTCCTAAAGTGGCCCGTATTCGAAAAATTTGACAAAATGTTAAATATTCAAATTTTTATGAAAATTGTTCAAATAAAAGTTGTTTGTAATATAATTCTCTATAATTCTTGTTTTATACATAACTTCTCTAAAATGAACCGTATTCCCGATATTTGACAAAAAGTATAAATTTAGAATTTTAAAGAAACCTCAAAAACGGATAAAGAAAAACACAATAAATTTTAAACTTAAGCTTTATTCCGGCCTGAGGTGAACTGATAAGATTTTGGACAGAGTCGAAACATCCGGGGAGGGGGGTACTTTATAGAGGGTCGTTTTGATATTTTATGAAATATATCTTTGAAATTTGCGTTTGGAGAAGAAAATTCTTTAAATAAAAGTTAGTTCTAATATTATTTTTTATAATTTTTGTTAAATGCAAAATTTTCCTAAAATGGTGCGTATTCGAGAAATTTTACAAAATTTAAAAAATTCTTATTTTTAAGAATATTTTTGAACTAAAAGATGTTTGCTATATCGATCTCTATAATTTTTGTTTTTTACATGATTTCTCTAAAATGGACCGTAATGGAAAAATTGGAGGAAAATTATAAAATTTAAAGTTTTCAGCATTTTCGAGTTAGATGTATGTGGAAAATGTATATATTAAGTTAACCTCCAAATATTTACAGAGGTGCTACAATAGGTTGTACAAAATAACAAAAAGAAGCCTGTAATAACTGAATAGGAAAGTCATTTGTTGGACACATAAATGATTTATTTCAAACGTTTTATGTCCTCCTATATACTTTAGTAATGTCGCTCACTTCCTTTTAATACTACTTAAGCATACGATTAAAAATATTGATGATAATATTAAATAATGTTAAAAACTAAAAAGACTGAAGAATAAGAAACAGAATGATTTGCAATTGGTTTATATTTTTTATAAAGTGCGGATGCAAGCAGTATCCATCTTAACTGTTGATCGGTTTGATATTTTTCGGTATTATAAGTAAGTCAAAATAATACATTCAGTTTCAATCATTAGGTTAAACGATTATATTTTTGATCTGAAATGTATTTTTTAACATCAATTTTTCAATGATATTACAAAATTTAAGAAATTTTGACTCCTTTTAATAAAATAAAAAGTATTTGAAATATTTTAAGGTAGGTGCTGAATTTCAAAAGTTAAGATGCGAAGGCTGTTTACAGATACAATATATACAGGATATTAAAGACTGATGCATCCCTCCGTTCAAGCCTAGCAATTTATATACAGGGTGTCCTAGCTTAAATATTGCAGGCTTTAAGGTGGGAGTTTAATTGTATTTAATTTTAGTTTCAAATAAATTTTTTAAATAAATAACAGCAGTTACTGACGCTAATATCAATAATTTAATTTTAAAAACAATCAAAATAAAAGTTTAAACAATTATAAAAAAATATAGTATATTATGTTACTAGGAGTAGAAGGCCAACACTACATGTTGAGCCCAGAATTTTGCACAGCTGAGGCGTTAGCTCACAGCTAAAGAGTCACCAAAATAATAACAGTACCTTTAACTCAAACAAAATCAACGAAATTATAGGCTCCACGAAATTATACAATCAATGCTTCTGAACGCCAAAACCGTCTTTTCCCTCCAAAGGCGGAGCTTAAGCGATGCGCGACGAAATCGACGCAAACCGTTGCCGCCAAGAGAGTGTTTTAGCTGTATTGTATAAGCTGTGGTAATACCATTGTCTACCTTCTTTACCGATGATTTTAGTTCCCGCATTCGTTGATAGATCGAAAAACAAGCCAGTCGACTTGTTTTCATCGCAGATTTCAAACATTCTATTCGGAATATAGTTTGGAGTATTTAAAGCCAAACGGAAGACGAAATCTGTACCTATTCAAGAGTACCTGTAATTCAAATAATGGCAACATTGTCAAATCACTTTGCACTCTTTATGTATTTGTGAATACAGTGTATTTTAATTTTTTTTTGTTTTATTTCATTGGTATAATTTTCTTAAAAACTGCTGAAGAAAAAATTGAATTATTATTAATTAGGATTTGCATTTAAACGGACTAACTTTTTTAATATAAAATATCGTTTGTTCCTGACGTCATAGTCTCGTAAAATAGATAACATAGATCGTAAATGGTTTTAAAAGAGGAATTTACTTACGACCTGTCAAACAATAGCTGCTAGTGAGCCTGTCAATTTATGAAAAATGTATAACTACTTTTTTTAATTATATTTTAATTGTCTTCGACATAAAATATTTAAATTTAATCCCTTATTCATGATTTTACGTATTTATTGTAGATAGAAAACATCGTATGTCGCAATCTTCTAAATATACCACCGACAAGTTTTTTTGTTTTAAATGCCTAAATCGGTATTCATCTGCATAAAGACCGTGTCAGCGAATGTCGACGAAGGGGATTCGTTGGCTCGGCATAGACAGTTTAGCGAGTACCAACGAAGGTTTGCTGGCGTTTGTCGACTAGCGGAATCATAGCAGTAAAATCAAAGGAATGGGCGATTCAAGCGAATGAAATGTGGACGGATGACCATACGAGTATCATACCATAATGGACATTTAATTTGGATACGTGCCCCAACGAACTGGCGTCGCTGTTTATGTGTTTCTATGATTCAGCGCTTTGACCTTATATTCATCTAGTGAGCGAACGTTGAGAAAAATACCTTACGGAAGGAGGTTCGTGTCTTAGATATGTAACGGCTCAGAAGTCTAAATAGGTTAGATTTAAACTGCCACCTTAACTATTTGTCCTGTATAAGTTTATATTTATCAATGAAAGTGTCAAGTAAAAGTAACTTGAATTCGTAAAGTCCACAAAATGCTGTTATTTGCTGGTGAATTTTAGGATCATTTTAAGGTTAAATATGTTTTTTTTTTTAAATACAAGCATATATTATAACGTGCATATTTGGCAGTTCTAAGTTTTAAGGATCATTTTTAGGTTAACAATTATTTTTTTTAATACAAACATATTGTAACGTGAATATTTGGCAGTTCGAAGTACTCGACTTTAAATTCGACTTGTCTCTAATGAACGAGAAAGAATAAAATATTCATTAGTGCTCTTTTAAGATTTTGGGTCTATTATCTTTGTATGAAGATAATATAGTAGGATAATGCAACAGTAAAAAGTGTTGGATGCAATCTCGAGCGGCATCTAGTGACTATTTAATGAAGTAGTCAATTTTTAATTCTATGCAGATACGCCATCTACGCCTTCTTTTCGTTCAGGCACATGGCCTCTATCACCTACCTATTATAGTTAAAAACATCTTTATTTATTTAAAAATAACAATTCACGATAAAAGACATGAAAAATTAAACATAATAATGAAAATTTATTCCAGTTGACAAAACCGTACAAATACAATTTTTGGATTAAGGTGATAAAAAGTGGTTAAGGATTTTGGTCAATATTTTGGTTATGTGCGGTTATGTCAAAATATATAAACAATAACAAAGAATACCTAATAACAACTGATAACAATGTCCAATGTTTTAAATAAATTGAAAAGTTCCAAGTAGAATACAAAAAAAGGAATAAGCTTCTGAAAATGTTACATGTAATCTAAGTACCTCTAATTGGACTAAGTGTTGGAAAAGTTTATAACCATAAAAATAGCTGAATATTTTTATAGTTTTCAAAATTTGAACAAGCTTTGCTACAAAATATCATCAAAGCTATCAACAGTTTGCAAGATATTGAGTTAAGGAACAAGAAAATCACTAATCAGGGCAAAATCAATCAACACTGGAAAATAAATTAAAAAAAAATAGTCACGGGGATATATTAGCGACTTCCAAATGTATCTTGGCTGTTGATCATGAATATAAGAAAAATTTTTCTCTCGATGGCTCTGAGTGTTGAAATAAATCACCTTGAAAGGAAGTTTTCAATAGCTCCGATCTTTAGGAATAGCTCAAGACGAAATCGATAGACCTACAAGTGGTCTATCTGTGGCAGACATATTCAGTTAGTCTTTATATTTCATTATGCAATGTTACAAGGTTCAACAACTTGCCAAAATGGTTAAAATTTATTTCCAAAATCAGTGCTCTTATTTAGTACAGAATTATACAAACGACACAATAATTTATAAAGTCCTAACTTTGAACATAAGAAAATCTTATAAAAAACATTTTTTTTATATATATAATTTATCACTGTTTGGAAAAGTATATTTCTGTACCTCGGAGCCAGACTATGTTAAGTCCAAATTGGCCAAATTTTAGGTAAATATGTTAAGTGACTTAAAATTTTGCGGCGCATGGTTCGATATTTTCCATTTTGACGTATCTTTTAAAATAACAAAAACAGCTCATTTTTTAACTACGCTAAGCCCACACTCCACAGTCTAAAATGAATATATAAAAAATGCTCTCCTGAAAAACTAAGTTTTTGGACTTAACATACTCTGGCTCTGGGGTACAGATTTGTATTTATAGTTATATTTAATCCAGGTTAAGTGTCAGTGCCCGAGTGTAATGTTAAGTATGAACAAAATCCGTCCATTCTGTTTATACGTTTGGTTACCGACCCTAGTAGATAGGCAATTTGTTATTACTTTTAATTTAGATTTTGGATTAACGTTTTTGTATATGACTTGGCTGTTTAGTAATAAATGAAATCAAAACTGTAACAAGTGGTTTTATTCTGGAAAGTATTTTTAAATTGAATCATGCACGCCGTTCGATTGAAAATGTTTTAAGTAGTTCAAAACAATCACTATTTTTCATTGTTTATAGAATACAGCCTTTTAGTTAGCTCAGACAAAACTGATTAAATAAATAAATTAATGTCTTATTATTTTTTGAATTTTTTTTATTTCGACTGGTTGACTATCTCAAAAATTAAAGCCAATCAAGCAAGACGTGAGTCACATTTCGCTTTTTTAGAAGAACAATAACGCAAGTGAAAATTAATGATTCCACAGAAATAGCATATTAAAAAAAAATGTAACATGAAACTTACAACTAAGGCGTTAAGGAAAAGTTTGGAAATAATCGAGATAGCAAATTTATTTTAGTTTTAGACAGAACTACTTTATTTTATTCTTTTTAAAACAACTGAAGATTTATAGGCTGGAGAAGCGATTTGAAATCGGTAAAACGATCGTCCAAAAACGCTCTTAAACCCCCGTCCACAAAATCACTGTTGACCAGTGTAATTTATAAATATATTCACACATAAATTTACAAGTAAATTAAACAACAAAATATTTAAGAATAGTAATATTAATAATTGTCATTGAACTGAATATTCAGTTCAATAGGCTCTCGACTGAAGTCCTTTCCCTTTTTAGAATATCTTTCAAATTCAACAATTTTACATGTTTTGTTCCAATGTGGATTTTAATAATAGATTTATAAATTTTTTTTTTTTTTATTTGAATGTTAAATGTTCTTAAAACTAACTTTAACATATATTTCCCATGCAGGCGTTTAGTGTTTAAATAATGAGACGATTAAACGAAAAAGGCTTAGGAGAGCCAGTTGCCCTTTTTTGGTACACATTTGTGCAAGACAACTTTACAAATGTTTCCTTCTTTTTTCTCTTGTAAAAGATGGACACACCAGCAGTGGAGCGCACAATGATGGTATTTTAAAAAGCCACGTCACATATTTGATTAGATAATTAACTTGATATAAGTGCCTTCGAGACCTAAGTCGTTAAGTGTTCAAGTTTTGATTTCCCAACCCGGATTCAGTTACAGATAAAAACATTCTTTTTTTTTTTGAAAAAATATGAAAAATACAATTAATGCAATCTTTCTGCTAAATTTTATAGTATTTTGATAACAGTTCAGAAAAAATAGTAGTAGTCCGTAACTGAACTTCATGAAATCCAAAGTTGAGCACTTAACGTCCTGAGCAATAAAGGTTTATGTCAATGTTAATTTATCTCTCTATCTAATCAAACATGTAACATTCGCATTTTCTATAATTTATTTTTTAAGACGCCTTCGTTGAGCGCTTCATCACTGTAGGGCATGCAGGAAAGTATTTCCATGTACAAAAAAAAAATAAATGAAAAATTTGTAATGTACATGTTTTTATTACTTAGTATAATTTCACTAAACGTGTTTGGTATTATGTTATAAGTTTACCTAACAGCAAAAAAATCTGTTAGTTAAATTTTGTCAGTGCCGATTTTAGTAAACTTATATTGAATAATAAAATTATAACTACACCTATATATTTACCCATTATTAATTTTTTAATTTTCAACTTAACATCCTGTATTTCAGAATATTTTATCCAAGCATTTTTTATTTTTGTCTATTCGTCTCATTTTGAACAATAATCTTGAGTTGTTTATGTCCTATTCTTAATTTGATACCATTATATAAAAGTGAATAAAAATAAAAAATAAACAGCGTAAAACTCAAGCGATCAATCCAAAATCCAACCACAATATAGAAAAAAATGTTCCCCTATTATAGTAAAATTCCACCCAATCTTAACTCATTCAATCTTTTCCAAACAAAAACTGGTTTATTTTATTATATTGATTTTTTTGGCATTTTATGTGACCTTCAAATACCCTTTTGTAATAATTTGAAATAGTAAATAGTAACTATAAAAATACAATACCGAAGACAAGTATAAATGAAAAAGATTTTAAATTATAATTCATACTCAAGCACAGACATGACCTAAAGACCTGACTTGGATATAAGTACAGTGTCGCCATCTACATTCTATATCCATCGTCCTCCAATGATAAGTCTATAAGGTTACCCTACTATATTTATCTTCATACAACGCTATTATATTTATTGAAAACTAGCGGTACGTATTGACAACATTCTCTGTCGAACGGGCTGTCGTATTATCATTTTATTTGATTTTTCGGTAGACGATTGCAGGTACATAATTCCTGGAAAATGAAATAAATTGAAGATTTTCCATTTAAGAGGTCGTGTGTGATAGAACTTCGAGTTGTTTCTTTAGTATAAAAAAAAATTGAAAAAAGTGGGAAATAAGGTGTACATAAAATGTTTTTATTGATTTTGGTTGTCACCCTTAAACAATTTAGGAAATTAAAGATGGCAGCCAATATGTACAAAATTATATGCTTTTACGCACTGGAGTGCAATACAATATTTTATATTTTCATTTAAACTTGGAAAATTACTTTAAACCGTGAAAAAACGCGTTAAATTACGTAAAATCATCAATAATTGAGGTTTGCGTTTCTGGTACGATCGTGAAGCATAGGCACCAAGAATTGATTACCAAGTAGGCAATTTTTTTTTCCGCTTACCGTTAACTGTTTTAGGTTTATTGGAGACGTATCAGCTCGATGATAGTATCGTATTTGCCTAATATGATTCTATCATTAGGCGAAAAGCACGTTTGAGGATTATATCCATAAAGTCGTCCATCGTCATTGTGAGAGCCACTTTTCATTTACATCTGTAACTGTAAAATTGATACAATGACCATGCTATCTAGAGAGCTGTAATTACCCTTACCTTTTGTTTCTCTTAACGTAGACAATTCACATGTTTTAGGTTTGACGGCATTACAAAAATTTAAAGACAATCTTCTAGAAGGCATGTATCTCTAGTGAATATAAACGAGAAAAAATCTGATATGGCTAAGAATTCAGTTATTAAAGATTCAACATTATTGTATTCTCGAGTAATTGCTTTTCAGGCAAACAGAGACTTGAAAATGGTTGACATACTTAACTATGAGTTTGCATCAGTTCCCCCCTTAATATTTCAAGATAATGAAACAATGCGAGAAGCCACTAGAAAATCATTCCTTATAAACACATTATCACTCTTATAGTCAACAAGAAACAATACCCACCTATCTTTAAATATAATTATTGGATGTGCATTGCTATGGACAATACATTGGCTAACTGAAGTAACCGTTACTTAATATCTTTATTTATTCTTGAAAAGTTGAAGCACATCTAAAAGTAGCAGATATTAATTAAGTGTTCGATACACACAATACACAACGAACAATGGACCAGACAAGTTTCAAAAAGGTTCGTACTAATCGAACAAACTCCACAAACAGCAGTTTTAACAAATTCTGATAATAAAAAACAGCTAATTGACTTGCTATGAGTTTAAATGAGTAAGAGCATTGGAACAGCGTTTGAACACCGTTTGGTTCTCTATAAATCAAGAATTGACACCTATTCAAATTCACAGAGGTTATAAGTCCAAGCGATCCGATTTAAAGAAACAATATGAGGAGAGGACTGACATTGTGATTATACATCAAATATTACGTGAAGTTAACAAAAATCCTAATTTATTGGGGGACGTTCTTTGCGATGATACTGATATGTATTATTGTTACATGAAATCTTTTTAGTCATCACGTTTCGTGGTAGATATTGAGGCTTCAGTACTAAAATACAAGGACATAATAAACAGCCTTCCCGCAGTCCACTCGTTAACTAAATGCCATTACAGTGAAAAGTCTAAATGGAATTGGAAATAAAATAGAAATTAACTGCCTTCAGATAGGTCTCAAACTAGAATATTATTTAGGTTACATCGAAAGCAGTCTTGATGACATAATAAAGGAATGCACTACATTCATCGCCTCCTGTTACTGAGTATAACATGCCTCCACTATGACAGAAGCTCGAATATCTCTCTGTGCTAAAAAAAAAATTGAAAGTCACTGTTAAGAGATCCTCAATTTTCTTCTTTTCCGCCAAACAGTGAATGTTTTGCTGAAAATGTTAAAAGGACACACTATCAGACAGTATTGTGGTTGTCGGCAAATAATTGTACTATACCAAATCTAGACCCCACATTGTATGGTTGGAAAAAAGATGGAGGGAAAAAAACTTTAACCAATAACTTTTCCACAGAATGTTAAATTTGATCTTGAACATGTTTTAAATATGGCCAAATGCATGTGCCGCTCAAAAACGCCTTGCAAAATTTCAAAGTGTTTTTGTGTTAGAAGTGGCATATGGTGCAGCGTAATGTGCAACAGTGACCAAATTTGTTACAATACTCAATACTGTGCCGTAGAAGGAACCCTGGTAACAGCGAATTATTATGTTCCTGTTAGTTTTTGATGTTTTAAGAGACCTCTCCAAAGGACAGCTCAAAAAAAATTTTTTTTGTCAAAAATCGACTTTTTTTTTATTTTTTTTTCTCGGTACGGTATAATTTTACAGACAAAAAAAATAAGTTGATCTCGTGGTGTATTTTTATCGATTATTGTACTAAATAAAAAAAAATGCATGGAATTTTAATGTGAATATTAAAAGGTCGCTCGAAAAAATCTAAATGCACTGATAAATTAAAAAAATTATGAGCGACCTTCCAAAATTTAAATTTTGATCTGAAACTATCAGAAACATATTTTTTTGTCTGTAAAATTATAGCGTAACGAGAAAAAAAAATTAAAAAAAAAATCGATTTTTGACGATTTTTGAAATTTAAAAAAATTTGGAGCGACCTCTAAAAAATTTTTTTTTGAGCTGTCCTTTGGAAAGGCCTCTTAAAACATCAAAAACAAACATTTTTTCACTCGAGACTCAAAAAAAAGAGTCGGTTTTTTTGCGCCACCCTAATACCTATACGAAATCAAATTAGAAAACCATAATTTTTCAATATTTATTTGCCGCCAACTTGATTTTCCAAAAATACTCAAGGGTAATAAGGTGATGCCTCCTCGGATAATTTTATATTTGAAGATTGACGAAATAAAAATCTTTTTATATCATTTAAATCACGCTATTTTAAAAAATTGCATTTATTATCACCAAAACTGACTAGCTCGAGTTTTACATGTCGTAAAAGGGTAATAGAAAAGTGCAGACACGTTTGTTACCGTCATTGCATCTCTATATCTATGATTTGAAAGATTCGTATGCCTTGCCCTACTTTGTGACGTCACTGTGTGCGAAGCGCAAAATAAGGAGATTTTAGTGATTTTAAACAGGTCCATTGTTTGTTTCATGGATCTGTTAACTAGTTGCATCTCTTTTTAGCTAGAGGCTTTTGCGAAAGCGTCTTACTCCATTGGGCTCACTCAGAAATGTGAGCCAGAGACGCGGTTAGCCAGAGCGCAGTAGCGTACCAAAAAATAGAGATTAACACGTATGAAAACAATAAAATTATTAAAATTTAATTTATATTTTTATGTTATTTATTTTAAAATAATGCGTTTTATGAAATGTAATTGGGTGGTCACTGCACAAATGAATCAATAGAGAAACCCCCCTGGTTGCAATTTGCAATTCTTGATGCCCGGTCTGGCTCTCGCCAGCTCTGGTTGCAATTATTGTTGATAGGGTGTAAAACAATACTTTTCATAGAACTTAACCACAGACTTAACTAAATACCATGTACAAGTCGACCTCGTTAAGGGCAATTAAGGGCAATATTCATTGTTGTGATTGTTGATCAAGATGTAAAACAATACTTTATTTAGAACTTAACATTCCGGAACACACTAGTTCGCTCCGTGGGTCAGATTTTAATCCCCGACCCGAAAAGGTCATACGTAAGTTCGCTCCGGCACTAAATTATTTCTAGGAAGGACACTCACTTGAAAGTGTTTATTGGATTTAAATTTCCATTGCTATATGTATCTTAGATTGGGTTTTTTGGCTTACTTTTTTACCTGAAAGGAGGCTCATTGAAAACGTAATTATTAGAATTAGGTACATTTTTCTAGGTGGGTCAAGTATGTTCTTTTATTTTTATTATTGTGAAAGTTTTAGTCAGGCTAAAAATATTGATTGATAATTTTAAAGTAAAAACAGTTAAAAATATGAATTCTGCTGAAGTTAGTAAAATGTTGAGTGAAAAGGGAAAACCTATGTTGATAATCAACGGTTTTAGGTTTAACTTTCATAAAACGTTATCTGGAAATGTAAAACGGTGGCAATATACGCAACGAGGTGGCTGTAAATCTTTTATAAAAACTGGAGGTTCGAACACTACCATCATTGACTATTATGAGGTTCATAATCACTCAGCCGAATTAACATCAACGTTAAATCGCCAACAATTAAGTAACTCGATAAAAAGACGGGTAGTTGAAGACATATGTGAAAAACCATCAACATTATTGCATACGGAATTAAAAAAGCAGGATGTCGAATCGTTAACCGTTAATGACGTGTTTTTTATTCGAAAAAATATGTATAACAACAGAATGAAGGTGCTCCCAAAAACACCAACTTCTCTGCAAGAAGTGCAGGAAACCTTAAATAAAATGATGGTGGTGACACATAAAAACGAAAACTTTTTAGTTAAAAATGATTTTGACACTAATATAGTCATTTTTGCATGTGAAACAAATTTCAAGTTTTTGTGCAAATCAACAAGTGTGTACGTTGACGGAACATTTAAATGTTGCACGAAATTTTTTTACCAACTTTTTACCATCCACTCGAAAAAAAACATTATGTACCATTGGTTTTTATTCTTTTACCAAATAAGGAGGAGAAATCGTACAAAAGTGTCCTTCAGTTTGTAAAAGAAGAGTGCTCTGAACTAAATTTAATATTTAACCCGTCGGTTACGCAGATTTTGAAAAAGCAATTCATAATGCAGTCCATAAGATTTTACCAGCTTCTACAATAATTAAAGGATGCCGATTTCATTTAGGACAATCTTGGTAAGTTTATAAATAATAAAATATTTATACAACACGTCTTATGATTATTTTCGATTAGGTGTTTCATAAGATGTTAAGTGTTAAATCAAACTCTGCGATAATTTGAGAATTTTAAATAACAGTTTAATAATTGCTGTAAAAGAGAACATAATAAAACAATTATTATAAATTTGTTAAAAAAGTAAATCATCGTAGAAGAGGATTTTATTATTTAAGCTCACTTAGTACTCTAACCTAATTTTTTTATTTTAATTTCTTTAAATAAAATAAATGTCAAGTACGTGGAAAAACCGGAAGAGAAGCAGATACTTTCGAAAAAAAAAAGCAAACTCTGACAGTATTTTGAGTATCGTAGTTACTATTGTACATTATACATAACATATACCTAAATTATATTTTAATAGGGTCTTAGGCAATCTAAAAAATAAATAGGTACATAATATTATCCATAAAACTAGTTTCAGAAACAAGCCTATTTCATAGGTATATTGATAGTTCCATCTCGTAATAAAAACCGATTTTTAAAAAACAGTGTGAGCTTTCCAGACCGAGGCGTTACCGGTGGCCTACCCCGTTTGTTAACAATTTATGATACACAATTTTAAAACACTATTTATTGATTTAAAGATTAGCACCTCACTTAGAATCAATATTATTTTTTTCAGGTGGCGAAAAATACCGAGTCTTGGATTGGCCTCAGAGTATTTAAAAAATTCTGATATTGGCAATTACTTAACATATGTTTTTGGGCTACCATTTTTGAACCCAGAAATGGTTGGAGGTGGGTTGGGGATTGTTTCGCTATTGATTTAACTGCAATAATGCCAAACACAGAACCTAAAGTTACATTTTCGGATTATCTGGTAGATAATTACATTGCTGACGATGCATTATTCCCTCCTTCCATGTAGGCTGAACACAGTTCCTCAATTCAGCGAACCACCAACGCATGTGAAAGTTTTCATGCAAAATTTAATGCTCTGTTTTATTCTCCATATCCAAATATTTTTCAGTTTTTAGAGATTTTAAAAAATATTCAAATAGATACTTACATAAAGATTAAAAGTTTAAGTTTACCAAAAAAAAGTGTATCGGAGGAAGCACGTTTGAGGAAAGAATTTGCAGAGAAACAAATTTCTCTGTTAAATCAAAATGACAATGCCTATACTATATTTGATTTTGTTAAAATTATGTCTCATAGGTATAAGTGGATAGAAAAATAGTTTTTGAATAATAGTATTTTTAGGAACACTCAAATATTCGTAGGTACCCGATATATTGCATTATAATTATATTATTTTAATATGTATATATTTTAGTTTTGGTAAATAAATAATTAAAACAATCTTTTTTATTTTTTAATGTTCCAACACAAGAACCTAGGGGCTAATCGACCCCTTTGTAATCTACTTGAGGGCGGTAGATAAACCGGAGCGAATTAGTATAGTACCTTTGGAGCGAACTAGTATACGATTAACAAGCTCGACTGACTGCGGAAGCGAACTAGTATGCGCCCGAGGTAATTCCGAAAACTGAGTAGTACCATTTAAACTGTTAATAATATGTTTATATTAATATAATGGGCATTTATAATAATGAGAAAAACAATATTCTTGAAAAATAAATCATTTAAAATTATGATATAACGATTATTCAACATTCCTTATTATCGTGTGTATGTTAATAACCCTTTCAGAAAATTATAATATTTCAAAAGTTGCTGAATAATCGTTACATCAAAATTAAGAATAATTTATTTTTCAAGATTATTGTTCTACCCGGTGCACACAGGGGCAAAAAGTATCAAAACTTATTAACAATTCTAGAAAGCATTAAAGCTTATACTTTTGTATTCTAGAATGTGTTTAAAGTGTAAATGTATCAAACTAATATCAACCGAGATATTATTGACATCTTTCAAAGTAGGTACAGGCTATTCCTTAAAAAGTTGTGAGAAATTAAAGTAGTAAAACAACTAAGTAGGTATTAGTAGATATATTAATTACTTTTTTAACATTATTCCTCTTTAAAATTGCATTAAATTCAAGAGTGGCAACATTAAAAAAATAAAACACTTCAGAATATTATGCTACAGGACACACTTCAAACATTATCAAAATACTAAAGTAACATTTTATTATTAATAAAAAAGGCTTTTATATATAATAATATATCGGTAATTTGATAATGTATTAATTGAAAGTAGAGACAATAAACTAAGGTCTGTAACTCAATGGAACAAATATTATTGAAGCATGGATAAAGCTTCGCTAGAAAAATTCTTTGTCGGACAGGGATTTTGTCAAATAATTTTCGAGTCTTCGGATTTGGGACTTTCACGTACTAGTTTTATAGGCACCAGCCAGGTTAGAAATGCACTTACTTAAATTAATATCATATTCATTTTCAAATTTTTGTTTATAATATTTTTGTTCAGAGGAGCCATCAACCCTCCATTTGCATATCAACAATACCTTCTTTAGTATTTTTCGATCAAACCTACCCAAAATTTCTTTTTGTAATAACAATATTCTTTTGGTGGTGTGCTGAAGTAGGGACTGAAGTTCAACTTCTACACAAGTGGAATCAACTTTTATATTATTATGGTAACATGCAAGCTTGGCTTGTTGCATAACTTTATATGAGGGAAATCCGGCTTTGTCATTTTCTCTTTTTATATTATATTGATTACGAGATAAGTTCGCTTCTACTAAAACTCAAAGTGCCTCCTCTGATCGCAATTTTGTTTTAGTATCGGCTGTCATAACTGTATTTACAGCACTTATGCACGGCCTAATAAACAATCGGCAGGCTAACTTGTCTTGGTGGCAACGCTACGCGCACATCTACGCGTACACCGCCATTTGGGGGTCCAACCTCTCAATCAAGCCAGTGGCGTCACTGTCGTCGTTTATATCGACAAAAACAAACAAGTTGCAGTAGCACGGAATCAGTAGCGTGTATCTTAAATTTATTTTGTTTGTGATGTTTGTATTATGTAGTTATTGTTATTTTTTTAGAATTATAGATATTTTTTGACACTTTTTATATAGTAGTTGTTTTCCAGTGTTAATTTGTTAACTTTTAAGTGTTTTACTATGTCTGGGCAAAGTTGTGCAGCAAAAAACTATATGAATAAACTGTATTAAAAGATTTTTTCGGTTTCTTAAAGATCTTATTAGGTATGTATGGTATACTTTTAAAAAATCCTAGTTTATGAGTCAGTTTGTCAGTTATAAAGCTATTAGTAAGATGTAGGTAGGTGCCTAGTTAACGTCACGTAAAGTTTAGCGTCAATTTATATTTACTTATGTAGGTATATTATTAAGATTTAAAGTAAAATGTTATATTTTAAACATCTCCCGTATGGAGTTGACAAAAGGGAAAAATCTTTATTTTTATTTTAAGGAAAAATTCATTATAAAAAAATTCTGTTTGACGAAAAGATAGGTTTACTATATTAATATGTTAGGTCAGGTGTACATGGTCTTAATAAATGAAAAAACTTAAAATTGACGAAAGGAAAAAATCTGTATTACCTTATTGATTTTACGAAGAAAAGTCACAGTTTTCCTTTCGGTTTTCCTTCATAACTTTAAAAGGAAACTTTTTCTTGTAATTTTCTTCAACAAACAGAATTTTTTGTATGGAATAATTTTTTTTTCTGAAAAAAAATGAATATTAATCGTAATTGTGTTATTCCCAAATATTGAAATGCTTAACAAAAATTTAATTCTGATATTCATTTTGATAATTATTCTAGATATGCGAATAACAAAGCTTTATAATCTTGATAAATCTAAAGTATTTTCATTACAAAAAGCAAGAAAATCTTAATTAGCCATTAAAGAAATTATAAGTAGTAAATTAGTAATGAGTCACAATCAAAATCAAAATCAGTGAAATTAAAAATGTAAAATTCTTATATTTTGTCGAAGTAAATTCAAAAGCCCGCCAATTTTCAAGCTAAAATAGCATTACATCTTTCTATATTACCGACTGAGTATTAATTGCACAAAACTATTCCATATGTCGCTGAAGGTAAACATGCTGCCAAATTTCTGTGAGGAATCTGCAACTCTTAATTATCCTTCTGTGTAAATCCTACATCGGTCCAAATTCAAAGGACGTTCAAAAAATTGCTATGTTTAAATTTATTACATTCTGGAACTGAAAACTGCAAAACAGGTGGGGATGCTTTACTTGTAAGGCTACATGAAATTCGTAGGACTAGTAAGGATGAGCCATTTTCCAAAATCGCGTGTAATGGTGGCAATATTGTCGAAAATGTAAATATAAACAAGCATATTAATGAATTGCATGCACAAAATATTAATATTTTTTAAGAAAATTTTATTATATATGCGGATTTTTAAAAAAAAAATGTCTTAAAATTCAACGTTGCGATGTATGTACACAATATGCCTTAACACACGAAGACTTGGATATAAAGCTTATATCCAAGTCTTCGTGTGTATTGTTATTATAAAGCATACAAAAAAACAAATAAAGATATTTTTGGCAATTTAAAAATGTCAAATAATAGTTTTGTATGTTTAATAACAAAAATTGAAATAATTTTTCATCACAATTTTGAATTATTTATCACTAAATCCGGCGTTTGTAATTTTTTTTTTAGATTTAATTAATTCCTAGATAACATTTGACGCTCCTTGTCCCCGATTTCCATAAATATATGTTATGAAGGGTCGATTCCACCGTTGTATTAAACGGAGATTAAAATGACATTGTTAATGTAAAAATGTAATTTTAATTTTCGTTTAACACAACGGTGGAATCGGTCCTAAGTTATATTTAAGGCTGCTCATATATTTCACTTTAAAAATATTAATAGAAATTTTAAGACCATCAATAAAAACAAGCTAATTATTTGGCGCAATCTGTGAAGCTTTTTTGTTTTAATACGATCCTGTCTATCAATACCTTATTTTATTACAAAATCTTTAAATACGCTTTAATCCGACCCTGACTAAGACCCCCGAATGGCGTCGTCAAGGTCAAATTTTCTTAGTATAATATTTGTATGCGATCAGCGGAGAGTGAGCCTGCCGATTGTTTTTTATGCCGTGACTTATGTATTCAGTAGCTCTCGCAGGATTCTTAAAAATCAGTCAAAGGGCGGCCAATATTTGATTGATCTAAAGCACGTGTATAGTTGGTAAAATCCACTTTGATATCTGGCCATGTTCTAGTGGTTTCAGCAAAACTGATGTAATTCTACAAGGTTTTTGTCATTATGTATTTTGTTTTAAAATTTGATTTGAAATAATTTGAAGCTTGTCAGTTGGGCAATTTGTTAAATTTCTTACGTATTTCTTAAGATGCGTTCATGTCTGCATTTCGCAAATTGCTTGCTGGATTGAACCCACGCTATGCACGTTCGTCGGTAGATCTACGAGGATTGACGAGCGCGATGAAATAGAAAAATCTGCGATTTGTATTGGAAAACTATTAGACATTCGATAATTCCAAATAGGATTGTTTTTTTGGACAGGGTACTTCGAAAATTTGATAAAAACCTGTTAAAATTATCATTCAAAATTTGTTGCATTTAGAAATGAACTGTATCTACTGATGAAAATAAAGATCCAAAAGGGGATGACTATGGCAGATATTGAAAATATGCAGAAAAAAACTATTGTCAACGGAATAACACGAAAAAACTTAAGAGAAAATATTTTTGATTGATCTAAAGTACGTGTATAGTTGGTAAAACCCACTTTGGTCTATGACCAGGTTCTATTGGTTTTAGCAAAAACTGATGTAATTCTACAAGCTTTTTGCCATTTTGTATTTTGTTTCAAAATTTTGAAAATTTAAAATAATTTGAAACTTGTCAGTTGGGCAATTTCTTACGAATTCTTAGATATGTACATTATCGGTTTTGTTTTTTTGAAGGACATTATTTAATCTTATCCTACAAAAATATTTTCGACTAATTTCTAAGTTCAAATAATCACAAACATTGGTAGCAAAATTTATATTAGAAAAAAATTATTTCGTTGCAGAAACAGTGGAAAGTAAACTCTTATTAAGAAAGACTAAAAAAAACCAAAATTAACGTACCGATAAATTTTAATTTAATTAGGGTTTTTCATACGCTGCATATTATAGTAGAATAAATGTAATAACTACGATCACGCATCAGGTAACAAAACAAGAATTTAAAAAAAATTATAAAAAAAAGTTGCCCGACTGCCAGTTCTAGTAATAGGGTTACAAAAATATCACCCTCTTGCGCCTGCCTAAATTACGGCTTTATAAGCAAAAAGTAGCAGCTAATCGCAATACCACTATAAATAAGAATGTTCACGAAAAGGAACTGTGCCAAATTTTTACTGAATTCGACAGAATTTGCTACTTTTTGTCTAGAAGAAATACTAGATCTGAATAAATTTGTTAATTTTTGCAGAAAATGTCTCCTTGGAATAACAGTAAAATACAGCAATACATTTTGTTATACAATAATAATCTACTTAGCACGTCGATTATTTTGCATAATTATTATTAAAGTTAATTCGATTATTATAGCAAAAAGAGTAGACCGAATTTATCAATAATAATTGAACTCAAAAAATTACAGGCATTATATGCATTTAAGACGCTTTTTGTCACACGCTTTATCTTTTGTTTTATCACAAGGAATATCCAAGGCTAATGTGACTTGGAAAGAAGGGTTTATTGCAATAGGTTTACCGTTGTTATTTTTGTCAGTTACCAAATTTTTTTAGAGTTTTTGGTTTTTTCTAAGGTGGCCTCACTGTGCGGCGCTGGCTGGCTTCATGGTATGTACTACATAGTCTTTAAAACCCTGTATATATTGTTCTAGATAATTTAGATACGGGTATGTTCCAGGCATAAATAGTTATAATAGATTGATAATAAAGTTTTTAGTAAAATCTAAAAGTGTTTTATTAATTTCTCTCTGCAATTAAACCTAATCTAACTAAGTAATCTAGTAATTTCTCTATGTCAAAGGTCAACCGAAAAAACGATCGACCCAAATACATAATTCTCTATCAAATTTGATAACTAACTTTTTTAAAACCAAGAACAATCGATAGGCAAATTTCATTAATATTTTACTAACAAAGAACTAAATGTATGACATTATTTTGATAGGTACGGTGAAATCGGAGCGATCTTAAATTAGAAATATGGCTGTAAATACATATTTACTTCAGTTAATAAGCTCCACATATTATCATTGATATGAAAACACAAAACCAATCAAGCTGAAATGAACGTATAAAGAGAAAAGGAGTTATTTTCGTTTTTATCTATATTATATTTATTTGCATAATTATTGGTTTTTGTTTCTAAATTAGATTCATGAAATATGTAAGGGAATGAATATTAAATTTTAAAACATGACGTGAATAGTCCCAAAAATAGCTGTGATTTTAGCATTAAAAAATTTATTGATAAGCGATATATGAGTCGCTCAGAAACATAGTGGTCTAAGTGCAAAATTACAGTTTTGAGATAAAGGCTAATAAAAAATTGAGCATAAATTAAAACTAGTTCCATTTTATTTATAAGTTAACATATGGTCAGACCTGTGTACATTTTATAAGTCTAAAGATAAGAAAAACATATCAAATCAATTGTTACTTTTAGAAAAAAAAGTTACTTGGGCCACTCTGCCAAATTAAAAACTTTAACAAAAAAACATAAACTGTCCACTTGGGTCTCCTATTCATCTGTTTCTGGTCCAATATCATCATTTTATGCTTGTTCGTTTGGGGCCGTTCAAATATTACGTAAGCAGATTTATTACAATTATTTACCCCCCATCCTCCTTGTCAGCAAAAGTAAGCAAAGCTCTTACCCCCTCCCCCATGCTTACGTTAACATTTTTTCAATTATAAATGTATAAAAATAAGAAAATAGATATAGGATAGAGATTAGATTTTACTGATACAGTATTCAAAATAGAGTAAGGGACAAAAATATTATAATCTTACGAACATAACAAACTTATTTTAAATTTTTGGTATACATATTAAATTCAAATTAATAGTCTTCAGTCCATAAAACCCGAATCCATGATTCTAAGTTTTGGATGACATTAGATTGCTTGGATTGCTGCTCAGTGTTGTCAGTCTGCTCACTTTCATCCGATTTTGGAATGTCTACGTCCTTCTCATCAAGCCATTCAACATCATGGTGCTCTAAATTTTGAATAATGCACATCAGTTCATTAGCACGACGAGCAACGTCTCTTACAGGTCTAACTTTCCTATTAGTGTGCGTGTTTACTTTTTTTATGGATCTTCTCGATGTGACGATTTAGTGACTTGACGGAAGCGTGATAAAGACCACACGTTTTGCATGTTCGTCTTGATATCCTCAATTTTACCGTCGGACAAAAATAATCGTAAGGCATTTGCAAAAAATCTTTGAGTGAAGCACTTAAGCGTAGAGCTAAATTGACTGGAAGATCAAGCAATTGCCCTCCTTTATCCAAAATCAAGTAATCAACTGTTTGTTTTACTTTTACAGGTGGTGGAAGAAACTTGTTGTTTAATAATCTGAATAGGCCACTTCTTAGACGACAGCATTCTGTATTTCTACATTTTACAATTTGAAGCAAATATTGGCTTTCACGCACATGTTCTGAATACCATTTAATGTCTGGAAAATCAGGAAGATCTTGTTCACCTGTTCCAACATATTTTGCATTTCCTGCAAATTCGAAATTATATCTTTCTAAATGTCCATCAATTGTAACGCCACGTTCATCGAAATGAGACCCAAAATGATCATGAGGCAATATTAAACCAGCCAGTTCCCGACCAAGAGGAGCCATTCTGCGCTCTACTCTGTTATACTCACTTCTTCCAGGAGCATTGGTAGCTAAAAACAATGCTTCGAGATCATGTCGCTTAAAGTGTTGTATAGCAAACCCTATGACTTTTTGATAACGCGGATTTTCATCTGGCCTTCCGTCAACCGTCATGATTACCACTGGTTTTACTAGTCCATGGTCAGTTTTAGCCAATGGTCGAAACTCTTCAAGTTCGAGAAGGATCTTACTTATAGCTATAATGTCACACTCACTATCACTTACATACGAGTAAAATTCATCAACCTTGGTATTACGACCTCTAACGTTCTGGTACACTTAAAAGTTCCACCCCCCCTTATTCTCGTTATTCATTGCGATTTCGGAATATTTTTTTTTGTTTGAAAGGTTGGAACAAATACTTTCTTATGATGAATTCAATTATTCTGTGACGTTACGGCTTACTTCCGGTTTTTCCGGAAGTAACAGAAAATCGCAATTTATTTATTATTTTTAAATTGAAACACACTTTTTTTATTGTAAATTTGAATTTCTGGGACATTTTTGTATAATAATCGTGCATTGAAATTTTTCTGGCAGCTATCAAAATGGCCGCCATATTGGATAATATTTATTTTATACATGTTACTATTAATTCGTTTATGGAAAAAAAATTAGGAATGTATGAATTTTATAAAATTATAGGGCTTCAAAATTCCCATTGAGACCCATTTACCGTATACCAGTGGCGTATCTTAACATTTTTATTATTAGCAAACCGTTTAATAATTCCATCCTCTTTTATTTCTCTTGTTAATTAAGATATCGGAATAAAAACTTTTTTGTTTAAAAGCTTATAATAGATACTTTCATATACTGGATCCAATTAGTCTGTGACGTTATGGCTTACTTCCGATTTTTTGGGATATAACTGAAAATCGCAATTTATTTTTTAATTTAAAATCAAAACCCCTCTTTTATTGGAAATTTGAATTTCTGGGATATTTTTGGATAAGAAGCGTCTATTAAAAATTTTCTGTCAGCTGTCAAAATGGCCGCCATATTTGATAATATTTGTTCTAAACATGTTACTATTAAAAAAATATGAGAATGTATGATCTTTATAAAATCATTGTAAGCTTCAAAATTCCTATTGAGACTCACTTACAGTACACCAGTGGCGTATCTAAGCATTTTTATTATTAGCAAACCGTTTAATAATTCCACCCGCTCTTATCTTCCTTATTAATTGAGATATCAGAATGAAAACTTTTTTGTTTGAAAGCTTGGAATAAATACTGTCAAATACTCCATGCAGCTAGTCTGTTACGTCATGACTTTCTTCCGGTTTTTCGAAAATAACAGTAAATCGCAATTTATTTTTTATTTTTAAATGGAAGCCCACTTTTTTATTGAAAATTTTAATTTTTTGAGCGTATCAATGTTAATTTATTATTGTATGGTAGGTCTTGTTTTACTATATTAATTCTTTAAAGCTTTTTGATAAAATTAAGCTACTGTAAAATTTAAAATAAAAATAAACATTTTTTTAAATTTAAAGATCTGTTGCGTGTCGTAATAATTTATTTTTCTACTACTGTGCATAAAGAACGCACGTTACGCACACCACGAAGTGCATAAATTTTCACTTTTTTCACTAATGCGTAAAGTAAAATTTTTTACGCACTAGTGCGTAAACAAGACAATTTTTAATATTTTGACATGACAAATGACACATTTTATTTCAAATTTTCTTTACGCGCTAGTGCGTAAAATAAAACAGTTTACGCACTAATGAGTAACGTAACCTCTGTATTTCTAATCTTAGTACGGTAGTAGAAATATTGTATGCAATTCATATGTAAAGGCCTTTTTTGAAGGCCACTTTATACACTTATTATTATATGTGCAAATAACTATTTTTTGTTATTTAATTCGATGACAGATACGCTTAAGAAATAACAAAAATCTTAGATACGCCACCGGTATACTATAAATAGGTGTCAATGGGATCTAAGAAGCTTATAAAGATTTTTAAAATTCACATATTTTTGTCCATAAACTAACATATTAAAAAAAATATATTCTCTAAAATGACGGTCATTTTGACAGCTGAGAGAAAATGTTTAATACACGGTTCTGATCCATAAAAGTCCCTGAAACTCAAATTTTCAATAAAAAATGGGGTTTCTATTTAAAAATAAAAAAAAATTGTGATTGTGTTTTAAGATTTTAAACAAAAAGTTTTCGTTCCAATATCTCAATTAACAACCAAGAGAAAAGCGGGTGGAATTATTAATGAAAATGCTTAGATACGCCACTGGTGTACGGTAAATGGGTCTCAATGGGAATTTAAAGATTCAAGATACATCCCTATATTTTTTCCATAAACGTATTAATGGTACTTGTTTAAAAAAATATTATCCAATATGCCGGCCATTTTGACAGCTGCCAGAAAATTTTAAATACACGATTATTATACAAAAATGTCCCAGAAATTCAAATCTACAATTAAAAAATAAATAAAATAAAATAAATTACGGTTATTTCCAGAAAAACCGGAAGTAAGCCATGACGTTACAGAATAATTGTATCCGTTATAAGAAAGTATTTGTTCCAATCTTTCAAACGAAAAAAATTATTCCGATTTCTCAATGAATAACGAAAATATGAGGGAGTGGAACTTTTAAGTGGCCCACCCTGTATACATGTTAACTGTAGACTGTTGGGCTTTTTAGTTTAAATTACTGTCGCAAATATTGTTACCTAACATTTTTGCGAGGTATTTAATTTCAATAATATTTCAGAGTCTAAAGCCGGATCTACACTGCCGCAAATATTTTTAGCTAACACAGTGTTAGCTAACAATGTTTGAAAATAATTGTTAGATAACAATTGTTCTAAAAAAACTATGTTCGTCGATTTAGCGGTAAACTTCATAGGGAAAAAAATGTCATTTCGATGTTTTTTGATCCCTACTCGTATTTGAAAAACATGAGTATAATTTTCAAATAGGTATTTGTTTTATTTCTAATATAATTTATCATTTTTTGGGATGCTTTTTTTTATCTCATCTCCAGTTGAAAATATGTGGGTAGATATTGATAATATTAATAAATGATTCCTTCCTGTTCATGTTATTTTTATTATTTTTTAACTGGTTGATTGCAGTTTTTGCTACAGTTTGCAGAAGGTAAGTGATTTATTCTATTTAGAAATAATGTATTCCTAAAGTAAGTTCACTATTATTATTTATTAATTAAGTAACTTATTTTTAAAATAATATACTAGAATAACTACTATAACTGTAATTACGACCTATTTAATACAAATTTGATGATAAATGTATAATTTTTAATGTGAACAAAATATTAAATACAATATTTAGAAGATCTAAGATTTTATACAAAAAGATGAACAGTAAATTTAACCAAAGTTGCGGGGGTCGAAAATAAGTCGATTTAAACCAATTTGCTTACATAAGAAATGGAAAGTAGAAACCTAAAAGGCTTGACATATTTTTATGAAAATGTACAGGGACCAATAAAATGGATTCAGTGTTGTTTAAAAATGTTTTAATTATATAAGTTTTTAGAAGGATTCAGCACCCCTTTCACCCCACTATTTTTTAACAATACACTCAGTGAAAAAAAGGACCCCAATAAAATCCTACATCTGCTATTAATTTTTTTGCCAGAAGGAAAGTAATAAAAAACATTCACAATGAAATTTTTTGTTGTTCACGTTTTTTTTACTATTTTTTTAACTTCATTTACAGAGATTACCTTGTAATATAGAGCACATATGAAGCTGTAAAATAGTAAAAAAAATAGCGATCAAATATTTATCAATCAATAGAAACATTTAATTATATTTCTCACTATGCCTCTGTAACTCAGTTATTAAGGCTTTCACAAACAAATACTAAAAAACCAAAAAAATTGAAATCAAATTAATATTTTAGTGTTTTTAACTGATTTTCATTGTCTAAAGAAGCAGGGAGGTCAAAGGTGTGCGGAATCCTTCCAATAACTTATAAAATTAAATAGTTATTTATACAACAAGTGTGTAAAGTTACTTTTTTTTACCAATGTGACCACATGAGTAAAAAAAGGGACTTTGCACAAGCGTTGTATATAATCTTTTTTCTACTACCGTATACATTATCCACTAATATTAGAAATATAAAAGTTACTTTTTTCAGTAAAATAACTTTTCTTTCACTTTAGGCACTAGTGAAAAAAGTACTCACTCCGTGGAGTGCGTAAAGTATGTACTTTACGCGTGGTAGTAGAAAAACAATTTTAAACGATACTACTCCATTTAATTTGTCATTGTATACTTACATCTCATATACATTTTCATAAAAATATGTAGAAAGGTCAAAAGGGTGCGGAGCCCTTCTAAAAACCTATAGAATTAAAACAATTTAAACTCCACCACTCCATTTTATTGGCCATTTTATACTTACATCCCATGTACATTTTTAAAAAAAAATATTTTAACCCGCTTTAAAGTAAAAGAAAACAATCACTTCTAAAATTTTTACTTTAACACCCTATTGAGTTTTTTATTATCCATTTTTTATGGATAATAATGGAAGCAAGTTGGTTAAATTGACATATTTTCGATAATATACAAGGTGGGCCACCGATAACGCCTTCGTCTATAGAGCCAAAACTATTTGATTATTTTTTAAATCTGTTACAGCGAAATGGATTTAAATCGTTTCTTTTGCAATATAATCCCATACTATTTGATATTGTTATTATGGGAAAAGCAATGGCAATTAAAATATAAAATAAAATAAAATACAGGGTGTTCCATTTAAAAAAACCTTACTTTGAAATGTTGCACTTTTCTGGAGAATCCTGTATGAATGAAATTATTTTTAAATTGTATTTTCTGTTACACATCTTGCTGTGAAAACAGATTTAAAAAAAAATCAAATAGTTTTGGCTCTACATACCAAGGCGTTAACGGTGGCCCTCCCTGTTTATTTGTATGAAAATAACAGGTACAATCTTGGAATCATCCTATACAAAAATCTCTTATTAAATGTGTAGGAATATGTTATATCAGATATCCTTGGGAACTGTTGGGATTATTATATTTCTCGATTAAAGTAAGAAACTTAATTATCTGAAAAATTATAAATTTTTAATATACTAATTTGTCAGGACATTACAAAAAATTTATTTAACATTTAGATTTTTCTGGTTGAATAGTTTTTATTTTTATCAAAAACCTTCGCAATTATTTAATCTTAAAAAAAATTGAATGTAATCATTACTGTGTCCTCTAGAAATAAATTGAAGTGCTCGGAATTCTTACATTTGGATTATACAGGGTGGCCATTTGAAAACGAAACAGAGCCAATTTTGGGCACAACAGATCATTTAAGAAAAAACGCTCGAATCGCCAGTTTTTTATTTTAAAGGAAAACAATTTTTTGCCAGTTTAACCCCCTGAACGGAAACTCTCTAGCGGGGGTGAGACTCGCCCCTAAAATCTTAATTGGAAAGAGGGGTCGAATGATATCTTATTTTAAAGGTATTTTTAGCTAGATTATAACCTTTGAGTTTTAAATTGCCATTGTCTTTTTAGCCATGATCTTTTAACAATTTTTATTTTCTTTAAATGCTTGCCAGTCACTCTAGTAAATACTGGAAATGCAATAATAGAGGTTTTGTTCAAAACGCTCTCAGACATTTTAAAGCATCTGTGGGATGATTTAATGACATTCATCAATTATCCGTTGTCGCAGATTTTCCAGTGATGTTTGGCTGGGTGACAAAATTTTAGTTTTTAAGTGGCTCCTTAAAAAATCTAATGATGTTAGATCCGGAGACCGTGGGGGCCACTCAATACTTCCTCTTCTTCCGATCTATTGACGTGGAAACGTATGATCCAAATATTGACGAACAGTTAATGCAAAATGGGGTGGAATATTAAGTTGTTCGCTATGTACTGGTCGTCATTCTCAATCAATGCTGGATAAATGGTGTTTTCTAATAATTTCAGATACATTTCTGCGGTTAAAGTTCCAGGTAAAAAAAGGGACCAATTATACAGTTACCAAAAATGCCACTTTTATGCCGATTTTACAACGAAATAAACTAAACTTTACTACTTTACGGCGACCAAAGAATGTCATCTGATAACAAATTGCCCAAAATTGGCTCTGTTTCGTTTTCAAATGGCCACCTCACAATGACAATCCTCACTTTTCCCACACACGCCAATAAAACAAACTGTATCCAACACTACACAGTGCTGTATTTACACTCAATCAATATATTGTTAAATAATCTTTCCAAATACCACGGGTGCTGAGAATTTTTTATTACACGTTGTTGTTTTCTTACTAAATTATGCAAATTTAGACCTGTAATTTCCAAAGAAACAACAAAATGTTCACCTCTCTTGATTATATCACTCAAAATGTAATAATTTCCTAAACTTTTAGTTGATTAATAATCGATATTCATAGGCCAATAAAAGCCGATAATCGTCTTAGTTGGGTATATTAATGCTTTAAAGATCTAGATCTTTTGCCATTGCTTTTGTTGTACCTTTAAATTGTTGAACTATCATATTTAATTAATTTCTGATGTTTCTATTGAATATAACTTTTAATATCGGAAATATGTATAGAGGAAGGCAAAATAATTGGTAAATCAATTATTAATCGAGTATTCGACTATTTTTTTTTTTAGAAAAATCGATAATCCACTTATCGTTTAATCGTGCATTCGTTTAATCGTATTTTTTTAATTAATAGATTATTTTCGATTATTTTCGATTATTTTTGAATATTTTAGATTATTTTCAATTATTTTCGATTATTTTTGATTATTTCCGATTATTTTCGATTATTTTTGATTATTTTTGATTATTTTTGATTATTTTTGATTATTTTTGATTATTTTTGATTATTTTTGATTATTTTTGATTATTTTTGATTATTTTTGATTATTTTTGATTATTTTTGATTATTTTTGATTATTTTTGATTATTTTCGATTATTTTCGGTTATTTTCGATTATTTTCGATTATTTTCGATTATTTTCGATTATTTTCGATTATTTTCGATTATTTTCGATTATTTTCGATTATTTTCGATTATTTTCGATTATTTTCGATTATTTTCGATTATTTTCGATTATTTTCGATTATTTTCGATTATTTTCGATTATTGTCGATTATTTTCGATTATTTTCGATTATTTTCGATTATTTTCGATTATTTTCGATTATTTTCGATTATTTTCGATTATTTTCGATTATTTTCGATTATTTTCGATTATTTTCGATTACTTTCGATTATTTTCGATTATTTTCAAAAATTTTTGATTACTTTCGATTATTTTTTATTTTAGAATAATTTGATTATTTTTATTATTGCCAGTTTTTTAAAGATAATTATTATATTCGATTTTGAATAATCTATTAATTAAAATAAGCTAATGACCTATTAGTCAAATAATCGATTTTAAAGGAAATATAATAAAATAACAGATTTTTTTTCAATCTTATAAAAAATGTGTTATGGAAAACAATTTTTTTTGAAAATTACTATTATTTATTTAATTTTTTTTTGACGAGCAATTTATAAACGAAACATCCAATCACAATTTATTAATTAATTAATATCATACTGTCCTCAAACAACTATTGACTAACTTGCTGTACTCTAGTAATATATAGTGCAAAACTAATCGATTATTCTAAAATTAGATTATTTGAATAATCTAAAATAATCGATTAATCAAAAATAATCGATAATCGATTATTTATTTTAATAATCGACTACTCGTCACTATGTATGATCAAATAAATTTGACAATACGTTTCGTGAATTAGCTCATTTTATATAATTGTTTTGCTATTGTTTTTTTTTTTTATTTTTATCTCTATATTTTCTAGCAATGATCTTCAGACTTGCTTTTATTTTTTTCTTATTTACATCATCATATGGAGATGAGAGAGGCCCAAGAGTGAAGAGAATAGTTGGTGGAGTTCCGGCATTAGAACCAACTTCAGATGATCCCACAATTTTTACAAATTTTGCCGGAAAGGCTGCCAGAGTTCATGGAGTACACGAATTTCCCCATTATGTCTTTAGAGGAATTAAATATGCTTTTTCTCCTGTTGGAAAAGATAGATTTCTGGTAAGCAGTCATAAATTATTTTTTACTCATTTGATAGTCTCTTATGTTTAATGATATTAATGGAATAGTTTACCTACTTAGTATATATTATGTACTTAGGTACAAGATACAATAATATACTTGTATATTAAAAACAAAGAGGGATTTTGTGTCGCTTGAGGCCGAAAGTTGCCCGCGCGACGCCTATAGTAGGGCGGCAATCTGTCCAAAGCGGCAACGAGGATTTCACTCAAAATGCACACAAGATTTTTTCTACGATCATAATTTTTTGCGAAATAGATATATAAACTCTAAGTAGTGTATAATGTATTCCATGTACCTACGTTAATCATAAAAAAAACAGTTAACAATCAAAGTCCATGTTAACTTAGATAATATAACAAAAAATATGTAACTATGTACAAAAAAACTTAAAAATCATTTAATAAAAAGAAATATTATATTATAGCTAATTTAAAATAAAATTAAGTTTCTAAATTAGTCCATGGAAAAATTAACGCATGTCGGAGCGTTCAATTCTCCTTCTTTTTAAATGTCAGTTTGTATATAATCTATAGCAGTGCGTAGTCATCACAGACATGACTCGTATATCTGTCTTTGTCGGTCATGGCCTACTTTAGAAATATTTTTTTGTCCATCATTATTAAATTTTATAACCCTAGAGAAATGTTTGTCATTTGTTTTATTTTGCTCTAAAAATATATTGCACAACACGAGTGGATTTCCGTATCAAATTCAGACGATTGCGCTTGAAGTTCGCCTTCGTGCGATATGGCTATCATATCCATTCTTATGGCACAAATAGTCTAAGATCCGAAATAAGGTCGACCTTTACCCATCTGTTTAATGGATAAAACTTTCTTTTTATTAAATAAAATATGTTTTTAAATATACCGCAAATGGGTTGCCTAAGAAAATTCGGTCCAGACTATTTATTTTCCTAAAGTAAAAAAAATTACACCCTGTAAAGTATTCCCCAAATGCTTTGACTATGCCCAAACTTTAATCAGCTCATCGCAGGATAGATTAAAGCTTATGTTCAAAATTTGGTGTTTTTCTCTTCATCCGTTTTTGAGTTATCTTCAAAATTCAAAATTTGCACATTTCATCAAATATATCAAATTAGGTCCATTTTATTAAAATCATGTATAGAGACAAAATAATAGAGAATGACACCATAAACAACTTTTATCATGATTCCTATACTTTCCTTATCTGTACACAGAGAGGAAAGTAAAAAATGGCCGTGACCGTATTTTCTTAGGCAACCCATTTGCGGTATATTTAAAAACATATTTTATTTAATAAAAAATAACTTTTACCATTAAACAGATGGGTGAAGGTCGACCTTACTTACGGATCCTGGACTAAAACTACTATTTTTATTGTTAGTTCTGGAAAACAGTATTATTTTTTAATATCTTTTAATGATTTTTAGAGGCCACGAGAAAAGTTGCTCCAAGGAATAGTAAATGCTACTACTTATTCTCCTCCCTGTATACAACCACGTCCTGGCACAAATCACGTTATTGGTAGTGAAGATTGTCTAGCACTTAACGTATTCACCCCTGAATTACCCACAGGAACGGAAGGTAGGTTTTATTATTTTTTAATATACAATGTGTTCAGCTCTATTTAAACAGGTAATTTATCAAAACCGGTAACAGAGAGGAACGTATAGTACAATCCAGAGTAAATTGGATAACACCATTTATAATAAATTATAACTATAACAGTCCTTTTAAAAACTATCTTCAAATTTATTTTTTTACTTTATGACTACATAGCTTTTTAATTTCTTTTTCTGTATCTTTTTAAGGACTTCCTGTGGTGGTTTGGATCCATGGTGGAGGCTTCAGATATGGCTCAGCTTCTCAGTATGGGGTAAATACATCGGTTTTTATTCAACAATATTTTTAAGTGTAGCTACAAAAAAAAGGTGAAGAGCTTATAATGAAACAGGTCCTTCTATGGAGCTCCCCAAAGAGGCAATTAATGCATAAATGCAATTTTGTTACTGAAAAATGTATAGTTTGACATAGGCAGGCCAAACGGTTAACGGACAAAGAGCCACGAAAAAAACACAGGTAGGCCACATGCGGCCAGCGGGCCGTATGTTATGGAGGCCTGGCTCATAGAGTTAATTGTGAGACATGTTTTTTTGAGTAATTTTCGAACATGGGTGATGCCAGACGGACAAAATGAGTACTTTCCTTTTAGAGAAATTGTACTTAATTAATCCAACTTCTATCATACGATTGGTTTTTACTGTACCGTTAAAATTATTATTTTTTATTTAAAACTAGGGCGCGTTTTCAGCTTTATAAAGCCATTATTATAGCCATGATCATATATTAACAACCCTAGAAGTCATGCTAAACCTAATACCACTATATATAATTACTCAAGGCTAAGCCAGGCCTGTCCCATACAGACTGCACAAAGGTCCATCACCCATGAGCAGTTTGCATAGACGTGACTACAGCGAGCTATGTAAAGAGTTGGAGAACAACCAAATAATGGGAATAGCTTCAGACGAAATTTTTCCAAAGTATAGCTTCCAAAAGCAATATAAAGTAAGTATACCAGAGAAGAAAGCGTGGAGGGGAGGACCTTCTATTCACATGAATTTCACCTGTTATACATATGGCTTCAAAACACGTAAGGATTTAGGAGTACGTATATATTGTTAGAAACAAATATCGTATAAACATTGAAAATACAAGAAAAATATGACATAATAAGTATCGATTAACCGGTACTTCTGAGCAGAGAGATCAACCAAGTTGATTGTGCTTTGGTTGAATCTACTCTCCGACCAGTGTCGCCAAACTTGAAGGAAGATTTTTCCCTCCACTTACCTTAAAAATCGGTTTTATACCAGAAGTACAAGAATGTACATATTTTCAAAAAAAAATATATTTATTAAAAGAAAAGCAAATGTACATAACAAAGTATAAAATGTATATATATCCTAATAAACATTCAATCATATATTTTTCACAATTTGGACTGGAGTAAAAATTCCCGTTTCCTGTTTTTTTCCGGTTGTGTTAAAATATTTTGCAAAATGGGTTGGCAACACTGTCTTCGACTGTGATTGTAACTGTGAAACGTGAAACACGAACATCATCCCGAAGAGTAGCCGGGACCCACACGTCTTGTCCGAATGTGCCTATCTCCCTGACCAGAGGCGACTGTAGGTAATATTGCTAACAATATAGTACCATGCCAAAGACAAGAATCTCACTGAGCTTAGGTAAACATGCGACAGTATTCCAGGCAGAAATAGCGATACATCATTGAAGAAAAGAGGTATTAAGACATAAGGTAAATGGAAAAAACATTGTCATATACTCAGACAGTCAAGCGACGTTAAAAGCACTTAGTTCTGTGCCGGTACAGAGCAGAGCTGGCTAGTCAAAAGAGAGCCTTAGCCTGAAAACCAGGCGCCGGGGGCCATAAAGGCAACGAAGAAGCTGATATACTAGCCTGAAAAGGAGCTTATAAGACTCCTATTGACCCAGAACCCTTCTGTGGTATCACGAAGACATCTATCAGAACATCCACAAAGCAGTGGATGTATGATATATGTATCAGATTTTTCTCAGGAATGGTGAAAAAGTTCACCAGGACAAAGAGAGACCAAAGAGTTCTTAAAAGGACCATCACCTAAATTAACCGAGCATCCACTAAGCCTTAATAGGAAAAATACTAGAGTACTTGTAGGTCTGTTAACAGGGCACTGTAGGCTTAACAAACATATGTATAATATCTGTCTCACAGAAAACATTTGATTCCGAGTCTGTCAGGAAGAGGAGGAATCTGTAGAATACGCATTGTGCTACTGCGAAGGCTTATCAAGACTGAGATTTCTTACACTTGGAAAAGAAAAGCAAAGGGCAGCTAGTTACGCCGGAGAACTACTTTCTAGTCTATGGAGTCTACTACAAAAGACTGAACTAGACAAGATACTCTAAACAACGATTAAAAGGATATCCACTAGATCTGACAAGATCGAAGTAGAGGAGGCCATATGGCCCAAAGTCCTAATTAAATCTAATCTTATCACACAATCAAAATATCAAGAATATATTGCACACTTACATCTATTAGATACGACCACCTAATAAACATTTGGACATTATGTCCGTTACAAGAACATTCCAAAATAGTTAAAGTTGTTTAACAATACAATAGTTAAACAAATAAAGTTGGAAGGTAAGTAAGTAATTAAAAATTGATAGTGTAAAAAAAATGAATGACAATAGGAGAAATGATAAACAAGAAAGGTTAAAAGATAGATAAGAAATTATAAAGAAAATGAAGTGAATGGAGAGAAATATAAAAGACTATATGAAAAGCAAAATGGAGAAGGTAAAACAGAAACTGGAAGTAGCAGTGAAAGAAATCGAAGAGTCAAAATTACTAATAGAAAATAGAATAAAAAAAAAACAGATAAGAATTAAGATTGGAAATGATAGAAAGCATAGGTGAAGTAGAGAATGAACAAAATAAAAAATAAATAATAGAGAAGATATCAATATCCTCCCCTCCCAAGGTTCAAGTCTGAGTACGCCACTGCCCACCGTGTCACCATGGCACTAGAGCAGAACTATATTTTAACCATAGGACGTGAAATAAATAGCTGGGTACTGCATTAGGCGGGCAAAAAGGAGAACGGACATGGATGACAGAAGGGGGACATAAAGGATGGAAAAAACAAAAAATCCAAATACACAAGTTTTCTTTGAATTTTATTCTATAGTCTTTTTTTTAGGTACGCCATTTAGTTGGTAAACGATTAGTCGTCGTAACAATACAATACCGTTTAGGATCCTTGGGATTTCTAAGTTCAGGATCAAAGCATCTTCCAGGTAATGTTGCTTTGTGGGATATGGTACTAGCAGTACAATGGGTTAGGAATTACATTGGATTCTTTGGAGGTAATCCATACAAAATCATTATAATGGGTCATGGTACTGGTGCTAGTAGTGCTCTTATGGTTTCTTTGTCAAATGTTGCAAAAGGTAAAAACTATTTATATATTATTATTATCTATATTATTAATATATTGGCTTTAAGGTATTACTTCTGGAATAGTAGCAATGTCCGGGACTGCAGTTTCCAGCTGGGCTACTGATAATACTCCACAACACACAGCAGTAGACGTAGCGTCTCAAAATGGTTGTCCTACCGCCGATCCCGTGACAATGATAAAATGTTTACAATCTTTACCTGCAGAGTCTATTATAAGGGTAAGCGTAATGATACATTTCAATTCAATATACTTTTTTGAATATTACGAAAATGAAATAACTCACAATTTTAGGGAGATTCAAATGTAGAATTTTCGAGAATTCAGAATAATGGATTTATGGGTAGTCTAGGAGGCCGCTTGGGTACAGCTCCTGTTACAGAAGGTCGCAATGATGGTAGATCTTTACCAGGTCTTGTTCAAGAAGAAGCTATGGATGACATGGACAAAGGAGTTAATCCAAAAATACCGCTGATGACAGGAATATGTAAAGACGAAACTAAAAGGGCTGTAAAAGGTAAAAAAATTTACATTTGTAAATAGTTTAGTATTACTGAATGCAATTTTTAGGTCCCTTAAAGAAAAACGTCTTGGAGAAGTTGCAGAAGATACCTAACTTTTTGCAAAACGATCTAGTTCAAAAATTAAAGGAAGATATCCCTCTTAAATTTAAACTAGATTTGAAAAAGATCAAAGAAGATTTTCACAAAGGTTTAGCAAGTATTGAAAATACTCTCAGCAAACTGGTACCACCTAATTTTAGCAACTATGTTAAAGTAAAGAAAGGCAATATTTTTGAAGCTTTAGATAAAGTGGCTGATGTAACCAGTAAGTATTTGGTAAAGAATAGTAACTAATTTTTAACTCGAAAAATAACTTATTTTATCCAAATTTCGTAAATTTCATAAATGACAGATATGAACTTTTTATGTTTGCGTCATAATAGGCATCAACTGCTTTGGTTATTAGCCTTGTATTTTGTAGAGGCTTTGTTACTGTTTTCCAGCGTTACTGAAGGATCATCTCTGTTAATTAGAATCCAACAGTGAATGGTCGAGTGGGAAATCCTACATATGCATTATAATTAATATTTAATTCGTTAAATTAAATAAAAATCCTGGGATTTAAGCCCAAGGTCCTTCGATCTCAAAATCATGACTGTAACCAATGATCCAGCCCACCCCTAAATATGTACTTAAAAAGTGTATTATTTTTTAGATGATGCCTTGTTCAATGTTCCTGCTTTTCTGACTGTTGATAAATGGGCTAACAATGGTGCTCCAACGTTTTTGTACAGTTTTGAACACATTGGAAAAAATAAAAAGGGACACATATTTCTGAAAGGTTCACCATTAGTTGGAAATGACACACACTATTTTGAAGGTAAATATTCTTTCTAATGATGCGGAAAACGAGAGATTGTAGTATTAATAATAATAAACAAAATATAAATAAATACAAATCATATACATTTTAATGAGGCAGTCATAGATTGAATATTAAGATAAAACCTAAAACCTAGTGAAATGATCCATAATCAATGAAAGAAATAATAATTTTTTTATTCAAAATTCTTATGACAATTACAATCTCTTAACACGTCACGTTCGCCATTAAACTAATATACAAATACAGGGTAATACTAAATTCCAGATTTCTCATCTTCCTTCTTTAAATTTTTTCTTCTTCATCTCTTTTTTTAATTTTTATAAAAAAATTATATTCCTCTTCAATTCTCTTCAGTTGACTAGTTTAATCGAAAAGTGTCATCTTTCTACTTTAATCATTTTGTCAGTAGTGTTTCAAAGTTTGGTAATCTGGTCCTGAAGTTTTACTGTATCACCTATGTTTAATTATGGTAGATCTTTGGCATGTTTATTTTATATAATTCTTTTAGTTTATAGCTTGATCTAAGGCTTTCTTCTCACATTTATCTGCATCTGTTTGCCATTCTTATGAAAACGATTTGGTGTAAGAAGGTACTAAATATCTTAAAAAATGGCCAAAAATAATTTGAGCAGGAGAACGCTGTTTTCTTTAGGCGTATTTTTCTACTTTAACAATCCCCAATAAAATTTGTTTTCTTCTAATTTACCATTTTGTGTACATATGATTTAATTTTTCAACAACTTTACTGAAGCTTCTACGTGCCCATTACTCTGAGCCTAATCAGATGTAGAAGAAGAATTATTATTTTCAATTCTTCAAAAATTGTTTAAACTCACATGAACTGAATTGAACTTCATTATCTGTTCAGATACGAATGTAGGATGTAACAGCAAATATAATTAAAAAAAAAAGATTTGTCATTTTTAAACTAGTTGGCACCCTATTGTTATAATGGCAAATAATTGGCCATCTAGAAAATCTATCCACATAAACTAAATAATGCTTTTCAAAACAAGAAAAAAGATCCCAAGATATTGTGATGTTTGTTTATTTTAAAACAACAGTTTATTTATTAATAATTTATTTAAACATTTATTTTATAATTTTTAATTTAATTTATATATATTTCGAATATTCTTTAAACTGTTCACTATTTATATTCACCACTGTCTATCTACTAATGACTTTTTGTTGATCCTCCACCAATATTTATATATATATATATATATATTGATTGTGGTCATCTAAAGACTAACTCCTTCAAACATCTCCTCTCCTTCTTCAAGTCTTTTACAGTAACGGCATTGTCATTCTTAACAAGGCCGCCTTCAAGAATGTCTGCGTTGCTATGAAGACGGCCCCTTCGATGCACATTCTCAAAGTTACCTTGTTGCAGTATTTCTATCCATCTAGCAACTGGTCCTTCAGGTTTTTTAAAATTTATCAGCCACTGCCGGCCGCTATGGTCACTTCTAATGTTAAAACTTCTGTTAAAAAGGTAAGTGTTCTAGGGCTTTGATAATAGCTAAAAGTTATTTTTCAGTGACGCAATAATTCTTTTCAGTTTTCCCCGAGGTCTTACTAAAATACGCAATTATTTTCTCTTCTCCCTTCTGTTCTTGGGATATCACGGCGCTTACGCCCTATTGGGATGCGTCACAGTCCAAAATGAATTGTCTTTTTTCTCGAGGGTAAGCAAGGGATGGGTGCCGTGGTCAATCGCTGTTTCAATTCGGTGAAGATAATAAAAGATAATGCTTTATGTCCACTAGGTCGTTTACGCGTACTTGTGCTTGAAATATTTTTTAATGCACTCGCCATGCTTATATATCTGTAAAAATTATAATACATACTAATACAACATTCCGAATCAATTAAAATACATAGTTCAGGGCTCTGAAAAAATTAAGTCTGACTTATCTGTCAAAAGAAAAGGATTATTACAGTAAAAACCATAGAAACATGATTAAATATAAACGAAAACTTTTATTAGGTCGATCAGATTTATTAAAATTTTCATTTTAACTACAAATAAGCAATGATAGATGAGGTATAAATAAAATGTCTACTTCTTGAACCTGTACTACGTTCTGAAAATTAAATTAATCCACTCTTTTCTTCTCTAGACTATAGCATATCTTGATTTAGCATCACTAAGCAATGTTGACCCACAGTGTACTAACTTCCAAACTTCATCTTTATTATATGAAAGGATATCATTATCAACTTTTTTAATGTTTCCTATGTTCAGCAACGCTTTATCTTCTCGGTGATTTAACTCATCTCCAAAAACAATCCCACAGGACCCCGTTGAAACTGGAAGCGTTCCCATGGTGTCAAGAAAGTGGTCAATATTTGACTTTCTATGTCAAGTCCTAAGTATCAGTATCCACCTTTGGTTTCTAATATGGAAAAATATTTGCTGTTCTTATTAATATTTGAAACTGCTTCCCACGGAACCTAAATGGATGTCTTTTAATGAATTTATTGAACATTGTAAATCCATACATATGTGAAGTTCTCCATTGTTTTTTTAAACGACTACCAGGAAAAAATCTGATGGCCTATCATCAACGGGTTTTAAAATGCTTTTTAAAACCATATTTTAACCTTAAATATAACACATATTATATAACATTTCGGGAGGAGGAATCGCACTTGGTAGACGAACGAAGAGGGCATCTCCGTTGTTTTGTACATCTGTACCATGTAATTCACTTGCTGAAGCTGCACAACTATTTCCTTGACTTGTTTATAACTGTTTACGAAGCAAGTTCTCAATTTTAGCAAATTTCTGTTCAACTCTTCTACAGTTATAATTGAAGATCCATTTTCGTCCTGCGACTTTTTCCAGTTTTCCTTAGACATTTTTTTAAATAGAATTGATAGTGTAGATATAAAGAACTGACTACGGCATGAAATGATCCAGAATCAGTGAAACATAAATAATATGTTTTTATTTAAAATTTTTATGACAATGTCATAAATTTCTTCCTAAATTTAATTTAATTTCTGTTCTCATAACATGAAAACTTAAGAAAAGACGAGGACAGGCACTCTCAAGCAAGACAACCGTTCTCGTCGAGACGGAGAACCATTTTTTAGGAGACGGCATCTCTAATTATTTCTTGTATCTATGTTTTTATATTTCAGCTGCTGAAGGTTTAATAAGATAACCATTAAGATTTTAACTTATTTTTTAGAAACTAATGATACTGTTGGTCATGGAGACGACTTGGCTTATCTATTCGATGCCTATGACATAGAAGGTAATTCGCTGGATCATGAGCATAACCTAACTGATGAAGACATTCAAGTACGAGAAATTTTCACTCAAATGATTGCTGATTTTGCCAGATATGGTGCCCCGAAAGTAAATAACAAAGCAGTACAACCTTTCTCAGGCAAAAAGAACAATTTTATTCAAATTAGACCTAAACCTGTTTTAGCGGATAATTTTAAATTCTGCGAGATGGCGCTTTGGTGTAACATTGCAGAAAGATTAAAAAGTACTACATGTGAATTTCTGAAAGCTCTAGACACGTCTTTTAAAAATATGCAGAATTTTGTTCAGGGTCTTTTGTCTCAAAAAAATCTCACCCCGGAAGCATTATATAAGGAAATAGACAAAATAAAAGCTCTAAGTAAATCTGGGATTAATATATTTAATCAAAGCCATTTGGCGAATTTAAGTCCAGACAAAGTGTTTAAGGATATTAGCAATTGGAAAGAAAATGTTGCCAATGGACTGAAGAATAGAACTGACAAACTTCTTAATGGATTGAATGGAAATAATATATTTGGTAATGGTAACAAGAGTCAACAAGGAAATAATTTGCTCGGATTTGGGAATAAAGACAATGACCAAGGAAACAAAACTCCAAAGCCTAATTTGCTTGACTTATTAAATCAAAATAAAAACAAAGACAATGAACAAGAGAATAAAACACCTAAGCCCAATTTTTTAGACTTTTTAAATAAAAATAAGAACAAGAACAATGAACCAGAAAACAAAACCCCAAAACCTAATTTGTTGGACTTTTTACATAAAAATAATAAGGCTACTGTACAAGATAATAGAACATCCAAACCCAATTTCTTTGACTCGTTAAATAATAGAAACACAATCAACAAACCAGAAAACCAAATACCTATATCTACAGCAATCAACTTCAATAAACAAGGAGTACAAGGTAATTAGCAGATTTTATTATTATACTGGGCGACAAAAAAAAACAGGGATAGATTATTATCTTTCATTTATAAAGCAATTTGGATAAAATTTGAAACAAATCTACTTAACATAATTTCAAATTGACACATACTTAAAAAAAAATAGCTGACCGGAAATGCCATTAATATAATATTAGTTTTTAAATGAATGAATATTTGATATTTTTTCGATGGTTCAAATTACATATGACAGTGTAGTCAACTTTTCTGTTTTCCCAAATAATTATTTCTTTATAAAAAATTAGTTAAAAAACACGAACTGCAAAATAATGTTCTAATAGCTTCGACTAACTCGAAACAAAAGCTATTTTACCAATTGAGTTAAAGGGTTTACAGGTTTACAAAAAAAAAGTCCGGACTTTCTGACCGGACTATGGTATTCTTAGGTATTTTGGCGTCCTGAATCCGATCCCGGGGTCAGTTTTGCCCCATCACGTCAAAAAATCCATATTTCCAGGTCATTTAGAGGCAAAAATGGTGCTTTTTCGGAACCGGCCCCGGGACAATTTCTCAAGCGATTTGTTAAGTCGTGAATACCTTCCAAATATTGGACAGGGGCCATGAATCTCGACCAGGATCAGCGCAGGGACATCCCAGTAGATAAAATGTTAGCACGATGGTTGTATCACGGGAATTTCGATCTCCCTACCAAGCTGTTCAATTTCGGCGATCCATTTGCTATGAGATAATGCTAGTGGATCCAGCACTGACCCAAATAGTCCTAGAACCTTGCCAGAACATTGCAGTTATGCTTCGTGTTCCGCTCAGGTCTGGCCCAAGATGGAGAACTGGCTCAACTTTCTATTCCACTCCCAAGCGTCGATTGATCAAACCTGCAAACTCCATAAACAAGCACGCAAAGATTGAGAAATTGGGAAGGAAAAAAGTGAGAGGCGAGGAGACTCTCTATAAACAAGCACTCCGAAGGGAACAGTATCTGCAACGTCCCCGTCGTTGTTCCTGGGTAATACTAATACTCGTAGCAGAACTGAGTTTATCAGCAGACTCTAAGTCATAGTCGCAAATATTGTATGAAAGCCACACCAATTATCTTGGTGGAATGTAACGTCTTATCAGAGGGACTGAATTCCAATGGCCTGCCTCAGCAGAACAAAGGTGACAAACTATGAAGTTGCAGATTGGGATCCTCGGGCCATTTTCTGTAACCTTAGTTTGATTAGTATACTCAGCTTCACCGAATTTTTGAACAATGTTCTAGGAGCACTTTGAGAAGTTCTAGCATTAACTGACGATAACTCAATCGCCAAAATTCTACGTGTTGGCAAGGGAAGCAAAATTCACGAGCTCGAGTACCTCGATCCACTTGAGTATAACTCCAATGTTCTGGCATGGTTCTAGGGCCATTTGGGTCAGTGCTGGATCCACTGGCATTATCTCACAGCAAATGGATCGCCGAAATTGAACACCTTGGTAGGGAGATCAAAATTCGCGAGATACAACGATCATGACAACATTTTATCCACATGGCTGGCCCTGCGCTGGTCCTGATCGGGATTAGGGACCGTTTCCAATGTTTGAAAGGTATTCAAGACCTACACAGTTATCCCTCAACTTAACAGATCGCTTGAGAAATTGTCCTGGAGCCAGTTCCAAAAATCACCATTTTGACTTCTAAATTACCTTGAAATCTGATTTTTCTGGCGTGATGGGGCAAAACTGACCCCGGGATTGGATTCAGGACGCCAAAATATCTAGGAATGCCATAGTCTGGTCAAATAGTCTGATCAAATAGTCCGGACCTTTTTTTTTTGTAAACCTGTGAAATCAATCTTTCAGATAAAAATAGTTTCTAAATAGTGCTTTTTACCAATTTTTTAATATACAGGATGATTCAAAATTGTTTGCAAAGATTTTAAGGGCGTATTTAACAGCCAAAAATAATAAAAAAATTTCATATTATCATATGTCCTTACTTGCTTCGTTTTCTAGATACAGGGTGACAAGGTTTTTTTAAAAAATTCGGTTTTTTTATCAGTTACTCAAAAACCTTTTAGCCGATTTAAATAAAATTTGGCAGGCTTATTTGTCTTCATATGGGCCTTTATTTGGTAAGTATAAAATAAATTTATTAATTCCAGTGGCGTCTCAGAGTGCTACCTACTTGATACTTATAGGTAAAATTATGGTACGGCACTGCTTTTTTAACAAATAATTTTTCTTTAGATTAAGCGGTCAATAATGTAACTTTTTTAATACTAAGCTTTACTCGTATCTAGCTTTGTTTCCAAGAAAAAAATCAAAATCTGTGCCTGGCCCTATTAAAACAAGTAAAAAACTAATCACTAAATGATGGAGATTGTCGCCAAATAGGTCTGTCTTAATTTTTATTTGTGTTATGAAATTTCATATATTATTTATCGGGACGGTGGTGTAGCGGTCTATCGCGCTTATATTCATTTATAGGCAAGTTTATGAGTCTGAGACTGCTGGGTTTCGAATCCCAGATCAGACCATGTGGATTTTTAATTAAATTGCATGGTTCGGTTTAGGATTTGATGTGTGGCGTATTAATAGAAATTCAATTTCTGTTGATAAGACATGCAGATTAAAAAAATTCGCCATACATTACCGTCTAGATGATGGTGGGTGAGGTTTTCCGGGTTTTCCTCACCTGTAAGTCAAATGGCACCATCAATCATCTTTAAGTCGTCCCGGAGCGCCACGGCAAATAATAATAATAATAATAATAATAGCCGTCCCTTCCCTTACACAAGTCGTTCAGTCGACTTCAGGGGTTGAAATTCACTCGTAAGGGGGTGAATTAGGGAGAGTATTATTATTATTATATTATTTATTCCAGTGATGTCTCAAAGTGTGATTTTATTTGTTAAAAAAGACATTTTTTTAAAAAAACTTTGACACCCTGTATCTAGAAAACGAAACAAGTTAGGACATACTATTATATGAAAAAAAATTCTTATTTTTTGCTGGTTAATACGCCCTTAAAATCTTTGCACTCACCCTATATGACAGCCATTTCGCATTTAGATGGAAAATATTATTATCAAACTGGCAATATGCACAATAAACCATTTAGAACATTATTTTTCAGTTCATAGCCCTATACAAAAAAAAAGATTTGGGAAAAATTAAAATCTGGCAACTTGCCGTATGTAATTTGACCCGTTAAGAAATATAATTTATACAGGATGAACTATTTAAAAAAAAATAAACACAACATAATTTTTGCTAAAACCGGAAATAGGCTAACGTGTTTAAGAGTAGGCTACCTCAAATAAAAATTGATCTTCCTCCATAAATAAAAAAAAAAAAAGAAAATGACAAAACATGTTTCTTTATTTTTTAGAATTATAGTTATTTATTTATCAAATATCAAATAAGTATAATCTGAGAGATAAACCGCTGGGAAAATGTTGTATACTAGTAAATATTGTGCCTCAAATACTCATAGTACAAAAAAATGGTACGCAAATACTACACCTAGTACACAAATTGTATCAATTTTTACCAATAATACATAAATAGTAGGGGAGAGAGGGGCACCTTTCAACACTTTTTTAGTTGGAAATTTTTTATCTCAAAATAATAGATAGTAAAAGGGCGATTTAGTGACAAGATAATACTGTTATATTTTGTATATCAATTAATAATAGGAAATTTTTATAAAATCAATTTTTTATCGATTACATGGAATTATCAATATTTTTAGGCAGATTATTGAATGGTGCCCTACTGAGGAGCACCATTAAATATTAAACGAAAATTAAACGAAAACAAGGACAATTTAAACGAAATTAAGGATTATGTTCTTTCTGTGCCCTTTAACTGTGAAGGAGATGGCAATTTGCCGACCAGATCTCCGATTTCTACTGTAGAAATATCGTCTGTTTCAGTTAAATAAAATTCTAAACCTTTTTTACCTATGTACTTGACTTCTAAGTCACAACTGGTCTTTGAAAATTCGAGCAACATAGTACACTTCAGTTTTTTTGTGTTACAAAATTTTACAACTATAAAATCACCTACTAACAAATTTTCAAATACAACTTTATAATCAAGTTCATCTTCCGACCGTTCTTCTTCCAAATCCAGAACATCAGAATCATCATGGATGGAAAAAGATTAATCTGAACTGGATTTTTCTTTTGTATTGAAGACTCTCTTTGTAATTTTCGCTTTTTTCTGATCTTTAGCTCTTAATGCCTCTTTCAAGGCTTCTTTTTCTGGGGTTTATGTAAGAATTCTAGATCGGCCAATCTTTCTACCGCGTGGATTTTCACTTCTTGGAGGTGCTTTTGGATAGGGTCGCACAGTTTCAACAGGCGGAGTAAGCAAGCTGTTTGATGGAAGGTCTTTTGGATTATCGATGCTATCTCTGCTAGATGACGGTAATAAAGCACTCCCAGGTGCTAACTGTTGTGGCTGGGGCTGTGGCACATCCGTGTTAATCGAAGAATTTATATCAGGCCTATCACTAATCGTAGCACAATCAAATTATTCGTCGGCAATATTGTCAATGGTTATTGTCTTGCCTGGTTCGTAGAGTGGGAATACAGGACACCAGGCATGTGATTCTGTCCGTATCTGGTAGTGTGCGACTCTCGGCTGAAGGGTGCAAGGCCGATATACCCACTAAAACTACCCCATTACCTAAGAATGAACCTATTTGGAACTGCCGTCGGGCATTTCTTCAAATAGGTCGACGGAGCTAGATGTTCTGCATATTCTTCCCATTTTATTTAATTCTGTTGTATTCATGTCTTTTCTTTTTGTTGACAGGATTTTTGCTGAATAGTTCTTAATGATATTCCAGTTCTCGTTGCTCTGTAGGATCTTATTAATTATGTTGTCCGGTGTTATTCTTCTCAATTTGTTTTCAGTGGCTTGTCGATCATCCTCCCATCTTACACATTTGAAAAATGCATGTTCTACTGTATCAACTGATCTATAGTATAAGCATTCGTCCGTATCAGCAAGTTTGAATCTAAACAGGTAGAATTGGAAGGTTCCATGTCCCGTCAGAAGTTAAGTTATATAAAAATCAACTTCACTTTGATTTCTGTCGTTTCAGGGCTTTAGGTCTGGTATTAGTCTTTTGGTCCATTCTGTAGTCCCTTTCTCTTTTTCTTATCTCTCTTGCCATTTTTCCAGTATAATTTGTTTTGTCACTATTCTATTCGTGCCATTTCGTATAAGCTCCCGTTCCTCAGCTAGTATATCCGATGGAGGTGTTCTGGCTAATACCAGCAGGGCTTTTGTAGATGTTGTCCTGTATGCACTTGTTATGCTGATTGCTACTCTACGTTGGACTTTTAGGGACATGCCCCTGTATAACTGTTTCCTCATGGCTTTTTTCCATATTGTGGCTCCGTATAGTATGATGGATTGTACAACGTAAAATGGGATCTTTCTGCTGTTTTATCTTGGTCCCCCTACTTTAGGTATTGGCCGTTGGAGGGTTTCTATCGCCTTACATGATTTTTTAGCGGTCTCTTATATAAGTGTACTCATTGTCATATTCCTGATTAAATGTACTCCAAGATATTTGATGGATTCCTTAGTATTTATCGTAACTCCCTGTACCGTTACCGTAGCACTCTTTGTTTCCCCCCCCCGCAAGTAGCACTGCCTCCGTTTTATGTGATGCTAGCTTTAATTTTTTGTTTTCCATCCATTCAGTCACATTCGTCAGTACTTCGTTGGCCTTTGCTTCCATCTGAGTGGCATTTTTGTCTGTTACTAATATCCCGAGATTATAGGCGTATGCAATAAGCTTAACTCCTCGGGGAACCGGTAGTCTCAACACTCCATCACATTAAAGGTTCCACAGGGTCGGGCCCAGGTCAGAACCTTGGGGAACTCCACTTGACAGCTCTATTTTTCCATTTTACCCCACTAGTAGGGTTTGGTTTTTAAAATAGCTCGCCTTAATGTTATACAAATATGGAACCATTTCTCTTCTTTGTATTTCATTTAATATGCCTTCCCACGGTGCCGAGTTACATGCGTTCTGTATGTCCAAAGAGATAATCTTACATCTTTCTCTTGCTGTTTTTTGATTGGCTTCTTCTGCTGTTTCTCGAACCACCTCTAGTGCGTCGATTGTTGACTTTCCTTCTCTAAAACCATACTGGTAAATAGCCAGAGATCCTTCTCTTTCTATTTCTCTTTTTAACCTGTCTAGGATTAGTTGTTCAAATAATTTTTCTATAACGTTGAGCAGGCATATTGCTCGATAAGTTTTCTCATCTTGTCCGGATTTGTTCTTTACTATTAGAACGAGTTTTGCTGTTTTCCACTCGCGCGGGAATTCTAATGGTTGTAGCCGACGTGCACAATGAGGTGGAAAAGTTACCATCACAATTCCATGATGTTTCGCATACACTATAGCATCCAAAGAGCAGTTACTCTCGTGATCATCGAGAAGTAGCAATATTAGATCTTCCTTCCTGCATTTTGTGCAGGTTACTAAGTGCTCTAGAGTTTTTAGGAACAAAGGAGCGGTCATTTATCCACTAGTTGAGATATTAACTAATCCGAGACTTCCTGGTGGCGCCTTAATTATAAATATCGTGAATCCTTGCCCTGGGAAAAATGTAAACAGGCGGTACTTTATTTCCCTATGCACTGACAATTCCAACCATTGTAACAAGTGGTCCTCGCTCCCCTGAAACCGCTTGTCCTACCTATTTAACTCCTTTTTCTGCAATTACATTGGGCGCTTGTACAATAGTCATTACACCAGTCTCGTCCAGGTTGAATATTCTCTGAGGAGAAAATGGATGTTTTTGAAGAGCTCTGCTATAATTTTCGTAAAATTCCGTGACATTTGTTTTGTTAAAACTCGTACTCCTAGATATACTCGTGTTTTCTGGCTTACGCAATGACAGTTGCTCGTGTCTTTTCATAAAGCCCTTTACCCAGTCCGTTCCTGCTAATCCATTCTCTTTCCATTTTTCAGGAAATTTTAACGCATAATCGTAAGCCAATGTCTGCAATAGTTTGTACGTTAGTCCATAATTCATTCGAGAGCATTTAAGACTATATAAGACCAGTTGCTGTTCTTGTTGATTCGTAAACATCTGTCTGAAGGTATGCGTCGATGAAAAATGCTCGCGATTCGGTGTCTCTAGTTTTTTTTAGTCGATAAAATAGTGCAGTGTGATCTACTTCGAAGGATTCAGCAGCTTTTCTTCCTCACACATTCCATTGCTTTCTGCATATCTTCTTCATTGAATTCCGGTTTTGTTCGCTTTTTTAGATAATTTCTGACCATTTTGTTAAGTATATGCAAAGATCTGTAAACAAGAAATATGGTGTTAGCTAAATCCCCGCATTTATTGTTTTCGTTAAACCTTAACTAAGTATTAATACATAATATGGAGCACTTTTGCACACTGTTCAAATGTTCCTCAAGTATTTTGTTCAATTGTGTCCCATACATACAAAAAACAAAGAATTATTATAAAATAAATCTATGAAAACTTAGCTGTCTAAATTCAGCAATACCTTACTTTTAAATTGTCAGTATTTTAGTTTTAATTTAAAATTTTAACCACGTGTGATGTCATAATTTATTAAGGTAAATCATATATTTAATCTAAAACGCAAAGGATCGGCAACTGGTCAGCGCAACGAACACGGTTTGTCGTAGTGCTTCTAGGCTTTGTTGCCAAACTGCACTTTTATAAAAATTCAGTACAATCTTTATTTAAATGAATTGTTCAAAAGTGCCCCCGTTCAAAGGGGCCCCCATTCTCCCCTACACAAATAGTACACAAATAGTACACAAATAGTACACAAATAGTACACAAATAGTACACAAATAGTACACAAATAGTACACAAATAGTACACAAATAGTACACAAATAGTACACAAATAGTACACAAATAGTACACAAATAGTACACAAATAGTACACAAATAGTACACAAATAGTACACAAATAGTACACAAATAGTACCCAAATAGTACCCAAATAGTACACAAATAGTACACAAATAGTACCCAAATAGTACACAAATAGTACCCAAATAGTACCCAAATAGTACACAAATAGTACCCAAATAGTACCCAAATAGTACCCAAATAGTACACAAATAGTACACAAATAGTACACAAATAGTACACAAATAGTACACAAATAGTACACAAATAGTACACAAATAGTACACAAATAGTACACAAATAGTACACAAATAGTAAACAAATAGTACACAAATAGTACACAAATAGTACACAAATAGTACACAAATAGTACACAAATAGTACACAAATAGTACACAAATAGTACACAAATAGTACACAAATAGTACACAAATAGTACACAAATAGTACACAAATAGTACACAAATAGTACACAAATAGTACACAAATAGTACACAAATAGTACACAAATAGTACACAAATAGTACACAAATAGTACACAAATAGTAAACAAATAGTACACAAATAGTACACAAATAGTACACAAATAGTACACAAATAGTACACAAATAGTACACAAATATTACACAAATAGTACACAAATAGTACACAAATAGTACACAAATAGTACACAAATAGTACACAAATAGTACACAAATAGTACACAAATAGTACACAAATAGTACACAAATAGTACACAAATAGTACACAAATAGTACACAAATAGTACACAAATAGTACACAAATAGTACACAAATAGTACACAAATAGTACACAAATAGTACACAAATAGTACACAAATAATACACAAATAGTACACAAATAGTACACAAATAATACACAAATAGTACACAAATAGTACACAAATAGTACACAAATAGTACACAAATAGTACACAAATAGTACACAAATAATACACAAATAGTACACAAATAGTACACAAATAGTACACAAATAGTACACAAATAGTACACAAATAGTACACAAATAGTACACAAATAGTACACAAATAGTACACAAATAGTACACAAATAGTACACAAATAGTACACAAATAGTACACAAATAGTACACAAATAGTACACAAATAGTACACAAATAGTACACAAATAGTACACAAATAGTACACAAATAGTACACAAATAGTACACAAATAGTACACAAATAGTACACAAATAGTACACAAATAGTACCCAAATAGTACACAAATAGTACACAAATAGTACACAAATAGTACACAAATAGTACACAAATAGTACACAAATAGTACACAAATAGTACACAAATAGTACACAAATAGTACACAAATAGTACACAAATAGTACACAAATAGTACACAAATAGTACACAAATAGTACACAAATAGGACACAAATAGTACACAAATAGTACACAAATAGTACACAAATAGTACACAAATAATACACAAATAGTACACAAATAGTACACAAATAGTACACAAATAGTACACAAATAGTACACAAATAGTACACAAATAGTACACAAATAGTACACAAATAGTACACAAATAGTACACAAATAGTACACAAATAGTACACAAATAGTACATAAACAGTACACAAATAGTACACAAATAGTACACAACTATTACACAAATAGAACACAAATAGTACACAAATAGTACACAAATAGTACACAAATAATACACAAATAGTAACACAAATAGTACACAAAGGGTACACAAATAGTACACAAATAGGATACAAATAGTACACAAATAGTACACAAATAGTACACAAATAGTACACAAATAGTGCACAAATAGAAATCGAAATATACAAATTGTACAGAAATAGTACACATAGTATAGATTGCTGGTTCACTATAGTAATACCAGCGGTTTACCTCTCGATATAATCTAATAAAATAAATGTACTTTTGTAGGAAGTATTCAAGATTCACATATAGCCAGTACCAATCAACTGACCCATCCTAGATTATTCGGAAATGCAAACTTAGAAGCTCCAACTGATGAGAGAGGCAACATTGATGTAATAAAACACCAAAACAATCCTATATATAGGACAGCAACAAACCAGCAAGGATTGGGGATAATATTTTGATAAGCATTAACAAAAAAAACGATAATTTTTTGACAAATTTATTTACATCATTAAACTAAAAGTCAGGATAATATAGAGGTTTTATTATAAAGAGTGATGCACAAAAAATGTTTCTAAGTAGGTCATGGCCGACAAAAACAAAATCATGTCTGTGATAACTACGTACGGCTCTGAAATAAATTAAATCTTACACTTAAAAAGTAGAATTGTAAGCTACGACAGGCGTTAATTTTTTCAAGACTTACTTAAAAAATATGTTTTTGTTGATCATTCCTTTATTTTTAGTTTCTTAAAAAAATTATTTCCTGTGAAAAATAGTACCTGAAATAATTTTTGAAACGAAATACGCTGTATTAGATGTCTATAAAACATGACAAAGTCATAAGCCCGTAGAGCGACATTTGCTATATTTTTTGGCTAATTTTTTTGCTCTTGCCGTTACCGAGAAACCTTCGCCATGCTAGTTTGATACTTAAGCTAGAATGGCCAATGCTGTATTTCTCTTTCTATGATATATGTCAGAATCGGGTTTGCTTCATATTTTTTGCTAATTTTATGCTCTTAAAATATATATTGATTTATTTTTCTCTCTCCTATAGTTCGTAATAAACAAAAGCCACGCAGCTATATACTTAGATAAGTTGGCCTAGCCAATACTGTGTCAAGTTTTCGTGCAAAATTTTTATAACTTCAATTTTTAGTGTTAATAAAGATTTAATATCATAAATTTGTTTCACTTTAATTAGGTGATATAAGCGAATATATATGGTCTTTATTAATTGAGTGCCGATACTTAAGGGTGGGAATTCTTGGGTGATTCTAAAAAGAAAAGTTAAAATCAATATTAATATTGACTTATGGACTTGCATACTAAGAGCGGTATCCAAATCGCGTACTACCCGATCCGAGAACATTTTCTAGAATTCATAGAACTTGAAGCATGAATTTTACATGATATTGAGAAGAACCTCGAAACTAGTACACGGAAAATCGCGGCAACATTTAATGTTTCACATGTATTTGTTTATCCGTTATTTGACAGACATATTCTTTTTACCGATGTAGCTAATTTTTCTTAAAACTCAATAATAAATTTCCAAAATAACCATTTATGGGCAGATGAAAATCCATATCTGTACCGTTGATCTGGAAAAAATGAGATCTAAAATTCGACATACGACTTTTCACCTCCTTAAAAATTTAAATACTATTTTTTCTTAGTGTACTACATCAAAAACTAGTATATAGAAATACGATTTTATTACACTAAAAAATTTAAGCATTATGTATTTTAGTGAATACACTCCACTTTTAAAAAAACTGGAGATACAATTCTTTACCTCTATGGTACAGATATGAAATTGTTGAATCAAATCATCAAGAACAATTTCCGGTAAATATTTGATAATTATTTAATAGGCCCATTTTTCTCCTTTGAAGATTTGATAGACAATCATATTTACACTTTCTTGAAGAAGATCTTCCTCCAATGTTAAAGACCTTCCGCTTTTATAAATAAACCAGATGTGGATAATGCACGATGGTGCGCCTATACATTTTAGCTTACGAGTGGGTGAAGACATAATGGATTTTTTAATTTTTTAGGCCAGAAGAATGATTAAAAAATTTGTTATTATGGAGAGCAGCAAAGATAAACTAGCATTCCGTGTACATTTTTTCTGATATAAGCTGCATGATCACAGAAGTTTACCTTTTTTTCTGTCAATATAAAGCGTTTTCTACAAAAAATAAAAAGAAAGTAAGTCTAGTGGTACCAAAATGTACTTTTTGTATTTAAAGATACAGACATTCTAAACTAAAAAATGATCTTGTCCAGTGATTTTCACTAATATTGCGCATGCAGCAATGTATCATATTTCGCTCTTAATACACAAACAGCTATTTCCAGATACACTGGTCCTAAATTCCTCTAGGAAATGGTAAAAATTTAAATGTAAAAGTAAATGTTGGTACTAAAAATTTACCTTCCTAAAGACTTTTAAAAACAGCAACAAAAGAGTTTGAAAAAAATTATTTTCTTTAAAAACTCCCTGTATATTAATATGAAAAGCAGCAAAGAAAAACTTGTATTTCGTTCTAAATTTTAATATGAAGCGTTTTCCATAAATATAAAATTGGAGAACGTATTGTGGTATAAAAGTGTACTTTGTTTATTTAAAAATACAGATATTCTAAAATAAAAAGTCACCCTGTACATAGTTTTTCACTATCATTGCTTAGAGAATGCAGTTCTTAAAATCAAAGTTCATTGAGAATACGCAAGATGGCGTTTAAATAGGATCAATAATGCTACAGTGCCTTTATTTCCACTGCCGGTTGATTAAAAGAACTTATTACATTTATTAATTCGCTAATAATACATAATATATTAAGGATTCCATTCAAACGATTTCTGGTGTTTTGATTTTGATTAACAATTTACAATTACATTTTGGTTCAAATAAGATAAAAATTATAATTTTATTATTTATTCAAAATTTTATTATTGGTTGTATTGTAATTTTTGACATACTTTTTTAAATCGCAACATTCATTTAATTTGTTTAATAAGACAATATAATTGGGTTGGAGTAAATAATAAATAAAGCAGATATTTTTCTGAAATATTTTTATGATTATGGATGCATAGGTAATTAACAGTAAAAATTATTGGATTTTTTTTTGTTAAAATGCCCAATATTAGACTTTCTAGTCAAAGCAATCGGTTTGTTTTACAAGTTATTTAAACTTTTGGATTTTCTTCTTTAATTTAACGTTTTCGGCCATATAGACACTTGTTTTTACAGTGTTTCCTGGAAGATGTTCAAAATATTGCTACAGGTGAGAATCTCCTGACTGAAAAAAATAATTGAGTTGGTTTAATCAAATTTTATTTATAGTTGTGTTTACTGGTTTTTCTGTCACAAATTTCCACTAGTAGAGTCATAGAAAAACGAAGCACTGATAGTTCTATTAAAGGATATTTAACAGAGGTAAGTGAACTAATTAAATACCCAAGAGATAACCTACATAAATCCCTATATATATACTGAAATACAATAAAATTGCTCAATAATAAAATTATTACAACATACAAATTGACGAATATATTTTATTAGAAATCTATAAATAATTTAAAAATTATGACGATTTGTAGCAATAAATAGGTTGTTAAAGTAATTTAAAAAAACAGACTTTAAAAATAAGGAATTTGATATTTTTTTTATTTATCCCATTATTAGATCTTAATCAACTTTATACGGTTTTTTTTTTGAAGTTGTTTAAAAATATATAAATAACTATTTAGATGATTTATTATCAAAAGATCTAGTTGGTATCTTACAGAGAAACTTGCATTCTGCCTCTTTTTTTATCAATAGCTAAAATCATCAAAATAAAGCGAACCACCGTTCTTCTATGTTAAGGAAACTTTATTCCAAAATCAAAATTAAAGATTTTTTTATTATATGAAGATGGGAAAACCAATCAACAAATGTCAAAAGTGTGTGAAGGTATTGCAGATTTATGCCATTTTACTTAAATTGAAAGAAAATAATTTATTTTGCAAAAATACATTTATTAAAAATTAAATGTGGTCAATGGTCTGACATGGTTTGCCGTAGTGGGGTGAGGGTGTTTGATTTAATATCTATTTTTATAGCATTCATAAAATAATTGTTGATGTATACCGGGTGTCAATGAGACCAGGCGCGTAGCTAGGCTGTTTTCTTGGGGGGGGGGGGTTAGGTTAGGTTTCACATTATTGGTAAAAGCGCAGCATGTTATCTTAGAATATGGTACCAATGCAACGTCTAGGGTTCATATGTATATTTCCAGAAAAAAAGAGTGAGTTTCATAATGAAGTTTTTAATTTTTATATATATTTATACAGGATGTTTCAGAATAAAGTACCGTAATTTTGGGGATTTGTAGATCTTAATCAATTATAAAGAAAAGCTTAATATAATTTACCAATAAACGTCCCAGTTTTCATTCTACAGGGTGATAAAGTGAATTTTATAAATACATATTTTCTAAATAAGTATCTTCCTTTACAGTAAAGACTTTAACCTAAATATATGTATATCGTTATTATTAACTAATAACACACTATTTCGATAAATTACCATAACCTATTGACATGGAATGAAGGGCTAAAGAAACAATTTTATTTAAAACTTTTTGAACATCCTACATTTCATAAAACTTAAGATTAATAAATATTTCTCACGCAATTTGTCACAAAAAGGACTTCTCGTTGATTTTTGTTGGCTTTTCCATTTCCGAGCTGATAGAACTGATTTATTTTATACAGAGTGTTTTGAAACATGTCTTAAATATGGCTAATTTTATGTTCAATTTACTTAATTTTGTCATATATTGTATATATTATTTTCGCATAACATTCCTTATAAATTTACCTATCCCACGTTACCAACATATTCCAATAGTGCATAATTGATCGATAGCTGTTTTATTATTGGAAATAGGAAAAACAAATTAATATAAAAGTTGTATGACCATGTTTAATAAATATTCTTAAATGTACATAAACGAGGGGCTGACCAAACCTATACATTTTTATATTTGTTTCCACATCGTCAAACAACTTTAATAGACTTCATTTATTTGCTATGTTGTAAAAAAAGTGTTTCAAAATGAGGGGTAGCGATTTTCTCATTTTTTAAAATGAAATACCCTTTATGTCATACCACCAATTAATTAATACAGGGTATTCCATTTAAAAAAATTGAGAAAATCGTAACCTCACGTTTTGACACACCCTATATACAACATAGCAAATGAGTGAAGTCAATTAAAAATATTTTACGATGTAAAAACAATCAAATATGTATTACTACCTGCAGGGTGTTTTGCTTTAAAAAAGTATAGATTTGGTCAGCACCTCGTTTATGGACCACCCTGTATATTTAAGAATATTGGTTAAATATGGTCATACAACTTTTATAATAAACATTTCTTCGTATTTATAATAATAAAACAGCTATCGATCAATTATGCACTGATGGGACACCCTGTATATGTATTATTGACTAACACATTGGTATTGTTACATGGGCAATTTATAGGGAATTTTATGCCAAGATAATATACAGTGTGTCGCGTTTGAAAAAATTGAGTAAATTGAACTTAAAATTAGCCATATTTAAGACATGTTTCAAAACACTCTGTATAGAATAAACCAGTTGTATCACCTCTATTCGTTAGCTTAGTATTTTATAAGTCTGTACATTAAACTATTTTGAAATTAATGTAAATCTACCTAAATTATGATAATTTAATTTGGGGTCTACATCATTCTTTAATTTAAATAAACTGTTTGGCAACACTGTCATATTTTTTAAAAACATTCTACGATTAAATACAGTATTCCCAAGCTATTCTGAAAATAAAATAAAATATAGGGTGTTCTATTTAAAAAACATAAATTTTTATTTGTCAGTTAAAAATATTTTAAAATATGTATTTTTCAAATCCATATAACTTTTATCAAAACTTGTTTGCTTGTCAATACCACAAATTGAAATATTGAACAATTACGAACTAATGGGATCCTCTATATAAATTGTAATTTTCAATTTGCAGGAAGATGACAATGTTTGAGAAACTCTTTGTTTTATTGTATTTACTTTATCTCTCTATTTTTGTTTAATATAACGTTTAAAAAAATATTGATGTTGACTATGGCTTGGGGGGTAATTACCCCCATAAAATAGTATATTGTACAACAAGTACAGAAAGTAACCAATTCTACACGATGTGCAAAACTTGTACCACAATCACACGAGTGTGGAATAGGTTTTCTGCATAAGTGTTAATAATATTATTACTGTCCATTTTATTATTTGTAATTTTCAAACATATCGAAATAAATTAAATATCAAGATTTGAAATGTCAATATTTTAAATCGGGTAACTTGATTTGAATTTTTTTTCGATTCTCTTTTTTATATAGGCAACCAACATTACAAAAGTCATAAATCATTAACTAAATATTTTTATTTTGACGAATTATTTAGTTAAATATCCTTAAAATATATTATTGTGTTTTTTTCATTGGTTCTAAAGGTTATACGACAGTTTATTTGATGCACTAAACAGTGTGGAATTACGTGTGGAATAATATTTTAACACTAATTATGGATAAGGAATTGCCTACTTTGACGCTTGAAAAACAATTCTGTAGTAAACTGAATGCTGTAAATCCAGGATTTAAATCTTTCATAGTGTTGCTTGGGATAACTTGTAAAAAGAAGTGTTGGACAAAACGTTTACAACCTAAAATTGCATGGAAAACATCATAGAAGAAGGAATTTTACCTTTAAGACATTCTCTTTCAACATTTTTAAGTGACTAAGTTTGTGGTTTGGTGAATGGACTCAGTTACTACAGTCAAAACATTCAAATTAAAAAAAAAGTGACTAAGTTCTAATAAGAATACATAAGTTGTATATATATTTTGTGGTAGCTGGTCTCTTTAAATAATAAACTTAAAAGACTGTGAATTAATAGTCACTTTTACACTAGAAGTAAAAACAAAATAAAAATGTGTGGTTGAAACTAATTTATGTATTTAATAAAAACATAAATTTAACATGTTTTATTATAATAAAAAAAACAGGTGTTATTTGAAATGTTTTATTTTATTTTAATAATGTTTATAAATTGTGGGTACATTTGATCCGAATCCTGCTTAATACTATAAAATGCATATGCATTTCTATATGGTTAGTATTGGAGTAGAAGCACAAAAGTTTTAATTAAAAATATATTCTTTAAATACAATATTCACTAGATATGCTAATTTAGGTAATTTCTTATTCGAAGCCATACATGTTTCCTATTATAGTTTTCATACGTTTATAATTCTGGAGATACTGAAATATTTTGCTTGATTACTAAACTTTGGTTGTTCTTGTTGTGGTCTGCTGTTAACACTATTGTCCTGAAATATTAAAATAGCTAGACAAAGGTTTGTCCAACTCTTTTGTCAGCTTTGTTAATCTATTCTACTGTTACTCTGCATGCAAACATTTTTTACTGGAGATTTTCTCTAAGAAATATTGTAGGAAAGTACCTCTGTTGTAAAGGTATTTCAAAGCCATCCTTTGTAAGATGTAGCCAACAAATACATTCTAAAATGTATAGAAAACAAATCGCAAGATATTACACAAAATTATTTAAATTAAATAAAAACATGCAAATGAAGTAAATAATACCTACCAACAATTTAAAAAGACCTAAAATAAATAGACTTAGGGGACTGAGCTCTAAAAAAGGGAGCCATAATTTGTTATGCATCCTCATCTATAAGAAAATTGTCTTCATCTCTTTAATAACCTTTTAAAATAATCCAAACGAAAACAGCACAAAATTAAAAGTGATCTTCTTTTCACGACGTATTCTATGTACATGTGAGATTATTAATAATTTATTAATTTAAAATATTTTATCCTAAAAAATATGGGCATTTTATAATGAAAATGTCATTTAAAAAAAACATTGATTTTTTTTCGTATATTAGCAAGCCTACAGGTTGCCACGTTGCCAGATCAAAGGGCGACTACCATTTCGAAAAACATGGCGTCCAAAATGGACTCCTATGTCGCGACCCCCTTAGATATACCAGCCCTGATGTTATTGTAATATTTTCAAATTCAGTGTTACTAAATACCGATATTTTGACATCGTAAAGTTGTATACACTTGCTTAAGGTGCAACTTTACAATTTATTGTCACTTAGCAATTTAAATTTTTTTCCTCAAAATTTATATACATGTCCATAATAATTTTTCACATTTTATCATTTTGACCATTGTTTGTTAAGGGCCGGTATATATACCTAATATTTAAAAAAAAATTTCTTTTATTAATTTACTTGCAATGTTTACCTCATTTAATTCTAAAATTAAACGCTAGCGAGTGCTCACTTCGGCAGTAGTGCTGCCTCTTTATTTCACACACGGTCCCTATTATTATTAAAAACTCGTACATCGAAAATATTAAAGGTGTATTCATGAATACAGGGCTATAAAAAAGGAAAAAATATTTAAAACGAAATCGGCGATATCTCGTAAACAGGCTAATCAAAAATATCTAGTTATTCTTTTGAATGTGGGTTGTACTGCTCTTTAATAAACCTAAATAGTATTTTTCTAAAATAAAGTCAATAATTTACCCCATTTGAAATTCCCGCTCAACAATGTAATACCCGAGAATACCAATCAAGGAGAAGCGACAGTAGCTGTCGGTGCCTTTGATATCGGATGTACCTTTTTCACAGCATGACTTTGATTGATACACAACTTAGCACGCTGAGAAAACATACTTATTTTCTACACTGAGCGAAATAGTTTGGAAAATTATCTGAAATTATTGTTATAGTCCATGCGCAAATGTTGCAATGTGATTTAATTACATTGAAGTACTTAAGGTTAATAGCAATTGTGAAATTTTGGCACCAAAATATAATTCATTATGTAATAATTAATTATTTATTATAAAAGTAAAAGACGTTTATTATTTTATAATTTATCTATAAAATTTGTTCAATATTTGGTTTATTTATTGTTAAAAATGTAATAAAAGTCCCTTATTTAAATTGAATTACCTTTTCCTTAAGTAAAAATAAGGTAAATAAAATTAAGGGTGCCAAAAAAAAATTAGGTAACAATTAAAAAGACATTAAGTTTGAGAGGTTAACTAAATATTTGCAATGTGCATATACGGAGTGGTCCAAAAGTCTGGAAACGGCCAATTATCTCGTAAATTGCTAGTCCTAATTGTACAAAATTTAGGGTACACCTATTTTGGATACGGAGATTCTAGATTTGATAGTTGCAATGTTGCCAGATTTGCCGTTTCTCTTATATTATTAGTCACTTTGGTTTTTCAAATTCATCACCCTGTATATTAAGTCATTATTGAAATCTCATATTTAATACGAGTTTAACCATATGTAGCACTTGATTTTATGTAGTCTGGAAGGTCTTAAATAAATAAAACAATCATGGAGAAATGTGGTAGGTGCATTCTATCATCGATTAGGCTACTGTCAACTCACAAATGGAGAACATTTTAAACACTTGATAATGTAACCATTATGTTAAAAATGGTATAATTTTTCAATTGGTACGTTTTAATGTAGTTGAAAATAGTTTGTATTAAAAAATTTATTGAGAAAATTAGGCGTTGCCAGACTTCTGTTTTATTTATTTAAGACCTAGACTACATAAAATCATAAGTGTTACACATGGTTGAACTCGTATTGAATAGGAGATTCCAATAATGACTGAATATACAGGGTGATGAATTTGAAAAAAATCAAAGTGACCAATAATATAAGAGTAACGGAAAATCTGGCAACATTTCAAATATCAAATCTAGAATCTCGTTATCCCAAAGTAGGTGCACCCCAAATTTTGTACAATTAGAACAAGCAATTTACGAGATAATTGGCCGTTTCCAGACTTTTGGGCAACTCTGTATTTTCAAAGCTTTTAGGTTTAAAAAGTACTTACATATTTTTAGAATTTCTAGATTTATATTATATTAAAAGGACTTTCAAGTTTATCACTCATTTCTGTAGAAACAAGTGTTTTCTCGCAAAGTTAAACCAGATGTCATTTAAGGTTTATGTATTTAGAGTTAAATACCTGGCCTGGCTATCACCCAGACAATACAAATATGTCCATTGGACGTCCATTCGATATACAATTTTGGATGTCTAGACGTCTAAAAATGAGTTTTTTGGACTTCCGACATCCAATGGACGTCCAGTGAAGTATACAAATGGCACACTTTTGACCATTCAGAGGACTTCCAATTCTGCAATATATTTGGACGTCGAATACTGGAAATTCAAAAAACGTCCAGGATTATATTTCCATTGAAACCATATCCCCACTTTTTTTACAGAACCGCAACTCACCACAATTTATTTTATATTATTAATAATTTGTTTATTATTTTCGCAAACCGCTATGCACCATTTATTTATTTTTTATTAAAAATCGCTTGACCTGAGCAGGCATCGAACTCACGACACATCCATTATCGTTTTACGCTTTCAATCGCTAGACGAGCTCGACAAGGAACCACATAAAAACTTTTTACTAGATACAGTTATAATTGAATAAGATTTCAAACTTCCGCTGATAGAAGGAAATGCAATAGATTCAATTTGTCAATTTTGATTACAATAATGACCTAAGATAGACGTCCACTGGACGTCAAAATACTACTAAACTTAAAATTAAGTCCAAAAACAGACGTTCTCTGGGTATCGATATTCAGCTGTCAATTTATTTAGCATAAACGGACGTACACTGGAGGCCCGGATATGGACATCCTGACCCTCAAATAGATCTAAAGTGGACGTCCATTGGACTGTGTGCATAGGCGAATTTTTAGAAATAGTACTTATTTAAGTATGCACCAATATTTCCAAAATCAACTCCAGTATGATTCATTCAATAAATGTAAATATGAATGGGCAAAACATCTTTATATTGACATAATTGTAACTTACAATTTAGCCATAATAAAGGGATTTCGCCCACTTTGACTAATCCTAATTGAAACACGCGAATTTATTATATTTTTTTAAATATAATTTCAAAACAAAATCTGCAGTTCATTGTTTATTAAATTTATTTAAAATAAGAAAAACATATATTTTAATTATACTTAATATTTATGCATGTGATAAAATTTTTAGTTTCCTAATAACTTTTTGGCACATTTTATATCTGTATTAGAATACCTAAGTGTGTAAAAATCTTCATCTTATTACTACACAAAACAAACACCAAAAAATATCACTTAACATTGCTCACGTACTAAACACAACTTGGACTGACTTTGACAGATAACATAATTTTGAGTGATACACAACTTAGTTTCGCACATGCGCGTTACAAAACGGTACACTGAAAACACCAAGCTGTCGCTTCTCCTTGATCGATATTCTCGGGTAATACTCCTTATAGGTAATAAGGGATTTCAAAGTTTTTAATGCTAGAACGAAATTTGTTTTTTTCAAAAGTTTATTTAAGCCATTCGATAGATAATTAAAAACCCTTATTTTAATTTTAAGAAAGGAAAATATAAATTATGATGACAATAATTAATCTTTATGTAGGAATTTAAATTAATTTGATGGTAAAGATTAAAACCGACCACTGGCACTTTGACCTCCACCTGGATTTATTGCTGGTTGGCTAATTGCCAATACCATACCTAATGATTTGAAACATATATTCTTAAACATATTTAAAAGAAAAGTGACATAACTTATTATACTATAGAGAAGTTTTATGATCATTTTAAATGCTAAAACGGATTGTTTTGCATTTTGTTATTTTATTTAATATCCGTTTAGATGTGTGTATTTTTACTTTTTGTACCTAATACTGTAACTCACCTGACCTAGACCTGTCCATCAGCTATCTGGCTCTAAATTTGTATTTATGGAACAATAAAGAATTTTAATTGGAATTATACTTCCTTTGTGTTTTTTTAATTTTAAATAATTGTGTTATAGAGAATATGTTGGTGGAATGAAATATGTAAGGAGGAATTTCGTAGTCAGTTTCGTTGCAAATGTCCGGAATGGTCGTACTGCCGAGCGCCAGGAAAATACTACAACGCATTCTGTACAATGACTACGACTGGATATATTTGGCAACAACCTGGTTGGAGAGAAACATCTGAAACTGAACGTCAAAGTTAAATCCATGATTAATTAAATTTAATATAATTAGCTAATAGTTATAATCACAATCTAATTGTAAAGAGATGAACGGATTTATGTGTGAATAGATATAAAAAATATATTTCTCTCGCGAATTATACATTGGCAATCAAATAAAAATTATTCTAAATGAAAGTAAAAACTGCCTAATATATCATTTAAACTATAAATGACAATAAAATAGGTACTATTCGGACCTAAGGCTCAAGCTATGCATTTTCTCGATAGAGTTAACGTGTTACTCTACATGAAGTAAGATAGAGGTTAGGTTAGTGTAGTTAACAAAATTCGAATTAAATAAATGTACACATTAAAAAAATTTTAATTATATCTACACTATTAAATTACTTTCATTTTTTAGAAATAAATATAAGTTCTTTGGTTATATCTGTCAATAAAAAGTTTTTATTTTAAATCAAAACATTGTTTGAAAAAATCACATTTTAAGTAAAAATTGCGATTACAGTAAAAATTAAATAAATAATTGATTAAATTAAAATAAAAGTTTGACGAATCTCGTGTTACAGAATTATAATTTTTTCTATTTTTAATATTTTTTTGGTACTGGTGAATGAATTCCAGGATCCTTTGTTTGGTGACAGTACTGTCTGTATTCCTTAATAGTATATTATAAACAGTTAGGGACCTAGCAGTTGTTAAACTGGTGACAAAGGGTGGTTCTTTAACTGCTAGTTACAAAAATTCATAAAAATGAGTTTAATTATAAAAAACTAACAATTCTAGAGATTAAACATTGGATTAAAATAAATATGTTACATAAATTTTTAATTACTGCGAAATATCTTCATGGGTCGTTGATGGCTCCAGGCCACACAGGTTAAAAAAATGAGTTAAGAATTTTGTATCTTCTTATTTTATGTATATTTTTGCAATGCAATGCGCGATGGCTTCAGACCGCACAGTTTAGGTAAATTAGGTAATTTTTTTATTTTGATTTGATTAGGTACTACATAAATATTCAGATTTAACCATCCGAGTTTTGTGTGGGATTGAAGCACCTCCACTGTGATAATCCTATCAGGTATTTTACCGTCTCAATTCATGTGTACGGTGCTATTTTGTGTCTGAGCCTATTTGTCTCGAAACAGATATTACGGCGACCTATTGTCTTGACGCAGTTTTGTCGCAACGCAATTTACTCAACGCTCATTTTTAAATATTTTAAACTGTTTGTTATGTGTCTCGAAGTTTATTTTTTTTTAATTTATTTGTGACTGCACCAAAAGATGAAAAAATATGATTTTTCGAAATTTATGTTGTGATTTAGTGACCGAAGAACTTCTATTTATTTCTAAAAAATTCTACTACGGTCAGTAAATTATCTTCTTTCTTTCATTTTATAATTTTATTTCCACTTCAAAGAAATCTTATAAACGCCTGCCAGGGCCGCTGAGAGCCGTGGTGTGGTCCCAGGACAAAACACTGGCAAGGGCTCTCCCCCTACATATTGAAATCTATTTTTTTTAAGCTACCGGCCCCCCCTGCCCTTGTCTCGTCGGGCCTGCGCACTGCCCAATTATCTAATAGTTAAATTAGATAAATTTGGATTGCAACTATTTTTAAAAAACTATTTGACAGATTTTTAAAATTGTATATGAACAGGATTTTGTTTCTATTAAATATAACATATAATTTATATGCAATTAGGTATAATGATTATTTTTGTTTCTTGTGTAACGTAAGGAGGTCTACCTACCTTGAAAATTTGTGCAAATTTACAACATTCATAAATATTTGTTCATATTTTTTTATATAGGTTCACATTTGTTTTAATTAAAATATATTTATGTTTGTAATCATAATTTAGTATACTTACACAGGGTATTACGTATTACCTAACCCCGTTGTCAATCGTTTACAGGCGTGTTGGGTAGGTCAAGAGAAAATGAAAACAGAAATAAAATGTTGCTCCAGAGTCCAAACTATTTTTGTAATTTCCATAATTTCACTGTTTAAAAATAAAACTTATAGCACAAGTAGAAGTTGGAATGGCTTTTGGTAGGTAGAAAGGGGGTAAACGTCAAAACCACGTCGGATGGCTTCGAGAATTTCGCAGTAATGTTTACCTGCCAGTGTCGTTTCATATAATAAGTAATTTTAAATTGTTACCGGCGGAACCGGACAATCGCATGTATTTATGGACTATAAATAATTATTAAACATGTATTATAATATTCAAATCATAATTTTACAAAATTTCAACAGCTATTCATAATTTATTAAACTATTTACTCGAAATTGTTATTATTATTAATATCGATAAAATAATTTTGTGCGTCAATGTATCGCGTCCTCTTCGGTTAGATCCGCCACAATCCTGTCAATTTATGTGTATAAAGTGGGAGAACTGGTAAAAGCCTTTCCAACTTCTACTTGTGCTAGACAACAACGCAGTTACAGAGATAAACGTTATATTTGTTATAATAACTGATATTCGATAAAAATGTTATTTCAAGAGAGCAATGGAATTTGTGTAACTTATTTTTTTTGGTATTATGGACTTTTGAGAACAATAGTATATAGGTTTATGTTTTCTCCCCGCCTTTCCATAACGCTTGTAAAATATTGTTTGCGATATTTCTAATATTTTATTACTTAAAATGTATCTTTTTATATTTAATCTGACTTAATATTTTTACATGTTTCTCTATAGTTAGGTATCTATTACAATAACTGTTATAAAAACAATCATAAATATTTGAAAAATACAATCATATGACGAAATAAAAATTATATTTGGAAAGTAGAAGTGATTTTTAATTTTTAACCAATAAAAATCTATATCCTTTAATTACTTCTTCCCCCAATTTAATAAGTATTCGAAACAATGTCCTACGTTGTGTTAAAAAAAATAGCAGTTTAACAAATTTGTTAACTAGTAATCAGATAACGAAGGATAAATTGCTAGTTTTTTTGTAAAGGTAAGCAAAACATAGTTTTCGTAAATACTATTAGTTTTGTAATTCGCTTTTTGACGTCCATCAATATCATGATTTTACTGTCGGCCCTTAGGAAGAAAAGAATAGTAGTTTGTGCAATAGGAGCGGATATAATTTTTATTAATTTTTATTAATTTTGATTAATTTTTATTAATTTTGGTTAATTTTGATTAATTTTGATTAATTTTGATTAATTTTGATTAATTTTGATTAATTTTGATTAATTTTGATTAATTTTGATTAATTTTGATTAATTTTGATTAATTTTGATTAATTTTGATTAATTTTGATTAATTTTGATTAATTTTGATTAATTTTGATTAATTTTGATTAATTTTGATTAATTTTGATTAATTTTGATTAATTTTGATTAATTTTTATTAATTTTTATTAATTTTTATTAATTTTTATTAATTTTTATTAATTTTTATTAATTTTTATTAATTTTTATTAATTTTTATTAATTTTTATTAATTTTTATTAATTTTTATTAATTTTTATTAATTTTTATTAATTTTTATTAATTTTTATTAATTTTTATTAATTTTTATTAATTTTTATTAATTTTTATTAATTTTTATTAATTTTTATTAATTTTTATTAATTTTTATTAATTTTTATTAATTTTTATTAATTTTTATTAATTTTTATTAATTTTTATTAATTTTTATTAATTTTTATTAATTTTTATTAATTTTTATTAATTTTTATTAATTTTTATTAATTTTTATTAATTTTTATTAATTTTTATTAATTTTTATTAATTTTTATTAATTTTTATTAATTTTTATTAATTTTTATTAATTTTTATTAATTTTTATTAATTTTTATTAATTTTTATTAATTTTTATTAATTTTTATTAATTTTTATTAATTTTTATTAATTTTTATTAATTTTTATTAATTTTTATTAATTTTTATTAATTTTTATTAATTTTTATTAATTTTTATTAATTTTTATTAATTTTTATTAATTTTTATTAATTTTTATTAATTTTTATTAATTTTTATTAATTTTTATTAATTTTTATTAATTTTTATTAATTTTTATTAATTTTTATTAATTTTTATTAATTTTTATTAATTTTTATTAATTTTTATTAATTTTTATTAATTTTTATTAATTTTTATTAATTTTTATTAATTTTTATTAATTTTTATTAATTTTTTATTAATTTTTATTAATTTTTATTAATTTTTATTAATTTTTATTAATTTTTATTAATTTTTATTAATTTTTATTAATTTTTATTAATTTTTATTAATTTTTATTAATTTTTATTAATTTTTATTAATTTTTATTAATTTTTATTAATTTTTATTAATTTTTATTAATTTTTATTAATTTTTATTAATTTTTATTAATTTTTATTAATTTTTATTAATTTTTATTAATTTTTATTAATTTTTATTAATTTTTATTAATTTTTATTAATTTTTATTAATTTTTATTAATTTTTATTAATTTTTATTAATTTTTATTAATTTTTATTAATTTTTATTAATTTTTATTAATTTTTATTAATTTTTTATTAATTTTTATTAATTTTTATTAATTTTTATTAATTTTTATTAATTTTTATTAATTTTTATTAATTTTTATTAATTTTTATTAATTTTTATTAATTTTTATTAATTTTTATTAATTTTTATTAATTTTTATTAATTTTTATTAATTTTTATTAATTTTTATTAATTTTTATTAATTTTTATTAATTTTTATTAATTTTTATTAATTTTTATTAATTTTTATTAATTTTTATTAATTTTTATTAATTTTTATTAATTTTTATTAATTTTTATTAATTTTTATTAATTTTTATTAATTTTTAATATTAGTTTATTTTTATACTACCATACAAAAATTTAAAAACCATAGAGCACGTCATTATTTATGCTACCATTATAATTTTCAAGTTCCGACGTTCAAAAAATTGATGCTTCTATACAAATGTTCACCCCCCCCCCCATTTCCCCCCTTAAAATGTTGAAATGCAAAAACCCTGAAACACTTCATTATTTATTTATGATGAGAACCTACAATTCCAATTTTCAAGTTCTTACTTTTAAAAAAATCGATATTTGCAAATAAACTTACACCCCCCTCCGTTTCCCCTCCTTAAAATATAAAATTCCAAAAATCCTAAAACACATTATTATTAATTTGTACTCAGTAGCTGCAATTCCAATTTCCATGTTTTTAACTTTAAAGAGAACCAAAAACATGGATACTACCAAATAAATTTTCACCCCCGTTGCCCCCCTTAAATTGTGAAAATTTAAAAACCCTGAAGCACGTCATTAATAATTTGTAGTCAGTAGCTGCAATTCCAATTTTCATGTTTCTAACTTCATAGAGAACAAAAAAATCGATAGTCCCATACAAACTTTTACTCCCCGTTTTCCCCCCTTTTTCCCCTCTTATAATGTGAAAATTCAAAAACTCTGAAACATGTCATTATTTATTTATGCTTAGTAGCTTTAATTTAAATTTTCATGTTTCTAACTTTAAAGAACAAAGAGTTTTATTTAAAGCTTCCTCCCCCCATTTCCTTCCATTTCCCAATTTAAAATTTCAGCTTTCTAGGCTCAGTAGTTTTGGTTGTACGCTGATAGGTCAGTCAGTCAGTCAGTCAGTCAGTCAGTCAGTCAGTCAGTCAGTCAGTCAGTCAGTCAGTCAGTCAGTCAGTCAGTCAGTCAGTCAGTCAGTCAGTCAGTCAGTCAGTCAGTCAGTCAGTCAGTCAGTCAGTCAGTCAGTCAGTCAGTCAGTCAGTCAGTCAGTCAGTCAGTCAGTCAGTCAGTCAGTCAGTCAGTCAGTCAGTCAGTCAGTCAGTCAGTCAGTCAGTCAGTCAGTCAGTCAGTCAGTCAGTCAGTCAGTCAGTCAGTCAGTCAGTCAGTCAGTCAGTCAGTCAGTCAGTCAGTCAGTCAGTCAGTCAGTCAGTCAGTCAGTCAGTCAGTCAGTCAGTCAGTCAGTCAGTCAGTCAGTCAGTCAGTCAGTCAGTCAGTCAGTCAGTCAGTCAGTCAGTCAGTCAGTCAGTCAGTCAGTCAGTCAGTCAGTCAGTCAGTCAGTCAGTCAGTCAGTCAGTCAGTCAGTCAGTCAGTCAGTCAGTCAGTCAGTCAGTCAGTCAGTCAGTCAGTCAGTCAGTCAGTCAGTCAGTCAGTCAGTCAGTCAGTCAGTCAGTCAGTCAGTCAGTCAGTCAGTCAGTCAGTCAGTCAGTCAGTCAGTCAGTCAGTCAGTCAGTCAGTCAGTCAGTCAGTCAGTCAGTCAGTCAGTCAGTCAGTCAGTCAGTCAGTCAGTCAGTCAGTCAGTCAGTCAGTCAGTCAGTCAGTCAGTCAGTCAGTCAGTCAGTCAGTCAGTCAGTCAGTCAGTCAGTCAGTCAGTCAGTCAGTCAGTCAGTCAGTCAGTCAGTCAGTCAGTCAGTCAGTCAGTCAGTCAGTCAGTCAGTCAGTCAGTCAGTCAGTCAGTCAGTCAGTCAGTCAGTCAGTCAGTCAGTCAGTCAGTCAGTCAGTCAGTCAGTCAGTCAGTCAGTCAGTCAGTCAGTCAGTCAGTCAGTCAGTCAGTCAGTCAGTCAGTCAGTCAGTCAGTCAGTCAGTCAGTCAGTCAGTCAGTCAGTCAGTCAGTCAGTCAGTCAGTCAGTCAGTCAGTCAGTCAGTCAGTCAGTCAGTCAGTCAGTCAGTCAGTCAGTCAGTCAGTCAGTCAGTCAGTCAGTCAGTCAGTCAGTCAGTCAGTCAGTCAGTCAGTCAGTCAGTCAGTCAGTCAGTCAGTCAGTCAGTCAGTCAGTCAGTCAGTCAGTCAGTCAGTCAGTCAGTCAGTCAGTCAGTCAGTCAGTCAGTCAGTCAGTCAGTCAGTCAGTCAGTCAGTCAGTCAGTCAGTCAGTCAGTCAGTCAGTCAGTCAGTCAGTCAGTCAGTCAGTCAGTCAGTCAGTCAGTCAGTCAGTCAGTCAGTCAGTCAGTCAGTCAGTCAGTCAGTCAGTCAGTCAGTCAGTCAGTCAGTCAGTCAGTCAGTCAGTCAGTCAGTCAGTCAGTCAGTCAGTCAGTCAGTCAGTCAGTCAGTCAGTCAGTCAGTCAGTCAGTCAGTCAGTCAGTCAGTCAGTCAGTCAGTCAGTCAGTCAGTCAGTCAGTCAGTCAGTCAGTCAGTCAGTCAGTCAGTCAGTCAGTCAGTCAGTCAGTCAGTCAGTCAGTCAGTCAGTCAGTCAGTCAGTCAGTCAGTCAGTCAGTCAGTCAGTCAGTCAGTCAGTCAGTCAGTCAGTCAGTCAGTCAGTCAGTCAGTCAGTCAGTCAGTCAGTCAGTCAGTCAGTCAGTCAGTCAGTCAGTCAGTCAGTCAGTCAGTCAGTCAGTCAGTCAGTCAGTCAGTCAGTCAGTCAGTCAGTCAGTCAGTCAGTCAGTCAGTCAGTCAGTCAGTCAGTCAGTCAGTCAGTCAGTCAGTCAGTCAGTCAGTCAGTCAGTCAGTCAGTCAGTCAGTCAGTCAGTCAGTCAGTCAGTCAGTCAGTCAGTCAGTCAGTCAGTCAGTCAGTCAGTCAGTCAGTCAGTCAGTCAGTCAGTCAGTCAGTCAGTCAGTCAGTCAGTCAGTCAGTCAGTCAGTCAGTCAGTCAGTCAGTCAGTCAGTCAGTCAGTCAGTCAGTCAGTCAGTCAGTCAGTCAGTCAGTCAGTCAGTCAGTCAGTCAGTCAGTCAGTCAGTCAGTCAGTCAGTCAGTCAGTCAGTCAGTCAGTCAGTCAGTCAGTCAGTCAGTCAGTCAGTCAGTCAGTCAGTCAGTCAGTCAGTCAGTCAGTCAGTCAGTCAGTCAGTCAGTCAGTCAGTCAGTCAGTCAGTCAGTCAGTCAGTCAGTCAGTCAGTCAGTCAGTCAGTCAGTCAGTCAGTCAGTCAGTCAGTCAGTCAGTCAGTCAGTCAGTCAGTCAGTCAGTCAGTTAGTCAGGACAAACAATTTTATATACAGTAAGTTGGGATCATATGGAAAACTTTTTTATTATTAATTTTAGGAAAAAAGTTATTGTTCATAAAAAGTTCTGCATTATCTAAAACCTAGAATACAGTCATCAAATATCAAATTGTTTCAGTGGTATACGAGGTTTGTCAAAAAATAGGAGTTTTACTTAACAGTAAAGAACCTTTAAATTTGACAATATCGAAAATTTTCATTCAGAAAATTGCTAAATTCCTCACAAACATCAAGAAAAAGAAATCGTATCATGTTTATAGTAGAGAAGAGAGAGAAAAAATTATGGATTACCGTAATTAGGTGGATCAATGCAAAATCTAGAAAAAATCTGATTTTTCAGATAGATCGATGTAATTGCATATTTGAAAGTAATTTTCAATTCTAATCAACTTTTCTTAATGAAAATTTTCGATTTTGTCAAAAATAAACGTACTTTACTCTAGAGCAAAATTCATATTTTTTGACAAACCTCGTATACGGCTTTAAAAATTTTATATTTGATGACTGTATTCTAGATTTTAGATAATGCAGAACTTTTTATAAAGAATAACTTTTTTTCCTAAAATTAATAATAAAAAATTTTTCCATATGATTCCAACTTAGGGAGTCATACTGTATATAGATTTACTTAATTTTTATATTTTTTTTTTGTTTCCATGTATAAATAACATATTTTTGTATGACCCAGCTTAAATACCCACTTTATCACGCATTTTATTTCAGAAAGTGTTACTTTTTCGTTCTAGTTCGGAGAAGTTAATGTTAAATTTTGGCCAGCTGTTTAGGATATAACAGCGCTGTGCGTTAGGTAAACGTATCCGCTTCCGCGAAATTTTGCCCTTAAAGTTGGCGCCTCTGACCCAAACACTCCTAACCTGCCAACCTAGCGACCTGTCAAGATTATTTCCAACGTGCGCTCTCCTCCAACCATCCATCCGTTAGTTCTGCGATTTCGCGGCGGCCTCTATCGATCCCTCAGTCGGCCATGGTCACCTCAATCGTCGCCGCCTCCTCGGTTTTCGGGCTCCTAGTGGTTCTCGTTTCAGGACTTCCCTACGAATTTGACGACCAAAGAGCCACCAAGGCACTCTACGATGAGGTCCGGCAATTATTAAATTTAAATCAACAAGGGTATATGCAGGTAAGTTTTGTAAGAGATCTATCTAGCATTGGATGTGAACAAATTCGCCGTTAATAAATGATTTTTGATTGAATAAATTTGAAAAAAATATTTAATTAATTCAATTTATCGAAAAATTAATTGTAATAAAAATATACGTATTCAAATAAAATAACCATGCACAAATCCAATAATAATTAAATTAATTTAATTAAAACAATGTAACAAAAGTAAGATATTCGTCAATTCATAATACATGAATTAGACAGTGAATTAGTTTCAGTAAAAATTTGTTTTAAAAACTGTTATAATGTCCCATTAAAATAGGTAATTTTTTCTTATTTAAAGAATTGCGGGTAAATGATATAAGTGCCATTATTGATTCTAAAAATTTGAGTTATCAAGATGAAAAAAAATCAATGTTTAAAATAATTTCGGTTTTAGGCAATTGCTTTGGATATTTAGTGAATAGTGGTCTAACAAAAAGTATTTAATTCCCTGAAGAGATAAACACATGTGTTTGAATTGTTTAATAACATAAATACATTGTTTTGAAAATATTATCAAAGAAAAAGTCCTAGTGCGGTTGATTCGTTTAAAAAAAAGAAAAATAATTAATCTTTTATTAATTAAAAATACAAACTACTAGAATAGTTGCGTGTATGACTGAAAATAATAAAACTTGCTACTTATTTTAAACACACCTTTCTCTTCCTATTCAACACCTTCATATCCGTAGTGTAAATTATTCATTTTTCACTAATATGGTAATTATTTATAAGTAAAGAAAACTCAAAGCTATTTAACACATATTTTTAATTTAATTTAAAACAATGGAAATAGGCGGCTACTAGTTTCGGCCTCAATGGGCCATCATCAGGTCTAAAAATGTGGGTTACAAAATACAAAGTTATAAATGGGTCATATTTGTCTTAAAACTAGGTTAGAGTGTTTTGCATGTGTTTTGTGAAGTAAATATGAATCAATTGTGCAAACTGCAAAACTACCAGATACCTCTGGGTCAGGGATACATTGTTTCGTTTACAAATGTCAGCTGTCTGTAGTTACATAGATTTATATTTTCCATTTTGGACCAATTCACTGCAAAAAAGGATGTTAAACAATTTTTTACAGTGATAGTATGGCCAATTAGCTAATAAATGACACTAAAATATGAAATTCTTTAAAATATAGGGTCATACACTTTTCAGGTTTGACCGTCGATATGTTGTGATAATTACATTTTTTTTTTTAACAAAATTCAAAATTAAACTAAAAATTTAATCTCACCATGGAAACTTAATGATGAATGTAAAAAGAAGATTGTGAAGTAGAGAGAGGTAAAAATGTGAAGTGAGGTAACTCGATTTATGTAAAGAGAAAGTAGGAGAGGAGTAGGTAGTAAGTAATTAGCTAATAGAACCTAACAGAAGAATTACCTGCATAAAATAAAAAAATTAAGTTACTACTAGGAATCAGTTCTATGAGCTAATGGAAGGAAAGAGCGTGGAAGAAAAATGATAAAATAAAAAAAGTGTTTGAAAGTGTTAGAAATAGGTATAGATAATGAGCCAAGGATGAAACGAAAGAATATATACATACATCTAAGTATAGTCTACAAAACGTTTAAGGTATAGAGACAAATATGTGTTTTCTGTTCTTTAGCCAAGCGATTCGCAGTTGGAGAAAATAAATGAAAAAACCACAAAAAAGGTTATTGGGGTGGTAAGTAGTGATGAGAGTAGATGAACAATTAAAATGGAAAATAAAAGGTAAAATGAAACCTAAGGTGACAGTTAGTGAAAATAAAAGTAAGTAAGAAAAAAGAGAAAATAGAGTAATAGTGGTAAAAGGCAAGAAAGAGAAATAAGGAACCTTATTAGTTAATAGAGAGAAGTATGGAGTTAGTGGAACCCATTTCCAATAATAGTGTCTATTACCTACCTATTTTCCTATTTTCTCTTCACCTCCTTTCACATTTTTACCTCTCTCTAATTCTCAATCTTCTTTTTACGTTTCATCGTTAAGTTCCAACGGTTTGGACTTTTGGGTAGTGTAAATAAAAATTAAGCATTTGCTGTTTCTTGAAAATTGGTAATAAATCGTATATACTTTCCAATAAATAATTTTTTTAGCTAGAATTGTGGAATACGATTTATTTGATTTGACTAATTACGATTTGTAACTAATTTTTAAGTGACCGAAATTGCTTAATTTTTATTGACACTACCATCTAGTTTAATTTTTGAATTTTATTTAACATCTTTCAATTACAACAACGTATACGACACATTCTTTGGAATTTATTTTATATTATTTACTAGGGAGGTACAAAATTAATCGAAAACATTTTATTAAAGACTTTTGATCGAAAAAATATTTTATCGAATAACAATTGACCGAAAATTAAAATGATCGAAAAGAAAAATGATCGAGAAGAACAATGATCGAAAAGAACAATGATCGAAAAGAACAATGATCGAAAAGAATAATGATCGAAAATAGATTTGATAGAAAAAGCAATTGATCAAAAAACCAAATATACATAAGAATAAAAAAATTCAACTAATTTACCTAACCTGTGCAGCCTATAGCCATTTTATAAAAAAAACTTAAAATAATTTATCTAAAATATCCAATCGGGGGACAACTCGACCTTGTTATGTTATGTTATGTTATGTTTGGAATAGGATGTTAAACTACTGCGACCTAAAAAATCTATTGTATCCCCTTCTGTTGTTAATGCAGCAAGAAAATGTCTCAATGCTTATAATGATCCTTCCAATCTTATCTTCTAAAAGAAGAGTAGGATTTGGATTGGCTTCAAGTTAGGTAAATCTCCCTCTTCTATTTGATATGCTTTTAGGTATAGTACCCTTGGATTCTCTAGTGTTACACATTCAGTCAGAATGCGAATGGAGGCTTCGTCTTTCTCCTCGCAAAATATCTGCACTCACTATCTTCAACTACTCTCAATTTACTAAGGTGTTATTTTAGTCTTCAATGCCCAGTAAGAATCCCTGTTACAATACGTAGCCTGTTCTTGCTCAGGCAGATGCAGGCTGCCGATCTTTTCTGGTTATATTAACCCAGAAGTATCTAAGCTTGTCTTAGCCCCAATTATGGGTTCTTTTACTGCCCAATTCTTGTTTAATCTCTCCTAATATTATGTTACTGATGATACCGCAGAACGGCTCAGATCCCACAAAGAGTGTTTGAGTCCCTTTCGTTGCGAGACTATCTGCAATCTCGTTGCCCTGTTATGTCCCGGGACCCAAGTGAGAGTGATTGTATTTTTTTCGCCTAGCTCATTCAATTTTTCTAGGCATCTTCAGACAATTTTTGAACTGATTACGTAAGAGCTCAGCGCTTTGATGGCTGCTTGGCTATCGGACATGATGATAATCTCTTATCTACGATAGTTTCTCTCGATGTTAAACTAGATATACTTTTAGATGGCGTGAATTTCCGCCTGGAAGATGCTTGGTTATTTTCCCAAACTTTGCCCAGTTCTAGGTCCATACACCCTTATTCCAGTTTCTTCTATGGTTTTGAAAACATCTGTATACCACTGAATAGCATGTCTTTCGATAGCAAGAACGATGACTCTATTCTTTGTGCGAATTAATAATAATGCTCTAATTTCATTGACGATAAATAATTGTTTAGCTTTGAGAAAATTGTTAAAGGAGGCAGCTATCGTTTGAGATTATCAAAATTTTGTCAATAGTAGGGTCCCATTACAATTAGAACAATACAGCTACGTCATAACCGTTACTTCGAATTTCGAATGCATATTATCTATAACTATCAATAAATAAAAAATAAGTTGTTAGGTGAAAAATAATATTTCCTATATGCCTATAATATTAACACTCCACTAAACCCTCATAAGGCGGCGATAACCAATTAATTACTTTGCCAAATGATGACGTAGCTGTGTTCTTCTAATTGTAATCGGACCCTACCTACCTAATTTGACGACAGCCGCTGAGTATAGTTTCCTCATGGTATAAAAAATAAAAGGTAGGATATCAACAGTGTCAAAAATAGGACAGCCACGCGCATTTCGTCACGCGTAGAGTTTGTATAGGCGCGAATTTAAAAATACTGAGTGTGAGGAAAAAATATACGATTTACAGAAATTTCATGAATAAAAAAAGATAATATTTAAAAAATTACATGAAACAACTAAGGATATTATTATGGGATAGTTTAGAAAATAGCTATGAAGGGAACATAAAAGAAATATTTATTTGAAGTAACAGTTTTTATTTATTTTTCTTTTTAATGATTTTTTGTTATACAAATTAGAATCCCGGTTTTTAATTTTGAGAAAAATTTACTTTCTAAAGAATAAATCCTATGACCAGGATGATGAGAAGGGAATATTCGGAACTTCCCAACTAGGGACCCTGGGTAAAAATTTTGTATAGCCGGAAATTTTTACCTGATTAGGATTCGCAACTGGTGACTCATTTACCTGCATTATATTATGCAATTTGAATATACCTAACTACTTTTTTTATAAAAAAGATGGGATTTATGTATGAATAAGATGATAACAAAAATATTTTTTATTAATATAATATAATGCAGAGTATAAAAATAATGTACCAAATACAAATAATTACTACAGGGGTGGGTGAATATACAAAATTAAATTAGATTGTCACTGAATTGTCCTAGACTTAGTCGCTGACAGAGTTTTAAATCATTCATCAAGTACAAGTCGATTTTTTTTTTGCGACATTACAATTTCACCTTTACTTATACTGCAAAATTTTCAGCCTTCAAAGGGTAGAGTCTCCAGAAGAAGTACCGAGTTGCGAATAAACCAATGTGAAGTTCTGCTTTTAGATACCTCTTTTATTTGGAAGGTTGAAAGTGCTTGGAATACAAATGACAATTTTCTGTTTGAAATTTATTTGCACGGTCACACGCCACTGCAAGATCAGCTCCATGTCGAGTTTTCGTGAGAAGGCCTATAACAATTTCCTTCCTATTTGTTTTTTAATAAAAGGCTCATTTGACTGTAAGAATTTTAATATAGGGGAAAGTGTGGCCACTGGGCTCCAACTGGAGCCGCCTTTGGGCCACTACTCACCTTTGCCTAAGCTTATACTGTCGAAGAAAGTGAAAAAACACAATATCGTTCTTGAATCATTTACTTCAATTATTAAGGTTTTATCCGTACCGCATTTTTTTAATGGGTTCAACTAATACCATACACAAAGAACAAAGTTTACAACATAATATATTACAAATATCTGTTTAAAATTGTTATAAATCACTATAAACGACTCAAAAATTACTGCAACGTCCATGTGTCATATGATAATTATAACGCGCTAACTCTACGAATGACGTCAGCGCCGCCATGATACCATGCGCGATATCCCCCCCTGTAGTTTCCTCGGTAATAGGAATTAGACGAACGGTTGTATAATGTCGTTTGATGTTTTTATATTTCACTATTTTTAATGTTGATCTAATGCATTATAGATCTATTGTCATTTCGATAAAATGTTATTCAATAATATATCTTCGATAAAATGTATTTTCAATTAAATTTCCAATTCGATTAAATGTTTTTCGATCAATTTTGTGCCACCCGGATTACTGACCTACGTTTAAATAAAACACATTTTTATTGTTAAGTTTTATTTGTAACTTTGTATTTTGTAACCCCCCTTTTCAAGCATGGTCCTGGTTAATAGAGGCCGAAAGAAGTAATATTGTTCATATGTATGTAGAAGAAGAATGTTTTGCCACTTTTGCTTTTAAATGTTTTATGTCAATAACGTCACTTTTAGTCCATAACGAATCATCAGTTTAGAAAACAACTTGTACAAGGTACAAAGGTGACAGAGTGGGTGCTATGAACTAACATGGGGTAAAACACAATAAGCCAATAGGCTTCAGTGTTATTAGGAGACATAGTCAGACGAGACCAGGAAAACAAAAACAGGGAAAACAAAAAAGGCATTCTTTACATTGAAATGTTGTAAAGTCCGATTACAATTAGAAGAACACCGCTACGTCATAACTATTTAACTACATAACAGTTCCTATTGCTCTAACTGTAACGATTTTGTCTCCCTTATGTGTTTTGTACTCTAGCCCGCTTACTTTTGCGCGTTTTATAATTTTCCGCCTATAAATTTTCATTTTCCGTTTTCGTGGTTGATCTGTAGCCCGAACTTCACAAGTTTTCGTCACCAACAACACCAGATACTATTAGCACAGCTTATACAATACAGCTAAAACACTCTCTTGGCGGCAACGGTTTGCGTCGATTTCGTCGCGCATCGCTTAAGCTCCGCCTTCGAAGGGAAAAGACGGTTTTGGTGTTCAGAAGCGTACTTAGGTAAGGTGTTGAGTCGTGCGTATAATTTCGTTGATTGTATAATTTCGTGGAGCCTATAATTTCGTTGATTGTATAATTTCGTGGAGCTTATAATTTCGTTGATTTTGTTTGAGGTACTGTTTGAGGTACTGTTATTATTTTGGTGACTCTTTAGCTATGAGTAGAATGAGTGAAAAAAAAAGACATCATTCTGTTTGTGCAGTCAAAAGCTGTTTTAATAAGGGTTATACCTGCAAGAAAACATTCTTTAGTTTTCCCAAGGACCCAAACCGATAAGTTTTACATTATAAGAAATTTTCATTGTTAAAAATATAATTTATACAGGGTATCCCATTAGTGCGTTATTGTTCATTATTTTGTTGTAGACACGCAAGAAAGTTTTAAATAAAAGTTATATGGATTTGAAAATTACCTACATATTTTAAAAATATCTTTGGATATACAGGGTGTCACGTTTTTGCCTGGCAAATTAAAATGTATGTTTTTTAAATGGAACACCTTGTATTTTATTTTATGATAAAATTATTAACACCCTAAATTATTGTAAAGACGAATTGATACAGAAAAATTTTATCAGGTATGTGTGTGGTTACCTTTTAATAAAAGCCTTGCGGATCCACTACTCTGCGATACCTGTCTTAAATATAACAAAAATCACGTTGATGATTTTTCTTTTTATTGCTTTTTAAAGGCATATGATAACGCCAATCCAGATACATTTGGAAATCTGCAACTGTCAAATGATGAATTTGTAGAACTAATATTCAATATTGAAAAGATATTTCAAAATAATTTTGAAGAATTGGCTACAAAAAATAACATTTGTACCACACTTTTAGAATTAATTAATTAATTTAATTACGAGTATTAAAACTAAAGTCCTGAAAGTTTCGGTGAAGATGAGGACAGAGCATCTGCCTTCCATGCGAAAAGCCCGGGATCGAATCTAGGCCGAGGACTAATTAATTTTTCATGTTAATTTTATTTTATAAATTAGTCAACTTCGTAAATTATTTTAAAATTAGTTATTTTGTCTAAATAACCTAAAATAATTTTTTAAATTTGTAGATTTTCGTTAGTGGGTCGTAGAAAAAATATACTGACCATATCGAGTGGATTGTTCATATCACAATCAGACGATTGAGTACTCCGCATACGACGTCGTGCTCAAACTTCGTCTTTGTGTGATATTGCTATCATATCCACCCTTGTTGAACAAACTATAATTTATTTGTTTTCTTGGTTTAAACCAAAACTTAAGTTTTACATCAGAAATAGGAACTAAATTAATTTACTTTTCAAGTTTTCTTGTAAAAATCGATATTACTTTCTCCAAGTACAAATTTAGTACCTACCTAAAATAAGTACTAATTATGTAATATCGTGTAATATTGTAATTCAAATTTCACATTACTATAAAGTTTTAAAATTCCCTACTTCGGTATGGTCAGATAAAAATTGAATATATTATATTAATAAAAACTGTCAAAGTATTACTTCTACAAATCTGTATTTCAATTAATAAGAATACATCTAAATATAACCAATATTGTTAAAATAAAAGCACAAATTCTTTATAATTCCAAAATACCATAGAGTTCCCAGACCTCAGTCGAAGCATTCGTTTATCTAGGTATAAACCCTTTGCGCGAAGAGTAACACTTGCCACTTGCCACTTGATTTGCATCCACGAGCGTGACACAATTCTTTAACAATTGAAGCCCTTGGTGTAAAAAGGATCCAAGCCACAATTTGTCGTGAAGTGACTGTTTTAGCTCAAAACATTTGTTAACGAGGATTTTACTAGCCACATACAAATTATTTTACCTCTAATCCGAAAGATGTGCTATTTTTCGTAATATTTATATTTAAATAATGTTTCTAATTATATTTGACAGATTTATAACAAATTAAAAATTTAATTTCCCAAAACTTACTTAATATGGCATGTAACCAACCTTATTACGCCAAGGTTTTCAATTTTTTCAATAATAAAAAAATTGTTTAATCCGGGCCCGACTTTTCCCTCGAATCTAACAGAGATAGCACCATTCCGTCTTGCTTGGTTCTCGACCGCCAGATCAAAGACGCCGACACGGAGTTGTGGAGCTGTATTGTATAAGCTGTGCTATTAGTACTTAAAATCGGTCAAAATATGTAAAATTATACTAAGAAAGTAAAACGATTGCGGCCATTACAAAATATAAACAACAACAATATCTAGTTACCTCAGAACTAAACTATCTATATATGGACATGTGTTGTTTTTCCAACAAACCGCGTGGACATCAGGTGTTCTTCTAAAACTAGATATACTTTGGCACTAGTTTTAACCCGGACAACTGGTGTTTTTACAGTATTGGATGCTTAAAATATATGACAACGAATATCAATGAAGGGGGGTCCTAATTCTCCAGCGCCCGTGGCCTTAAGTTAAGTTAAACCGGCACTACGTTTACCAACTATAATTTATTCCACGACTGAATAAGATTTTACCAATTTTTAACAGAACTTTAATATTCAGTTCAAAATAAACACCAATAGAAACCAACTATATACTGACTATATTATAATACCTACTTTATTCTACGTTTTTTATATTTTTCCAAGTTGAAGTTAAAACCCCAACATTGACAGTTCGTTATTAATAATGTCATTAGTGTTGCAGTATTTACTTTTAAGTAAATCTATCCAGTTTTTTAACATTACCTGTAGTTGTGAATTAGAGAAGTATTTCAAGTGTTATTGGAGACCACTTAGAGAAACTTTTCTAATTAAAAAAAATCTGCCAAAATAACCCTTAGAATAAAGTAGGTATTATGTGTAGTTTATGGTTATTTTTATTTATTTTTTACTGAATATAAAATTCGCATAAGATATTGTCAAAACTTATTCAGTCGATAATAAATTATAGCTGGTTAAATTATAATTACTAATAAACAAACAGTCAATTTCCTATTAACCAGTGGTGACTAGTTAAAATTTTGTGAATTTTCTTTTTTGTCATTTGTCATTTAAATTTAAAAATCTCCCAAAATTATTTACTTTGTTACTTTTGAATGGTGATATAAAATCAATTTAAAAAATGATATATTTGGGATTTGGCTCACCCTGTACAGATTTGTTTCTAATTGAAAAAAGTAGTGCAGTGGCATATGAAGTTATGACGTAAAAATTTGTTTCTTTTGCCAAGTCATTCAAATCAATACGATTTTTATATAAGGCTGCTATTTAATATTGATAATATTGTTATAATGGGAAAAACGAGGGCAATTCAAATGTAAAATAAAATACAAGGTGTCCTATTAAAAATAACTAACTTTAACGTGCATCACTTTCCTGAAGAACACTGTATAATTAAAATAATATTTAAATTATTACCTTTTCTGATATACGTCTCGTTTTGAAAACAGATTTACAAAAAATAAATAATTTTTGACTCTCCAGACCGAGGCGTTATCGGTGGCCCATCCTGTATTACGTGAATTACAATTTCTATTAAGTATGCCGTAAAATAATATCGCGAACTGGTATACCTATCATAAAAATGTCTGTAAATAAAACCAAATTGATTGTCATCCCACATTTTTCGATTACAACTAGGCAACGACATAATAATTTATTGTTTTTTAATAAAATTCTCCATATTCAAACCACGATGTCTGATTAAAATGCTAGTTTATTATTATTTGAAACCGTGGCGCTCGTTGAACTGATCAAAATATTTTGGGTGGGTTGTTTGAGTATATTATGGTAATTAACTAATAATCTTACAGCTCGGTAACAAAAATAGTTTCGAAAATAATTATGTGTAGTTTAATTCAATTTTAATTTATTGCTTGGCGAATTTTCGAGAACACGTAAATTAAAATAAAAAAATTAGACGACGAGTCTAGCGAAAAGAAAATTGGTGAATTATAATGCATATTACATAAATTTAAAATTCAAAATATGGCGAAAAATCTAGGACAAAATTAATAATTATCTTCAAATTTAAATAAAGAACGTAAGAACTATTTAAATGATTTTCTAGCAATTAGTAGATATAAACGTACCTATTTAAAAGGCTTTCAAGGTCCCATTTCAACCTATAACGTATAAATAGTGATGACGTGAGATGAGGCGAGACGAAGCGAGACGAGGCAAGACGGTACAAGACTAGGCGAGAGAGGCCTTTAGTCCGCTCGTCTTAACGAAAAGGCAATTTTTTTGGTCAAGAGTGCCTTTTTCTCATCTTTTCTAGTTTGTTTCGTAATATAAACAATATAAAAAGTTTAAACTACAAAAATATATATACTTACGACAAAATATGAAAACGGTATATGATTTTAAAAGAGATGTCAAAGAATTATTCAAGCTAATTGTGTTATTTTTGTGTACCCTTAAAACGTGTATAAAAATAACTTATTGGTCTGATTTCTGGAATAATCTGCTAATTAAAAAAATACTGTACCTTTCATGGGCGTCGTTACACAATTCTATAGGGGGGCAAAATTTTGAAAAAATTTAGTATGTTTATTTATAGGAAAAGAAAGAAAATGAAACATGAAAGAGAATTTTCTTATGATGGATTTAATTATTCTGTGACGTCATGGCTTACTTCCGGTTTTTCCAAAAATAACAGAAAATCACAATTAATTTTTTATTATTAAATGAAAACCCTTTTTCTTATTGAAAATTTGAATTTCTGGGACATTTTTGTATAAGAAGCGTGTATTGAAAATTTTCTCAGTAACATATTAAAAAATATGATGATCATTTTGACAGCTGACAAAAAATGTTCAACACATGATTCTTATCCATATAAATGTCTCTAAAATTCAAATGTTCAATAAAAACGGAGGTTTCTATTTAAAAGTTAAAAATACATTAAGATTTTGTTATTTCCGATAAAACAGAAGTAAGCTATGAAGTCACACACCAATTGAATCCAGTACATGAGAGTATTTATCCCTAGCTTTTAATCAAATAAGTTTTCATTCCAATATCTCAATTAACAACGAAGATAAAAGCGGATAGAATTATTAAACGGTTTGCTAATAATAAAAATGCTGAGATACGCCACTGGTATAAGGTAAATTGGTCTCAATGGGAATTTTGAAGCCTAAAAAGATTTTATGAAGTTTGTACATTCCTATATGTTTTTCCATAAACGAATTAATAGTAACATAGACAGAAAACTGTCAATACACGATTATTATACAAAAATGTCCCAGAAATTTAAATTTACAATAAAAAAGAGGGTTTCCTTTTAAAAATAAAAAAAAAAATCTGTTATTTTCGGAAAAATCGGAAGTAAGCCATGACGTCACAGAATAATTGAATCCATCATAAGAAAGTCTTTCAAACAGAACAAAATTAATCTGATATCTCACTTAGCGAAGCTAAGGGGGAGTGGAACGCGCTAGTTCAGTGTGATGTCATTTTGGTTCCACTGACATTTAATTCTAACCAAACTTTTAACAAAAACATCAATAAATTTGACATACAAGTTTTTACTGTTTTTAGTTTATTTATAAATATTGTTTACAGGTCATAAAAAATAGTTTAAAGGTATGTAATTGGTAACTAAACGATTGTATATTTGACGCATGTTATCTACTTACTTTAGGAATATATTTATAAAAGTGAAAAAACGATATAATTTAGGTAAACAAAACGAACAAAACGCACTCAAAAAATATACTGTCGCTTTAATTGTTAGTGGAACCATAATTACATCATCACTGAACTAGCGTACTGTAGTAGTAACCCTAACAATGTCACTGACCTATTTGACAGAACTGATACTTAAGTTGTCATAACAAGTCTCTAATAAATAAAATAACCCAACAAAAAAAGAAAAAATAAAAGTATATAGATTTATAAAACAAGTGAAAAAATTATTAATATTATTATTATTATATATTTTTATTACTTCAGCTAAAAAAAAGTAGTATAATCAATACAAATCAATAATAAAACATTAGGTACGTATTTACGAGAAAATGTATGAGATCTTGCCTAAGCCTAATAAGTAGTCATTGAAGAATAGGTTAAATATTGTCAAAATAAAAACACTACTATTATATATTAACGTAGAATTAAAACGTATTAACAAAAATAATTGGTATATTTGCGATTGTAATTTATATTTTCTTCATTTTTAGTTCGAAAGAACCCATAGAAATTAATGATTAAAACTGGTTTCCTATCAATAAGTCACAAGATTACATTTCAGCCATATACAATAATTAAAGGCAGAAATCTAATCATTTGCTAAACATTTAAGACTTAGGGGATGTTGAAGAATATCATAAAATAATAATTTATTGTTTATTTAGAACCTTTTCTGATGTCTATTATTTCCAGTATTATTGTTATTATTACAAAAATAAACGTTTTTTTTTTTATTATACAGCTGTCTATTTAATTTTTTTGATTTAATTTCTATTTTGCTACTGAAAATTTATATAATACTCAGTTTTTTTGCTAGTATAATTTGTAACATAGCAACTCCGGTTGCTCATTTTATTGTTTTTAACCTATTTTTTAGTAAAAATTAAAATGTATACGTGTATTTAATACGCCAAAATTACAAAATATCCCCCTAAAGTACTCGAATTATCCGCAGCTTGCGCTAGTATCGCTTTTGCTTTCCCTACAATGACTTCGCACTGTTCAAATAGATTGTAGCCATGTTTTAACATGCCTTAGCTAAACGTTCTTTCGATTAACTCTGTCGTTAGTGGAAGAGCCATAAATATTTTTTAAACCACTTTGTATGTCTGGATAAAATTCACAATGTTTGGATGCTATATCATTAATGGAGAGTTCATTGTGTGTAGAAAGCTCTTTCGTACTCCAGTTTGGTATTCAGCTTCAAAATTGTCGATTCCAAATTTTTCCACTACTTTCATTTTCTAATTGGTAGTGAAAAAGTATTTTTTTTATGCCTTTGGGATGTAACAGGCTTAAGGACAAACTAACAGAGTCTTCGGAAAAGCGTGATGTAAGCGACGTAATAAGGGAATCCAGATATGCAATAAATATATTCAACCTATAATATTCTTCAACTATATTAGCCTGAATATTATTATTTCTATATGAGATTGTTGTTCGTAAGGCATATCTTACGCGTTGTTGATTAAGTCGCTAAAAGCCAGGGGGGGCAACTGCCCCCCCTTGCCCCCTCCAAACGACGCCCATGGTACCTTCTCTTTTACCAGCTGTGAAACATACTGACTCATATTGTTGTATACTATAATGATTAGTGTTAATTAGTAATAATTAACGTTTAATTACCTTTGTTAATTAATTATATTTAATTTTGACTAGCTCTTAGATATATTTATACCAAACCATTTACTTACCTTTCTCGTCTTAATCCAATCAGAAAATCAAATAAGCATATGAGACTGTAGTTTTCTTAGTCGTGAATTCAGGCTTTGCTAATACACACTTTCGGGAAATATTTTTAAGAACACATGGGCGTCAATAACTCTCTTTTTTATTTTTAAGAAGCTAGTTGAGAATTACCAAAAAGACAAAATTAAGTCATATATAATTTTAGCAAATTGTTTTAAACATTAAAAATAAGATTCAAAAAGAATATAAATAAATTTGGGCTTAATAATTAACAGTGGAAATGTTTATACACTTTTACAGATACCAAACAAAAATTACATATAGTATTAAAAATCGTAATCAAGGAATAATCGAATTTGGAAGCAGTTGCAATGACTACTAAGATTGTCCAATAAATTTTGAATTTGACCATCTTAAATATAATTTTGCTAATATCCGTCTGCGATTTAGCTTTCGATAACTATTTAAAATACAACCTTCAGTTATGCTTCTGTGGGAATCCACATTTCAATTCAACGAATCCTTTTAATTCGTTGATGGAAAACACCTTCATTGAGGTTCAGCTTAATAGTTATAATCCTTAGATTATTCGACTGCCAAATACGCTCTTTAAACGAAAATAAATTTTAGGAACTTACAAGAGATATAAGTCAAACTTTCCAATAATTACTTTTAAAATTTTCAACAAATAAAAATTAAATTATACGTTTACTTTTCATAATATTAAAAATTAAGTATCCAGCAACATAAAAGGAATTAATAAACACATATCGAATAATTTAAAATTTATTTTCAAAAATTGAACTTATAATTAAACAAAAGGTAAAAATGTAAAGACTAATTAAATTTTTTTTAGTGACATTAAAAACGTACCGCTATTATTGCAGTCTGAGAACTTGTTTTCAGGTCAACGATCAATTAGAAATTAATGGAAGAGAAAGTGATTTCAGACACGGTAAATGCCAGATTTCCAAATAAATTTCCCCACCATGCGAAACCTCCCTCTCTTAGCAATGTTGCGTGCGCCGTATAGACTTTAAATCATCTTAATACAAATCAATCTCTATTTATAAAGGATGGCACCCATTCAAAAGATGATTTTTAAAATGTTAAAATATACACACTTCTACTTTTATATAGGGTAGATAATATATACTGTGTCCCAGATTGGTGCTCAATGTATTGCTATCTCGGTTAATATAAGAGCTACAAAATCGGTTAAATGGACAATGTTTCTCAGGATTCTATTAACATTTCAGAACGCCTATTACATTTTGTCAGTTATTTTTAGTTTTTGAATAAATCGCGAAAAACCAAAATGGTGGGTTTTTGACAGTTCTCCGTATCTCGATTATTTGAGAAAATACGGTATTTTGGTCTAGATGTTATATTAGAACTTTTTTAAGGTCTTTACAACAAAAAATAAAACAGAAGAATTTCTCCTTCCGCTTTCGAGATATTGACTATAACTTTGTTTTTTCTTATAGACGCCATATTGGATTTTTATTGTATTAAATAGAATTGTAAATTCCATTTTTAAAAATGTGTCACAACATGGTATTTTCTTTCTAATGAATGCTGAAATAAACAAATTTAAAAATTTCCTAATTAATTTTGGTGCTCTGCTCAATTTGGTCTAGTAGGCGAGCCAAAAATATGTTTTATTACTGTCAAATTATAGTTGGTTTAACATTAGATTTTATTCTTTCATTTTCAATTCGTTAATTGTTTTTTTTTGTTAAATTTAATTTCCATTACGTTGTTATTATTTTCAAATATATTATGGCTCTTAAGTATACCAATGGAGAAAAATTAGACATGTTAGAAACTTACTTCGTAGTCCACAGAAACTCTACAGCGGTTGCGGAAATATATGAAAATAAATTTCCTGAACGGCATCAACCAAACGCAAGACATTTTAGGGATCTGCAAAATTATGGAAGTTTTAAAAAATCCAGAAATCATAAATATGCCATTGAAAATGAGGAGAGAATTGATGCTGTATTACAATACACTAATAATAATCCTACATCATCGGTTAGAAAAATTGGTAATGAAACGGATATCCCTAAGTCATCCGCTCATCGAATAATGTACAAGGTTTATCGGCAAATGATTTTCCCCGAAGAATAAGATTTTGTGAATAGTAAATTTTACATATTCGAGAAAATGCCAATATTATGGACTGATGAAACTTGATTTACCAATTGCAGAGTTTTCAACAGGCATAATACTCATCACTGGGCTATAGAAAACCCAAAACTCAAATTCTTACTTTCAGGAAATAAATTAATTGGACCAACAATTTTCATTTTCAATTTAAATGTAGCACGATTTCTTCAGCTCTTACAAGAACAAATAATGCCCACAATGATTGTCCAGCTCATAATGCCGCCGTAGTAAAGAATTGTTTGGAAGAAAACTTCCTCAATAGATTAATTGCGAATAATGGCGACATTTTGTGGCCTGCTAGGTCCCCTGATATAAATCCCCTTGACTTCTTCTTATGGTGACACATTAAACACGAAACTTACTCATTTAAAGCTGCAGAAAATATTGCAGTTTTAGAAGAAAGAGTCCGAAATTATATGGGTACAGTGAATAGAAACACATTATTAAGGGCAATAAACTCTCTGCAAAATCGTTGTCAAATGTGTTGTGATTAAAATGGTGGCCACATAGAACAATTTCTGTAAATTGGACAGTTTATATCTGAATCTTGTATTGTAAATTGTTCCAGAAAATATCGCAAAATCCTTGTTTTTATATAATTTTTATAAACCAACTATAATTTAACAGTTCTAAAACATATTATTGGCTCGCCTACTAGACCAAATTTAACGCTGGAATGTGGTCACCCTAAATAACGAACTCATTAATTGATTAAAAATTTTAATCTAGGAGGGGAACATGGCCCCTTGATATCCCTTGAAGCCCCCTTGTGCCTAGAAAAGCGACCTATCCTATCTTATTAATGTCTTCTTCAGATTGAAGAAGGGAAAGTGACCGAGGTAATAATGATACTTAAACCAGGAAAACCACTCAATGAAGTTAGATTTCGTTAATCAATCTCTTTACTTCCTTAATTTCGAAGAATTTAGTCTATTATTATTTCGTCTGTGTTCAGCATTTCCCGATATCACTAGTTCAAATAATTACGGGTCTGCCAAGTGCTGCAGTCGTCTGACCGGAATGCTCCATTTCCGGTATTACCCCGTTCTCCCCTATATTTCAAACATTTTATATTAAGAGGAAAATTTACATTACAAACTGAAAGACCTGCGGGGCAACGGTAGTTTAGTAGGTATAAAAATTACAACTTAAGGGTGGAGCCTAAATACTACAAAATTAGTTCCGAGACTAAATAAAATAAACATTCATTCATAATTTTAACAATTGCATGTAGATACGAGGGATACATATTCTAAACTCTTACCCGCGAAGTTGAGACAAAAGAAACGAAAAATATTCCACAATAGCACAATATAATAATATGTATTTTACAATATAATAAAACTTATTTTGGCTGTCGACAAATTTGCTTAAAAATCTTCTTTTAGAAATATACCTTTCATTTGACGAAAAACGAAGGCCTAAATGAAAAAAAAAATATTCTTCATAAAAGTTTCGCCTATGTATTGACAAGGTAATAGTGCTTTTCCCATATTTTTTGCTATTAAATTAACAAAAATATAGGAATAAACAATTACTGATCTCATGGTTTTACAGGAAAGGAAGCAGTCTCTCGACTCCATGCATCTCTCTCAGCGCTAAAATGCATGCAATCTGTTTGACTCTCTTACATTATTTTATACAGGGATTATTGATTTATTCGCTATGAAGGTGAATAATTATTATAGGGTGTATTACTTCATGATTTTTTTGAGGAAAATAAAAAAATAAGAAAATATACTCTATTTGTGGAAGGTATTAGCACAGTATATATATGTATAGGTTATAAACAGCAAGGCTATTGCTTTACAGAATACAATAAATTCCTAATAAAAAAAAATAATAATTAAAAGAATATAAAGCAAAATTAAAAATATTAAAATATATAAGTACAAGACTTGCAAACTAATCGGAATTAGATTCACCACACGAATCAACATTTTCCAAAACATTAGCGGCTATGGTCAATTTCTGCAGTTTTTCTGTGCCATACAGGTGCAGGAACCGATGCAGCCAATATCTTTTCTGCATTTGCAAATTTTGCTTTCACAGTCTAGAACAATAATATTGTTAAAATATTGTACATGTATGAAAATTATCGGTGTATAGTATCTTTTTTGCATTTACATGATAAGTTCTGTTATGTCTGGTGGCAGGTCGAGCAGAATCTTAATAGTGGGTATCAGACTTCCACCTTGATCTACTTTCCATCCATATTCTTCAACATTAGGAAGCTGCATCTATGACTTTAAAGAGCTTAGCCAAATACTTAGTTGGTAGAAACATCTTAAACAATGTAATCTTAGGGCGTCCTCAGTCGATGGCAATTTAGCAATTATTTTCAAGAGACCATTAATCCCTTCAAAATGTTAATGGAAGTAACATTGGCAATTTTGAATAGTTTTATTAAAAATATTTCAAGATTAGAGAATGTGCTTTCAGAGTACCTACGAATCAGTGCCAAATTCATCCAAAAGGTGATAGTGTTGAAGGTAGATTTTCTAACAGGTTCTTTTTTCAATGTCAGACAATTGGCTGGTTGTATCACGACCTGTCACAGAATGAAAATCAGGCACATTTTTTAGAAGTTTTTAATCCAAATTTAAATCGTCATGAGTCTCTTTGCCCTATTCTGAACCATATCTTTTTGGTTTAACACTACTTAAAATAAATTAATAAGATTAGAAGATCTGTATTGTTTCAATCAATAATGCAGCGTGAATTCCCCGAATTTTTGGCTGATAATATGTGCAATAAGATACGAGTATAAGCTTCTTCGTGATTTGAATTTAGGAAATCGTCTTTTGATGGTTCAAAATTCGTCCCATATTTATTGATATTCGCGAATCCACCACTAGTTACAAATTGAATAGGCTTTTGCTGAATGCAATTTTCAAGAAATTGCTCTTACAGAAAATGTGTTAAAAGTCTTTTGTTAAATATCGAATGAATGAATGAACAAGTTCCATTATTTCGGAAGGGGAGTATTGGGTCTGTCAATTTCTATAACAATTGACTTCTGAGATCCTCTCTTTTGGCCTATTGTATTTTTAAAAGAATTTTCTTTATTATGATTAAATACCACATCTAACCTTCGAGCATTAAATTTATTTCTTAAAGTAATGTTAACAAATGTATTAGCATATTCTTTAAATGATATGCAACTTTTGGACTTTCCCAAACCTTGAACTATTGCTATCCCTTCAAAAATGTGACAAGTTTTGCCAGAGTCAATAGTGCACTTAAGTCTTTGTGGGTAATGTCATATTGATCTAAAATATTTCTCATTAAACTCTTATTTGTAGAGGCGCCGCGATACCCATTTACATCGGAGAGGCTGTCAGCTCAAACTTAAATATTTCGGCATGATTAATGTTTCTGTCCACATCCTTTGCTAATAAAATATTGTTGACCATGCAAGGATTGAGAAGTCATATTTTGATATCGTTTTTGTCTTTGCTTCTTGTAACAACAAATCCGTAATTAAAATGTTTAACGAAACCTTACCCAACTCACCCAAATATATTCAGGCATTCAGCTATAACAGGATGAATGCAGATATAATAAAAACGCAAAAATGTCTATATTTCTTCCCAATTTATTAGGAACTTTAATATGTAACACACGTATTAATTTTTTAGTAAAAACAGACAATATGACATTGTCCATTGGCACCTAACGAGAAGTTTTATATTAAAAAAATGAAAAAATTTTTAGCATATCAATAATGTGAGAGAAACAGAGCTAGCTATACAACGTTTTTCATTAAGGCCTTCCTTTTTGTTAAATGTTAAAATTATATTTAAAAAAATTAAATTTTTGAAGGGCTGAATTTTTTTTTAATAAGTATAAAAGTGTACTTCCTACAAAGATTTTATTGTGCATTGGACCAAAAATAAGTATTTTTTTTTATTTGGCGGTATCAATATCTGGATTTTTGATGATAGTGCCCTTCTACACAGTCCAATTTTGTATTATCTCCAGAATAAGGGTTACCTTATCATGATCTTTCATCTCTGAAAAATTCAGCTCATGACAAAGAGAGGTAAATCGTTTTCTAAAGCGAATATTTTAATACATACACTCTACTAATAATAATTAAGGAGGTCCTTTCGCCACCAACGTTAAATAAAAAATATTAGATTATGACTAAAATAAATTTTTTTCTAATAGTAGATGTCCTTATTTATCTAATAGTGAACTTTTAACTATACCTTACCGTGCAAATTTTTGGGAATTTTTTTTTTTAAATGTGTGTGTTTGTACAGTGTCTTATGAGAAAGTAAGACTTTAACAACAATTTTCGAATTATAATTAATTTCACTATTATTTATTGATTAGATGGAGTAGAAAAAACTAAAAATAAGGTTTTTGAAATATTTATGTTTTGTTTTTTACAATAAAATATATAGGTTACCGTGGAATTTATTGAGAAATTATTATTAAAAAATCACAAAAAATTTTCAACTAGGTTACTTGAAATTTTTTTGTGATTTTTTAATAAATACTCCTCTTAACGCTAAAGTGGATGATATACGTAATAATTTTTGGTTTTTATATTTTCCGCTTAATGGGTCTGGCGCACTCGAGTTGATGTTTTTATTTACATAAGAGTGGGTTATTAACGAATATCTAAAAGGATGCCGTCTGTTTTTCGAGTAGGTAGTTTTGAAGAGCTTTATTTATATAGATAAATATGTACGAGGTGTGGGTAGAAAGAAACCAGATTGATGTTTTTACATAAAAAAAATGGCAACCGCTCCAATAATCATTGGTACACGACAATGGCCGTATTCACCGTCATCAAACAGTTTCATTTGATTAGGAATCGTACGTTTCTATACTTCGATGGCGGTGAAATAACAACAGACGGTGTTGAAATTTGATATAATTTGACATATCTTTTTATAGAATTTATAGTTTAAATAAACCTACGATCATTTATAGTTTCAAACATTTTGAGTCAGAAATTATTTTACGTTAACATATGTTATGACACATTTTATTTCAACTTGCGCACAAATACGCTAGTTCGGTGTTATATCATATTGGTTCCACTGACATTTCATTCTAACCAAACTTTTAAAAAAACATCAATAAATTAGACATATACGTTTTTACTGTTTTTAGTTTATTTCTAAATATTGTTTACAGGTCATAAAAAATAGTTTAAAGGTATGTAATTGGTAACCAAACGATTGTATATTCGATGCATGTTATCTACTTACTTTAAGAATATATTTATAAAAGGGAAAAAAACGATATAATTTAGGTAAACAAAAACGAATAAGACGCACTCAAAAAATCTACTGTCACTTTAATTGTCAGTGAAATCATCCTGAACAAAAGTCTCCATGGGCACAAAGTGCCAAAATGAATATTTTGGCAGCTACGGAGCTGCCAAAGCTCCCCTGACCCATTGCAAAACTATTCATTTTCAATACTATTTACAAATGTCAAAAGCATATTTTAATTATTCTAATATATAGGGTAATGTTTTTGAGGTCACTGGATTTAACCCTTATGTCAGATTGGACAAATTGACCGTTGACAGCTGTCAATTCACTGTCAACGAGGAATAAAAAAGTAAATATCCTCTTTTCAAATTGAGAGTTTGGGTTTTTGAGGTCGCTGAATTCAATTCTCATGTCACATTGGACAAATTGACAGTTGAGAGCTGTCAATTCACTGTCAACGAAGAATAGAGAAGTAACTATTCTCTGTTAACATTGAGAGTTTGGGTTCTTGAGGTCGCTGAATTCAATTCTTATGCCAGATTGGAAAAATTGACAGTTGATAGCTGTCAATTCACTGTCAAAGTAGAATAAAGAAGAAAATATCCTCTTTTCACATTGAGGGTTTGGGTTTTGGATGTCGTTGAATTCAATTCTCATGTCAGATTGGACAATTTGACAGCTGTCAACTGTCAATTTTTTCCAATCTGATACTAAAAATGAATTCAGCTCCCTCAAAAGTCTAAACTCTCAATGTCAACAGAGAATATTTACTTTTCTATTAGGCATTCCAAACAAATGAATTACCAGTGGGCAGGTTTGGTATATCTAAGGGTGGCGACATATAGTGTATTCTATCTACTTTACGTAAAATCATGAATAATGAATTAAATTTAAATATTTTATGTCAAACACAACAAAAATAATATTTAAAAAACCCACCTATACATTTCTTCATAAATTGGCAGGCTTGGCGAGTACTACTTCGAATAAAAATAGCGTCCAAGTTGCAAGACTATGTCGCTACCCCCCTTAAATATACAAGAATTTCCCACTGGCACCTATTGTTTGACAGGTCGTTGGAATGCCTAATTCTTCGTTGACAGTGTATTGACAGTTGTCAACGGTCAATTTGTCCAATCTGACATGAGGGTTGAATTCAGTGATCTCAAAAACATTACCCTATATATTAGAATAATTAAAATATGCTTTTGACATCTGTAAATAGTATTGAAAATGAATAGTTTTGCAACGGGTTAGGGGAGCTTTGGCAGCTCCGTAGCTGCCAAAATATTCATTTTGTCACTTTGTGCCCATGAAGACTTTTGTTCAGGATGGCACAATCTACAACATATCAAAAATTCAGACAATTTGACAGAAACCCGATTTCCATAAGATTATTGCGGGGTCCTTTATTTGTACGATACTTAAATATATGACTGCCATCACTGGTTATCGCTTTCTTGGTATACAGAAACATAGGATAGGATAATGAAGACGGAACACCTAAATTTTTTGAGTTCTGAATTTTTATGTATTTTAATGTTATCAATTAAAATAATAAACTGCTTTTTTCCTTCTCAATGACAGTGATCTGTCCACCAGCAACTCTTTGGTATTTAAGACAAGATATTTACTAAGATAAATACTATCTTTATAGTTATGTCTTTACAACCTAATTTCTGCATGTACTCGTATGTACAGTTACATATACTCGGCGCCTAGGTAATACTACTTTTTGCATTTACATCGACACCAGGTATAAGTACACCATTCATCTGTATCTACGTACGGAACAGTTACCAAATGAAACTTAGTAGAACCAACTAAAGGTCCCGTTACATAAACCAACCGACCTTAACGAGTCGAGCCTTGACTTACCAGAGCAAGTGAACACGGTTTGTTAAAATGTGGCACCGGTGATGGTAATACTATGAGTAGTAAAAGAAATTATGTGATAGCAGGATGTACTTTATCAGTGTTCCTGTTGATTATAATAATAATTGTTAGTATCAACGATACTCCGAAGGCCGAAAGAGTAAGTTTTTATTTTATAAAAGTTATATTTTCATAAGTACCTAGGTACTAAAAGTAGAAAGGAACGTCACAAGTTGCGAGATGAAACGTTATTTGGTTCATAATTTAATTTAAAGCGGTCTGTTCGAAAAATAATACCTAATATTTCTCCAAAATATAATTTTATGTAAATTATGTTTATTGCAGTATACAGTATACAGGGTTGGCCAAACCTCTGTCGTAGTTCTATAACTCCTTTTATGCAAATCTTAACGATTTATTCGAAGTATACCTGTCAATGGTGGTCAAAACCAAATATCTCAAAATTATTTTCTTGTGTACAGGGTGGCCCAATAGTAAATTAGGCAAATCACTTATTTTTTTTTTAATGGAATAACCCAACTTTTTTTCCAATTTTAGGTACTCTATGGTCACTAGTGCATACCCACAAAATATTGTTTCTAACATCCTACCCCTTTCGCAGAAAAAGAAGAAATACCAAAAAATATTACATTTTCAGACGCCTATTAAAATATGCAGTGCTCTCTCGAATTTGACGTTAGAATTTAAAAAACTACAAATGTATAAAGCAAATAGACCAAAGATTTTTTTAGACCAAGTTTTAATTTTTTATTTTGTACAGGGTGGCCACAAATTAATTTCAATTTCCAAAAATTTCTAGGACATTTTTTTCAAATTTTTCAAATAGAACACCCTGTATTACTATTCATCGATGAAACGAGAATTTTATACCCTTCGACTTCCCCATGGACTTTCCTATACCTATCTGTCGTCGTTTAAAAGTAAATTCCAAAAAGACATTGATCTATCAAAATTCCAATTTCTACCAGTGGTTTTATTGAAAGTGACATTCAATCAAGTAGGCTGGGTCATAATGAAGTGACAGATTATTTATTAATGAAGTGTCAAGTTATTTTTACTGATCGCGATAATTCTTCTATTAATAATGAATTTTACGAAAAACGAATTAATTGACATGGTCTATGTTTTGGGAGAATCCGACAGAAATTGTTTATTGGCAAAAAGAATTTATCATCAACGATATCCCGATAGACGCATCCCTGATCAAAAAAGTTTTGAAAAGTTACATGAAAGATTTACCGAAACAGGAAATGTTGCTTATAAAAAACCAATAATTGACAAACGTGCTACTGATAATGATAACCAATTATCTGTAATTTTGACAGCGATAGAAGATCCTCATGTAAGTCAAAAAAAGATTGCCGAAGTAGTAGGTATAAGTAGAACATCCGTTAGAGGGATTTTAAAACAGCATCAATATCATCCTTATAAAATACAATTGCATCAAGAGCTGAAAGACACCGATTTTGATAATAGAATGGTGTTTTGTAACTGGGCACAAACTAAACTGCAACAATATCCATTTTTTTTTATAGAGTGCTGTTTTCTGATGAATCTACATTCCACAAGAACGGATTCGTTAATAGACATAATTTCCACTACTATTCCACGGAAAATCCTAACATCATCAGAACACATAGCCAAGAAAGATGGAGTGTAAATATTTGGGGAGGTATAATTGGGGATCATGTTATTGGGCCGTATTTTTTTGAAGGCAACTTAAATGGTCTGATGTATTTAGATTTTTTAGCAAATCATCTTCCTACTTTACTTGAAAACATTTCCCTTGCTGTAAGACTAACAATGTGGTACCAACATGATGGGGCAGCAGCGCATTTTTTACGCGAAGTGGCAGATGAATTAGATGAAAAGTTTCCAAATAGATGGATTGGTAGAAATGGTCCAAAAAAATGGCCAGCTCGATCACCTGACTTAACAGAACCCGAATATTTTTTGTGGGGTTATATTAAAAATCTAGTCTATCTTACGCCATCTACAACACCTGAAAATATGAAAGAAAGGATAGTGCAAGCTTTCCATTCCATTACACCTGATATGCTTAGAAACGTTACTCGATCATTCGCCCAACAAATAAATGTATGCATTAGAGAAAATGGCAGACATTTTGAGCATCTTTTATAAAATGTAAATTTATGTTTTAGGATAAATTTCAAATAAATTTTATTATCGTAATTTTCTTCCTTTTGAATTTATTTTATAACGGCGACAGATAGGTATAGGAAAGTACATAGGGAAGTGGAAGGGTATGAAATTCTCCTTCAGTTGATGAATAGAAATACAGGGTAATACATTTGAAAAATTTTAAAAAATTTCCCTCGAGATTTTTGGAAAGTGAAATTAATTTGTGACCACCCTGTACAAAATAAAAAATTCAAACTTGATCCAAAAAAATCTTTGGTCTATTGGCTTTATACAATCGTAGTTTTTTAAATTCTAACATCAAATTCGAGAGAGCACTGCATATTTTAATAGGCGTCTGAAAATGTAATATTTTTTGGTAATTTTTTTTTTTCTGCAAAAGGGGTGGGATGTTAGAAACAATATTTTGTGGGTATGTACTAGTGACCATAGAGTACCTAAAATTGTAAAAAAAGTTGGGTCATTCCATTTAAAAAAAAATTAAGTGATTTGCCTAATTTACTATTGGGCCACCCTGTACACAAGAAAATAATTTTGGGATATTTGGTATTGGCCACCATTGACAGGTATACATCAAATAAATCGTTAAGATTTGCATAGTAGGAGTTATAGAACTACGACAGAGGTTTGGCCAACCCTGTATACTGATATTGAAAATTACCAAGTAGTGATATTGTATAGTAAAATGAAGTTGTCACTCAAATTTTTGAAATTCAAAGCTGGAAAGTGTGAATTCTCGAAAGCCAATTGGAAAGAATATCAAATTGTTTTTGAAAGGAAATATCAAGAGGATTTGGATGATTATTTAACTTTATAATACATGAACCAATGACAATTGTCTTTTATTACAGACGCCAATCAAAACAAATTGTATCTGAAAACACTGCAGTGTTTTCACTTGGATTCGCAGGATTTAAAAAATTCAATTCATTGCCAAAGTAACGTATCAATTATTTAACGCCAGTGTGAAGTTTGTAAAAAAGGTGACTTAAAATGGACAAAAAACGTTTTTCACAGTATTCATGAAAATCTGCCGAAAACACGGTAAAATGTAAAGCATATTTAATAAAGTTCTATTTATATTGTTTAATAATCTCTCAAAATACTACGCGTGGTAAGAACATTTTGTTATTTCCTTAAAAATTGTGCAAATTTCACTTAACAAAATGTTCCTGAAATAGAATTTCATTTCGTGAAATTTGGACGCATAATTTTCAAGGAAACAACAAAAAATTGATTACAGATTTTTAAAACTTGGTATTGAAAATTATAGAGGGGTCTGAAAGAATTTTGGTGGTTAGAATTGAAAGATATTATGGAGTATCAGTAAATTCAGCAGCAGAGCAGAATGGGAGTTTAAGTGAAGGGACCAGTACAGACCGGATAGCAAAGAGCAGGTATAGCAGGAAAAAGATTTGAAATAAAAAGTCTGCAGGAAGAAAAGAAAAGTTGTAACTTTTTTATATTTCTATTCAAAATTTTTCTGTAATTAAAAAAAAAGAATTTTAACTCGCCTCAGTTTTGAGATATTTTTGGTTGTAAATCATGTTTCAATATCAATTAGTACCCCACGTTGGGAGCCATTTGATATAGAACCACCTTGTATGTGAATCTAAACATCTCAAAACTGGGGCTAGTTCACTGGGGTTAACATTCTAACAGGAAAATTTTAAGTTCAACTTCAAAATTTCACCCAAATTACTTACACAAAATATTGCTGCTTACTCAGCTGCAAGGTGTTTTATTTAAATATTTAAAAATGAATTTTGATCACGATTTTAATATTGCCTGTTATTACAGTAAAAAATAAAATCTCGCTCTTACCAGAGGCGTACGGCAGGGAAGCGAAGTAAGTAATTAAGTAAGTAATTTATTAAAATCCCAAAACGTACAATTTAAGTATAATTCATTTTGAAATTTTGTTTGTTGGACAAGCACCCAATTCCTTACATCCCTAGGCAGCTTTGCCTATATGCATGTAAGGGTTAAGGCTTCTCCAACGATATAATGTACCTAAACAAGTAATTAATTAAAGACAATTATTAAAAAAAAAATATGTTGACCTGAATCTAACCTGACTTAGTAAAATATTGAAATATCGAGAATTAATACCAGAAATGTGTGTTTATATTTATTAAGTAATCAAATTATTAAAAAAGGGAAGGAGAAAAAATTTACCATAAGGGATGGTAAATGGAATCTGTAGTTGTAGCAGTTATTAATATTATTGTATTAAGCAATGTTTAATATTTTGATAAAAATATCACTATTGAACTGCACGAATTTTTTTAATTCAAATTTAAATTTGCTTATTTTAATAACATTTTCAAGATCATATGGGATGGAGGTATATAATTTAAGGGCAAAGAATAAGAAAGTTCTTTGTGCGATGGATTTTTTATATGTATTAATATAAAAGTTATTATTAGTTGATTGATCTTGTAGAACAGGTATTGTTTAGTTTATATACATTTTTATTATTATAAACTCTAACTATGCATTGGTAAGTATAAATTAAATTTATTTTAAAACTGTTTTTTTCTCTGTAGAGGAGTTCAGTGGAATATAGTTTATTTTTTTAAATATAATTTTTATAATTGTATTTTGAGTGATTTGTAAAGCATTTACGTTGCTATTAAAAGTGCCGCCCCATATTACCATGCCGTACCTTAAAATAGATTCAATTAGCGAGTGATAAAGCATAATAATTAATTTTCTTGACAGTATGTCCCTTAAAATGTAAAGCCTATGCATAAGAGTTCTTAACCATTTATTTACATTTGTTATATGTTCTTTTCATCGTATATGCTGATCTATGACAATACCTAAATATTTCATGGAATATACTTTTTCTAATACTGGGCATAAGCAATTTTTATCATTAGTGCATTTTGATTCATGCAACTTTAACTGAAAATCAGGTGGTGGCTGTGTGGTAATTGTAGGGGTGAATGCTATAAACTTAGTTTTTTTGCGTTTAAAGTAAGTAGGTTATGGTCTAGCCAGATTTGTAGTTTATTTAAGTCTCTTTCAGCCGCAGTTTTGGTGTATTACTCTTTTGATCTGTAATTGATTTTATTGATTTATGGGATAAGTCTGATATAAAAATGAATAGACTGTAATGATCAGTCATATCTGAACGAAATACGTTTGATTCAATGTCAATTTTTTTAGTAATTTCTATAGTTGATCTTACAAAAATGTGGTCAAGAGTGTTAACTGTTACTCTTGTAAGCTTATTGATGTATGACATAAAACCGTTTGAGCTCAATATATTTAGATAATAAACAGTATCATTAGAATTGGTAACTTTCAAATCAATATTTATGTCGCCAACATAGATTTCAAGACACTCTTTTTGCAAAGTATTGAAGTAGGCCTGTAAGTCGTCAATATATACTTTTTTTTTTGTAAAACGAGGACGGTAGGATGCCGTTATACCTATTTTTTTGTTATGTAATATTTTTTTTGAGAAAAACTCTATTCGAAGAAATTTATTTATGTTTATTTCTTTAATTTACATGTAATTTTTTGTGTATATTATAACTCTATCACACTTATTAATAAAAGACTCACTATAATGTAATTTATAATTAGGTATTGAAAAATCTTTAATATTTTTAATTTTGCAAGTTCCAGAAAGTATTATTATATCTAAGAACCCTTTTGCTACATCTATATAGGCCAGCATTTCATCAAATTTTTTTTGTTAGCTACGAATATTAAAATGTACAATACCTCTACCATTCCTGTTTCCATCCCTTTCCCTTATGTAATCATGAAAATTATTTTGTATTTTGGTATTAACCTCAACGTTTTCATCAATTGCATCTAACAGTTCGAGCATGTGGTCAGATGAAAATCAAAAATTTTTTGCATTCTAAAAAAATAGTAATAATACTAAAAGATTAATTAAATAATAGCTAAAAAAATAACAACTACAAAATACAGATATGCATGTAAACACAATGAAAAGACAAAGAATTATTCAAATATTTTAACATAAAGAGTTTTGCTTTTAATTATTCTGACAATATTGTCTTTGTCTACATAAATTTTACCATTAGCAGTCCATGTATTTTTTAATCCCACTTTTTCGGTAATTTTTCTTTTTGCTTCGGTAGATTCTTTTGATGACTTATTATTTTCTGCCTCAGGTTCTTTTTCAGTTCCGCCATTCCGATATTTACAAGCTTATCGTTAATAGTTTTTTGTGATTGCTGTTGTGATTGTGTTTACCATTTCTTGTCATTTCTTGAATTCTACGCCACTGGCAGTATAATTTTTTGATTCTACAACACATTCTAACTAAATTACATACTCTTTCTTCGTAACTATAAAGAAATATTTTTTTCTAGATATTTAAAGTTAAACATTTGGCTGTACATTTATTTTGATTTAAATATGTATTATTTATAATGAGAAACTCTTTTTTATTATAATTTGATGTCTTAAAATACTTTAACTAACTGCCAAATATTATAAAGAAATGATAGGCGATAATAAAATAATAATATTTAAATAAACATCCTGTAACAATATTTTGTCTAAATGATTTGGGATAAATTTTCATATTTGGAGTTTTACAGTTAGAATATGTATACACAAAAACTGAATCTACCCTTTTATTCATTATTCGTTGAAATATACATTTTTAAAGTTCTGTTATCTACTAAACAATAGACAACAACCGAACTAATAATTAGACTAATTACCGAATGTAAAACGCCATAATAGAGCCGTATAGATTAGGAATTAAACAAAAAAATGTGTTATGAGCTCTTTCCACAAAAAAATTGTTCAATAGTTTTCAATAAAACTTATTTAAACAAATCATTGTGCTTTATGAGTTCTATTAATTATTTAAAATGAATGCAATTACTTTTGGAACAACCTATTGTGAATAAAAACGAGGAATGAAATTTCCAATGCACGTCATAAACTCATGAAAGTAAACGTTGCCACGTTACTACAAAATTAGAGGATCTCAAGAAACACAAAATAAAAAACTAATGTTTAAGTTGAACTCCATCTTTCAACACTTTAAATAATTAATTCACTATACATTAATAAAATTTTAGAAGCTTTCAGAAGTATTTTTTCCAAATAAATTAAAGAAAAATAAACAAGTAAAGCTTTATCCAGAATATGAATTACTATCATTAAAATCAACAATTACAGGTACAATATCCGTCATTTCAATTGGCTTGAATGTACAAGATAAGGAAGTAACCAAATAACTGTGTGGCCTTAATCTGGGGTCGCCTTTTTGGAGGAGAATTTAAAATATGGTTATTCTTTAATGCCTGAGAAATAGAGCATACTGTCGAAATATTCAAATTCAACGCCATTGCTACACGCTCTCTGGTAATAAAGGGCCACTATTATCTTGTTCTTCTGTAAAATATCTTAGATATTAGAAACCTTACTAATTATTTCGCACGGCAATTTAAATGCTTAGGTATTTTAAAAATCAAACTATAAATTTGATTTTTAAACATAAAAATAATACTGTTGACCGTTTGACAGTTCATTTATTATACATTTTATAAAAAAATATTGGTTTGGAACTGTCCTCTAAGTATGCCAATTGGTCACTTCAATCTTGAAAAGCAACAAATATGACAACAAAAATTTATCTGTTTAATTTGATAAACAATTTTCATCATTTATGACTGGCAAAGAAAATTTCATTGCAATGGGTACATTTACTAGTTCTTTGATGATTAATTACTCTTAAATATATGCCAAATTACACGTTATATAGACTACAGTTATTTAAATCACAACTACAATGATTGGATTGTACTAAGTTCTCTGTAAATCATGCTACTTCCATTGGCATGTACCTTAGGGGTAAAAATGGCCATCTTAAGCCTGAGAGTTATTTCTGATTTGCATCCGTAGTATATGTCAATGGAGAAACAGATCTAAAACAAACTTGTATTATTGACGCATTAAAATATCTTGTTAGACATATAAAAGAAATTTAGATTTTAAAATCAGATGGTAACCAGTCAGAAGGTCCAGGCATCCTAAAGCTACATTTTTACCAGACACCAGAAGACTTATTTAATGTTGAGACGGTCCAAGCGTTGAAGAGTACCTAACGTTAAAGACAAACCAAAAAGCCCACGCATCCCAAAAACAACCAGCTCAATCTGATTCGCTAATACGGGTAATAAATATAGCACAACAGAAAAATATGTTATAAATACCATGTTTTTATTCTCCGTAAAATAGCTTTCCAATATAGATGTACAGTCATCTGGCGTCCGTCCACTTCTTAGACCAGGGTCGCATCTGACTGCTGCTGTTGTTCGAATAGACTACCACATCATCAACTATACGAAGCTCGTATCTGTTATTAGGCATAACTTTTGTATGAGTCTGTATGAATCCATCCACAGCGTCGTAGTTGAGGTCAAGAGCGCCCATGTCTAGATTTGAATTTCGCGCCACCAATATTTTGTAGAAAGAGAGACAATAAAATAACTTTAAAGTATAATTTATTTACTTTTAAACACTTTAAGCGTTTTTAAATATAACACTTTCAAAAGCTGAGGTTTGCTATGGTATTAATTCAAGTGCAAGTTAGAATGAACACGTGTTTTGATTTAAGGTAAGTACTTGATGTGGCTGTGCTCTAGCGGCCTACAGGTTGTGGATCTACAAGTGCGCCCCTAGCAGCTGATTCCGTGGCCAGCCTCTAGCTACCACTCTGCTCATCCATCCATCCAGATTCCAACTTTTTTGGTTTTATGGCTTCTCTTGAAATTAGCACATAATCGTCAACAAGAAAAGATTATATTGTAAAAGTTTTCTTCTAGACACATTTTTCCTGAGCTATTGCATTCTCCGAAATGCACTTTTTTTGAAAAATTTCTTGTTTTTTTTTGCGTTCTACTTCTTACAAAGGAAGTTTATCTTCGGAAGCATTATCAATAGAAATGTTTTATCTCTGATAGTCAGTTGTCACATCCAAAGAGAACTTGGCGTGGTTTTTTTTTTGGTTGTTTTATGTACCGTTGAATTTATAATAAGTTGAATACGGGATACTATGGAACTCCATTCAGAAGTAATATTATCAGCTTGAACCCATAGTAAATTTGTAAAGAATCGCCTGTACCCATTATCAAATTAAAACTGCCAATGTAATGGAGTATCGAGCGGTATTTTATAAAACTATATGTACATTGAGCTAATGGTCAAGTAAAGGTGTACAAATGATATATTTGATAACACAGGTCAAAAAAAAAGTCCGGACTATTTGATCGGACTATGGTATTCCTAGGTATTTTGGCATCCTTAATGCGATCCCGGGATTAGTTTTGCCCCACCACGTTAGAAAACCCAGATTTCAAGGTCATTTAGAGGTTAAAATGGTGCTTTTTTGGAACCGGCCCCGGAACAATTTCTCAAGCGATCTGTTAGGTTGAGGGGTAACTATGTAGGTCTTGAATACCTTCCAAACATTGGAAACGGTTCCCAAATTTTAACCAGGACCAGCGCAGAGCCAGCCATGTTGGATAAAATGTTATCAGGATTGTTGTATCTCGCGAATTTCGATCGCGAGATACAACGATCATGACAACATTTTATCCACATGGCTGGCCCTGCGCTGGTCCTTGTCGAGATTTGGGGACCGTTTCCAATGTTTGGAAGGTATTCAAGACCTACTCCTCAACTCAACAGATCGCTTGAGAAATTGTCCCGGAGCCAGTTCCCAAAAAGCACCAGTTTGACCTCTAAACAATAGCGCTATTTTGATAAGCGTTATTTTGTTGAGCGCTATTTCGTGACAGAGACCAGAATAATTATAATTTATTCTATTCTCAACTTACTTTGAATACTTGATGTAATGCCACATCTGTCAACCAGAGATTGTCGTGTCTATCAACTGTTAACCCATGGGGCATGTAAAAAAAATCAGCTCCCCATTTTCCTAAGACCTTGCCGTTCAGAGGATCCAACGTAAGAACAGTATGTTCCCTGATTGGTCCTATGTGTCCCAATTGGAAGTGATGAGTTTCGTTGAAAGTGCTGAAACAAATTAACTGAAATATGTATTTGTTTACGAGTTTTTTTCGAAATTGGTGACAGCTGACGTTATTTGGACAAAAACTTAACTGAATTGAATCAAATCAGCTGTAAGGGTAGTAATATGTTTGCCCAAAATCATGCTTGAAAGAAAATCGAAGTTCGGGTAAAACACACAGTATTTAGAGATGGACATTAACATAGTTCACTGTAAATTTACTAGAACTTCAATTTTAGTTAACGGACGGATTCGATAATTCCGTTTTGTTTAAGGCCGGTTTAAAATACGGATCTAAACGTTACAGAATAAAAAGGTGTCTTCCCACATGCAGTAGAATTTTTTTGTGGTACTTTCCGTACTACTTAGGTTCAAAATCTAAAAATAGTAATTTCGAGTAAGGATTTAGGAGGAATGATATTATTTTTAGAATGAAGGCATTTAGAAATATCTTCTTTTTTCCATGTTGTTATGGGTAGTGACTCCTTTGATCGACTGTGATAGGATTCATTATCCAAACCAATAACGGAGGTGGCTGGATTTTTTTATAATGTTCTCAAGCCAATTTTCAAACATAGGGTTATCCATTTCTTCATGGTAGTCTTTTGTTTTCTTTTACACGAACATTAATAAACCATCTGGCAAACATCTATCGGTGCTTCCAATGTGGGTTATTATTAAACGATTTTCTTTTCCTGTTGAATTTTCTAATCCACAAGAGACAGCTGAGAGAAAGCTGTTTCTGTCACGTTTATTGTAACGAAAATTTGAAAGAGTGAGGGAGGTTATTTTCTATTTCTGTGTATTTTTTTAAGTGTAGGAATTTAATTTCGAAAGAAAAAAGAATTGGGTGAAGTCAGACGTTAATGCAAGTACAGGTGGATGAGTTAGATACGTTATTAAAGACACGTTTATGAGAAATACAGAGAAATATGTCTACGATCAGTTAAGGAAAATATGAAGAAGGTAGAGGAATCCGAAAACTAAAGGATACATTTGGAGATGTGAAGATGGAAACCCAAATTCCCTCTAAAAAATTAATGAATATTTCTCCTCAACCCGAAGGTGCAAACAGATCAAAGAAAAATGGAAGCTTTTCCATTTTTGGTTTATTTTCACCTTAATTGTATAGCGGGAATTAAAGTTTTCATTTTCAATTTCCAGGATCGTTGTATCTCGCGAATTTCGATCGCGAGATACAACGATCATGACAACATTTTATACACATGACTGGCCCTGCGCTGGTCCTTGTCGAGATTTGGGGACCGTTTCCAATGTTTGGAAGGTATTCAAGACCTACTCCTCAACTCAACAGATCGCTTGAGAAATTGTCCCGGAGCCAGTTCCCAAAAAGCACCATTTTGACCTCTAAATTACCTTGAAATCTGGTTTTTCTCACGTGATGGGGTAAAAATGACCCCGGTATTGGATTCAGAACGACAAAATACCTAGGAATATCATGGTCTGGTCAAATAATCCGGACTTTTTTTTTATTTTGTAAACCTGTGTAATTAAGTATTTTCTTTCAAACAAATGAATGTATAATTATAGGGCGTTAAATAGGATATATTATGCATTTTTTAGAGGACATGCCAAATTTATGTAACGTCAGCATTGAGCGTGCTGCCGCCATATTTAATTTTATTAAATGGCAATGTAGGTCTAGTGATATATCAGAGAAAAGATTACTTTTTCCTCTTTTCAAGGCTACTAAAAAAACCTCATTACTATGTAATACAGTTCCATTCATCTCCTTAAAATACCTATTTGCTAGACTTTTCGCTACCCTATATATATAGTATCACAAATAAACAATAATAATGTAATACAGTCCCATTCATCACCATACAATTTCATAATAAATATACATTTCAAAGAAAATCATGCCACTTCCATTAGCATTTACATTATAGATTAATACTAGTATTTTTTATTATTTATATTTAGTTATATTTAATTTTACCATTGTCCAATTTTATAATTGTCATATTTTATTATTGTCCTCTTTTAATATTCTCCTGTTTTAATATTGTCCTATTTTCAGATAGTCCTATTCGATTATTGTGGTATTTAAATATTGTCCTATTTCCTTATCGCCCTATCTAATTGTTGTACTATTATATCATTATCCTATTTTATTATTGTTCTATTTTAATATCATCCTTTTTTAATATTGGCTTACTTAAGATGTTGGGCAATAATATTTCTTCTGTACTTTATATTCTTAAAATGTAATGTTTAGACAGTGAGATATTTGAAGTTCACACACATCATACTCTCAAGTTACTATAAAATTTAACAGAATATCAATAATTAACGAATGTTTCCACATCTATATATTTGCTCAACAAATATTTGAAATCATCAACAATCATGGACCAACCAGCTCGATATTCCTTTTACCTTTTACCTAACTGAAATCATTAATCTTTATAAATTGCAAAAAATTATCATAAATCCCTATTCGCAGTGAATTTCAGATATTTTATTTATTCAACAAAATTAATAATGTATTTGCACTAGATGAGATTCCATCAAATTATTCGACGATGAACTGTTTATGAATAATATTGTTTGTTTTAGTAATTTTCTCCATATGGCAGGAACATGTATGCATTATTTGTATTAATTTTTCTTTTACTCCAGGGGATATAGCAAATGTATTTAGTGACAGTGATAAATTTTGTTTTTTAAAGGGATTGTGACATGACTTTATGAAAGAAGAGAGATTACAATATATTTAAGTGATTGATAATAATATGGAAATATTATCAATATATCATTTTATTCAATAAATTGACCTCCTTTTGTTTTATTGGAAAAGCCAATATTTCTATTTGCTGTTTAGAACAGGGGCGGCTGCTCTTTAAGGATGCATGGCCCTGCGGCCCTTTTCTTTATTAATAATCCAGCAAGAACGTATATTTTTTTAGTAAAGCTAGCAATTTTTTATAAAAAAAATCAAAATGAATGACTTTTATTTTAATTTATACACTAATTATTACCACAAAACATGAAATAGTTTTCTCTGTATTTATGTTAGATATGGTTTGCTATTTTATACGTTTAATATAAATGTAATTTTTCTTTTAGGATGCCCCTCAACCTGAACAGATACTCTCTTCGGAGAGTCCTGATAAGCCCGAAACACCTCGAGCAGTGAAAAATTGGCCCGAAGAAGATTTGAAATTGGGACAAGTTTCAGGAGTCTCTGTAAATGCTGCTCTGCAACCAGTTATCTTCCATCGGGGTGACCGTGTTTGGAATCAATTGTGAGTGTCTTTTTAATTGACAAATATTTATTAGGTTTTCTAATTGGAAATATAGGAAACCACTTGTTTTCTTTAATCAATTCGACTATTTTTATTTATAAATAATATAATTTGTAGAATATCTGATAAAAGTTCAAAAACTAATGGTCACATTTGGAAATTGAAAATATAAACTTTAATTCCCGCTATACAATTAAGGTGAAAACAAACCAAAAATGCAAAAAGCTTCCATTTTTCTTTGAACTGTTTGCACCTTCGGGTTGAGGAGAAATATTCATTAATTTTTTAGAGGGAATTTGGGTTTCCATCTTCACATCTCCAAATGTATCCTTTAGTTTTCGGATTCCTCTACCTTCTTCATATTTTCCTTAACTGATCGTAGACATATTTCTCTGTATTTTTCATAAACGTGTCTTTAATAACGTATCTAACTCATCCACCTGTACTTACATTAACGTCTGCCTTCACCCAATTCTTTTTTCTTTCGAAATGAAATTCCTACACTCAAATAAATACACAGAAATATAAAATAACTAAATTTACAAAAAATATTACATGAATTAAATTTTCGTTACAAAAAACGTGACAGAAACAGCTTTTTAACAGAGAAAGACGAAATCATTGTGTGGAGACATGATTATTTAAGGAAAATAGTGGAAGCAATAATTTATCATGAACAGGTATTTTATTTAGATGAAACATGGGTTAATGCAAAAAACTAAATAAACAAGCCTCTAGGGAAAGGGTCTCTGGTGGAATAAAAAATCCAACAGGAAAAGAAAATCGTTCTATAATAACCCGCATTGGAAGCACCGATAGATGTTCGCCAGATAGTTTATCAATGTTCGAGTAAGAGAAAACAAAAGACTACCATGAAGAAATGGATAATCCTATATTTGTAAATTGGCTTGAAAACATTATAAAAAATCCAGCCACTTCCGCTATTGGTTTAGATAATGAATCCTATCAAAGTCGATCAAAGGAGTCACTACCCATAACAACATGGAAAAAAGAAGATATTTCACAATGGCTTTATTCTAAAAATATTATCACTCCTCCTAAATCCTTACTCAAACTTAGCATTTTTAGTTCAAGGACAATTGGGGTAAGACCATTTTGAACCAAGTAGTACCGAAAGTACTACAAAAAAATTCTACTGCATATGAGAAGACACCTTTTTATTCTGTAACGTTTAGATCCGTATTTTAAACCAGCCTTAACCAAAACGGAATTAGTAAAGTTCCAGTAAATTTACAGTAAACTACAGTACAACAAATTTGTTAATGTCCATCCCTTAATACTGTGTGTTTTACCCGAAATTCGATTTTCTTTCAAGAATGATTTTGGGCAAACATATTACTACCCTTACAACTTACAATTCAGTTAAGTTTTTGTCAAAATTTTGTCTCGAAAAAACTCATAAACAAATACAATCATGTTATTACAGTTAATTTGTTTCAGCACTTTCAACGAAACTCATCACTTCCAATTGGGACACATAGGACCAATCAGGGAACACACTGTTCTTACATTGGACCCTCTGAACGGCAAGGTCTTAGGAAAATGGGGAGCTGACTTTTTTTACATGCCCCATGGGTTAACAGTTGATAGACACGACAATCTCTGGTTAACAGATGTGGCTTTACATCAAGTATTCAAAGTAAGTTGGGAATAGAATAAATTATGATTATTATGGTATCTGTCACGAAATAGCGCTCAACAAAATAACGCTTATCAAAATAGCGCTATTGTTCAAGCGTCTGATCAAAATGGCGCCCGATCAAAATAGCACTGAAAGAAATCTCAGATAACAATTATACATGCTTTGCATATTCTTAGTGTATACTTTTTAAGAATATGCATATGCTGAGAATATACTTTATTTGCATTTAATACATTCTCAGAATATACTAAGTATACGTTACGTTGTGTATATGTGCTATGCATAAATGTACTTCAAGTATGTGTACAGAATGCAAGAAGTATCTACTTACATTTGATAGTAAGTTTTAAGTTTATGTTAAGTATTTAAATTTAGCATATACGAGGCATATACCAGAGATACCCTAATATAGGACGTTTTATAATTATTGAACATTAAAGAATAAGTGTATATAATGAAAACATATTTTAAATCTTTATTTCCAAAAATTCATACTTATTATTATTACAAATTCTTTCTATAGCTTTAACCAACCAATATTTTATTGTATCGATGGCTTGAGTTTTATTTGCTTGCTTACATTGGATCTTCATTGAACCTAAACAATAAAAAAATCAACAAACTTGGTACATATACAAATTAAGTGTACTTAACTAATGTCGAACGTAAAACATTAAAATTTGTATATGGCATTCAACTAACAAAACAAGAGTTGCATAAATGATTATTGTTTAGTGAAAGTTTAGATATATTTTTGTTAAATACTTACCACCATTTTGTAGTTTTCGTCCTCCTTTTGCTAATTTTCTAGTTTTTCCAGGTCATTTTCTGGCCTTACAGGATTCTTTTCATAAAAAGTGTGTATGTAATTCTGGTACCACTGTATTTTAGTTTCAATTCGCCATTAGTATTAACCATATTAATAAATTCACAATGGCAATTAACATTTGGGATATCCTGTATTCTAACATTATTTGTAGGTCCTAAAAATTAAAAATGTAGTAAAAGTTGTTTATTTTTATATAGATCGCTCGATGCAATTTATTTTTATTAATTTATTTACCTGTTCCCAGTTCAATAATGAAATGATGCAATAATGGAATGGCAAGCCGCAAGCGTGACCAAAAAATTTGTAGGTTATGTCATTTTTCTCTTCTATTAAAGCTGTGAATGTTTTTTTGGCCTGAACACTCAACATTAGTGCGTTTGCTAGCGAATTATCAGATCGGAATCTGGGAAAAATTCATATAGATATGTATATAAACGTGTTTTTACAAGTATTTGGTGTTAATTTTTACCTGTAAGCATTTAGTACGTTCTCACAATATGGGGTACATGATGGGTATATGACTTTTAGTATCTTCTAAGAATGTCATGTTATATCAAGTGTTGAGTATATACTTTTTAGAATTTACCTTTAAGGCACGTACTTAGTCTATACTTTTTAGAATATACTTTGAAAGGACGTACTCAGTATATACTTTCTAGAATATACTTTTAAAGTATATACTAGGTATGTTGTAAGAACATTCTAGAAAAGATATAGAAAGGACATATCAAAAAGAAAAAATATAATGTTCTTATTATATTCATAGAACATTGCTGTTATGTGGGATAGCGTGTACTCAGAATAGCGTATATCAAAAAAGCATCAGTCAGAAATGGAGCCAAAGGAAATAATAAGCGACGTTAAAAGCACTCATTTCTATGCAGGTATACTCAAAGCTTGTGTCGGACTGTTTGGAAGCCTTAACAGAGCTGGGTAGTCAAAACAGACTAACCTTAGCCTGAAAACCATGCAACGAAGAGGTTGATTTACTAGTCCGAGAAGGAGCCTCAAAAGCCCTTATTGGTCAAGAAACCTTCTGTTGTATCACAAAGACAGTTATCAAATTATACACAGTGGATCTTTAAATCTCACGAGTGGTGGAAAAATTTACCAGGATATAGACAGGCCATAGAATTTTTGAAAGGGTTTAATAGGAAAAATACTAGAGTACTAGTAGGTCTATTAACCAGACATTGTAAGCCTAACAAACATATGTATAATACCGGTCTGACAGAAGAGACCGTGTGGCGATTCTGACAGGAAGAGGAGGAAACTGCAGACTTATTGTGCTACTGCGAAGGTCTAGCAAGACTGAGATTCCTTAAACTTGGAAAAGAGAAACCAAGGGCAACTAGCTTCGCCTGAGGACTACTTCCCAGTCTATGGAAGACCGAATTAGACAAGGTACTCTAAACAACGAATAAAGGATATCCACAATAGATTTGAAAAAACAATTTAATCAAGGCAAAGGAGCCTTTTGAAATACTTTTCTTGAATTTTAAGGACCTCTACCTCATAATAAGAATCTGCAAGTATGTTTCTACAGCGGGTATTATACAACATTTATTAATTTCTCTCTTATCGAGTTACCAAACTATCTACATTTTAATAAAATCTCATCTTTAGTGTCGCAAGAATGAAGGAAAGTTCTTCAATCTAAAGGATCTAAAGAATCCACAAGGTACCGGCCAAATAGAAAAAAAAAACACGACATAAGTTGTAAACAATTCAATTAACTATTAGATTAAAGTACCTAAAAATTTTTTAATGGAAATTGGGTCTTCCAGAACGTTTACACTCCATTAGATCCTTACTATGTATTGCTAATAACACAACGCCTCATAAAAGAATCTTCACAATAGAAGATCAATAAAAAGACAATCATTACCCTCGTGGCTATCTACTCCTGGAACTATCTTCAAGAGGAAGAACAATCGTTCCAACAAATATGAGTAGAAGTAGAACTTCTAAAGGCTAATCTGGATTAGTAGTATGTCAGCTTGAAAGATGGAAAAGAAACGACTGTATTAAATCGACATTTGGCCCCCAAAGGAAACGAAGAACATTTAAAACATGAAGTACCTACCTAAATACTTAGAAACTCCACCCAATGCTCTTTTGAAGTTGATAAAACTTCAGAAAATTATTCCACGTCCATATAATGTGCCGCTTATCCTGAAAAACCGGTCCCAACATCTTCGATTGATGTATAAGAAAATACCAGTGATATACATTAATGTGACACAAACCAACTGAGGGTATCAACACGAACTAGATAAATTCCAAAGTGTTTAAAAGATTATTAACAAATTTGAAGGTATAGGAAGAATGTGGCATAAATTATACATTGTTGATATCATTATAATTCTGTATTATGCTTTAATTTGTAATTGTCAGAAATCAATTTAGCTGTCTTTTTCTATGCTCTGTTTTTGTGGAATAGAGCCATTTATTCTGGAGTTTTTACTACAATATATTTATTTTTGGGACATTTTGAACCTCTAACCCCACGTCACAGCATATCTAACAATCAGCATTACCATTTAAATGGATACGAACTAACTAAAAAATCTAAAACAACAAATAAAAATGGCTATGTTGGGCAATTCGTATCTATTCAATCTAATGTTACTAATGTTAATTAAATATGGAATAAAAAGGATGCCGTCAAAACCTAACAAATAATACATGTACGACTACGTATCAATCAGGTTGTTTCGTGTGAGAAATGTGTATCAATAAAAAATGACAATATTGCATGGCTTCCCGCTGCTTTTTCGCCAAACGAGGTGATGCTGATTGTTTTAAGTGTGCTCTGATCAAATTCTTGCGCAAGATATCGTTTAGGTTTTTCGTAACATCATTTATGATTTGATGCCTTTTATACTGTTAATTTATTTCAAAAATGGTTTAAATCCTAGGCAGTATTTGACTAAATATAACAAAATACGTAGATCGCACGTTGATTTATCCTTAGGTCTCGTAAATGATCTTGGTGTTGTTTTAATATTACATTTTTTTTAGTTTAAACCTGGAGAACTCCAACCAGCTCTTACATTTGGTGTTAGATTCGAACCTGGTTCTGACAAGAAGCGCTTTTGTAAACCAACATCTGTAGCTATCGCATCTACCGGAGAAATTTTTATTGCTGATGGTTATTGCAACACAAGAATACTTAAATATAATGCGGCTGGAACTCTGTTACGAGTTTTTCCCACTCCTCCAGGTAACAAACTAGATCAATTTGAAAAAATGCAAATTAAATATGATTATTTCTTCTATTTTTTTAGATCGTTTTGCTGCCAATACCTATTTTTGGTAGAGAGTAGTTTATTTCTGACAATGTTCTGATATCATCTTGTTTTTTCTTTTCTCATTAGAAACTTCTTAATCTTCAATTATCTGTACGCGTCTTTTTAATTTTTGGTATAGGTTCACTTTTAATGACAAAGTGGCTGAATTTTTTTAGTATTTGCAGCTATTTCCGTATCTTTTTCTAGATAATTGAGTAAATTTTGCTTAAAAAGATATTGCGAAACTGATTTTATTTTTAACAAGGAACATAATTTGTACAATTTGTTGTTGAAAACAATGAAATAGACCAGGGGCTACCAGGGACAATTGTAACAATTTTTATATTATATATCACCTCGTTTTGCATATTGAACACAATTCACCATGATTTTGGTAATCTAATACCCAAGTCTTAATTATTTGCCTAATAATGTTACGTGTTACAATTATTGTATCACTCCTGGAAACAAATATAATATTATATATAACTCTGAAACACCAATAAACACATAAAGAATATTCCGTAAAAATTAATTTTAAACAAATGAAAGATTTTTTTTAAATATATAAAGTAATACAAAATGTTGAATGATAAAATTATTCTCTGCAATGAATACAGTAAAAAAAGTAAATCATCGTCATCATGTCTGCATTTGAAATGAGCCCAATCTTCACACTTGCAAAAGGCGTCATCATCTGACAAGCTAAATTCAATATCCTTTTTCTTTTTTGAAAATGCCTTTCTTACTTTTTCCGAATTCTCTTGCCTTGCTTTTGCTGCCTCCTCTTCGAATGCCATCTTCTCCAGAGTTTCCGACAAGATAGCTGATTTCTTCTTCCTTCTGGTCGAATGTGTTTAAACAATTCTTTATAGGTATTTAATTCATCAGCTTGCCTAGATGTTGATGCCTGGCTCCGATACGTTAATTATTTGAATAGTTCCGGAAAATGTCATACCTTCATCACCTTCTTTAAACGTGAATGCTACATGTTCTCTTAACGTACATAGTAACTATTCATTATGAGAAATTGGGCCAAAAATATCTGCGGATGATGTCTATTAAATAATTTTCAATGGAATCTAGTGGCTTGCCCGTTGTTAAAGGCTTAATAGAGAAAATTCCACTTACTTTGAATCCATTTATTATTTTGGAAGTTTCACTTGGATTATTTTTCATCCAAGCGTCCACAGAACTGTTCAGATATGAGTTTAGTATCCCATAGACACTTATATCCAAGGGGTGTAAATTATTGAAAGTATGTAGCGGGAACAATAAAAAACTATGCCATGTTCTCGACAGAAATCAATTGTTTATTTATTATTTATTTTATTTATTTATTTATACATTGTTCAACAGGTTAAACCCAATTACAGAACAGGAGTACATTTGAAAGAAAACAGTTTAACAAAAAGCATATAGATAATTAATCTAAAATTACAGTAAATACTAAATTATTTTAAACAATGTGTTGTTATGTTTTTAACACTGCAATTAAATATATCCAACTGTTCACTAATATTATTATAATTATTACACATGTTATGTACAGGTGAAAACTTCAGAACGTTTGTCCGAGGAGTCGCTATGTAAAATGATTCGGTATTTCGAGAGGTTGCGCGTGGGATTCTAAAATTAAGCATATGTAAAAGCTTCACAATTTATTTTAAAATTAACAACTTTATAGAGGGTAATTATGGAGAAGTACTTCCATCTTACGTCGAGACTTGTCAATCTGTGTCTAGTCAGTAACGCCTTTGTGTGGACTCTATCCGACAAATGTGTATTTGATAATAAGGATCCCAAATAAACGAGGCATATTCAAGTTTAGATCGAACAAATGAGAAATACAATGATTTAATAGTATCTGTATTTTTAAAATCACGGCCCACTCGTACTATGAATCCATACATACGATTTGCTGCTGTTGAAATATTATCTATGTGGTATTGTTTGCAGACCTAAGTGAGATCTATCCAATAAAAGCACAATTTTCTTTTAAGGTCGGTGTCCATCCATCCAGAACCATTAGCTTTTCCTATTGAACCAACTGAAGCTTGATTGAGTCATGAAGTATGGCTTGAACCCCTTCCTGTGAAATATGGACATAGGCGGGATCACATTCCCTATGGCATTCACAGTTACACAGAGAGTAACTAATGTTCCTCTTTCTGCAGAGGTAACGGCTCCTACTTGTTTTAGTAACAACAATTTTATTTGATTTTTGGACAGTAGTTACTCCTATTTCGTCCACATTATATATGCTAGCAGTCTTAAACTCATCTATCTCTATTACCATGGCTAAATTGTCGAAAAATTTTCCAACGTTCACTCTGTTGAAATTCACAGCCCTAGCGTGACTTGTGACATCTGATACTATAATCGATAATGTGGAATTTATCTTCATAAGCAATCTCCTGCCCTTATTTTCGTTACACGCCATTGCTCTGGAATATGGAATATCAGATGGTGTGAGTATGAAGTACACGTCTGCTGAATTTCGATTTTATTCACAAAATAATAACTCCTCTTCTAAAGGCAATATTTTGTTATGTGAATTGTAAGCAAAATTGGGATTTATTATGCCACTTTTAACTTTTTTGATGTATCTGTTGAGTGTTACATGACAAATTTCAAAATTGTTTTGCAGCTTCCCTGGAGATACCTTGATCTAAAACCAATGCATTCTGTAAATTAGTAGTAGAAGAGCTTCTCTCAGTTTTTCTTACTGTCGGACGTGGCATTTTTCTGCAAAATAAAATATTCAAGCATCAAGAAAAATAAATTTTGTTACCATGTAGTGGGAGACAATTGGAACATTTTACAAGCGGCCCTTACTAGAGTGTTACAAATATCTCCCACTACCATTTTATTGTTTAAAATTAATCTATACAAACCTGTAACTTGTTTAATTAATTAACTAACAGTGTATATTTAAATAAATCGTATGCAAAATGTCAGCGCATTTGCTACATATTGACTCTTCTTTTCATCAAATTAATTTAAAAACTGAAAAATTACTTACAGTTTGAAGAATATAGTGTCTGCACGTCAACGAAGCCAATCACTGAACTTATCACATAGTGGCGCGCGTTATAAATTATATTAGCGTTTTGATATGGGCGCTATTACAATAATTGTACCATGTTACAATTGTCTCTGGTTTCCCTTACTCAAATTGAGAAAGGAGCCACTTTTCATAATGTGTATATTTTTTACTGAAACAACTTGCTAGGCCTACTGTTTTTAAGTAGATCCACTGTTTCTGTCTCTGTTCTCCAGTTTTAGGGATGAAATCGCCAACTTAACAAATTTTATTCTTAATTTATTAAGTTTGCCACATTCTTCAGTAAATGGTTAAATAATATTTTCTCTAGTAAATTTTCTGAAGTAAAAGCAGTGTAATAAGCATCCACTACTGTAGGTTTGCTCCATATAAAAAACCTCAAGAGAATCATTATGTTTTTATTTAAAATGCAACAAAGAATAAGTAGGGCATCATAAAAAGAACATGCATGCCAAACACAACGTAGTTGAATTATCTGATTCAGACTGATCTAAAGGAAATACCTATTATTTTTCATTGGTTTCTTTTTTGTTTCCGTACGTTAAGTATCTGTATCTGTAACGTGTGGAGGGTGGGTTACCCCCACGGCACTAAGGCCTTATCAGGCCCATTGTGCATTCTCCTAAGAAGATAGGCACCTCCTAGCTCGTGAACCAGCCTACAAATTTAATGTAGTTGACAACGTCGCCAACAGGTGCTTCTCTTATATCGGCCAGTGTTAGCCGATGCTCGCCGAACACAAATCTTCTAATAAATGAGAGCGTCAAGCAATCGTAAAGGATATGCTCGATGGTCTCATCTTCTTGTTCGCACCCTCTGCAGAGTGCGGATTCTGACAGCCGCATGATATGGAGATGCTTTCGTACTTGGCAATGACCAGTCAGAATGCCTGTGACTAGGCGCAGACTCTGTCTAGTCATAGTCAAGTATTTGTTTGCTGCAGTGTTATCAGAATAACTTAAAAGCTCCCTGGCAACTGCAGTTTCTTGTTTTATCCCATCTTTCCTTGAATTTCACAAGGGAATGTTCTTTGATTAGGTCTGTCACTGCTGATTGTGTCAGGCCAATAGAAGGGCCAGGTCCAAAAAGTATTTGGTTTGCTGCTTTCTTGGCTAGTGAATCAGCAAGACGGTTACCTTTCGATGTGGCGTGACCTTTAATCCATCTTAAGGTGACCACGTTGTTGATGGATACTTCAGCCAAAGCTTCGTGACATTCTAGTACTAACCCTGAATAAATTCGTGGTCTGTTCAGGGTGAGTAGTGCTTGTCTGCTATCTGTATAGATGAGCATGTTTCTTCCAGTGATATTGTTTGTGGTTATTTCTTTTGCTACTATGAGAATCCCCGTTAGCTTTGTTTGAACTACACTGGCACTATTGCTCACAGCCCATATTATGTTTAGGTTTAAGAATCTGGAGTATATTCCACATCCTGAGCCTTGTTTTGTTTTAGAACCGTCGGTGTAAATATGAATCGTACCTGCCACTTCCGGCTCTTCCATTTATTCTATTATAACTTTATATGGCCTATGAAAGATATATTTCGGTGAGATGGAATCCATGTTCGCTTAAAGCAGTGGCAGCATATCCAGCGCCTCCTGTCAAAAGTAACGTCTCGCCTCACCAGTCCATGCGACGACTCTGGGGGTGATACCCCAGGTGCGCCCCACAGTTCGGCGGCAATGTATGCTCTTTTAACTCTGTTTTCTAAATGCGAGTTCCATGTTAACTTGCTGCCAAAGGTAAGAACTAGGTACTTCACCTCTGTTGCAAAGTTTACTTTTGTGTTTAGGAGTTCTGGAGGTTTTAATTCAATTTTCAACCTTTTCCTAGTGAAAAGGACCATTTCTGCCTTCTTAGGATTGATAGACAGTGAATGGTCCTTGCACCACTATTCTATAATTTTTAGAGCTACTTGCATTCTTTCGCAGAGTAGGTATGCTCTTAAATTTCCCTGTTTGCAGAATGACCAGGTCATATGCATATGCTATTGTGTAGTGACTGTCATTATTGAGGCGGCTGATGAGGGTTTCGAGGACCATATTCCACAGTAGAGGTGATAGCATCACTCCCTGTGGACATCCCCTCGCAACCAAGCCTCTTATATTCACATCTTCTACACTTATGTTTACTGCTCGCTTTGAGAGCATGTTATGTATCTACCCACTAATCATTTAAGGAACATTCCTGTTGGTTATTGAGTGTATTATCTTTGTGAAGGTGGTTTTATCAAAAGCACCTTCTATGTCTATGAAAATACCCAAGGCGGACTCCTTATTGTCCAGGGATTTTTCTATCCGGCCAGCAACTAGATGAAGGGCTAAATCAGTAGATCTGCCTAGGGTGTATGCATGTTGGTTTGGGTGTAGTGGTCTTGTTGTAATCACCGCATCCCTTATGTACCTTTCGCATAGCCTTTCCAATGTCTTCATGGAAAACGATGTCAGACTAATTGGTCGGTATGTTTTTGGGACAGTGTAATCCATCCTTCCAGGTTTGGGTATAAATACAACTTTTACCTCTCTCCATTTTTGGAGGATATACCTCAGAGCCAACGAGGATCTGAATATACCCACCAGGTGCGGTGTGAGTTCTTCCAGACCCCACTGAAGTAGGGCTGGATAGATACCGTCAGGTCCTGGCAATTTAAATGGAGAGAAACTGGATATTACTTAAGTAATTTTTTCATTGTCTACAATGTATTTGGCAGTTTGCCAATCATAGACAGATGGATTGTATTCTTCCTCTGCCCAGTCCGCCTCGTCTGTGATGACCGGGTCAGGGAAGTGTGTTGACAACAAAAGTTTGATGCTATCTTCGTGGTTGGCAGTTTTCGTGCCATCCTCTTTGATTAGCGCACCAATGCTTCGGTGTGGATCTTTTGATAGAGCTTTTTGAAGCCTCGCTGCCTGCGGGAAATCTTCGATTTCTTCGCAGTAGGATCTCCATCTCTCTGTTTGTGCCTGATGATTTTTTTGTATTCTCTGAGGTGAGATTTGTACATTAAGTATATATGTTATTATTTGTTTTTATTCTTTGTTTATTTTATAATTTGGGTAGAAAAATGTTTATTTTTCGTTTCTCGTATACTTGTTTTTTTTTACTACACTGCAAATTATAATAATTATTTCCCCCTGTATTAAAATCTACTGTTCAGATCTACGGTTTTTTTTACCCATACTGTTCTAGCAAATTTTCATCTGTTAACACAGCCCAGGATAGAACTTCGCAACTATCATTTCTATAAAATATAGACTAATCACCTCGATAACATGCGATGACTAAGCGAGACAGGCAGAAAACGCTACCCCGAGACCGATCTATTTATCGTCGACTTCTGTCTCTCGGACGTGTCACGCCTTGCGAAATGTGTTTCATACGTGTTCAGACGTGAAGAGACCGTTTCTGGTCTCCTTTGCCGTCGCGTCTGCTGTCGTATGTCGTCTGGCGCGTATTACGAAATGGTACCTTTAGAGTTGTTTTTTTTTTTAATATATAGTCAGTGTCACCGTTAAGCCGGTTTTTCACTAAACAGACAGTGAAGTTTATGTTTGGTTTGTGTTTTCTGGAACTTGAAAAACAAAAAAAAGACCGGCCAAGTGCGAGTCGGACTTCGGCATTAAGGGTTACGCACCATCGTACAAGATTTATTACTACGTAGGTACCTTTTAAATACTTTATTAAGATTGAGCAAAATTCCAAAAAAAAAACACGTTTCTAGTAGGAAAGTCACTTTTAATTTTTAATTTATTTTTATTTTTATTATTTTCTATTATAGCGGCAACAGAAATACACAATCTGTGAAAATTTCAACTGTCTACCTATCACGGATCATGAAATACAGTGCGCTGACAGCCTGACGGACGGGCAGCAGAGGCTTAGTAATAGGGTCTCGTTGGTTACCCTTCGAGTACGGAATCCTAAAAAAACAAAACTGAAACAAACTTAAAACTCTTGTTTCTTTAAGCGGGCTACATTTTATTCCAGTTTTGTTTTTGTTTTCGGTCCTTTTCCACTACTTGTCACGAGGAAGTCAGAACACAATAACCAACCAACATGTTTAGAGAAGATTTTTTATTCTTAGTTGTGGCTGCGTTATACTGCGGTTCCTAGAAAAAAATAAGAAAAAGTACGAGTCTTTTTTTAATCACCCTATATGTATATCTGTATATCAGAGCCAGACTACGTCTATTTACTTATCTATTTCCAGTAAATAGTAAACTTGAGTTTCAAAACACGTCAAAACCTTTTGGGCGAGGCAAACATTTCAACTGTCGCAAAACACGCCAGTCCTCAAAAGGTTAAATTGGAGGATTAAACAGTTTTTGCTTTAAAAATAATGAAAAAGCACGTTGACGATTTTATCTGCCGATCGATTATATCTGTCAAATTTTCAAAAATTTCTTAAATTTTGAAAAACTTGTTTCCTATTTCGATTTTCTATCTACGTACAAAATTTGAACAAATTTGGACAACTTTTTGATTTTTTTTTGCGTTTTCTCAACTGAATTTTTTTAGCTTATTCGAATTTCTGTAAGGTATATAGGTACATAAATATAGTTGAAAAGCATTTTACTAGCTTTTAAACGATGTATAAGAAGAAGTAAGGAGTGGCTCTTTTTTTTTGTTGATGTAGGTGGCGCCTAGGGAAGTTCTGTATTTTGTCATTTTTAAGTTCCCCTTAGTATCCTAGAAACGAACCAAAATTATTAATAATAGTGAGTTCACTGACAATATTTATTTTTCTGTTATCATCTTTGGTTCACGAGCTATAGCCATTATACCTAAGTTTTTAAGTTGTCACCGACACCCTGTATATTTTGTGATACAGATAAGATTTAACAAAAAAATGAAGCAGCTCAGTTTTCGTTTTGAGTAATTTATACAAGTATTTTTTTTTTATTCTAGAAGCCCTTTCGCTGCAAGTACCTCATGGACTCGCTTTAATTGAGCCAATGGACAGAATCTGCGTAGCTGATAGAGAAAATATGAGAGTGGTTTGTCCCAGGGCGGGTTTATATACTTTGCAAGGGAAAAAAGAACCTGCCCTTACCATTACTCAACCAGATATGGGCAGAGTGTTTGGAGTTGCATCAAAAGGTATATCTTTTAAATATTTAAAGTATTTAAAAATGGGTAATAGTCACCGTATAAGTCACAATGTTTAAAAATATATCTTTCTTTTAATATCAAGGCTCTTCTAGACTAACGCGAATATTTGCGCAGCTCAATACTGACACTATCGCGAATTTTACCGCTTAAAATTGTATGCTATTATTGTATTACTATTTCACAACGAATTTTTCGTCGTTGATTCGCGAACAAACACTTATTAAAAATATAGAAAATGGAGCACATTGTAGTCATTTAAGTAATTAATGAGAACAAAAATGTTTATATTAGCTTTAGAATAAATATAATATATAAATAAAAGGCCATGTGTAGATTAACTGCAGAAAACCGATAATTATTATTCAAATTAAATACGCAGGTTTTTAAAAAGAACGTAGTCATTTACATAACCAGTTACGAAATACCTTATTTTGCGTAGAGAGTAAATATTTGTGGGACAAACAGTAATATTTAAAAGACCTCATTTCGTAACGTGTTACAGTAAAACCCCGATTATCCGTGGAGTGGATTTTCCGTGCGGCATTTTAAATCGATCATCCGTGCGCGGATTATCCGTGTGTGGCGGACACGTTGGCGCATGAGCGCTGGTTACTTACGGATGGCCACTCAACATTTGATTTAATTTTTCTGAAGCCTAGTTCTATTAATTAATCAATCACATAGTGAATACGGCTTGCTTGGAAATTTGGGCAAAAAATAACCTTTTATTTTTGTTAGGGAAAATCGAATTTTCCATGTTTTATCCCCAGGAGTCACTCGTAGGTATATTTCCTTTCATTCTACTTAAAATCGATGTACTTTTCAACCCTCTTCGAGGCTTGCATGCCAAAATGGAGTACCTAAACCTGTAACTATTTAACGGTCTATTAGTATAGTAGTTATTAAACGTCAAATCAAAGAATAAGGACATTTTAATTCTTTTCATTAATATAAATGATTAAAAATAAGACGATTAAACGAAACATGCTTAGATAAAATATTACTGATTTCTGAAATACAGGGTTAAAGTTGAAAATTCAAAACTTGTTAATGGCAATAATTTTTTTATTTTTCAGTATAATTTTACCAAATTAGGTAAACATTGTTGGTTTCATAAGATACACCTACCAGTGAAACAATCAGTGACTTACAACACGGATAAGTAACACTTTCATCCCCTCTAAATTTTACGCCACTGTCCAAAAACTCATTTGGACTATACTTTTACATTTTTTGTTGTAAGTAAACCATGTATTTTGATTTTTTTTTTGTAAAATTGCACCGAGCAAACGTTTTTGGTGTCATAATATACACCAATCAGCAAAAAAATCAGATAAATAAACTTTGCCAGTGGCGTACGGCATGGGTAAGTAAAACCTTCATTCCTCCTAAATTTTACGCCACCCTCCAAATATTTATTGGACTATAATTTTGAATTTTTTCATGAATTTTAAATAAATCATGTACTCTTGTTGGAAATTTATAAAGAAATCCAAATTTAAAAAATAAATTAAAATTATGTCCACCTTTGAGTATGAATATCTCGAAAACTAATCACTTTATGACCACACGGTTTATTTAATAAAACCTCAAAAAATGTAAAAATATAGTCCAAATAAGTTTTAGGACAGTGGCGTAAAATTTAGAGGGTGTTACTTATACATGTTGTACGCCACTGGTAAAGTTAATTTTTTTGATTTTTTTTCTGATAGGTGTATCTTATGACACCAACAATGTATACCGAATTTAGTAAAATTATACTGAGAAAAAAAAATATGGCCATTAATAATTTTTGAATTTTCAACTTTAACACTCTGTATTTCGGAAATCAGTAATATTTTATCTAAGCATGTTTCATTTAATCGTCTTATTTTTCATCAGAAAATCTTCAGTTGATCTGTGTACCATTTTTAATGAAACGCCCTGTATAGTCATATCAGTGTCGTGACTTTAGGTTCATAACGCTTTAAAATAGCGAACAAACCAGAATTTTTAATAATCGTTAATTCACTGACAACATTTATTTTTATATAGCCAACCTTATATACAGAGAAATTAATTAATAATTTAAAATAGAGAGTAAAATACTATTCAAATTCAATATTAGGCCAGGAAATTATATTTTAGCTAGTTTGAAATGAAAAATTCTTGTCCATTCTTCAGAGCAGCCATACTTAAACTTTTTTCCTTCGGATCACAATATTTTTGGATAATGACCCTTTTTCATTTAAAATTAGTTAGTGAGGACCTCTTATAATTAAAACACAAAACATAAATATATTTACTGCTAAAACATGATAACTCAAATTTTTAGAGTTCCAGGAAAATGCTGCTTAAAAGATTAAAAATTAATAAAAAATCAGTAAAAGCTTCAAACTGTTTAATAAACAATAACTCCAATAAAAAAAGGTATTCAAAACATAATTAGTCTTCACAAAGTATAAACTAAGAATCAATCCATCTACGCACAGGTCATAATATTCAATGTATGTATTTCTATCTTCAATAGAAGATTTAGGTACCGTGTCGTTTAAAATTATTGGATACAGGTAGATTTTGATAATTACGCTGAAATTCATCAGATGTGGCAACTGATTTAAAAAGTTTCTGTAAATTTTTCTTCTTGCACTTTCTGTATTTACAGGGCTATTTTATTATTTCACACTTTAGGAATCCTTCTATTGATTTTTGAAGAATAGTTGTATCGCGGAAAGAAATGGTGACGTAATCGCCTTGTCGATTTTGAAACAATCGAGAAAGGCCTGAGACGGCTATAGGCAAAACAAAACAAATAGCTTGGGCAAAATGTTGAAGTATTTCAACAAATACATTCAACAAAAATAAATGTTTCGACTTTGCGTGATATCCATTCCTGGATATCACCTCGGCAGTGCATGGTTATCCTGTTTTTTTTTCTTTGTTATTGTCTGTCTCTTTCTCTATCGTCTATTTGTTTCACTTTCATTATGTTTTTAATAAATTGGTATATCTTCTCGTATGCCTCTTTGTTTGTTTGCCACCATTTTCGCTACTATATTCTTCGGCGTCATTTCTCCAAACTCCCTTTGTATGTTCTCTCTTAGTGTTTCCCACTTTTCGCAACTAAAGATTGTATGTTCAGGGGTATCTTCTACTCCGCAGTATCCGCACAAATCGTCTTCTCTTTTATGCATTCTTTTAAGATACGAGTTATAGCACCCGTGACGACCTGTTAGAAATTGGCTAAGGTAGAAATCGGTTTTTCTGAATTTGCACTTTACCCACTCGTTTATATCTGGAATTAGTCTCTTGGTCCACTGTGCTACTTCTGTCGTTTCTTCCCATATCCATTGCCATCTACCCATTATTTCTTCTCTTACTCTGTTTCTAGTTGCAGTAAGATGACCTTCCCCGCTTTCATACAATAGATGTCTTTCTACTGCGAGCAAATCTATTGGAATTACACCAGATATTACATTTGCTGCTTCCTTAGATATAGTGCGATAGGCCGATGCCACTCTAATTAGCATTTGTCTCTGGAGACTAAACATCATATCCCTATATTTCTTTTTTTCTAGGACTGTATACCATATGGGTGCTCCATATAGTGCAATCGATTCCACTACCCCATACAACATCCTTCTTTTCAGACTTCCTGGTCCTCCTATGTTTGGCGTGCCCTTTCTACCGTTTGTTTTATATGTTGGTTAAATAAAATTTTATCATCTAGCCAAACTCCAAGATATTTTATGCTCTTTTGAGGAGTTATTTTGCTTCCCTTTAACTCAAAACTTACTCCGTCTTTTTGTCTTGCCCCTTTAATCAGTACCGCTTCAGTTTTTTCCGGTGCCAGTTTTAATCTGTTTTCCTCCATCCATATTGAAATCCTCAGTAAAGATAAGTTGGCTATATATATATCAGCTCTTCCTTTCTCATTGCTTGAACCAGTAGTTCCAAATCATCAGTATATCCAACCATTTGTGTCCCCTCTGGAAGCCGGATTCTTAAAACCCCGTCATACAGGATGTTCCACAAGGTCGGTCCCAGCACTGACCCCTGTGGGACTCCGGCAGTGGCTAATTCAATCTCCCTATTATTGATTTTAATTTTTCTTTGATCTAGGTTACTTTCTGCTGTTCCAATTAAGTAAGGACTTATGCCGATCTCTCTCATTTTCCTTATAATAAGGCTCCAAGACGCTGTGTTAAAGGCATTTTGCACATCCAGTGTAATAAGGGCAAATAATGCTCCCTTACGTGTCCTTCTTGCCACTGTCACCACCCTATCAACCGCTTGTATAGTTGAATGGCCCTTCCGAAAACCGAACTGGTTCTCCGAGAGCCCGTTTTTTTCTTCAAGCTCCTTTTCAAGTCTCATCCTAATGAGCATCTCGTACAGCTTACCAAATGTGTCCAGCAAGCATATAGGTCTATAGGTTTCCTCCCCTTCAGTATTTTTTTGCCCTTTGGAATCAGGACAATTCTGGCTTCTTTCCATATATTTGGAAAAATTTGGTTTGTTATCAGTGCATTCACCATATCCAGAACTTTGCCTGGAGCAGCCCCTATAAGTTCCTCGATAGTTTCCACCATTATACCATCTGGTCCTGGAGAGCCTTATTGTTTTTTAATTTGTCTCCTGCCTCATATAATTCCTGCATATCGAACAGCTTTACATTTTCTACTACTGTGCCTTTAACCCATATATCTTCTCTTTTCAGGAATAGTTCTGAGATTATCCTACGCTTTTTCTCAGTCGTCAGAGCATAAGGTAGCCTTTGCTGTTTAAGCTGTTTAACAACAATCCTATAACCCTCTCCCCATATATCTTCTTCCAGATCATGGCATAGCTTAATCCACAGGTCTATTTTAGACTTATTTATTGACATTTTAAGTTCTTTCTTGTTTTTTTTTTGTAAGTTTCTTTTTGTTCTCTAATTTGTTGTATTGTCTCTTCATTTCTTACGTTTGTTGCTCTCATCCGTTTAATTCTTCTCCTAGATGTTATACACTCTTTTCTTTTCTCCTCTATTTGTGAATTCCACCAGTAGGGATATTCCTGTTGGTCCCTTCGGTATTTGAACATTTGTCTTGTACCAGTTTCATTTGTTTCACAAAACTTTATGGGTCATTTATGTCTAGTTGGTGTAAAACTTCCTGAATGTGAGGCCGGAGCTCCTTCTTTCTTATATGTATTTTTTTGTTTTCTTTTATTTTAGAGCATTTTCTTTCTTTATCAATCTCTACTTCGTACACAATATATTTATGAAGGCTAAGTGATTCTTCTTCGTCCACATGTCAGTTTTTGGTTTTACTCCCTATCCTTTGTCCGCATAGCGTCACATCAATAAAAGATTTACTATCCCCCCTTTCAAAAGTTGGAATATCTCCATCGTTTGCCACCATCATGTCCAGTTCCGATAGCCAGTCTGAGATATGCTCTCCCTTTGTATCGTTTATCGGTGTCCTCATAAATGCGATTTTCCATTTAGATCTCCCGCAACTATAGTATTTTGCCTATTTTCGCGAACCTCTTCCATTATTTCATCTATGTTGTTCTTGTAGTCCTCCAAAGGGATATTTGGGGAAACATAACATCCGATCAGTACAAAATTATCCGCAACTATTTTAACATAACCTCTTCCTTCCTTGTGTGATTTAATCCCTATGCTCTTATTTCTACAAAGGATTGCTACATCGCTTCTTTTATCGTTGATCGATTCTGTTTTATCAACAATTTTTTTGTTTGGTTCAGAAACAATAATTATATCTGCGTTTATTTTATCCGCTTTTGCGAAGGCCAGGTCATGCGCAGCCCTCGCTCTCCCTATGTTAATTTGTAAAATTTTAATTTTTATTTTAAATGTTACTAGCCGTACTTCCCCTTCTTACAGAGTTTACCGACTTCAGCCGTTCCCTTCTCTTGACTTCTATAAGTCGCTTAAAATGCGGACATTTTATATGATCAGCCCTATGTCCCTCTATTTGACATTTCGTGCAAAATGGATTGTTTTCAGTCTTTCGCCTTATGTCCTTTCTTCCCGCATTTTATGCAGTCATCCCTTCTGTTTATTTGTGCTGTACACTTGTCGGCTCTATGTCCATGCGCTCATATGTCTCTTATCTGGACACACTAGACCCATTATTAGCAATTGTATACAGTGTTTTGAATATGTTTCGGTATAAATGTCATCTTGTTTGTGTATATTGTAAATGTATTAATATGGAGTTAGTTTTTATTGGCCATCTGTTTATCATAATTATAGACTTTGTTCCACTTGTCTTGTTTATGCCATATATTATTTGAACTATTTTGGAGACGAAATTGTACTTAACTCGAAAATGTCAACGGTGGAGTTATCTTATTTGGATCTCCACGATTTCCAAACGTTTATTTAAAAAAATGCGTGATATTTAGCGATGAATGTTTTCGCGCATTTCGCTCAATATTTTAAATAGTTTTTAAAAGCACCCTCTCAATCGTTTTTTGAGCCACAAAAAAAGCTTGGAGAACCGCAGGTTGAGTATGGCTGATCTACAGGATATTTGTCACAAAAAGCCGCAAGATTACTACCTTATTTATTTTTATAGCTTACCTTCTGCAGCTATATATATGAAGAACACCATGTCATATCGTTGAATGCCACTCGCCAATGTTTTGCTCTGCTTTTATTTCGCGAGCCCTATGTGCCGAACAGATGTTTGTATTGAAATTTTACAAAAAGCACATTATACCTGAATATATACGCTTTACAATAGTTTTTTATTCGGTTAAATACCTTGACAATTAAGGGAGGAAGAGCGCTTAAAATCGACTCATGTTCGTAAATTTTAAACGACCCCTTTTTCTAAGAATGGGTCGAAAGAATTATTTAATATTATTAATTCGGGATACCTTTCTTTATGAAGTAAAAGTCCAATTAAAACCTAACAATTTTATTCATCAATCAATAAATAATACTCACAAAATAAAACATATAATAACAATACAAAAGGGCCTTACCAAAACATTCCCCGTGAGTGGCACGTCACGACGCTTTCTCCTAAACTAAAAGGTGTCTTTATTTTAGATACCCCTCAGTTCAGCAAAAGGAGAACTGTAAATTTCCAAAAATCGATTAAAAATTTGAGTCTAGTTAATTTTCTCCAAAAGGTGTGTTTTTATAATTAGAATACTGTATGATTGAGACACAATTAAAAGCGCTTGTTCGTAGGTCAAGAAATTCTTAAAAATTAAAAGATTTCGTAGGGCGCTGAAAATCTTTTGTTCAAAATTTGTTGTACAAAAATGGCTTGAATCAATTTTTCATTATTAGCGATACGAGCTAGCATACAATTTGATTAAAGTTCGGATATCTTCATCAAAGCATCTATTTAAGTATACCTGCAAAGTTTCCGCGCTATACAATTTTTCGGAAAGTCCCGACCTACGAACGCGCGCCTTTAATCGCGTCTTACTCATACAGTATTCATCATAAAAATACACCTTTTTGGAACATGAGCCAGCTAAATTTCTAATTGATTGCCGAGAAGCATTTTTATCTAATCGGTCTTTAGTTTTTGTGACAAATATCCTCTAGATTAAAACAAGACAAGAATTTTTCATTTCAGACGAGCGTTCTCAAAACATCGATTTGTTTTCAGAAAAACGCTCCTAAAAAAATGTAAGCCAGATAGTCGGGGAGAAAAAGGGCATCGAATTGGACCGACATACCAATTTGTAGCTTTATTCTAATTTTTCACAGGGTTTCAGGGCTTGTTTGCTTGGGCTGTATAGATCAAAATATGAATTAAAAAATATGTTTTAAGTCTTTTAATTTTACAAAAAGTTATGCTTGATTATGGAGTTCTAAGTGATGTAAAACTTTTTATAAACAATACTTTTTTTGTGAAATCTAAAAACTTATTTCATATTAGTATTCACAGATATCTGTATAATTAAAAAAAAAAAAAAACGCGCCCCCGGGTGGGCTCGAACCACCAACCTTTCGGTTAACAGCCGAACGCGCTAGCCAATTGCGCCACGGAGGCGATGTTTTGTTTTGTCGATAAATATAATATTAAATAGCTGCAATATTTCTACCGTATAACTGGTTGCCTGTATGTAGGTAGTAGAGGTTGAATTTTTAGAAAATTATTATTTTAAAGTTTTGTATTTTAAATAAGTACACCCGTAACAATCTTTTTGATATAACCTTGATGATAATAATAATAAATAATTTAAATTTTAGAAAAACTAGGTATGTTGAATATGACGTATTATTACTAATGAGGGTGTTTAGTGAAATTGAAAAATATTTTTTTCTAAAAGCTAGCACAAAATCTAATCTAAAAATATTTTTTTGAAATTTTCTTCTTTTCAAATTTTCTTACAAGACTTTTTTAAATTCCAAAAAATTCAAGCAATTTTGAAACGTGCGCCACAATGACTTTTAAACATCGTCATAATGAAGCCTAAAATCTTATTGGCTAATTTATAACCTTTCAGTCAGAGTCGATATGCCACTTCTTATAGAGACTTATTTAAATGGCAGTGTCTCGGCGACCGTTAAACGGACATCGTATTGAAATTAGCCGTCCGTTAAAATTAAAAAAAAGGAAGAAGTTTGAAGTATTTATTTTCGCGCGTAATTAACCCATTTTGAAAGTGAAGCTTTGAAGTGGCTTTGAATGTTGAATATTATATGTTTGTACGGCTTTGTTAAAAAATATATTTAAAAAATGAATAGTGAAACCATCAATGTTCCTTTGGAATTAAAAATAGGAGACCGGTACAATTGTGAAAGAGAGTTTGATAAAATATTAGGTAAGTATTCAACAAAATATAGACTTAGAATTATATCTTAGAATTTTAAAACTTCTGTTAATATTTTTAGAAACGGAAACAAAAAAAACATTTTATTCAGTTTTATAGAAGGGACAGTCGACGAATTGAAGTAGCTAAAAAAGTTGTTAAGAGATACTTGAACCCTAGTTTAGAATACTATCAATTGAAGTATTCATGCATTCATGGTGGTAGGCCTTTTGTACCATCTGGAGAAGGAAAAAGAAAAACTAAGTAAGTATTTTATGAAGATGAATATTATATAAAGTTTTAATATTAGTAAGTTTGTACTATATATAGTAGTAAATATTTAGTATATACTTTTTATATATACTTAATTTTCAGGACCCTTAGACAAGAGGTACCTTGTCCTGCAAATGTAATTTTAAGAGCGTCTGATAATGGTAACCAATTAGAAATTGTTGGCATAAGTTCAATGCATAACCATATCATAGATAAAAATTTGTACGAGCATTTGCCTCAGCAAAGAAAACTTCCTGAAGAAGTTAAAAATAATGCAAAAAAATTATTAGGTTTGAAAGCCAACAAGCATCTTGTAAGGCAAGAACTCGAAGAAAAAACAGGACAAATCATAACTTTAAAAGACCTTTCAAATCTAAGATATAGAGATAAATTAAAATACAAAAATTGTATTGAAACAGCAGTAACTGCAATTAAGGAAAAATTTGGTAAGTGCTGATTCTTTTTCAACAACCTAATAAGTATTACCTTCATTAGTAGGGAATCTTGACAATGTTTATACCGGGTGTGTGTTCAAATTAAAGGCTTACAGTTAAATGCAGCCGAAAATATGCATTTTATAGAAAAAGTTTCAAACAAAAGTTTTATATTTTCATAGGGGAAACGTTTAGGCTAAAATCTTTTTTGTATCTTTTTTTTTTTTAAATGGAAACACTATTTTTTTATATAATCTTAAATTTCATAAAATAATAAGAAACATTTTTTTATTTAACTTCTACTTATTATTATAACTTTTTTTACATTTAAACTAAATGTAATAAGAACAATTATGAATATTTTGATTGTTTAAATTATTGTGAGGTGAGACAATGACATTTTTTTTAAATTTTTGCTTCAAATTTATTTATATGTATTTATAGTGCTTTATTGCTTTGGGCTATGGTTACTACTGTAATATACAGGGTGTTTATTAATTGAGTGCCGATATAGCAATATAGCAATCTGGTTATATTGGAGAGAACATCAGAAAATACTGTGGTAGAATGTTTAGGTGATAATCAAATTGTTTGTATGAAATGCATATGAGCTTATATTGTTTTCCTTTTCATTTTTAGTTGAGGAAGCTGCAGAAGTTGTCAGAAAAGAAAATCGTGAGATTGAAAGCACAAGTATAAAAGATATCATGTTGCCACCAGTTTTTAAAAAAAGAGGTCGACCATCTGGCAGTGATGTTACTGCTATTGGTTTAAAAAAAAGAAAAACTAATAAAAGACAAACTTTTAACAATTTGAGTAACACCGAGAAAACCAGAACTATATTTCAGTGGACATTAAAACATCCAGAAAAAGTTTATGCTGAAAAATGTCTACAGGAAACTGATTTGAAAGTTTTCAATGAAATTGACATTAGAAGCACTGAAATAAATATAACGATAGTTAAAAAATTTTTCACTTCAGCAGCTTTTGACCAATTAAAATTACTTAAAAGACAAAAAAAAATAAATGGGATATGGATTTGCCAATGTTGCAAAGAAAACATTGAAAACCTCCCATCTGTAAGATGTGATCGATGTCTACACTGGTTTCATTTAAGCTGTACAGATAAATCTCATAAAGAAAATTCTGTTTGGCTTTGTTCAATATGCATACAGAAATGATTTCCTTTTTAGTATAAAATTTTGGATTGTGTCAAATGTATACAAATGCAAGAGAAAAACTTTAAAACCAAGTTATTTTAAATTTATACTTTCAATTTTGTATTTTATTTTTTTAAACAATTTATTTTTTTCAATCAAGTCATGGTTAAAATATTACCTTTCCAATATAAGAAATGGAAGTACTTTAATTAAATGCCTTTATTAATAATGGAACATTCTTTATCAAATTCCATTTCGGCTTGTTTTTTATATTTTCGTTCATATAAACCTCCAGATTTGTTTCATATAGTTTTCAAATATTTTCATATCACTTTGTCCCCTAAACCACTTTGATTGGTACCTATTTAATAATTTGTAAACATAAAACATGGAGACATAAAAATTGAATAATCTCCATTTCTCATTTTCAGTTTACATTTTTTTATTGTGACAGTATTTTATTCAAGTTTTGGCTCTTCTAACCTAACATGTAACATGTGACCGTAAAGGTGTACTTGTGAGGCCTGTTAAAAAGAAGAAGAAAATATTTCTAACGGACAGCTAACTTCAATACGCCGACCGTTTAACGGACGGCGCGACACTGCCTATTTAAATTCCGGATAACCGACAATTTAAAGGTTATAAGATCATATAATTTAACATAAAAACATATATATTAAAACTAAAACAATATTTGTTTACATTCCGTTTTAATTTCAATAAAATTTCTTCTTGATCGACATTTTATTCAATTCATAATCGCGAAATCGCGAAATCTTTTCTCTAAGTCTGGCAAAGTGGTTTCATTTGTGACTCTAAAATCTAAATCCTAACCTCGTTTTCAATTTCATGTCGAGATTATTTTGATTTATTTTAAAATTGTTATTTATTTTTTTTAAAAATGGCCTAAGTACAAACTGGATTAAAAGTGGCTTCTGAACACCACCGAAGTGAATAACCTTTCATCACTTCCACATTGTGTTATAAGAAAAGGCCACTGTTGTCAAAAGTTTGAAGTTCTGATTTATGTTTCAATAAAACAATTTGACGTCAATAGGATGTCAGATTTCCTCCTTGTAAGCTTAGAACTTACTCTGAGCTTGTAAGACGTATTTTTGACGTCAAATCATATATACCGCCAATTTGAAGTCGTAAAGTAGGGTCATTCGTCTGTGACTTCAGTAGTCATAATTTCGTCATTCAAACGTCATTTTGGAAGTCATCCTGACGTTGATTATGGCCACATTGACCACACAAAACTATGTAAGAATGTCGTCAGCTGGTTTCCTGTGATATGTACCACAAACAATTAATACAATCAACCACCATTAATCGCTTGACAATAATTAACGTACGCCAAGTTGACGTACCTATTGGTCGTTGATATATACGAATAGGCGCAGAAAAATATAGATCCTTCATAAACGATAAACTGAAGTTACTGTATTATTCCTCTTACTGAGACCCTACTAACCTCTAGCCAATCAAATAATTGAGATATAATTTCAGAAAATAAAAAAAACGCCCCCGGGTGGGCTCGAACCACCAACCTTTCGGTTAACAGCCGAACGCGCTAGCCAATTGCGCCACGGAGGCGATATTTTTTGCAGTCTATAAATAGATAAATAACTCGAGCTTGCTGTATTTTTATCGTTAAACTGGTTGCCTATATATAGGTAGAGTATCTAAACGTTAAGATTTTATCTATTTTTACTTTCCTATCTGTATACAGATATAAGGAAAGTATAGGAATCATGATTTTTTTCGACCTCGAGTTTTCGACGGATTTTTAGTTTAGGTAATAAATTTAAACATTTTAACTTATACACCTACTCGACAAAAATTTAATGTTCTGTTTTTTCGATTCATTATTGATTTTACATTTTCCAAAAAATAATTTTAAATTATTTCATATTGGCTGAAGTAGGATGACCTGGTGTCTCAGGAAATGCCTATAAATTAAGAATATGCCGCGAGGTCATAAATATGAGTCTCACATATAATACGATTTGGGTTGCCACCTGCCCTTTTTTGAACAGGATGACAGTCCTTTTTTCAAGCAAAATGTCCTTGCGACTTTTTAAAGCTTAAAAAGTTCTTTTTTACGGCATATGTACTGTTGTATGAGAGGAATGTGGCTTGTACAAAATATACAAGATGAGAAGCTTTTTTTTGAAGCTCGATAGAAGAACGAAGAGTTTTTTTTGTAACACACTCGTCGACCTTTGTTTTTAGTTCAGTAAAAGGATGAGGACCTTTTATATACACCGGAATCCCCTATAAGCATCATAGTCCTTTATTCACTTTTCAATAAGGTGGTAACCTTATTAAATACTTACGATCTTTAGCTGGATTTACCCATAAAGGTATAGTATAGGTACTTCTATGGAACGAAGTAGTGGGCTGTTAAAAGTGGAACATACTTCTATTTAAAATGTATTAACAGCAAAAATACTACAAGACAAAAGAGTATATCTTTTTAATATCTATTTATGCAATCAGTTACGAAATGCCTTATTTTATGTAACGAATGTTACCAGTTAGACGTCACCTCTGTTGGGTCCATGTAACGTTGTACAAAACCTCATACCAAGGGATTTTACAACCCTCCGGTCTAGATAAGATAGGTACCGATGTAAATTAAATTTATTGGTCGGTAAGATTCGGCTAAAATTTAACCAAGTTAATATCACTATCTTTTGAATTATTTATTGTTTCGGCCTTTACTTGATGAAAATCCATTTAATTTTGAAAGAGTAAAACCAAATTTGGTAGATTTTCACACTTTTATTTTAAAAATAAATTTTTTTTTTTTTTTTTAAAAACACTAACATGACATATGTTTAGAAGTACAACTTCTTTTTCAAATGTGACTATTTACAATTCGGTATCCAATATATATACGAAATAATTTAACAAAATAAAGTACTTAAGGAAACATCAATAACATTACAAAATAAACTAACTATTTAAAGTAAATAAGGGTACTTAGGTAATTATAATATCCATCAGATAACAATAAGATAGTCCATTACCGGGATTATCTCACAGAAAACTGGGAAAGAGATTTAATAAGGGTGAATTATTAATATCTAATTGATCATTTAGTAAGTTATCTGAATTTTTAAATCTATTTATTTCAAGTGTTTCTAAATGGTTTAATTTAAGGCTCTTATTTTCTACATGTAAAATTTCAAAGTTGTCTGTAAAAGAATGATTTTCAGCTAAAATATGATTTGAGCAAGTAGAATTATTTTTGTTTTTTGTATAGCTATTATAATGTTCGGAATAGCGTTTTTTGAAAGTACGGCCTGTTTGACCAATATACAATTTTGGACAACTACCACAATTTAATTTATATACCCTCGATTTATTATTAGGATTAATTTTACCCTTATTGTTTTTAATATACTTCCCAAGCGTATTATTGGTTTTAAAAGCTACGTTAATATTTTGGTTTTTTAAATATGATGATACCTTTTCACTAGGAGCTCCTATATATGTAAGACTCTTATATCTGCAATTTGGATCTTTAATTATGTGATAAACTTGTTGAATAGCCTGTTTAAAAAGTTTTTTTCTCTAAAATGTTGTCTACTAACTTTGAATTAAAATTATTATTTACTGCGATTTGTTTAATGATATTTAATTCTTTTGTGAAGTTCTCTTTGGTAAGGGGAATATTAACTAATCTATGGATCATACTGTTGTATGCTGCCAGCTTTTGTTTGTATGGATGAGATGAACTATTATTTATTGTAATATCCGTATGTGATGGCTTATGAAATATCCCAAAACTATGGCCTTTATTATTTTTAATAATATTTAAGTCTAAAAAATTAATTGAATTATCCTTCTCTGTTTCCATAGTAAATTTAATATTAGGGTGTATAGTATTGATAAAAACTAATAAAGAATTGAACTGTCTACTAGTACCAGTAAAAGCAGTCAATATATCATCAACATATCTATGCCAATACAGACAATGTTTACTTAAATTATTGCTATGAATTTTATTTTCTATATTATCCTTAAATATTTCTGCAAGCAACGGGCTTAATGGGTTCCCCATAATAAGACCTTCATTTGCTGAGTAGATGTTATTTTGAAATTGAAAATAATTTTGTTTTAGGCAAATGTTTAACAAATTTAGGATTTCTTCTTTGATTATAATATTGACTTGATTACGATCTAATAAGTTTTCTACTAGCTTAACTGTTTCTTTAGGAGGTATACTAGGAAATAAGTTTGTTACATCGAACGATACTAATTTTATGTTACTAGGTAATTTAATGTTTTTTAATTTGTCTGTTAATTCATAAGAATTTTTTATACTATACTTTGAATTGAATTTGCAGTTTTCTTGTATAAGTTTAATTAATGTGTGTGAAAGTTTAACTGATGGAGCCGTGACAAATGACACAACTGGTCTAATAGGATAGTTCTCTTTGTGTAATTTTATTAAAGAATAAAGTTGTGGTGGTTGAGGGTTCATTTGTATTAGTTTGAATTTTTCTCTAGAATCAAAAATTGCTGTTGAATCCTGAATATTACGTTTTAGTTCTTTTTGATATTTATCTGTTGGATCAAATTTGAGTATGCTATAATTATTGCTTGCTTGTAAAAATGAAAGAGTTTTGTCAATAAATCTATATTATTAATAGCAATTACTGTATTTCCCTTATCGGCACGAGTGAAAATTATATCATCCTGTTTTGTGTTGATCTATTTTATAATTACCTAAGTACCCTTATTTACTTTAAATAGTTAGTTTATTTTGTAATGTTATTGATGTTTTCTTAAGTACTTTGTTTTGTTAAATTATTTCGTATATATATATTGGATACCGAATTGTAAATAGTCACATTTGAAAAAGAAGTTGTACTTCGAAACATATGTCATGTTAGTGTTTAAAAAAAAATAAAAAAATTTATTTTTAAAATAAAAGTGTGAAAATCTACCAAATTTGGTTTTACTCTTTCAAAACTATCTTTTGAGTTAAAAAGATTGAAAAGAAAATTAAATTAATGCTTGTGGATGCCACAATATTTGCGGGATGAGCAGAGCGAGGTCTCGCAACAAGAACGAGTTACACAAAATGGTATTTCGTAACGTTTTACATACAAGATTTTTTCTAATTATAAAATTGTGTGTGGTAAAAAATTACTAAACATTAATTTTTTGTACTTCCATGTGGTATTTTATATGATTTATTTGAATGAACATAAGTAATTAAAAAATCAATGATTAGTTATGTATGTTTTCGCTCACTTAAAGAATTATAATTATTGTTGATCTATGCAACCAATATTTGTGTTGTTGGTTGCATAACTAATAACTTACATAGGCATCTTGGCATTTTATTTATTATTTAGAAAATGATAAATAATTTTTCTCAAGTCAACTACTCACAAAAAAAGTAAGTTATTTTGTCGTATAGACATTGAATGAGAGTGGATCAGTGTTTTCGATAATTATGTGCAGATTTAGGATGGACAACAGGAACCAAAAAAAAATTATAACTAGGTTGTAAATTCATTAAAAAACGATTTTTATAAAGCCAACCTTTATTCCTTACATATAAACTTTCAAATTGATTTTAAAACCAAAAAAGGTTTATTTTTATTTCTTTTCATCTCGCACTGATAACATAATCAATTTTTCATAACCAGGTTCATGATGATGCATAAAGTAGATCGTTTTGTCACTTGCTGCGATCACAAAAGATGTCACTTTATATGTCAAAATTAGAAATTTATAATTATGATTAATTCAAATTCAAAAATGCAATATACAAAAAAATATATAAGGACGTCTTTGATTTATTGCAAATTTTCACTTAAAACACCCTGTATCTCAGTAACTAAGCCCTTTAAGAATTTATGTTTATCAAAATTCATCAATTAACGATAGCCTGTTTGACTAGAGCGTTGTCGGTCGAATATTAACATTCTGTATATAAAGCCATTGGAAGCGAGATTTTATTTAGAGCTAAAGATATTTGAATTTTTTATCAGGGGAAGTTAAACAGCAAAAAAACGTTTTCTAGATTCAAATATTTTCTGAAATAATTCTTAAAAGAACCGCCAAGATACGAAATAGCTAATTTAATAGAACACTAATCAAAAAGTGTTGATAACCCTTTTATTTCAGAGCTTCAAGCTAGTTGTTATTGAGTTAAATTTGTAATTATATTGTTAGGCTTATTTATTTTTAGTTATATTCCTTATACTCTTACATGTGGTTTTATAATATTTGTATTACATAATACCTCATAGGTTTGCTGTACTTTTTCAGTAATGAAACCAATTAATTAGATAAATGTAATTATGTTAATATAATAAAGTATATTATATACGTTTATTTATATAAAATTTTAACTTTTCACAAATTTTATTTAGCCATTTACTTACTCATCGAGGCCAGGTGATGACGACACCTGTTGACACTGATATGACATATGCGACCTGTAAAAAAAAATGTTGACTTAGCGAGTTGCTATTCTTCAATATTGTTATGCAGCACCCTGCAGTAGCCTGCGGCTATTATAGGAAACGTACAGATAGAAAAAGAAGTGGAATGTTACTCATCGCCCTACAGTGTACTGCGGTCGTCATAAGTAAAAGTAGGTACAAGTAGGAGAAGATAGAATATTCCAGAAATGTCGAAAAACGTCATTATTTGTCAAGAAAATTCTAGGCATTTCGAGAAGGTTCGCGAAGCTATATAAGCCGATGATCCTGACGTCAGTTTTCAGTTTGATGATAGACGTTACATGTTAATGTTATCAGTTGCATTGTTATTTTAAAAGTTGAGTTGAAATAAATTGTGATACCAAAAACCTGCGTAACATTGGTGATACCGGTGGGATACAAAGTAGAAGTTCATGGTAAATACTAAATCCACTAGTACGAAGCAGGCATGGATACTTCAGGCCCTCCAGCATGGTTTTTGAAGATGGAAGAGGAGAGAGTAAGGAGAGAAGAGGAAAACTAAAGGCGTAGGAAGGAAGAAGAGGAGGAAAAGAAACGGCGTGGGAAGGAAAAAGAAAAAGAAAAGGAAAGGCGTAGGAAGGAAGAAGAGGAGGAGAGAGTAAGGCGAGAAGAGGAAATGAAAAGGCATAGGAAGGAAGGAGAGGAGGAAAAGAAAAGGCGTAGAAAGGAAGAAGAGAAGGAAAAGAAAAGGCGAGAAGAGGAGAAGGAAAGACGCAGGAAGGAGGAAGAGGAGGAAAAGAAAAGACGCAGGAAGGACGAGGAAAAAGAGAAGAAAGAGAGGCATGAAAAAGCTCAGGTAGAAATTATGAATGCTTTGCTAAAAATCCAGCAAACCTTTAAGAAAGAGATTGGTCAGCTCAAAATTAGAGTAGATCTTTTAGAACAACAACAAGAGCATTTAAAAACTAATTAAGAACAGCAGCAAGAGCATTTAAAAACTAATTTAAAACAACAACGAGATAATTTAAAACAACAGGAAAAGGCTAGAGTAAAGTTCGAAAGGCAAATTAGAACTGAACTAGTTGAGTTAGAAAGAAGAATTCGTAGCCTAGCTTCGATAAGCAACAGAAGCTGAAAACACTGCCTCGTCCTCATCTGTAATCCAACCAAGCCATATTCAACACCCAATTTCACAAAACCATACTAGCAAGATAATTAAGCCACCCACGTTTGACGGGCAGACAACATGGGAAACATATCGCCTCCAATTTGAAGCTGCAGCTAGAGCAAATAGCTGGGCTGAAACGGAGATGGCAGCTGCATTGATAGTGTCGCTGCGAGGATAAGCATCAACCGTGTTACAGTTACTTCCTCAAGAAGAACCCAGTTATTCATCTCTCGTCCAAGCTTTGGAGACAAGATATGGCCAGCAGCATTTGAAACGGGTATTTTAAAGCCAGCTAAAAATTCGTAGTCAGAAACATAATGAGAGTCTACAGGAATTCGGGGCCGACATAAGAAGATTGATTCATCTGGCCTATCCACAGGCGCTCAAAGATTTCCAAGAACAAATCAGAATAGAGGCATTTATTGATGGATTACAAGATGCGAAAATGCAGCAAGTCCTACGTCTAGGAATATATAGCGGTAAAACTCATATCCAGATATTCTCGCGCAAAAGTGAGGGAAATTAAATCCCAGGAAAGTGAGGAGGCCAATACTAATGCTATTCCCCAAATATTAAATATCCTACGAAATATGCAACGAAACAGCCAAAATGAAAGCAGGAGATGCTTCAGTTGCGGGAGAATCGGGCATCTTCAAAGAACCTGTAGAAGCATAGCTCATTCCATAAATCGAGAATCAGCGAAAGAGACCGGAAAATCATAAGACCAACAAGAATTAATTACAGCAGCTATGTGCCCCGAAGAAGCCAATCACCCATACCGAGCCAGCTTTCTAACAATAACCAGAAAGTAGAGCATCGAAGAGGTCTCCACAACAACGGAGATATTCTCTTCGGGCAACCCCGTTTAGAGGAACAATGCTGGTATGGTAAAAGGCTCGAAAAACGAGAAGAGACGGTTGATAAAGTTACTCTTCGGGCAACCACTATCAAGCCAGAGGGCGACGAAGAAGAAATCACCCTTGAAAGTCTGAGACAGGGACAGAAGAAAGACAATGACTTAAATTGTATCCGAGAATAGCTCAAAAATAAAGTTACACCTACTTGGCAAGAGATAGCCAAATACAGTAGAATTATAAAAGGCTACTGGGCCCAGTGGGATTCACTGTATCTTCACGATGGCCTATTGCACCGGAAGTACCCCCAAGTAGAAGATAGAATCGACAGGCGTGCCACAGATACACATTTTGAGAGGGGCGACAAGGTATGGCTGTGCAATCCCAAGCAGCGAGGAAAACTTTGTCAGAAATCGCAACGGAACTGGGAAGGCCCCTACTCCGTCCTCAAGGAAAATCAACGACCTGTTCTGCCGCATTCAATTGTCAGCGGGAAGTAAACCCAAGATAGTTCACGTTAAAAAGTTAGCGCCATATCGTGGTCCAGATCTTCCCCGTTGGCTCCAACCAGGTCACAGTTACGCAGCACCTTGCAGTATCCTGCGGCTATTATAGGAAATGTACAGATAGAAAAAGAAGTGGAATGTTATTCATCGCCCTACAGTGTGCTGCAATCGTCATAAGTAAAAGTACAAGTAAAAGTACAAGTAAAAGAAGATAGAATATTCCAGAAATGTCGGGAAACGTCATTATTTGTCAAGAAAATTCTATGCATTTCGAGAAGGTTCGTCAGTTTTCAGTTTGATGATAGCTTCGATATGCTCGAAGGTTACATGTTAATGTTATCAGTTGGATTGTTATTGTAAAAGTTAAGTTGAAATAAATTGTGATACCAAAAACCTGCGTAACAATATTTTATTATTATTGGACAAACGATGATAATCGATATTATTGGATGTCTTTTGTTTGACATTAAGCACTGAAGAGCTTACAAAGCAATATTTTTTATAAATAGGTAAATTAACCTTTAACCTCTTTTGGTTTCTTTAAGTAGGGTATGGTTTACCAAAAAAATATTAATTAAACCTATAATAATTATGTATAAAATTTAGTTTCAGATATATAAATGTCTGAAACAAAAAAAACCAAATTCTTCATTGTGTTTCAGTCATTATAACCAATTATTTATTTATAACAAACTTGTTGATCTATAGATAACTAAAATCACCCTGTATCTGTTTCAGGCAAGCTCATTTACGCCGTAAACGGCCCAACGTCCATGCTTACCGTCCAGGGCTTGACCATCGACCCACAGACGGAGTCGGTCATCGATCATTGGGCGCCCGAGGAGGTAATCAATGCCGAACAAATACATTTTTTACTTTTTCTTCTTCTTTTTCTTTACTTTTTGCCTTGCAAAGGGGAATGTATTATTGCTTAATCAACTAGTGTTGAGAGGCGGAACGGGTAGATGGCTTTTAAAGGTTAGAATGCTCGTTAAAAAAGCTTTAAACAATATATCGTTTTGGTAAAATTGTATTTAAGATCGTCGTCAACGTAACGAGAACGATACTTTGACACGATATATGTACATAAAAAGTTAATTTTTTTTTTAAAGTACAATACATTAGTCTAAAATTCTAGTTAGACAAATCTAAAGTTAGCACAAGAAGGTAAGTTGTTAGAGGAACTACTCCGAATCTATTTCTGAGTAGCACAAAGTGGATACTGATTTCTTAGATTAAAATTTTTAGCACCTACTGTTTAGTAGCTCTCAGGTAGAAATAATTATGTTTGTGTGTAGGTATTTTTACCGATTTCGAAAAATAATTTATGGTAAAGTTTACAAGTATAATTTTTTGATTTCTACTTTTTTTTTGTGCGGTCCGATTGCGATACTCATACATTTTAGAATTCTAATTGATTTCTTGAAATATGGGCCCCTTCACGGATTTTAAATATGGGCCAGTGCCCATATTAAGGTCACGTTACTTTAATTAGCTTTTTTTAAAGGTAAAACCGCCTGGATCATCCAAACAGAAAATAAGTGTTCAAAAACGTAAGAAAAACCTGTAGAAAACAGAACTTGGAACAGACTATGACTGCATTTATCGGAGAAATGGGAAGCAAGAATACTGCTAAAAACTTTTATGTTTTACAATCAACTTTACAAAGACTGGTAAACACTCTAAAAATACTGATTTTCCCCTTATCGATTTTGCCAATACTTCTCTCAGAAGAAAAATTGTATCAGGAGTAGACGTTGAAAAAGAACTTATGCGCTATATATTAGAGATGGACTGTTTGACGGGAAATGATTTGTGTCGCATATCATACTTATTAGCAGTCCAAAATAATATGTCATCCATTTAAGAACGCCATAGCTGGACAAGTTGGTTGGAGGCGTTCTTGCGGCGATATTCGAATTCGTTATCTGTACGGAAACCAACTGGAACCTCATTTGCCAGGGCTTAAAAATTTAATAATAAAAAGGTTGACAACAACAGGCTCGCTCTCTTGACCTAAACCCTCTGGACTTCTTCTTGTGGAGATATCTTAAGTCCAAGACTTTTGTGACTCAGCTTGAAAATTTGGACGAACTACGCCTACGAATTGTAAATGAGTGTCGTCAAAAAAACTCCAATTAGGCTGGACCAAATTAGAGACGGTTTTCAGTCAAGATTGTATTATTGTATGGAAGTCAATGGAAGACAATTTGAACATTTGATTTAAAAACGCAGTTTTGATTTTTTTGATTGTAAGCATGATAAAACAATTAATTTTTTTAAGAATGTGATTTTGTTCATACACCGTTGTAAAGAGGCTTCCAAGACCTTCCAAATGAAGTATCACTCAACCTCTCTTCCCTGTTCAATGTTGAGGGGTTGGAGAGCCCCCTCATAGGGGGTTGATCGTACAAGCCTTAAATTTACGTCAAAAGATGTCCCCCAAAGAAAATCATCTGACGTGTTTCGGGAAATTTTTCCAATTACTATGGGATCAGAAATATACGGGGTGGCTCGTCTGAGATGGAACACCCTGTATAATGTCGATAAAACCGTCCTCTTTATGGTGCCAAGTAAAATTCCCAAAGTTGCCTGTAGGAAAGTGAAACGTCAGAGTGCTGCAATTACATCAGCTTAGCGTGGTTCCCTCGTAACCATGATTGTAGCTACCAGTACAGGGGGGTCAGTACGTCTCACCCATAGACATCGTATTGCCATAGACATCATATCCGATATCTTTGGTCCCACCTTTGTTAATATAACCCCGCAAGAACAAAAATTACCAGGTCGCTCATACGTAGTGCACCACCCATGCTTTACACCCCAGTAGCTTGGTGTAACAAAATCTGTTTACATAATGATTCAACAACCATTTTAGTTAATTTACAAAACCAACAGAGAATGACCCAGTTTTGCTTCTGTTAGATGAACATTACAGCCACACTCGTATTCTCGATGTTATTAGGATATCCAGGCAAAAGAACGTGTTAATTATATCACTTCCACCCTATCTCAACACACAAATTACAGCCGCTCGACAAAACATTCTTATAGCGAAGAAATCAGACAATGGAACAGAATCAATAATCGCCTTTTAAGTCAGTTTAATTTAGCAGAATTATTAGGTAAGGCAATAATTGTTAAATGTCAAACTGCCTATATAGCAATGAGTGGCTTTAGAGCATCAGGCCTCTGATTTGAAACGTTTTTTTGAAAGTCGATATTATTCAAGGAAGAAATGATGCAAAAAAACGCTGCAACGATACTATAGATAAAACGGATTCAACTGAAACAGCCAGTAACTTCAACAATTCTTTTAATTGTGAGCTGGAACCAGAAACCCAAAAAAGCGCTTTAAAAAAATTTTAATTAGCCACAAACAGGTTTTTCTATAGATCCTGCGTCAATTCAAAAAATATTTTGTTGCTCCATCTGATAAATCATCTATTCCTGTTGTAAAAGCACGAAATTTCATTCGTGGTCGCAAATCCTCAACATAACAAATAATTACATCGTCACCTTATAAAAATGAACTTGAGGAATCGCTAAGCAAAACCACAAAGAAATAGTATGAAAACGAAAAAGCAAAAAACATGTTTTTGCAGAAGTGGAACCTAAAACGAAGAAATAAAAAATTTTTGAAGCCAAAAAATCTAGTTTAAAGAAAGAAACAGAAGGTGAAACAAAGAAAGCAAATAAAAAAATAAAAGACCAGCAACGGGTATTTGCATAAGAGGGACTTAAAACAGCAAAGGCAAAGAAGAAACATAAAGTCATTGTTGTAGAAAAATCTAGTTCAGAGGAAGAAACAGAAAGGGTGGACTTTGTGCTAGTAGATGACGATATGGATAATATCAGGAACGATACTATTTCTTTATTCTATACCGGCAAATTTTCGAACGATTGACTCAGTTTTAGAGTTTTTGGAAAGTAAAGATCGTGATTTAAAAAAAAACTTGATCAAAAGCAGACATCGCGTATTTGACAGGTTTGTTTAAAAAATTTAATGACCTCAACTTACAATTACAAGGGGACAGCCTCAATTTAATAAAAACAAAAAGTATAATTTCAGCTTCTCTTGGTAAATTGAAATTTATGAAGGAAAATATTGGTCGGCGCAAAATTTCACAGTTTTCAAACTTGTCGCAGGTAGAATGCTTTGATGAAGATATTCAGACATACGTTCAACATTTGATTGCCTTGTATGATGATTTTAAATTCAGATTTGAAGATATTCTGTCGATGGAAATACCACCATGAATCATAAATCCATTTGATGAAACGGAAGTGGAGAATGTGATATTACAAGAGGAGCACTAATGAGGAGCTGAAACTGACATTTAAAAGAGGGTATCAAAAATTTTGGCTGCAGGCAGAAATACCCGAAAAATATCCTGGACTGTGGGGAATTGTGCAAAAGCTTCTGATAGCGTTTCCCTCGTCATATCTCGTCGAAAAAAGTTTTAGTGCCGTTACAAACTTATTAACAAAAAAAAGGAGCATATTGAATATCACAGAAAGGGGAGATTTACGGTTATTCCTTACAAAACTCAAGCCAAATATTGATAATTTGCTGTCAATCCATCAAGTACATCCCTCTCATTAAAATTACAAATTTTTTTTGTAATTACCATTGTAGAAATTACATTACGTTATAAGTGTTTAATTTTAATTATATTACGACGGTTATAACAATAATAATTAATAGTGTAATAATTTATATATTTAAATTTAAATAAATACCTACAACACAAGGAAATATACTATATTTCTTTTTACCACTCCGAATGGGACGTTTTCTAAATAAAATTTGTGAGAATTGATTGGTTCTTGTGCTGTGAGTCACTGTATATTTCAAAAAAGTAAAGATGGATGGAGTCACTTTTTCGTTTGGCCAACTTTGCTTTTTTGACATCCACTCACAGCACAATCAATTAAAATTTAATTGAAAATTTGTTTAGTCGACTTTATTATCAAATAATTAACCCTATTAAGTAATCAATTTTCGAAAACTGTTAATTCGTCGTTAAAACTCAGCCACAACGCAAGTTTCTCTAGATAGATCTAATCTTCACTTTTTTTCAAAATTTAGAAATTGGTAGTGATCCAGCAAAATTTTGAAAGTGGTCTATGAAACAAAAGAGTTTGGGAACCTCTGCTCTAGAGCATTCTGAAGAGTGGCATGTTTTGTCAGCTGAACGGATAGTCGTTTGAAACTTAAAAAGCCACGTTATATCTGAATAAATGCAATTTATAATAGTTTTTTTTTTCGTGTAGATAGCTTTACAATTAAGGAAAAGGCGAGCTCTTTTCAGAAAAATATGTTTCTATCATACTAAAAATAAGGTGTTTTAGACCGGACGAATAAAAGTTAGCCATCCATCTACTCTCAGTTCTCTCAACAAAATCAATTACAACCGATTGCCTATATTTAATTTTTTTTTCTAGGGCTTTGGAAATCCACACGACATAGCTGTATGTCCGAACGGTTCAGCAATCTACGTAGTCGAGATAGGACCAAACCGAGTTTGGAAATTCGAACTAGTTCCACCTAAAAAATAATAGTAATAAAAATAAATAAAAAACTAACGTACTTATCGTAAAATAAAACGTTGCTTCTGCTTTCAGTTTAAAAACAAAGTATAATAGCGATATTATTTGTATGCACCTACTTACTTAGGTACTGCAGTTTTCTTAAAAATGATTTGCGCAATAATTTAAGCATATCAGATTAAGAAATATAATTTTATTGTAAACTAAATAATCAAAAGAAAAAGAAGGTAAGTTAATTATCCACCAGCGTAAATCAGTGTGAATTGCAGAAAAATATTTTATAGCTGTATTCCAGTGGGAAATAAATCATTATCAAAAATTTATCTATCTAAAAGTAATGATTCTAGATGATAAGTAAATATTAGTACCTACCTAGTATCTTTTTACAGTGGTTATTTAGATAATCCGTATGTGCAACGCATATTTTTGAAAACTATACCTATATAAAAAGTTACTTATTGAGATTAAAATTAGTGCTTGATGATGTGGTTCTAAAGTAATAAATTCATATATTTTATAGATTTTTAAAATTTGTAAGACATTAGCGAAAAAAGTGATTTAGACCAAAATGTATAATTGTTGATGTATTGATATGTATAGTATTTATTTAGCAACTATAAACGTAGACAATAAACTGTTATAAATCTATTCTGGATTTTGTTAAGTCACAGTCCCTTCAGAGAAAAGTATAAAGCTCGTTGAAGATTTGGATAACCTTATTCTTTCTTTAAATCCCATACAAAAACAAAACAAATGGACATAGTTATATAGGCACAATCCACCAGGGAGGCTATTCTCCAGTTGAGAGAATGATCATTTCATGCGAACTGGACAGTCGTTCTCTTAAAAAGTGTGTGAGTGGTATTCTTGAATTGAGGTGAATGATCACATCGCATGAAAATCGAGAGAACATACTTCTCTTAGTCAAAACCAGTAGAAGAGCATCATTTCGGGAGAAAATTGGGAGAACTGTCATTGTCGTGTGCTATCAAAATGTCACTTTTTTTAATTAAAATGGATTTGGACGAAGCTCTTATTTATATTCATATTTTGAATGATCTAGCTGAAGCAGAAGAAGATGCCAATCGACCAAATATAATTTTTTTTAAGAAAAGAGGATCTTTTTGACTTTAGTGACTGAATATTCATACAAAATGTGCGTCTAAGTAAACCTTTGGCACGGGATTTAATAGAAAATAATGGAAAATATAATTTGTTATTACAATTGTCAAAAAATAATAAAAAATTGAAGTAAAGTGCCTTTTCAAATAGTTCTAACGCACAACTTAAATTTGGCAGCAGTGCTCCGTGAACCTATGAGATGTGAATGATTTAAGAATACCGAATACGATGACCGAGAGTGGAATGTTCACATCGTTCAACTTAGAAAATGGGGCCCCAGAGGTCGTTAGTAAATTATGTACCTCTTTGACCATTAACAGGATAGCACAGTATATTTCAACATCAACTTATACCTAACTCATTGTCAGATATCATTTGACAGATTAATATTATACTCATATTCACGGAGCGAGCTAGTCAACTTTGGTCAAATCCCCTATAAAAGAAAAGGAAAATATGTATCTAAAATGAGCATAGTTCTAAAAAATCCGCCAAAGATCGTTTTGACCAATGAAGAGGCAAAGCATAGAATATTAACATGTATCCAACTTTATATGTCTGATTAATTATCGAAGAGTGCACATGGCTGAAAGTGCTTGTATTTGAAAATATTACAAATAAGCATTGCACTCTATATACAACACAATGTCTTCGACACAAACTATATCAACTGTTGAAACATTCATACCTCAGAAGATCCCAAAACTAATCCAAAGTGGCATTACGTAGTAATTAACAATCTCCTTTTGGAATCTACTCCAAATCGCATTGTACATCATATCAAGCAAAAATTATGTTTCAGTGAGTTTATTTGTTACTACCCCTTGATCAATAAAAACAATGAATCTAAGGAAGCAACATCTAAAATAGGACTGTAGTCAAGAAACTCCGCTAATAAATTATTAAAAAACAATATCTGGCCGGCTGCTGTCTCAGTTCAATGGTCAACCGAATTCTTTCAAAGGCTTTGACTCCCCCAAACGCTTCGACTCCTCTAAAGGCTTTACCTTCCCCAACGACTTCAACTTTCCGAAAGACTTTGACTCTAACGTAGGTATCCTCCGCAACCGAGAAAAAATAATCACAAACCCCTTCTGATTTGTATTATTCCTATAGTAAAACTTTTGGCTGTACAGTAGTGACCATCTCTTCTGACAAACATGTTATCTCAGCATGTAAATCCAGCAACTTCTCCTGTGATAAGTTCTATCAGATTATAACAGAATCACAAGATGATACAAATAACTCGCTAGACCCGTTGACTCCTCCTACTGTCCGTCTAACAACGAAATCGCTTGCTGGTCGATGGTAGATTAAGAGAACGGGCTATTTTATCGTCCCTTAAGTTATTTTCTCGCTTATCTAAATGACCAATAATCCGTCTGTCATCAGGGATACACGAATACAAGTGTAAAAAGGTTTCTGGCCTTCGAGGGTCGGCCAGTTGATCATGGAGCTTCACGGGCTATTTATTATAAATATCATGACTAATATGGTATTGGCCTAGCTGAAATGGACAACGATATCTCTGACTATAGATCATATGTCTCCTCGGAAACAAGAATAGACCTATAAAAGTAAAAGGAGTACAATAAACGTTATTTTACTACCGATTCGCCTAAAAGAATTTTTTAGTTAATATGACCTATTTTGGGGAAGTAAATATATCTTCTAATCTTACTGGTTATGCAGACAGTAAATTAAGTATGCAATTAAGATATGCATTGAATATTCATGCAATATTTTTGTGTTGTCTGAGAACGTAACAGAAACCATAAAAACTATACAAACCAGAGCCATTCAAGTCATTCTTAGTCTCACTCCTCTTAATATTTACATCAAGGAGGTTGCTCTGATGACAATGCCACGAGTCGGCACGTTGAAGTGTAGGATGTGGTGATGCGAAACGTCGTTTTTGGCGAGTGGTGCTCAATACGCTTCTACTGCTTTAAGTGACCTTAAACTCCATCGAACCGAGATATATTTTCCATAAGCTATATAAAGTTATAACAGAACAAATAGAAGAGCCAAAAGTGTAGGTACGATTCATATCCATACCGACGGTTCTAAACTACATATCTTTAAACCAAACCATAAAATTGATTGTGAGCAATAATAATGCTATTGTAGTTCATACCGAGCTCATGAGGATTCTCATAGCAGCAAAAAAGTTAACAGAAACAATACCACATGGTCATCTATATAAATGGCAGATAAGCACTACTCACTCCCAAACAGACCATGAATTTTCTCAGGGTTAGTACTAGAATGTCAGGAAACTTTGGTCAAAGTATCCATCAACAATGTGGTCACCTTAAGATGGATCAAAGATCATGCTGCATCGAAAGATAGCCCTCTTGCTGATCCTCAAATAATTTTTGGACCTAGCCCTTCCAAGATGAAATAAGAAGCTGCAGAGTCAGAGAGCTTTTAAGTTTTTCCGACAACACCACAGCAAACAAAAATACTATGACTAGTCATTGCTTAGTACGGAAGGATCTCCATAGCATGGGGGTGTTATAATCCGCACTCTGCAGGGGTTGAGAATAAGAAGATGAGGCATATCTTCTATGACTGCTTGGCGCTCTCATTTATTAGAAAATTTGTGTTCAGCGAGTATTTGCTATATAACACTGGACGATATAAAAGAAGCACTTACTGGCGACGTTGTTAACTACATCAAATCTGTAGGCTTGCTGACGAGCTGACGAGCTAGGGCCCATAACTTGGGAGGTTGCACAATGGGCCTAGTGAGGTCTAAGTACCGTGGTGTAATCCACCCTCCACACATTTCCGATTGGTAAGTAAAATAAAAAAGTATACTTTTCATACTAAAGTATACAGTATAAACGTTAAAGAAACTGGTGTGAGAAAAAATTGACTAAGAAAACACAGGTGTATTTCATAATTAACTAATATTTAAATTTTTAATTAATATTTTACTAATATTTTACATTGTTTTATTTCAGTATCAATTGATTTTCAATAATGGTGAACCGCCACTCTGAATAACCCTGTATTATACTCATTTCTTTTACCATTACGTTTGTTTCTTCGAAAAGTATTCTGCGAAACACGGTTTGTTATAATAAATCATACGTTATTAGCATATATGTTAACAGCTACAGAAATAAGAAAAAAACTCAAATGACTTTTTAAGAACAAGTGGCTCGGCAATCAAGAATTCCTTCCTAAGAAAAAGTATAAATGGAATAACAGGAAAACATTCATAACATCATAACCTGCCTCTGCACCTGCATACATTCATCTCTCTGTTAGAACGTTTGTTTAGCTTTTAGGCCAATTAAACTATATTCCATGGCAGATTTTTTAATTACGGGGTTTTAAAAAACACTGCGTTTGTTATAAATGATATAACGATCAACGTTCTAACGATTTAATTATAAGGTTCAGCATTTTTGAAAAGTAATTATCGTTAGCAAGAGCTGGACTCCAATTAAACTTCTTATTTTCTATAAATACATAAGCTCTCTACTCATCTTCGAATTATTCAGGAATTTAATATTTTAACTGTACATATTGTTCATTTTATTTTAACAAAAACTAAAACTATAAAACCATAAAGTCAATAGGATTGCTTTATGATTTGAACCTAGTCAAAATAAACCAATTTATTTTTTTATTTGATTTTCTTCATTACATAGGAAGCTATATTTCAAAAAAGCGTTCCTAGCGGCCATATTGAATTTAGTACCACTGCAATTTGATAGATGGCAGCACATAGCCTCAGAATTTTACCACTGAGTTTCCCATCTATGATACAGCCGAAGTCTTATTTGATTATCTATTCATTATTTTAGAGTGCTAAATTAAAATAGATACTCACATTCTTATGAAATAAATGTTTGAAGCTTAATTTTGATTTGCGTGTTATTCAGTCACTACAAATATTAATTTAAAATCGTTTTTGGAGATCATTTTGTGGTAGTGTAAGAGAAATGTACGTAACTAGTTGTGTAATTGTGTATTTCTCTAATCAATAAAAAATAAAGTAAAACAATCTTTTTGTTCTATCATACTTATTACTATGGGTATTTTATATTTTTAGCGAAATAAATAATATGTGTTTGTAAAGATCTAATCAATATTCATCTGAAGACATTTTTTTTTAATTCCGATTAAGATTAAGAAAAAAATTTGAGAAAATCGTTCAGAAAATGGATTTTACATTTTTTTTATGAAATACCTCAAATGAACTTTACAAAAAATGGGGAAGAATAAAAAGTTATATAAGCCTATATTTTCTATTAGTAAGGCAGCCACTTTCTTCTCTTATTGGGATTCAAAACCAAATGTGATTACTTTACTAGAAAATAGACAAATACCTTCTATTATTTTGTAAGGTAATTCTCCGATGAGCCATATTTAATTTGGACTAGAATTATCCAATAAATTTTATCCAAAAAATTTGAGCATCGCAGAACATATTTTTACCAGTTGGCATCTACGATTTCATTAGCAAGAAATAGGGAAAATACAACCGCACTCTCCTTGGTTGGTATTACAAGAAATATACCAAGATACAGAGGTGGGAATTTGAACATTGATCCTCTGCAAGTCAACTCAACGAGACGACTGATAATTTCCTTGATGTATTGTGATTACAAGATTAAACTTTGATAGTTGTAAGTTGGAAATCGAAAATCAGAAATCGACCCTTAGACTCTAATATATTCTCTCTCTAAACAAAAACTAAATTCTGTTTTTCACGATGGCCTTACAAGAAATATAAATTAAATTTTCAAATATTTATTTTAAAGTTTCCTACAATTATAAATTAAACAATAAATTTTCTTTTTCATAGTACTAAAATTAATATTAACCATATAAAATTCAACAAGTATAGGATACATAAAAGAATCAATAAACACGTATCGAATAATTCAAAATTGATTTTCAAAAATTATACTTATAATTAAAACATAGGTAGAAATGCAAAGATTATTTAGATTTTTCCAATGACATTAGAAAACTTACCGCTTTATCGCAGTCAAGGATTGATTTTGTAACGTTTTATTATACTAATATTTAAAAGATACATAAATATAATAACATATTGGATTATTTAAATTTACTAGTAAAATCACAGCTTATACAATACAGCGTCGATTTCGTCGCGCATCGCTTAAGCTCCGCCTTCGAAGGGAAAAGACGGTTTTGATGTTCAGAAGCGTACTTAGGTAAGGTGTTGAGTCATGCGTATAATTTCGTTGATTGTATAATTTCGTGGAGCCTATAATTTCGTTGATTGTATAATTTCGTGGAGCCAATAATTTCGTTGATTTTGTTTGAGTTAAAGGTACTGTTATTATTTTGGTGACTCTTTAGCTATGAGTAGAATGAGTGAAAAAAAAAAGACATCATTCTGTTTGTGCAGTCAAAAGCTGTTTTAATAAGGGTTATACCTGCAAGAAAACATTCTTTAGTTTTCCCAAGGACCCAAACCGATAAGTACCACATTATAAGAAATTTTCATTGTTAAAAATATAATTTATACAGGGTATCCCATTAGTGCGTTATTGTTCATTATTTTGTTGTAGACACGCAAGAAAGTTTTAAATAAAAGTTATATGGATTTGAAAAATACCTACATATTTTAAAAATATCTTTGGATATACAGGGTGTCACGTTTTTGCCTGGCAAATTAAAATGTATGTTTTTTAAATGGAACACCTTGTATTTTATTTTATGATAAAATTATTAACACCCTAAATTATTGTAAAGACGAATTGATACAGAAAAATTTTATCAGGTATGTGTGTGGTTACCTTTTAATAAAAGCCTTGCGGATCCACTCCTCTGCGATACCTGTCTTAAATATAACAAAGATCACGTTGAATTAGATGATTTTTCTTTTTATTGCTTTTTAAAGGCATATGATAACGCCAATCCAGATACATTTGGAAATCTGCAACTGTCAAATGATGAATTTGTAGAACTAATATTCAATATTGAAAAGATATTTCAAAATAATTTTGAAGAATTGGCTACAAAAAATAACATTTGTACCACACTTTTAGAATTAATTAACCCAATACCCTTTAGTCATCCATGCTAACGTTTTCCAAAAGAATAACTTATTTTATTGTATGTTTAATCTCAATAACTAAAAAAATATACTGACAATTAGTTTGACAGAATTGTCATTTATTTAAAATTTTAAAAATAATAGTCGGTTGATCAAAATATGAACGGTGATTGGCGAATTTATTTTTTTTTGCAGTGTTCTCACTACCTAGAATGGATATGAAATATATTCGTTCAATTGAAGACAATAGCATACTTTTTCGTTTTGTAATCTGTGCATGGATATTAGCCAATCTATGCACATACTACAAAACGAAAAAGTATGTTATTGCGTTCAACTACGAATATATTTCATATCCATAGTGAGAACACTTTAACAAAATTAAATCTACAAATCACAGTTCATATTTTGGTCACCCAACTCCTATTATTTAAATTGTTTTAAATAAGTGACAATTCTGTTAAACTAATTGTCAATATATATTTTAGTTATTGATATTAAATATACATTAAAATTTTTGTGTAGACTCGATAAATAATAGCATTTTTGTTTTTATTGTGTCCACATTTAAAAAAAAAATAAATTTTAATCAAACTACATGATACTAATTTAATTACGAGTATTAAAACTAAAGTCCTGAAAGTTTCGGTGAAGATGAGGACAGAGCATCTGCCTTCCACGCGAAAAGCCCGGGATCGAATCTAGGCCGAGGACTAATTAATTTTTCATGTTAATTTTATTTTATAAATTAGTCAACTTCGTAAATTATTTTAAAATTAGTTATTTTGTCTAAATAACCTAAAATAATTTTTTTAATTTGTAGATTTTCGTTAGTGAATCGTAGAAAAAATATACTGACCATATCGAGTGGATTGTTCATATCACAATCAGACGATTGAGTACTCCGCATACGACGTCGTGCTCAAACTTCGTCTTTGTGTGATATTGCTATCATATCCACCCTTGTTGAACAAACTATAATTTATTTGTTTTCTTGGTTTAAACCAAAACTTAAGTTTTACATCAGAAATAGGAACTAAATTAATTTACTTTTCAAGTTTTCTTGAAAAAATCGATATTACTTTCTCCAAGTACAAATTTAGTACCTACCTAAAATAAGTACTAATTATGTAATATCGTGTAATATTGTAATTCAAATTTCACATTACTAAAAAGTTTCAAAATTCCCTACTTCGGTATGGTCAGATAAAAATTGAATATATCATATTAATAAAAACTGTCAAAGTATTACTTCTACAAATCTGTATTTCAATTAATAAGAATACATCTAAATATAACCAATATTGTTAAAATAAAAGCACAAATTCTTTATAATTCCAAAATACCATAGAGTTCCCAGACCTCAGTCGAAGCATTCGTTTATCTAGGTATAAACCCTTTGCGCGAAGAGTAACACTTGCCAGAGACACAGGGTACCACTTGCCAGAGACACAGGGTACCACTTGATTTGCATCCACGAGCGTGACACAATTCTTTAACAATTGAAGCCCTTGGTGTAAAAAGGACCCAAGCCACAATTTGTCGTGAAGTGACTGTTTTAGCTCAAAACATTTGTTAACGAGGATTTTACTAGCCACATACAAATTATTTTACCTCTAATCCGAAAGATGTGCTATTTTTCGTAATATTTACTTAAAACTTACTTAATATTGTTGATGTGAATTGTATAAAACCCTGATTTATGAAGATTTATTGTAGATTATTTAATTAAAATATCGGAAATTATTAGTATGACTTTTTATATGATTTATTTATATAAACTTCAGTTTAACAATATATTTTAACAATAAAAGTACTTGTACATGGATACTAAATTATAAACTGAAGTTTATATAAATAAATTTTAACAATAAAAGTACTTGTACATGGATACTAAATTATACAGGACGCATAATTATTCCTATGATCTTAACAAATATGGCATGTAACCAACCTTATTACGCCAAGGTTTTCAATTTTTTCAATAATAAAAAAATTGTTTAATCCGGGCCCGACTTTTCCCTCGAATCTAACAGAGATAGCACCATTCCGTCTTGCTTGGTTCTCGACCGCCAGATCAAAGACGCCGACACGGAGTTGTGGAGCTGTATTGTATAAGCTGTGGTAAAATTATGTTCAACAATAGGCTCGTTCAATGAAATTTCTATAACCGTGTTTTTTTACATTTTTATCAAGTACTACCTACATAAAACATACAAAAAAAATTTCAGCTTAATTGAATGAAAATTAAAAACGTTACACGTCTTTAAATATTAAAATATTTTATTCGCGGGAAATTTACCACTGTGACGTCATAGGATCTTTCGAGTCAAGACAAGCTAAGCAGCACGCTGCAGCGGTATTCGCACTTTCGTAGTTTGGTGTTGTTTTCTAGTATAGTTCTTGTATACGTTTGTTATAAAAAAATGTGTGATGCGGATTATGTTAAGGCCGATTCCTCCAATATGCCGGAAGTGGATGTCATTATGGTAATGGACTACTTCAATACAAACCGAGATTTCATCAGTGCAGAATTGAGGGGTGTTAAAATGCAGCAGTAAGTCATTTATATCTATTGTTTAATATTATAATATATTAAATATAGTATTATATTATAATGTATTATCACTGTTACTATTATAATATATTAAATATAGTATATTATAATGTAATATTACTGTTGTTCATGTCCAGGTCATTTCCTTTTCTTTTTAAAATGTAATAAAATGAACACGCAGCCCACTGGAGTGGTACACGTTTACAACAATTTTTGAAACTTTTACTTTTCTATTATTTCTTGTTTTTTTTAAGAAGCTGTAATAAATTTTGTTGGACTTACTAAATATTCTATATGCCCAATACAAAAGTCTAAAGCTGGAATGAATAATTATAATAATTTATAAAATTAATATGACTAGCTTGTTAGTAAGTGGTTTTTATATTGTTTTAGGTCTGCCCGTAAACATTATGGAGACAATGCTGTTGGTTATGTTCAGCTCAAGCGTACCAATAATATATGCTATTTAAAAGCGAGGGTCACTCCAGAACACAAAATAAAGGCTAAAAATTATCAAGTATCTTGTGTAATCAACGAATTGGAAAAAAAAGTTGTTGAGGTAAATTGTCATGATTGTCCAGCTTCGGAGGGAGGTTGCAAACATGCAGTGGCTTTTTTAATGTGGGTACACCGTAGAAGCGAAGAGCCATCTCCAACCGACAAAGTATGTTATTGGAAGAGATCAGTTTTAGCAGGAGCTTCAAGTACAAAAAAATTTATAACCACCGAAGATTTTGGCGCCAAACCATCTACATTTTCAAATGATTCTTTTTTAAATCAGTATATTGTTGAAGCAAAAAAAAGAAAAATTGAAAATAGCACTATGAGGTACCATATTTCTCAGAATTACGATTGTGTTTCCCTTCATCGAATGAAAATTGATTTCATGTCCACTAATAATATAAATGACGCATATATATTTTTGGATTATTGCAAACAACAAATGGACGAAGATTTGCTTAAACAAATCGAAATTAAAACTAGGAACCAGTCTAGGTGTAGCCTATGGTCTGAAATGAGATACGCACGTATAACAGCCTCGAAAGCATATGATGCTGCGCACTGTGCTACCTTAGATGGAACACTAGTAGAAAATATTTTGGGTGCCAAAGTTTTCCAAACGGAAGCCATGAAAAGAGGTCTTGATTTAGAGGAAGCTGTCCTGAAGGTACTTTCCAAGGAAACTTCCCAAATATTTCACAAATGTGGACTCTTTCTTTCACAAGAGTGCCCAGTGATAGGTGCGAGTCCAGATGCCATAAATGAAGAGTACGTTGTAGAAATAAAATGCCCTTTTTTAGATAAGACGTTTCATAACTTTATTGATGTTGATGGTAATATAAAAAGTAAATATTACTACCAAATACAAATGCAGATGCATATTACAAAAAGACAAAAAAGTTTTTATGTTGTAGCAAGCCCAGATTTTGAGAAAAACAACAAAATAACTTACAAATATTGTGATTATGATAAAAAATTTGTTGATACAATGTTGAATAATTTAACAAGTTTTTGGATTAAGGCTATTTACAATAAAATTTAAAACATATATTTTATGGTTTTATTTTAGCAAATAATCCTGTAAATTTATTAATGCACATACTACTATTACAATATTATCTAAATATTTTATTAAGTTCGAATGAACACAAGCATGGGGCTCTAAAATGGCATATTCGCGTATTCTTGATATGACCCTTTCGACGTGAATTCGCAAACTAGCAATCCTTTTGGACTGTTTGACTTCTTGCTTCGAATTTTTCTTATTTGCCGAAACTGATGGTGGTCTAATTAAAATGTTATTTTTTGTCATTAAAAGTTCATCGATATGTTTAAAACCACGGTCTGCCATGACATGTGCTTCATTTTCTAACACATTTAAAAATCCAGATTCTTCCACGATCATTTTATCGGTAGCCCTGCCACCAAAACCTCTAGATACATAGGATATAATCCCATCAGGAGTACAAGCTATTAAGTATTTCATGGTATTGCTTTTTTTATATTCTGACCAAGAAAGTGACTGCAGGATTGGGTTTCTTGGTTTTTGAATGGATATTTCAAAACAATCGATTATACACTGCACATTTTTGAATCTTGCTCGGAAAGGTATTGGCAAACATTTTTGAATTTCCGAAAGAGATTTCCACTGAATAAATGACTTCAAATGTTCAACTAATTTTGGCATTGTTTTTTTAATTATTGAGCAAACTGTTGCAGCCGATATACAAAAATCATCTGCTATTATTTTATATGGAAGATTAAGTTTAATTTTTTTCAATGTTACAAATATTTCAATTTTTGTTAGCTGACAACTTGTGCAAAGCATGTCAACTATAAAGAGCGAGTGACTGGGTATCCCAATATACATTTTTGGATTTTTTTTTATAAGAAAAACAGTTCTCTTTTCTATATTTTCCTTCTTATTAAATTCTTTTTCAGCGTTTTCCGTTGACGAAGAGTCATCAGATGTAGGATTGTAGGACGCTGAATGATCCGAATAACTTGAATTACTGGTAGGGGAATAACATGTGTTCGGTAAATTTTTTGATGGTATTTGCTTCTGTTTTCCCTTAATTGTTGCCCTTAATAAATTACACTGAACATATTTTGATCTCATTGTTGTGGCCTTTATATTAACTTGAACACATTTATTTACCTGCCGACTTTCCCTCTCGGTATTTTCAGAACTATCTAGTACGATTTGCGAAACATTTATGCTAGATTCGCTGCTTGACGACGAAAATCGAGTTCTCTTTATACTTGTGGAAGGTTCTTCTAAATCTCGTTGCCGTTGTCTCTTAACAAAAACACTTCGAGAATCTCTAGTGTGCGCAGATTTTCGTGTGTTTTGGCAGTCAAAAATATGAGGAACCACTCCCGGCTTTATCTTAATTCTTACATTTTTCATTAGCTTATAATACGTGTAATTTTCCACATCGTCCTCAAACTAAAACGAAATATACATCATTAATAATAATATAATTTATATAATTACAAAAAACACTTACATTAAAATGATCCTCACAGCAATACTTTGTTGAATTATCGCTCACAAAGTCAATTCTACGCATAGCTTTTTGCCACAACTTCCTTGTTTTTATATTTTTTGGCAAAGTAATAAAAATTTTAGCAGGGCTTGTCACAGTAGTGTTTTTACAATTCGGAACTATACAATATTTATAATTCTTCTTTATCTGTTCTACTTCCATAATTATGCTATAAATACTGAACGTCAAGGAAACAATAAAAAATCAAATATATGATTCAATAAACAAACAGCCTGTTCGATCAGATGCAAATACCAAACTAATAAAACTTGTTAAAGCAATGCCCGTGGTGAGCGACGATATCGTTTACCCTGCACCTGTACGACGCGAGAGATGCAGTGACGTCACAGTGCATAGTCAAGAGTGCGACGTGTTTTAAATTGGCAGCGTTTAGATAAATTATTTAAATATGAAAACGGGCACAGAAAATTATGAAATTTTGCACAACTACTAAACTCAACACGCTCTTTTAGAATATGTAATAAAAAAAATGGGCTGAACGAGCCTATTCACAATACATCTTAAGGCCAAGTTCAATTTTGTTTGACATATCATCACGATTTTTTTTAGGTTAGAAAATTGCATTATCGATTTTTTTCATTCGAAGTAATAAAAGACGTCACTTTAAATTTCTATCTCTTTATGTCAACAATAAATTTCTAACACGATAAATTTATAAAACGTATGTCACTAATGAATATGTGGCTGCAACTGACGGCAACACTGTCAGCTACTCCATGGCTACTAGAGTACATACAGGTCCGGTATAAGCCATGGAAAATAATTTAATGTTTTGATCGAGTTAAATAAAATATCAAAATTAAATGTTTATTTTTAAGTAAACGACATTTTTAAATGTATACGTCTTCAATCAAAAATAATATAGGCAATACTCAAGTGTATTATACGAGTGTACTGGACAAGAGATAATTTTACTCTTTAATCCAGTTTTTTGTAATGAAACCAGCGGTAAAATAGATATTTGTGTACCAAGGCTGTGTTTTGGCCGAATTAGACATATGCGTTCAAGTCTAAGCTAGTTCTGGTTAAGTATAAGAGTAATAGGCAAGAAACGGGTGTTCAATTAAACTTGACATCGAGATAGATGTCACATAAGCAGGTGTACTGAAGATGAACTTTGCAGGACCAAGCATCAGATAGGTATAACACTTGATATTCTCAAAAATTATGTGAATACTACACTGAATAAGAACGAATGGAAGTGTCAGAAGGAGGCTAAAGGCAAAAAATAGACGGAACAGAGCCTAATAGATAGATAAGTCATATTTTAGCCAGGAAAGAGTCGATGAGTGTTATAAATATAGTTATTTATGAATGTATTTTTAATGTATAATTTCAGTTTATTTTCATTTTTGGTATAAAACTATGGCTGACATAATAAAACTCTTAAAAGTATATATATTTTCAATCTTTATTACTATACATTATTTAGTATTCATTTATTCTCTCTGACCTAGGGAAAAGGTCAGAAAACCCTGGTCATAATTGTTTACAATGTTGCGTGTTCCTAATGATACAAAACATTACAGAGGAATGATACTTAGCCGATGAAATCTCATCGAGTTCACGCATGACATATTGTGGTATGGAATATGGCTATCTCTGATGCATCTGCAGATTTAAATTTATTTTTGCGTACTGTTTTCTATCAACTGATACTCCAAATTTATACAAGCCACGTCTTCGCACCACAATGTGACATAGCATCAAATCTGCTTAATATCGTACCATTTTTTTAAAGTATCAAGGATATTCTTGGTGTAGCTGATCATCATGTTTCGAGTCACTAAACCTAAAAAATAACAAATATCAATAAATAGAATTCGGAATTTATTCCAAAAATATTTTTCTTTGGGAATTATATAGGATTTCTCGTTAATATACTGACAAACTTTTAAAGGTGGTAGGTGCATCAAAATAAACATTTTTTTGCTTAATAAAATAAAAATAATTTTATTGCCCAACAAATTAATCCATTTACAGAACAAAATACATGAAATAAATGTTAAACATAATATTTTGACAGAAAATAATTTTAGCAACAGCAAGAGAAAAAAAAGAAAGAATCCTAAATACATTAGCTACAAATTAGTACAACTAATGGTCGAAATAAATATCCCAATCAGAACAAAATTAATTAAAATTTGAGCACATAAGCCTTATAGGTGAATTTCTTCCCAAGTTCGTTCAAATACTTGCTGTATAAAATGTTTTATGATATCTAATGGCTGTTTGGGGAACATTAAAATTTATTTAATTTATCAAAAATAGTACATCAATAGTGTTATGTAATATTTTATAAAAAAATGTAACACTGGAAACTACCCTTCTATTTTCGAAAGAAGCAGAGATTCTTCAATACCTCGAATGGGATACAGCTCATCTATTTTAAAAGAAAGGTACTTGAGAGATCGCCGCTGAACATTTTCCAATGATCTTTTATGAATATTGTAAATAAGGTTCCAGATAAGAGATGCATATTCTAGCCTGGAACGAACTAAAGAAAAGTAAAGGATCTCCAAGCTTTAAGAGTTTGTAAAAGAACGAGTATTACGAATTAAGAACCCTAAGCTTTTCAACGCAGAAGCAACTGTATTTTCAATATAATCCGAAAAAGTAACTTTTTGGTTGAATAATATACGTTAATCTTCAATTTGTGCACAAGTCCGATAAATGTAGGCTGTTAAATAAATAATCAAACTCCACCTTGTTAATCAATCAATATATGTTTATTGTCAAAGCTACAAGAACTTATAGATATATAATACTTCTAGTATAGGAACATACTTCACATTTAGACACATTCATTCAGCTTGTTTTCATTACACCAATTTTCAACGATTCCCAAGTTGGGTCTGTAAAAAGTAACAGTCTTGAATTGATGAGATTGAGGTAAATATTTTTAAGTCAGCAGCGAACAGCAGGTTAAATTTATTGCCAAGTCATTTATAAATATACTAAATAATAGTGGTCCCAGATTGGAGCTCTGTGGAACTCCAGATGTTGCTGTGAGGGGCGAAGATGAAAATCCGTTGTAAAAGACATAATAAAAACGATGATTTAGGTAAGATGAAAATAATCTCAACAGCGACTGATCAAACCCTAAGCATTCCAACTTCCTTACAAGAATATTATGGTATTTAATTATTACAAAATACATTATGTATGTACAAAAAATATTCTAAACATATTTTAACTAACAAGAGTTTCATTTTTAACTAGTTATATTCAAAAACAAATGTCATTTTTAAAACTATATTTAACAATAACCGATGAGTATACAACAAGGTTCACAGTTTAAACTAAGTCTACATTTTAACTGCCCATTGTAAAATCCGCCATATATGTACAATTCAAAATTAATTGTATTTCTTTAAAATGCACTTGATTCTGTTGATCAAAATCATTCGATAAAAAAATTAAATAGAATTGGAATAAAGGTGGTTTTTATATCTATGCTATAAAGCATGCATTGGGGTAGCATGTAGATTATCTAATTATCAGGTCAGAGAGATTAGAATTAAATAACATATGTAGTGGGATTCTCATCTTTTGAGTATGTCTCCTATCGAGACTCCTATCTTTGTTCGACAGACAGCGATTTTGATGTAATGTCTCTCTCTATTCTGTATGTAATGTGTCGAGTTGGCACAAAAGAATCACTGTTCTGATCAGAAGAAATTAACCACATCAAAGGAAGAAAATTAGGTCCCCTGTTATTTTTAATTTATATTAATGATTGTTAATGTTGCAATAATTAATATGACATTTACCTGTTTGCCTATGATGTCCTTATCTATGTTTCTTGTAAGTTGTAAGGATTCAGATAACTAAGAGTTAATTGTCAATGAAACTCTGCAAAATGTTTATAAATGATGTTGCAATCATTTGTTAAAAATCAACACAAATACCTAAAACAAAATATAAGCTGATAAGTAATAACTATATGCAGTTTGTGGACAAACAATATAGGAAATTGGAAGAAAATCTATACAGTTAGTAGAAAAATTCAAATATTTAAGGGTAATTATTCGGAAACAGATGAAATTCACAGACCATATGCAAATACTGTTATCAAAACAATTGCAGTTAAATTACATTTCCTATTTAGAATGTTATTAAAATAATTGTTATATTATTACATTATTTTTTACTAAATTTGAATATTGTGATATTAGCAAACTAGCCAAATAAATAAATAGAATAAAAATAAAATAAAAACCGAAAACATACCTGGATCTACAATAATATATATAAATAATATAAGTACATTGCATCTTTTAAATTATTAAAGTCTATTAAATTGAAATGACACGTCAAACCATAAACGTCAAACTTTCAAAACAAACATGCTTGTGTTGTGTTCCAAACAGAAAATAGCATTTATAAAATAATTTATTTACTTGCAACCTTTCCCCGCACACCACCTCGCCCCTCACCAATAAACATGGTCAAATTGGGCTAAGCCATTTTACATTCGTCTGCATATGGAGCGATGTTGCAATTTTTCAATTTTTAGTGTCTATTCCGTCTGTTCAGATGGCAGCATCTTATGGGCCGTACACTTTTAAATCTTATCACAAGAATCCTGAAATAATTAGGCAAAAATAAAAGAATGTATGTTGCGTTTTAACTTCTAAATACTATAAAAAATGATGGAAAGTCCATAACTTTTAAATATTTGTTAAATATCACTTATTAAAATATTATGCATTAAAAGTAAAACAAACCATAGACTTTCCATCATTTTTTACAGTTTTTTGAACCCATTTATGAAAACAGTTTTTTAAAATATTATCGTTCAGAGCTGTATTTCTTGTGATAAAAAAGTCGCCGTCACTTGTCATTGAACTTGCCCTTAATTGTATAAGGTATTGTCTTAATTCAGTAAATCACATTTGGCAATATTTTAGTTGTGACTACTATCATGTACATCAGGAATTATAAAATTAAAAATTAATTAACTTCTAATAACTTTATTAATAAAAATTAACATTGGAAATATTTAGATAAATAAATATCCCGTAGATTAACACTAAATTGAAATATTGTCTTTTCTCTAAAATACGGATTTCGAGTCAGTTATGAATCCACAAAGTTTGATTAGTTCAATAGCCACGGCCGTTTCTTCAGGTAATTACACCCACAAAGCACGTATCTTCTAGAGACCCCACGCCAATGGTAGACTTTTAAACCACATTAGCGCCACCTTGGAGGAACTAAAATGACAATTGACAGATGGCGGTAAATTCAATTTATAATTTTTACTTTCCTATCTGTATACAGATATAAGGAAAGTATAGGAATCATGATTTTTTTCGACCTCGAGTTTTCAACGGATTTTTACGTTTTGAGTCCCCTAAATCCGTTTTGACTATTTTCGCGATGATGTGTGTGTGTGTGTGTGTGTGTGTGTGTGTGTGTGTGTGTGTGTGTGTGTGTGTGTGTGTGTGTGTGTGTGTGTTTGGTTGTGTGTATGTGTTTGGTTGTGTGTATGTGTATGTGTGTGTGTGTGTGTGTGTGTGTGTGTGTGTGTGTGTGTGTGTGTGTGTGTGTGTGTGTGTGTGTGTGTGTGTGAGTGTGTGAGTGTGTGAGTGTGTGAGTGTGTGTGTGTGTGTGTGTGTGTGTGTGTGTGTGTGTGTGTGTGTGTGTGTGTGTGTGTGTGTGTGTGTGTGTGTGTGTGTGTGTGTGTCTGTGTGTCTGTGTGTCTGTGTGTCTGTGTGTCTGTGTGTCTGTGTGTCTGTGTGTCTGTGTGTCTGTGTGTTTGTATGTCGCATAACTCATGAACCGATACACAGAAAAACACCAAATTTTAAACTTAAGCTTTATTCCAGCGTCTAATGAACTGATTAGATTTTGGGCAGAGTCGAAACATCTGGGGGGGTACTTTATAGGTAGTCATTTTGATATTTTATGGAATATATCTGTTATTTACATTTGGGGAAGAAAATTCTTCAAATAAAAGTTACTTCTTATATTATTATCTATATAAAATTTTCCTAAAATGGTCCGTATTCGAGAAATTTGACAAAATGTAAAAAAAATATTTTTTTATAAAAATTGTTTAAATAAAAGTTGTTTGTAATATAATTCTCTATAATTTTTATTCTATACATAATTTCTCTAAAATGGATCGTATTCGAGATATTTGAGAAAATGTGTAAATTTAGAATTTTGAAGAAAACTCAAAAACGGATAAAGAAAAAACATAAAATTTTAAATTTAAGATTTATTTCGGCCTGACATGAAATGATTAGATTTTGGACAAAGTCGGAACATCTGGGGGGGTACTTTATGGGAGGCCGTTTTTATATTTTATGGAATATATCTGTTATTTATGTTTGGAGAAGAAAATTGTTCCAATAAAAGTTACTTTTATTATTATTATCTATAATTTTTGCCTTATGTCAAAATTTCCTGAAATGATCCGTATTCGAGAAATTTGACAAAATGTGCAAAATTCTGATTTTTATGAAAATTGTTGAACTAAAAGTTGTTTGCGATATCGATCTCTATAATTTTTGTTTATACATGATTTTTCTAAAATGGACCGTAATGGAAAAGGGCTAAATTTAAATTTTTCAGTATTTTCGTTTTCAATGAATATCTATAGAAAAATGTTTCGAGGTAGACGTATGTGGACAATATATATATTTAGTTTATCCTCTAAACATTTATAGAGATGCTGCAATAGGTTGTACAAAATAACCGGGAAAAGCCTATAATAACTTGATAGGAAAGTCATGTGTTGGACACATCAGATTTTTTTAACTTTTCAACAACCTGTATTTTCAAAATTGAGCCGTTTAGGACCTACATTTGTATGAATTTTTTGTCTTAAAACTGAGTAACACCTTAAAGTTTGACCACATACTTAATAAATGTGTTTAACATTTTATATACCATTTTATCATTTATTTATAAACAGTGGCGGCGCGTGCCCTCAAAAAGTGGGGGGGGGGGCCTGCCGAAGGCAGGAAAGGCGCCGCAGACGAAAATTTTTTTTAAGGTCAAGGTCACGCGTTCTCCTGACACAATTTTAATGAATAATTAAAAGTAATTAAAATCATTGCTGTATGCTTAATAATAGATAAACATTCAATATAATATTTTTTCAAGTGGATAATAAAACAATAAAATAATACAACGGATGAACTGAAGATTTTTTTTACAAAACGAAAATATTTTAATGAACCACTAGAAACAAAAACAAGTAGGTACAGAAACAGGTACGCATAAATTTTTAATAATATGCAAAAACGAGATACAAACTTAGTATTATACTTAAAGCTACTTATACTATACTTAGGTACTTAACAGACTATTTTAATAGAACATCATTCTCCTATCTTTCTGGCTAGCAAACAGTTCAGTGAGAATATCCAGTCCTTCTTTTGACATCATTTTTAAGGTATTATCTTTTTCAATGTACATTAAAGCTAAACCAGTTAGTCTTTCTTCACCCATAGTATTCCTCAAATAGTCTTTAAGAATTTTCAATGTTGAGAAATATCTTTCAGCTGAAGCAGTGCTTACTGGGCATGTTAATATGATTTGGAAAAGTTTCCATACTAATGGTAACATTACTTTGAGATCGCTATCTAAGAATTTTTGAGTACAGTCTTCTATGCTATTTTCAACGTTTGGGGAGAAACACTGCCTATAAATCTCTAATTCCCGATAGAGCTGATTCATGTCTTCAGTTAATTTGTAAAATTCATTAATTTTGTTTGCTTCTTCTTTCTTGAAATTGTTTTTATTCAGCATAAGACAATTCTCAATATATGCAATGAATTTATAGTCATTTTCTGAGAATCTCATTCTCATATTTTCTACCATATTGTCGATAGCAGCAAATAAAATATTGGTACGCATGAAATCTTCAGCTGTATAAAAATTAAAAGCATTTTCTGGTCGCTCATCCAGTTTCTTAGGAAGCTTCCGTTGTCTTGGTAGTGAAATTTCTTTTACGTCAAAGCCTAGAGCTTGAATTTCTAGAGACAATCTTTTCATTTTTTTATGAATTTCATCAAATCGGTCCTGGGCCCGATAATGTTTAATGGACTTTATAGTCGCCTTTGCTTTTAGAAGTAATGATGAGATAATGAGTTGTGGAGACTGTAACTCTTTAGATAATATAACGGCCAATCCCAGGATAATTTCTAGCACCAAGAGACTAAACAAAAATTCCTCATTCAAAATAATTTTTAATGCTCCTGAGGCATCGGCTGCTAGTTTTGTGTTGTTTGTGTCACTTGAGACAACCTTTTAAGTTTTAATAACAGCCGGAAAAAGTTTCAGTAATGTATTGACGGATGAGTGCCGCGCGGTCCACCTTGTTTGAGAAAGACTTTTTAAAACCTTTGTTTGATTGGGGACATACTTCCAGGATCATTTTCTGAAAAATATCATGTCGTTTTGCTGACGCCTCGATGATATTGTACAATGTATTCACGGTTCCTAATGTATCCCTTAGTGGTTTGACATTTTCGCAGCATTTAGAAACCGCTAGTTCCAGTAGGTGAGCATGACAGTGAACATACAGTGCTCTTGGTTCCACTTCTTTGAATTTAGCAGACAAGCCATTGAATTTACCGCTCATATTCGATCCACCATCGTAAGCCTGAAACCTAAGGTAGTCTAAAGAAACACCAATTTTAGTAAGGTATTCTGTAATTGACTTGAATAGTGCTTCCCCCGATGTATCTGGACAGTCAATGAATCCAAGGAATCATTCCTTTATAATGGGTTTATTGTCCTGAATGTTGACATATCGAAAGCCTATTGTCACTTGCTCCAAGTGTGCAACATCTGTTGTTTCATCTGCAATAATAGAGTAGCACTGGGATTTGTTGATTTCACTCACTATATCCTTAATAATATATTCAGAAATCATGGAAATTATTTCCGTTTGGGATTGATTTGATGTATAGTTGCAAATTTTTGATTGCATAAACTCCTTGAAATTGAGATTTTTATCAGAACATCTTAAATTCAAAAGTTCCAGAAAATTTCCTCTATTTTTGGAATCTGCGCTTTCGTTATGTCCCCTTAAAGGTATTCCCTGTTTTTCCAAAAACAAAATGGTTTCAAAAATGAAGTTAAGATACTCTCTATTCTTTTTCACACATTCTTTATGAAAAATGTCTATCTGACAAGCCACACTTGCTCCAGCAGGTTTTTTCTCCAGAAAAAATATAGTAGCTTTCCTATGTGATGAAGACTTTCCGTGTTTTTTGAACTTTTCTGTAGCTTTTTTCCAATTTTTGAATCCAGTCCTCAAAAAAGTTTCCTCTGCACACCCTTTTCTTTCCGAAGCAAAAAGACGGCAATAGTAACAGAATGCAGAATCTGCTCTAATACTATACTCAAGCCATCGAAAAGAATCATACCAATTTACCTGGAAGCTTCTTCTTCGATCTCCCATGGTGGTGTACTTAAATCCTTCTTTTGGCTGAGATGGACCGGCTTGCAGATTGGGGTTTTCCACCAAAAAATATGCATCCCCTGTATCTTCCGAATGAGAATTAGATTTTTTATCAGTTTCTTTCTGCAAGTTCTCCACTTCCAAAGAGGTTTCTGAAGGAGCAGGGGGTATTTTTGGACGAAAAAATCCATCCAAGCAAGTCTGCTTTTTAGCCATATTTTCTTCACTACAATAGTTAAATAAAAATCAGATATGTATGACTGATGAAAGTAGAAAAAAGTTAAAAAAATTAAAAAAAATTATTTAGTAGAGAGGTCTTATTTATTTCCTAAATTTCCTATTAATTTATTTTTTTTTTGTAATAAAATAAAAATAAAATTTATTTTTGTTGGTTATTACAGAGTTATTTTTTATGAAATATTCCATATACCTACACCTTAGAATTATTGCCCAGCCAAAACAATCAGAATAAGTGAGTTTTGAGAATTTGTATTTTAAAATGCACAATATAATGAATTGTATTTTTTCTCACTGAAAGAGCGTGAATTGGTCAAAAATCTAAAATTAAATTAAAAAAAATACTTCTGTACGCTCCTAAATAAAGTATATATTTATATTGTATAATAGGGTGAAACCAAAAATGATTTCAATTATTTAAATAATTACTGAGAAATTTTAAATTACCTAATACAATATTCACAAATTTGGATTTTTTTGCAACCAACCAGTTTTTAATGCAGGCGAGGCATCAGAAATGTATTTTTTTTTTATTCAGTTAACATGTATTTAATTAAAAAAATAAATAAATAGTTGCCTAGAAAAAATATTACGTTTCTTTTAAAACCCTGAAAATTCACTTTTTTAATTTGTATTTTTGATTGAACCGTATGTTATTTTTATTATAAAAATATCTAAGATTGTAGATTAAACCACTCTCTCTCTCTCAGTAAAAAAATAATAAAATATATTCATCAATTATGCTCTTCAAAATAACAAATAAATGCAATTATTCAGAACCATTAATCAATGATCAGCCAACACAGTGACGTCACGCGGCCGCTCTGTTGTGGCTGAAATATTTCGGCTTTTGCTTTTAATCAATCCTATAGTAGAGTCTAGAATTCTTGGGTAATACTTACATTAGTTAAAAAGCTGTTCTTCTAATTAAACTTCTTTATTTGCAATTTGCATAATTCATAAAAACAAAACAAAAACAAATCGTTTCACCTGTTCACTTGCATGTCAGCGGTTGTAGCACTTGTAGCTTGTAGCAGGGCGATGATGAGCGATGATTATATTACATCACAATGCACAGAAATTGCGCGCGCATTTTAACGCCGCGCGGTGCTAAGATTCAGGCAACAACGTGTTGGTGGCGACTGGCGGGCATAGAATAAGAAGTACAATAGAAGTTTTATTTATGTATTTTGTATTTTTGTCATGTCCATTTATTTAGTTTAATTCTATATTTATTGTTTTACAAAAAAATATATATTTATGGGTTATAAAAAAAGTGGGGGCCAGGGCACCCCCTGGCCCCCCCGACGCGCCGCCACTGTTTATAAATTCTCTAATAACTAATAATAACCTGCCCCACTTATATATGCGATGCCAATTAATGAAAATGGACTTGCGTTCGAATCAAAACATCTGCTATTAAACAAAAAAAAAATACTGCAAAGTCTGCAACAGTATACCTACACAAAAAAGCAACAAACACGAAATTTTAGGTTATGATGTCAATTTAAATTTCAAATAAACAGGCGCGAGAGTTTTTGAGAATACGCGTACTTTCGAATCATAACTACAAATCCTATCTGCTACAGCTAGATCCTTGGAGGTTTCTTCCTCTTAGGTCACCGCGTCGACAATTATATTTACTTCAAATAACATTTTTAAAAGATGATTTTTAAAATATTACAATAGGTAGGTGCTATTGGATAGGATGATGACGTTCATTCGTAAATAATAATATTCTAACTTGTAACACAACATTCTTCTCTTTTAAAACAATTTCTTTTATAATTCAAATTATTAAATCATAGGTTAGGTATGTCAAATTACGATAGAAAATCAAACTTTTTATGGTCTGATTAACATCGAAAATATTTATTACATTTCAAATTTGCTCAATTAAGCATATTTTCACGATGTCAAATATAGCACATATCCTATCCAGTAAATAATACAGATGGTATTAGAGTTTAAGTATTTTATATTTCCATTGCTCGAGTACTGTTTTATTTGTATCGCGTACCTTCATTACATATATTTAAATTTCACATCTACTAAAATCCAGAGCTTACAAAACTAAACTTCATTTTATTATTAGAAAATCGTGTAATAGCTGAACTAATAAGCCCTATTAGTTTGGGCATTGATCTGAAACCAATTTCATAGTCGCTGGGCTAGGAATGCTATAGGATAGGATTTAGAATATGAGGTAAGAATGATGCCGGTGAGGATATCTTGAAATTTGAGTTTGTATAAGAGAAGACGGCAGCCAGCAATTTATTTATTTCAAAATACAAAATAGTTATATATTTACTTTACAAAGCAATTAACATATTAGATTAGATATTTGATCAACAATATTTTCTTGGAAACATCTCATTACAAATTTTACATATATTTACGGCCAATAGCCACTTACAGGATGAATGGTGATACAAAAATTAAAAAACAAATCAAAAACAAGAAAATAATTTACATTAATTACATGAATAATCCAAATGCCATATAATTGAACTGAAAAAACTCTCCATGAGAGAAAAAGGCTACCTACACAAATCAGTGTAACAGGAAAAAAAATATGTGAAGTAAAGCAAGTAAGTACAAATTATAAACTTAATTATAAAACAAAAATATGAGTGCAGAGGGAAACCTAACAAAAATAATTTACAATGACGAATACAATGTTCTAATTTTATTGATGGAAGTACCTACGGAATATATCGATACTATCTGAATAGTTATTTACCTCTGATAGCATCGGTGATCTCGAGTAGAGTCCCAACTTCTCTAGGTCCCTCTGAATGATGTCCAAAAGCTCATTATCTCATGTAGCTGAATTATTTTATTTTTCTTTATTATATTAAAAAAAATTAAGGGGAAAAGTTGTTTAGAATTTGGTCTTATATGGTCTTATTGGTCTTATATAAAGACCATTTTGCTCTAAAAAATGTTTTATAAACCAGCCTTATAACACAATATGTACCAGGAGTTCGAGTGTAATCTTTTGGTTAGATACTTCGGAGATATTTCTCAAGCAACCCTGAAAAAATCATAATCCCAGTCATTGAAATATTTATCAATATCTTACCTTGATTGACTCTATGGAAATCTACATCCAACCATACGTGTCTACTCCCAAGTTTCTAGCACACTTTGGTGGATTGCCTCTTCAAAATCTGCCACTACAGTTGTTGGTCCCAATATTTTACCAATCTTTTGATATTCTGGTATTGCATACATTAATGCCAACATATAACTTTTCTTTAACTTGTTTGAGAGCATGAATAAGACTACAGGTACATAATAGTCACCTGCTAATCCGTGAATGGAGAACATTTGACGAAAACATTTGGTACAGCAAATGAATGTCCCATTCGCATATATGGATTTCAAAGTACACAAGAACTCTAAATTCTTTTTCGTTAAGAACATAATTATATTGTTTTCTTCGTCGTTTACAAGAAGAAAAGTTTCGCTCCGATTTGTAATGAGAGGATAGGAATTAAGAACATTGTGAACTTCTTGTTGAGTTGTTGGTGGTGTTGGTAGAAAGCTCCTTCGAGAGTGGTATATATTGCTTCTTATACATTTGACATCGCAATTAGTCAATGTTTCGACATCTCTTTTTCTCAGTTCTCGGTGAATGAATGTTAAAAGTCTCTCACGTAAATCTTCTGAAGCAAGGAATTGCTCAATCCATTCCTATTAAGAATTTTTTTATCAAGTGGCGAGTGGTTATGGTTGTCGACAACTTCATTTATGTTTATTTTTCCCTCTGTCTTCAAGTAGGCCGTACAAATTTTAGTTCCTCTTACTGAACACACCCAACGATTAATACCACCAGATAGTTCTTTGTGAAAAGGATATTTATACCTAACAGTAGAAGCTACTTTCTTTTCTCGCTAAGTATAAACTCATAATTTAATATTTTCCTCTTGTCAGTTAGTAAACTAAACTAAAACGGTAATAAACAAAAGATGTAATTAAATATTTTATTTCATGCAGGTTTTCGAGGATGTAGAAGGGGAACAATTAACTTGTATTTATCATGCTCATAAACAAATAAATAGTTTTGAAATATATATTAATAAAAGATAATAAATATTCAAATTCGAAATCTAAAGTCTATTCAAATTTAATTTACGCCTGATGTAAACAGAAGTAGGTGGACGCTAAAATTGAGCAGGGCCGTATTTTACTTTTCCGTCTTGCAAAAATGTAAAATAAAAGAGTGTAATTGTGAAATTATTTTTTTATTACGATAAAAACATATTTTGTAAAGTAAAACTATAAAATAAATGCCATACACGGTTTCCCAGACTTTAGTGACATTTCTGGACGAAGATAGGTGAGCGACATAAACTGCGTTAACCTGCAATACAAATTAATAAATGTATTTGACTTTAAAAGAGATGGTTGCATTATATTTAGTTCATTACATATGTCTAATGTGATACAGATCATTAAAACAATCATATTATAAAATTATATTGTACAGGGTGTCCAAATACTTGCAAATTCTTTAATAGCTAATATATATCTACTAAAAGCATTAAAAAATTTTTAAATATAAGAGGTATTTGGTATTTGAATTTGGTATTTGATTTAAAATTGTGCATCTTAATAAGAAACCTTTTGTATTTTTGATAACTTTTGTTCTTTATTGTTCTTGTTCTACTAGTATTTAGATTAGACAACTTGTACCCTGTATTATAGCAATCTTCCTTACTTGACTTAGCACTATTCTGAATCGGATAAATTAGTTAGACTTGAAAGGCTATCTTCATTAATCAAAATTACAAGTGGTTCTACCTGAACCTCTATAATATTATCCAACTCCCACATTTTTACTTCAACTTTTTGGCGAACATGGTCGATACACTTTTTCCATTTTTCTGGAGAAATTAATAATATTACTTCTTTAAAAAGAATTTTAATGTCTCCAGATTTAAATGTTGAGTTTTTATCTGCTACGTATTGTTTAACGTCAACCTAGATTAATTCAATAGGGTTAAGTTCACAATGATACGGAGACATGTGAAGTATTATGTTGTTTTGCTGCTTAGCCATTTCATCTATTACATACCTATCATAATGTTTATGTTGCTTACCAAATTTTAGAAGTTGGATCTTAAGCATTTGGTAGTCAAATTCAATTTTTTCCCTTATAGCCATTTTTAAATATCATCTTTTTTAGACGTCGTAGATATTTTTTCCAGCTTTCTCGAAAAATAATGCAGTTATCTTCTAATTTTGGTAGGGTGTTTGAAAACCACTCTTTAAATGATTCTCCACACATTTCTTCATGTAGTCACCGGATTTTTCAACTCAAATACATAAAGTGCATTAGAGAAAAAGCCTTCTTCACTTCCAATATGGCATATAATGAGCTGTTTTTACGCACATATCTGAAGGGTTTTTAAAACCAGTTAAAAGTTCATCCAAAAAGGCTTGTCTGGATGAAAAAACCGACATATCGAAACATACTTTTGATTTGGTGTGGCCTGCGTTAATCCAAGTCTCATCAAGATAATATATTTTTTGCTTTTCTTCTCTGTACCGTTTTATTTTTTGCGGCGTAGGACGAAACAATTTCATTTTTGTCTAAAAGCAAACTATTTTTTCCTCGAGTTTTAAATTTAAAATTAAGGGTTTTGAAAAGCTTGTAAAATGTAGCTCGATTAAAAGTAGACAAATATGGATCATCGTTGACTTCTTATAAAACCTTATCAATTGTTGGAAGTTAATTTCTAAAGAAGAATTGATGTACTTTGCGCCTTATTGCATTTTTATCAAAATCATCCACAGAGCCACTAATTTGTTTATAACTTAGCTTTCTTTTTGGTTTAGAAAATTCATGAATCTGCCTATACTCCTTCATAACATTAAAAACGGTTTTAGCGCATATCCCTGTTTTATCAGAAACTCTCCTTTCAACATCATGTACCAACATATCAGGGTTCTATAAAATTTAATGCTTATAAATATTAAGAACCATTTCTTTAGTACGGATGACCAAATGTCCCTTTTTCAGTCGCTTTTTAGAAGGAGTAAAAACATTTTTCTGGACTTCATCTGCTGTATCTGTGGAGGACATAGTGCCACGCAGCAATTACAAAATATAGTCAATTAAATGTCCATAAAATAGAGTAAAACATGTTTAAACTAACAACAACCACAAAAACAAAAAAAATAAATAACACAATATATGTATATCTAAACTATAATATAGTGAATTATAATCAATCAAACATACAAAATGTCCAAACTAACCAACACGGTGAATGCTACCAAAACGCCGTTTATAATTATCCAGATTGAACTGAATTCGACTCTGACAAAAAATATTTGTGCGTCGTCTAAATGACTAACGACCGATTAACCAATAGAAGCGCAAAAAAATGTCACGTGAGCTGTTGCTGGATGGGAGAAATTGTTTTGACGCGGCGTAAATGAAATCTGAATAGACTTTAGGTAGGTTTATTGACTTATTCTGATCATGGGCTCTACTCAGCCATCTAAATTTTGAACCGCATTATAGCAGGCATAAACGGGACTCTACTCCTATCTGCCCGATAGCATACTGAATAATAGTGACCGACACAGCATATTAGTCTTATCAATCGGAAGTGAAAAGGTTTGAACATGCCTTGCAGCGAGTCTGACGATATAAAAATTAAGTTGACTTATTATAATTGAACATTTGATGCGATTATGTACTAGAATATAAACAAAAATATTGGCTGATATAATCTTTCTCGTGTGTAAACTTGTCATTTTAAATATTACTAATAGTGGATTCTGGGAAAATCCTCTTACTGGATACGTACCATAAAAACGGAAGTACTTTTAAAAATCGACGATGAAATCGTTCTAATGCTAAAATCTAAACATCGGTATTGGAAGACCATATAACCGAGGCATATTCCAACTTAGACCTGGTCAGAGCACAGAACATAAGCTTGCAGGTATTCAGGTTTTTAAAACCTTTCATCGATCGCAAATTAAAGTCTAATATTTTGTAAGCAGATGCAGTAATGTGACTTATGTAATCCGCAAAGGTTTGTTTGCGATCAAGGCCATTAAACGTATCAGATATATTAAGAATACTACCATCTAAGTAATAGTCATAAGTCATAATGGATAGGACTTTGTCTACGAGTGTATGAAATTGCAAAACATTTACTAGCATTTCGCATTAGATTATTATTAGAACACCTTTCGGAAATTATATCTAGAAGAACAGTCTGCAACAGAATCAATATTTGAAATCAATTTTAAGTCGTCAGCATAAAGCAAATATTTACTATTAACTTTTGAGGTTATGTCGATAATGAAGATAATGAAGCACAACGGACCCAATATAAAACCTTGTGGCACACAAGATGTTTAAAAAATGAGGTTGATTTGTGTTTACTAACTTGGGTATATTGTGACTGCTCGTTCAAGTAAGATTTAAGATTTAAATAGAAGAATTAGTGCATTTGAAATATTCATTTAATTAGATTGAGCCTAACAAATGCTTTAGTGAAGTCAGTATAGATTATGTCAACTTATCCTTCGTTGTCTATTACTTCATTAATAATTTGGATTTTTATAGCCAGATTGGTAACAGTAGATTTGCCATTTATAAAGGCTTGTTACTCTGGTTTTATAGAATTTATAACATGCTGGCATAGAGGGTGCTTTAAAGAATTTTCAAATACCTTACTAAAATTGGCATTAAGGGTTATAGGCCTATAACTGTTAACGTCTGTCCTGCTGCCTTTTTTAAACGCGGGAGTAACTTTTGAATTTTTCCATTTATTCGGAAAGGTAGAAGCCTTAATTATCAATTTAAAAATTTGTGTTAAAGGTTAAGCAAGTACAAATTCACAGTCACGAATAAGAAAAGAGGAAATATCATCAGGGCCGGCGGTAATATTTGCTTCTATCCGCCTGTAATTTGATTTGATTTGGAAACGAAGATGTGCTATTTACTGTTGTTTGGAAAGCTGTGCTATTTCTATGAAAAAACATGTGAAAATAATTTGAAACATCATTACAAATATCTTCACTTACTATTCTCTTAGTCTACACCATTGTATTCTATAGTTGAAGGTATAGACATGTTATTTTTATTGGAGTTAAAAGCATACCAGATATTTTTAGGATTTCTATTTAATTGGGCTTCAATATGATTCTGATAATGCTTGTGGGCAACAGAATGAATGAACTTGGTTCTCAAATTTCTGTATATGTCAAAATCTGCGGCATTATTAGTTTTCTTATAAGTTTTCCAAGCGTTATTTTTAAAATTTGATGTAATTTAATGTATGGATTATAGGTCCATTGAAACATGCTGGATATATTTTTTTGCTACACCCATATGGATATTAGCTTATCTAAGCACATACTACAAAACGAAAAAGTATACTATTGCCATTGACTAAACGAATATATTTTATATCCATTCTAAGTAGTGACAATTCTGTCAAACATATTTTTTAATAATTGATATTAAACATACATTAAAATGATCGATAAATAATAGCATTTCTGTTTTTATTTCGTCTATAATTATTAATAATTTGTTAATTTAAATAAAACTATATGAAGTTAACAAAAATAAAAGAATAGATGGTTCTGTGATCAGCGTTCTTGCCTTTCACATGAAATACTCGAGTTCGATTCTCGGATGGGGAAAAATGAAATGAACTTTTTTCCCGTTTATTTTAAAAATTATTAAAAGTCCTATATTCATATAAAATTAGTTATTTTGTCTTAATAACCTAAAATATTTAAATTATTTGTAAATTTTCGTTAGTGCGTCGTAGAAAAAATACTCTGTACAATTCGAGTGAATTGTCCACATCGCACTCAGACGATTGAGCACTCCGCCTACGGCGTCGTGCTCAAATTTTGTCTTCGTGAGATATGGTCATCAAATCCACTATTGTTGTACAAACTACTATTTTGGTAACTTTTTTTAGAAATACACAAATGCTATAAATCTTATCATTGAACATATCTAAAGCTGAGTTGACTTCAGTTTCGGTAAATACGTAATCCCACTTGGTTGAAAATAATTATATACAGCGTGCTTCAGAAGTATGGGATCAAACTTCTGGGGGTTATTCAGTGCAACAGTAGAAAACATTTGAGTACAGGGACCTATGTCCGGAAAAGTGTCACTACGGCACTACGGCCCTAAGACGCGTTAAAATTTAGAAAGACGATAAATTGCCTAAATGGGATTTATTGCATTTAATTTTTGCCTTTTGTACATGATATCATCACAACAATTGTTCAAAATGTCAATTTCAATGTTTAAAAATTTTATAGCTGTAGGGCTGGGAAGATGGTTACCTCTACGAGTAGATACTTCTCACCAACAACCAGCAGGTTATGACAAATTAAGAGACAGGTTCTATATGCTCCTGGAGGATGCTGTGGAGAAATAATAATAATAATTTTCTTTATGACAAACATAGCATAGAATTGGTCAAATTATAAATATATTCTTAACCTAACTAACCTTAAGAGGGACAACAAATAAAAATCGAAAGACAATTTACATTAAAGTTTAAATAAAATGTTAGAATTGGTCATTTTAATAATATAATATTTATTTTATGACAAGAATAATTCGTATAAAATTAATCAATATTTAAAATACAATCTTAAACTAGATAACCCAACTAAAGAGAAAAGAAATAAAAAATTTAAAAGATTTAGACATTTAAAAATTCACTTGCGGAATAAAAGCCACCCTCATATAAAAATCGTTTTATTGCTAATTCAAATGAATTTACAGTTACAAGATTTTAGGTAAGGTGGCAAATTATTGAAAAGTCGTTGCGCAGATGTAATGGGTGACTTGAATAAGGTATTACCCTTTGAAAATGGTATATAAAGATCATTACGATTTCATTTAAATTATGAACTTGGCCATTTGTCATAAAACTATTTAAATTACTAAATACAAATACACAAACTACTAAAATATATAAACAAGATAATGGAAAAATTTCAAATTTTTTAAAATATTCTCTACAACTGGTTGCGCGAGAAATACCAGCAATACACCAAATTATTTTATTTTGTGAAATAAAAACATCGTTAAGATATGTGGATATACCCCCAGAAACAAATACCATATCTTAAACGCGATTCAGCATGTGCGTAATACATGATTAGCTGTTTTTCGGTTAGAACTGTTTTTAAATTTCTAAATAAGTAATTTACTGAGTTTAGTTTTGAAGTGACTGTCTCGCAATGTTTCTTCCAGTCAAGACATTCATTGATGTATAAACCAAGGAATTTTACACATCGAGTATCGTCAATTTTTATGTTATTGATGATAACATTGAGTGAGCTAATTTGCTTTTGTTCATTATGAAATTGTATTAGATGGGTTTTTTCTGCATTTAAATAAAGATAATTCATACAGAACCATTGAAACAGATTAGAACAAACCTGGTTGCATTTATTTTCTAATGTAAGGGCATTTTTGTCAGAGACATTTTGATTAATTTTAACCAAATCATTCACATATACCAAGAATAAGATTGGGCCTATAATAGACCCTTGTGGCACACCAATATTGGTATAAACATAGTTGGATTTGTAAGTTTTTATTAACTTTTCATTTATGGAAAAACTAACATACTGTCGACGTTCACTTAAAAAAGATTTTATCCATTGAAGAGACTGATTAATAACACTGATACTATTTAATTTGCTAAATAAAATATTGTGATCGGTACAGTCAAATGCCCTGCTGTGATCACAGAAGATCCAGCGTTTAATAAGTTGATTCAATTTTCGTAAAAGGAATGAATTGCTGTATTGGTAGATCTTGAAATTTAAAAACCACAACATTGTTCTTGGCTAATTATATTATTCTTGTTTAAGTATGCAGTTAGTCTCCCTGGATAGCTATACTCGAATAATTATTAGCAAGTTTTGGGTCACCTTTTTTGAAGACTAAAACATATTTTTCCTGTTTTCATGTAGTCTGGAATATCACCATTACAGAATGAAAGGTTAACTAGAAAAGTCAAAGGAGATATTATGAAAGGAACAATTTTTTTAGTAGAACGGCAGGTATTTCATCGGAACCGCAAAATTTTTAATTTTTTATTTTATTGAGTAAGAGTTCTAATGATTCACCTTGCGTATAAGGGAATAATTGTATCGGATTTTGTGTGACAGTTACACTATTGCACTTAATTTTGTTTATAGTTTTGGGGATATTTGACACAACATCGAGTGAAGCGTTCATAAAAAAAGTATTAAAAGTATTAGCCACCTCTGAAGGATTATCAGTTAAATCTCCTTGATTGGTTAATATTTCTATCTTTTTTCTGAATTCATTATTTTTATTTTTAGTTAAATCTCTTATTAAGTTTCCAAGCACTTTTAGTGGGATTTTCAGACGACGTAATTATATTTTGATAATGCTTTTTTCTTGTTGACTTTAGAAGATGTACATGTCACTTTTTTGTTTGGGTATAATATTCTCGAAGTTCAGGATATATTCTTGATAATACGTGCAAATTTTTTAAGTTACTACTGGACTGTCGAACCACATCGGTAACCCATTTTTTTATTAGTTATTGGTATTAGTTTTTTTACTAATGGAAAATTAATGCTAAAATTATGCATAAAGATGTTTATAAATGCGTTAAAAGCCAGATTAGTATCAAAGAGTCTATATATATGATTCCATGCTTTTAAAATAAGATTATTAATAAAATAATATGTCGCCGTATCAGTAAAAAATCTTTTCTGACAAAAACTAGGCGAGAGTTATAAATTCCAAAATGGAACTTTTATTTTTTAAAATTTTATTAAGTATAAAATACACTTAAACGGATATCTGTCTTAAAGCTACTTTAATTAACGGCTTCAAATAACAAATAACTAACTAGTTCAAAATAACTAAAGACAAATAACAACAATAATAAGGTTCTACTCCTATTTATAAAGTAAAACTGATTATTAATCAAAAGTGCTTGAATAATTAAAATTATTTTGAATTTCTTTGATTGGCTTTAATTGTTTAGAAATTTGATTAATTTCATATAAATCATTAAAATCTAATTTAGTTATATTAGAAGTTTGATAAGACTTTGAAGTTTGGATTTTCTTCATGTCGATCTTCGGTAAAATAAATGGCTTTCCTCTGCTCAGTTGAATATTGTTGATGTATCTTATTTCCTTTGCCCAAATTTCACAAGATTTTGGTATCTTGATTAGTACGGGTGATCTTATGTCTATATACTGGTTACTGTTACATTTTGCAAGAATTTGTTCCGGTTTTGACGGGATTATTAGGACTTCATCTACTGCGATTTGTTCAAATACTGATTCTTCTAAATTAACATTTAAAATATGACAATTTGTCAAAGTTCTTCCTTCAAGAAGTTGGAGAGTACAATTATCTCTGGGGATGAAATTCTGTTGACAATAATAAATGTCTTCAAGGGATGGACATTCTTCTCGTTCAAACTGTGTTTCTTGATGTTTTCGTGCCAAATAGGGAACTAAAGGTGTATACATTTTTTGGTTTTGGATAATTGGGAATAAATGATAAAATTCAAAGGTATTACTTTCAAAAATAGGAAAATGTATTGCAAAAATTAACTTGGACTCTGAAATTGATACTTGCGTTCCTAAGAACTGATAATACGTTAATAAATTTGTAAATTTCGGAATTTGATCAATATTATATATTTTATGTAAATATGTTATTATGTCTTTTATGTCTGAGCTGGAAACTAGAGAATTATGTAAAGTAATTAATTTTGCAAAGGTTATAGCATTTTCTAAATTATCTATAAAAGAAATTGCCATTTGACAATCTAAATCAATTTGTGATATAATGGCTTGAAAACTAATATAACTTTCAAGTGTATTAATTCTGTTATAAATAGCTGCTTGAATTTTTTCCATATCAACTTTAAATTTTTCTTGATTTTTGCTTAAGATTGTGATTGATTTATTATAATGATATAATTATAATGTCTTTTGTACAACGAAATTTGAAGATTTGTTTCACTGATAATATTTTTTTGATTTTCTTGCAATGTTTTTATAGCATTATTGTATCTTTCTTCGTCATCAGAATCAAGATTTCCAAATAGCCATTTGTTAATTTTTCTAATTGCATTTATTAGAGCTATTTTATGCCTTACATGAGGGATTAAATTATTAATCTTTTTCTGAACAGTAATTATTAAATATTCTGTTCTGGTTAACATATTTTGTGATAAGCTATGATAAGATATTGGGTTACTAGCATTAACATAAACTATACTACGTTTTATTATTTCAAAATGATTAACTAAATTATTAACTTGTTTAACTACTTCTTCTAAATCTAAATAATGTAAGAACGTATGTTTGCTATATATAAGTTTAGCGTTTCCTAACTGAATAGGAAGAAGAAAATTTTCGATCGGAGTGATCTGTATATCAGATGTACTATGTATTTGGTATACATAAATTACTTGTAGAACTTGTACTTGGAACAGCGTCGTTATCAAAATGGATATCATTTTCGTCGATATCCTGTAACAATTTTTCTAAATTATTTTTTGGCTTTCTAACAATACTTTTATGATAAGTACCTTTATCTGTTTTTAATAAAATACCTTTATCTTCAATGATATTTGCCTTTTTAAATTTTGGTAATTTTTTATTTCTCGATTTTGTTTTGACAAAACATGTCTTTTGTTTAGAATAGTTATCTGGTTTCAAATCTCTTTTCATTTAATTTGTTTATTAAATTTTCTTTTACCTCTTCATTACGTTGTTTAATTTTGTTATACATCTGTTTACTAATTTGCTTATGATCTTGTACATAATTAGAAATTATTAAGTGATCGTCTAAATCAAAGGGATCCGGATTATCAATGTGACCTTTTATTATTTCAAAGGTTGTGAACTTTGTCACTGAATGTATACTATTATTATAACAAAATACAGAATTTTTAATTAATATTTCCGATATCTCTATTTGATCTAGGTTTGGAATAAACTCGATTTAATACTTGCAGAACTATTTCATTTCATTTTATTTTATCTCATTTGCACTAAAAAGTAAAATATATTTGATTTTTGAAAAATTCAAAGATCAGTATATTTTGAAATTTATTAAAGCATTTTATAAATTCTTCATTATGTTCTATTTTTAATCTTTTTATTCAAAGAAGTAGTCATTTTTGTAAAATTTTTAATTAATGAATTTTTAGTAATATCCTAGCCGTCCAAAGAATAATTTGATATATATTTTTTATTTTTGATAAAATTAAAATTTAAAGGATATAAGTATGTTTTAAATAAAACTAGGTTTATTTCTAAAACTAACTATAAAGTAATTTTTGAATTTTGTTCCTTTTCTCTTAAAGTTTGAAAAATATTTAAATTTTATTCTTTTCCTGTTAAAGTTTGAAAAACTTTTAAATTTTATTCTCCTCCTGTTACATTTGTATATTCCTGGTTTTTTCATTTTGGTCCTAATTTTATTATTAGGTAATAAAAATTCTTTGTTTAATTTTTTCTTGCATTAATATTTTGTATTTATTCTATTTTCAATATTTTTATTTAATAATGTAAATTCTTTTTTAACACACTGATTTATTTTAGAAAAATCTTTATCGTTCGGCATAACATTTAATTTGTATAATTGATCTTTATCAATAATATCTATTTTTTGACATAATTTAGGAAAAACTAGTTGATTCAGAGAATCCCTAAGAGATTGAACTATTTCATCAATATCATTTATATTTTTATCTAAAGATTCTGTTTCTAAAGTATTAAGTTCGTCCATTTTATTTGGAGTTGCATTATTTGGAGGATCTTTATTTGGAGTTGCATTATTTGGAGAACCTTCATTTAGAGGATGCAATATCTCCACTACTAAATTATTTTTATCTAAATTAGTGTTGATCTTTTGTGAGTTATTATCACAATTTTCAATTTCAAAAAGTTTATACATGTTTGTTTCAAAACAAATATCTTCTGTAGATTTAGTTTCAAAATTGTTGAATTCCGATATATTTTTATTTAATAAAGAAGTATTAGTCCCTAAATTATTTTCTTCCGTTTCATTTATTTTTATAACTTCACAACAAGAAAGTAATGTTCCTTTGATTGGACTATATTTAAATGGAATTTCAAAATCATCACCTATTAACTTTTGTTGTGTCAGGTCTATATTCAAGTTCAAGTTTATCAAATCTTTTAAACCTAATATACCATCAAAAAATGTATGAAAATCGTAGACAATAAAGTCTATGTATTTATTATCAGAATTAAACTCTGCAAACGCTGGCACTAAGGCTTGGTAATGAATGTTTCTACGTCCCATGCATGTTGATAAGATAAGTTCTGAATGGTAAATTGTTTGCGGAAAATATTTTTTTATTACTGAAGGTTTTATTATTGACCTACAAGATGCTGTATCAATTAGCAGTTTACGCTTGGGTTCGCGTATTTCTATATAGGGCAATGCATTGTTTGAAATATTATGGAATTCTACTATCTTTTTGTTTTCAATGAGGCTGGTACCTGAAAATTTTGTTCAAAGTCACCTTTTTTAATTGATTCATATTCAAATTTAATTTGATTAGGATTTTCAAAATTAGTGTGATTATAATCATGCTTATTTAAATTGGCATCATTGCAAAAATTAGAATGTAATTCTTCAAAAGAAAAATTTGGTCTTGAATTATAATTTTGGAAATTTCTGTTATCATAAAATTGTCTTCTTGATTGGAAAGAAGGGTTTCTTGATGTCGTTGACATCGGTTCTGGTTTAGACAATTGGCTTTCTGGAATTTGATTTGGCTTGAAAACATTTTTTGGTCTTAGTGGTCCAAAAACTTGTTGATTAGTAAAATATTTTTTATTTAATTGCGGCATTGGTTGTACATTTATAGGTTGACAAGGAAAATTATCAAAATTAGCTTTGTATTGATTATTTACTGGATTTTGATTAAAATTTCTTTGATAATAATTTTGATTTCTGTAATGGGAATTTGCAAAATTATTTCTGGGATAATTATTTAAAAAATAATTTGGTCTTTGATTATTTTGATAAAAGTTTGGTTTGTTAAAATCATAATTTGGATTCATATTATTAGCATTTCGATTCATATAGGAATTATTATTATTTCTTTGAAAATTTTGAAAATGTCCATTGTTTTGTTTATTATAAAAATTTGAATTATATTTTGACATATTTTTTTCATATGAATTATTATTATTATACAAGGTTTCAAAATTTTCAAATTCAGAAACATGAGCAACAGCTTCTTCTAGCGACTCTGGCTTTTTCAAATGCATATTATTTTTTAGTGTTCCCGTACATCCTGCAACGAATGTATTTAAAGCTGTTTTAGCATAATTATTACTTTAAATTTGTTTTTCCATTGGGGTTAAATTTGGATCATTACTTATTCTTTGAATAACACTACTTCTTAACAACTGTAATCTACTCGCAAAATTTATTAAATGTTCACCTTTTAGGGGTTTGCTACGCGTCAATTCTTGCACTAAGCAATCTAAATCTCTACGATCGGAGAAACATTGTAACAAAGCATTTTTTAAACCTAATTAAGTATTAATTTCAATTCTGTTTCCTACCATTATCTCAGCTTTTCCTACTAATTTTTCTTGGATACATTCTATTATATGTGCATCCAATTCTGGGTCATTATATGTTCTATATGTATCAATTAAACTTTCACATCTATTTATAAATTTATTTAGTGAGTTACTATCACCATCAAAAGTTTTTATGTTATCTATTTTGGACTTAAAAAGGTCCCAATTAACTTGTCTACGTTCAATTACTGGGGGGTGTCATGATTAAATTACTTCCTACACTATCTAATTTATTATCTTGTAACGATATATTTGCAAATTGCTCGAACAAAGTATCAATTTCTGATTCACTCATAAAATATAATCAAAATAAAATATAAAATAGTTTCAAAATTATATAATAGTATAATCTTTTTAATACCATTAAATTAAAGGAAAGGGAAATTAAAGGATATTTGGCACTTACTATTTTCTTCAATTGCTTTCTAATTGTCGTTTCGGATGTCCCACCATGGGCTGATGTCCAATAATCGACGATTCTTCCAAACGACCATTCTTCTACGTGGAAAGTTGACTGTCGCCACAAAAGGGATTTCTTCCACCAATTCTTCGTTAGGAACCACACTTGAGGAATTAAAATTCCAAAGTCACGAAAAGTTAATATTCGGCTCGGCAACAGCGAACTCGATTAAACTTTTTCACGACTCGCGTGTATCCTACTGACTGCGCCAGTTATAAATTCCAAAATGGAACTTTTATTTTTAAAAATTTTATTAAGTATAAAATACACTTAAATGGATATCTGTCTTAAAGCTACTTTAATTAACGGCTTCAAATAACAAATAACTAACTAGTTCAAAATAACTAAAGACAAATAACAACAATAATAAGGTTCTACTCCTATTTATAAAGTAAAACTGATTATTAATCAAAGATAATATATAAAAGAGTCTATTATATTCTCAATATATAACTCGAGACAGCCGTTTCAAGTTTGAGTTCAACCAGCACAGTTCTATGTTCTGATACACTGTTGTCACATACACATGTTAAACCGGGATTAGCAAAATTTACAAAGACATTGGGTCCTATGATTGAACGTTTATGTTATCCGTCACAGTTTAAAGAATATATATTCTTTAAACTGTCCCCTATTGGGCCATTTTACAAAGTTAGTATTAATATTAAATGTTGATAAAACGTTTAATAATTTGACATGATCATTAGTTAATAGTCTCGTGCAGACTTAAGTAGCTATTGTTTGTACCAAAATAAATACATACAAAAAGAAGATTACACTACTTACTATTCACTGAAAACTATTAAATAATTAATTTAAAAATTTTATTTGTTTGTTTATAGAGGCAATAATATGTCCGTCGGGTGACCTGCCGACTATAAGCTGGAACACCCAGATTGTCAATCTCTTACCCAATCAAAAGTTCATAAGCCACGATTTCTTCATAAAAATCTCGAAAATACTGTAACGGTAATTCAAACCATCCAGCATTCGAAAATTAAGTCGTTAAGGCCGAATAGGCTCGAGGCGAAGCAAGATTGTATCGTATCAAGCGAAAAACAAAAAGAAAAGAAGAACCATTTAAGGTTCAATGGAAGGCCGGCGTTTGCCATCGGCATATTCTGCATGTTTTAACGGAATTTACGATCTGACAGAAAATCTACTGTACACACAAAATAAACGGGTAAAATATGCATATACAGGGTGCATGAATGTATTCAAATTGATAATAGTATAAACTCGGAAATGATTGTTTAATGTGGCATTCCACAAGGGACAGTTCTTGGTCCTATTCTATTTGTAATATATATTAAAAACTACTTACACTTACAACTTCTGGAGAGATACTGCAAACACCTGGAATGATCTGAAACAAAAAATTTAAAAATAATTGCTTAAAATAAACTATGGTTCTACCTATAATCTAGGTAACTAAATGAGCATCAAACAAAGTAATTAGGAATATTTATTGACTATTATCTCCGTTGGTACTATCATATTACGAATACTATTGTTATAAAAACTCTTAGGTCATAACTATATAAATTTAAATGTTTAACAAACATTTGGATGTACCTTTCCTTAACATACTATAATATTATGCATTGGTTGATTTTCGCCTTTTCAATAGAATTGTAGGACGAACAGAAGTAACACATTATACTTATTTAAAAAAACTAGAAGTAGTCCGAAACAAGTTATTTTTAAGAATATTTCTTCAGAAAAAACTTCACTGGAGATTATAAAAAAGTATAAGCCAGATTCATTAAATTGATCAACAACTGTGAAAGAATTCAATTATGTAGCGCATTGAAATTACGTTTTTTTATTTTTTCGGACAACTCAATAACTTTTAGTAAAATAAAATAGTTTGAAAAGCCCTGATGAAGATGAAATTTGTTTCAAATTATATATAAATAAATTAACAATTTAATGGAATCTGAATGCAAATTAAAATCGCTGACGAATTTATCTGCATTTTACTGTAAACACGTTCTAATTTTACTATCGGTTTGTTCGTGTGGAATATTAAATAAGTTTGATGATATATACCCTCCAAAAACCAATGGTTTTTAAATACGACGAAATAACATGAAATAAAGAAAACACTGGAAGAAAAGAAGATCGACATTTCCCTTTTTTTAGACGTAGCTCGGGATTTTTATAAGGTATGCTCTTTATGGCCATTGGAATCCCCGTGTTATTACCCTTATCCGTTTGTAGCGTGGCGACACTGCTGCCTGCAGCTTATTATATCACCATTTCAAGCTCCTACTTTCGCATTTACTTATTCATTCGTCGATACATAAACACTAGTCGGCTAAGTCTCATGCTGACACATCTCATAGTAAAACGTCTAAGCCGTCATTTGCCCAGAATGTGGCTGGAGCACATACTTTGATTTTCTTTTACTATACGGAGAATGGTCGCGCAGCTTTCTGAGTGCCATTTAAAAGGAAATAAAAAACTCCGCCATTTTGATCCTTTATTACGTGTTGCCTACATCTTGGCGCAATATTTTTAATAGGTGCGTTTTAATCATCCGCTTCTGCTTCGGAATTAGGCATTCCAACGACCTGTCAAACAATAGGTGCCAGTGGGAAATTCTTGTATATTTAAGGGGGTAGCGACATAGTCTTGCAACTTGGACGCTATTTTTATTCGAAGTAGTACTCGCCAAGCCTGCCAATTTATGAAGAAATGTATAGGTAGGTTTTTTAAATATTATTTTTATTGTGTTTCACATAAAATATTTAAATGTAATCCATTATTCATGATTTTACGTAAAGTAGATAGAATACACCATATGTCGCTACCCTTAGATATACCAAACCTGCCCACTGGTAATTCATTTGTTTGGAATGCCTAATTGTCGGTTTTCTTGTTTTAATCTGACAGGTTTAAACGACTAAACCGACAATTCCGGAAGCAGAAGCGGATGATTAGAACGCACCTGATATTTTGCTTTCTGCTGTCAGTGTCAGTGAATATTATTTTTGGAGTCACAGTTTATTGCTAAAGAATCAGTTAGCTCACTCGGACCAGTTGAAAGTTCCAAAATAACATCCACTCCAGGGATACAAATTCAGGATGCGTAGAAGACTACTGTTTTATTATAAGCGGTTGTCATATATTGTATTATCCTAGTAGCGCAGTGTATAAACTGGAACATTGAGATCAAAAGTGCCGACGCAGAGTGAGCGATCTGATTCTTTAGCTATAAACTGTGGCATAGGAATCAAAATGGCCGCGCCCCACATACTTTGATTTTCTTTTACTATACGGAGAATGGTCGCACTGCGCAGCTTTCTGAGTGCCTTTTAAAAGGAGATAGAAAACTCCGCCATTTTGATCCCTTATCACGTGTTGCCTAAATCTTGGCGCAATAATTTTAATAGGTGCGTTTTAATCATCCGCTTCTGCTTCGGAATTGTCGGTTTTCTTGTTTTAATCTGACAGGTTAGAACGACTGAACCGAAACGAAAATGGAGGAGTCACGATCCTGCAATGCAACCTAGGAAATAAGTACGTCGCACACGAATTAGTTCCGTAACCTGGCACATTGTAGAGGTGGGTCAAATTGTGGTGGCAAAGCCTACCCTGGCTTGTACTAGACATTTTTTTGGAAAGTTGAAAGCAAACTATTTTTGTTTATTTTTGATTTTTAAATAGAACAAATAAGATATATATCTTGAGATATCCACTGGTTAGTCAAAAAGAGAACATTTTAAAAATTCATACACCGAAACACAGGACGAAACAATTAAAAAACGTAGAGAACTTTAGGCTGAACCTTGTGTTTGAGTTTTTATTTTCAGGGGGCTATGATACTGATGCCTTCGTAGGCCTAGGCGCTTTCGAACACGTGCATTACAATAGAAATACATATTCGCCGTCGATAATTACTTGTCTCTTGTCAACTTCAAAGCGGACGCATATGCTGTTATATTTTTTTGAGAAATTTTTGCATGAAAATGTAATTGTACAGATAGTTTATTACTAAATATTGTTTGAAATAAATTAGGTGGTTCATTGACCAAATGACCTTATGGAGAAGCCGAGCCTGCTCTCAACAGCACAGAAGAGCGATGCAGATTTAGTGACTGAACCAAACGAAAAGATAGCAGAAAGTTCGGTATGGATATCTGGGAATGTGAGAGAGGGGAGTGGGAGTCTATCTCAGAAACAAAAAATTTCTAATCTAAAGCGTGGAAAGGGAAAATAAATACGTCGGGTTATAGTTAGAGTTATATCTATACTATATATAGTAGGTACGCTAAATTTTTACAAACACGTTGCAGGGAGATTTTGAGGTAACATTTTTCAAATAGCAAAGAAATCGAACAAGCAACTGATTTTGGCTGGAGACGTGAATGCTAAGTCAGCAAAATAAAGCTCCCCAATTGCCAATAAAAGTGGTAAAGAGATCAACATGTTTATAAAAATTTGCAAATCTCAATCGAAAGGCAACATAAAATGGTTCTTAAAAATCAAGGGTAGCAATGTGAATATCCTCTACGTGAGTTAGTTTAATTAAAGATAATGCTTTACAAATCTGAAAATTCAACGTCTCCAGGGCCGCCGAGAGCCAGACCGGGCCCTAGGATAATTCTCCAGATCCGGCCCCGCAACAATTTTATAAAATATTAAATTACAAAAGATCTTTAAGCAAAAATTTCTCCTCCTCTACTTGAATTTCTCTAAAAAAAAGGTCTTCAAGCAAAAATTTCTCCTCTCCTACTTGAATTTTTCTAAAAAAAAAAGTCTTTAAGCAAAAGTTTATCCTCTTCTACTTGAATTTTTCTAAAAAAAAAGGTCTTCAAGCAAAAATTTCTCCTCCTCTACTTAAATTTCTCTAAAAAAAAAAATTCAACAAAGAACTTCCCCCTTCTTCTATCGAACTTCTGAAAGTAACAGACACCATCGCTGCCAGACCCCCATTTCAGCCCGGGCCCCGGGAATTAGTCCCGGCTGCCCCCCCTTTATTTGGCCCTGAACGTCTCAATACATCGTCTTGTAGTCTTTCAATTTACCAGTATTTTATTCAAAATAAAATAGTTTCTCGTTTCATTTATGATATGTTTGCCTGTGGAACCTCAATCTCGATATGGTGTGCCTACCGATTTAGCGCCTCTCGAATGTTTTGTTTTAAATTGGTAAAAAGAGTTCTTATTTTCCAATGAACAAAATTATGAGTAGATACACGATGATACCACGGTGATGTTACTTCCAAAAGTCACCGACAGATGGCGCCACGTGCCAGCGTTGGACATTGAAACTTGAATAAGTGGTTTACAACTCGGGTAAGCGATCCAAGATGGCGAGTATAGATTAATGTTTAAGAATAAAATTATGCACGGTGACAATGTCAGAACGGCCTAAGCCTATAACTTCGTTGCTATTGTTTCGATTCAAACAAAAATTCGAGAGACGCTAAAATGGTGGTTCCCACCTTATCGAGACTGAGGCCCACAAGGGTAAACTCGTAGCGTAACAAAAACGAGAAATTATTTAACTTAAAGAAAGACCAAAAGCCGATAGTAGTATTAGGACGTTGAATTTTTTGGTTTGTAAAGCATTGGCATTACTTAGGTTAAACCATGTGATTTTTACAAGCCTTGATTTTTAAAACCATTCTATATCGCCTTTTGATTAGGGCTTAAAAACTTGTTCAAGCAATTTATCCAATAATAATTGGCCCCTTTACCTCTTAAGCCTGCTCATGTAAAATATTTGGGATCCTTACCTCGCCTATTCATATTCTATTAATAAAGGACAGAAGGATGAGTATTGCAACTATGTTAAAAGAAATAAATTGGCTTTCAGTTCAGAATTATGTTCAGTACATGACTGATATTTATTTATAAAATAAAAATGACAGTACCATCGCATCAGATCTATTAGAAAAAATTCAATATAATTAGCAATATCACAACTATAATACAGGAAACCAATCTGACTGTCATGTACGGCAAGCCATCACTAAAAGTTCCCAAAATACAATTTTTATTAAAGGTTTAAAAAATGTAGTAGACTGCCTACAGAAATTAAAAAAAAAACAGCAATAAATGTATTCAAAAGTAACCTCAAACAATACTTGATAAATAAACAGAACGGATATACTTTCTTGTGATAATACTCTTTAAACCTGCTTTTTAAGTATTTCACTTAATTTATTGTTATTTTATCCCTCGTTTTACCAGCATTTATTATAAATTATTTCTGTTTTGAGATCATGTACTTTATTTTAAAAAATGACTTGATGTTATATTAATATTACTTACTTAATACTACCTACTTAATTAATACTACTTACTTAAATTATTAATAGTTTTGCGACAATAGGTTTATAGCAACTTATATCCACAGAACTATTTTTGTGTATAAAGCAGATCCATAGAGAGCAATGTAATTCACAAAGGCCTTCTTTCAATATACAAATAAATGACAACTTCATAATTAAAATGAAAAACACAACAAAATACCTCGGTATCATAATTGATCAAAATTTGAACTGGGTTGATCACATTACATCATTAGAATCCTAAGGTAAGAAGATTCATTTTTAAATTTGATTAATTAAGGAAATTTATGACTAGGAGTTTACTAATTATTATTTACAATTTGCTAGTTAAATATGTAATCCGAAATCGTACAATTAAAATTATCTACAAAAAACTAGCATTATATCCTACCTCTCTTTTATATAATAAAAAAGTGGTTTGTATAAGAACAGTAAATTATCTGGGGCCCTATCCTCGGCAATCGTTTTCTAAAAAACGTATACGCTTTAGTAACATGCGAGCTATTCGCTATTCTCGACATTCGTTTTAAAAGCGTGTACGTTTTTAAAACGGGTGTTTTACAGCGAGCGGAATTTTTCACACGTTTGTGATAAAACGTGCATGTTTTCAAGGATTTAGTCAATGTCACTTATATGTCACTTTTAGGATGATTAATAATATTGATTTATTTTAACAAATTTTACTTTTTATTAATACCTACAAAAGTATCAAATTTCTTATAAATATGGTTTGCAGTACTAAAAAAGTCTAATAGCTGAGAATTTATTTCAATTAATGCAATAATTAGTACAATTAGAAAACTTGGAAGATAAGAATGAGAAAAGCAGAGATTTACTTAACTTGAAGCCACTTCAAATCCTACACTTGCTTGAGAAAATAGGATTGGAAGGGTCGTTATAGGCATTGAGACATTTCCTTAGTGCATTGGCGACAGAAGGGGGCACAATAGATCTTTTAGGTCGCAGTGTATTAACACCCCATTCTCAACATAACATAAAGATTCAGACATGCAGAGGCAGAATCCATTTTTTTAATTTAATGGATATTGAATGAATATTTTTTATATTTTACCGTGTAAGAATTTAATTATTAATTCATGTATGTTTTATTTATAGATATTAATTTGCTTGCGGTTTCTTGCAAGTGGTAGTTCAAAGCTCTTCTATATCACACGTTGTGTCCAGAACTTTTAACAATTTTGTAAAATTGCCACAAGATATTAAAGAACTGAATGAGATTAGCAAAGTTTTTAAGTTAATTTTGTACCATAGAAACTAGGTTTTATGACGTACGATTTTCCTAAAATTATAGGTTACATTAACAGCACCTGTATAGCTGTTTTCCGCCAATGATTAACGATTTAGTTTATCATGAACATTGATATATTATGTTCTTTAGAAAAAATCATCATTCGATAAATTTACAATTGGTTTGTTGTAATTAAATTACATAATCCTTATTTTTTTATGGCCTGCACATTATTTGAATTCAGCGATATAGATAGTTTACAGTGATGCCAGACATATTATTTGCTTGTTAAAAACGTACACGTTTTAAAAGACGAATGCTTATCGAACGCCAGTCAAGAATATAGATTTCAAAAACTACTCGCTTTTCAACCACTCACTTTCGAAAACGGTTCGTTTTTTAGCGATTGTCGAGGATAGCCGCCCTGTCTTACTGTACCTTTATTTATGGAAAGCCTGAATTTTTAAATAATTTGACATTTAAGAGCCATTCACACATCACAGTTGACATCTTGATACTTGACAGGCACAGCCAAGCATTATTCTGATTTTTGCCAAATAAAATGGCCGGTTAATTATTCTATGGGGTTGCGACAGAGAGCCAGTAAATTTGATGAAGGTGTTTTTGTGGCTAAGGGCGAAAAAGTAGTACGCTTAAGTTAGCACCACCATAAAAAAGTCATTTTTAAGAATCTGCTTATATATTTTTCATAAATTGGCCTTAAGACTAATTTCGAATAAAAATAGCCTCCAAAATGGCTATGGTTGCAAGTATGAAGGTCGCAATCCGCTTTAGAAATTTCACCTTTACTATCAACAGCTGTTATTTGATAGGTCGTTAGAGAATGTATGCAATTTATGGAATGTTAAGAATGTTAGGAATGTTGACGTTAGAAATAATTGGAATTCTTAAAATTGTCATATAAGAAATGCATAGGCAGATTTTAAGAAAATTGTGAACGAAGATTAGGTTAGGAGGGCATATGTGTTGAAAATAATTCCTGGATTTTGTGCAAGTTATATTGAAGAACACTATAATAACTAACCTCTAAAACTATCTACCTTTTACGAGAAGAAAACACAAATATTTAATAAATATTCGGCTTCTGGGTAAAATATCGATGGCTTAATGCTAATACCCCGTATCTGCAAAAAAATCAAAATTCGGTTTTTTCTCTAGAGATGTCGCCACTGGTGTCCCCCACGCGTCTGCAAATTCCCAGTATCGTAAGTTTACTATAACGCGTCAAATTTTAATAAATGTAACATCCCGTAACGTGTTGCTAACATATTCTTCACAAATACCCCGTATCGTTCAGTACAGCTACTCTACAGGTTGGTGTGTATAAGTTAGCTGTTTACAATGTCTTCATTAATGAAGGAAATATGTGAAAAGCCGGTAAGTTTTAATTATATTTAAGTAAATAAATCAATTTGTGCGTGCTTGTTAAAATAATCTACATTATGTATTTTTTCTTTATAAAAAATTAATTTTTGAAACAAATTTACGATACGGGTTATTGTCAATATAGTAAAATTCGAATTTATATTTAGATACGGGATATTACCTACACGTTGTTTCTCTTTTAACAGATTAATAATTTGTCGAGAAGCAAAAGAATGGTTGCTAGATCAATAGTCCAGGATGTCGAGACGGATAAAACGAAAAATAGTCCAAGCGAGCGTGCTGTACAGATGGATGACCGGGACATAATTTTCGTAGACCCAAAAATGCATAGCGACACTGAAAATCTAGCGAGTAACGCGTTTAACGGCCCTGATAATAACTTTGTTGACCAGGCCAATAATTTGGATGACCAGATATTGGATGACTATCCTGAAAATTTAAAAAACAATCTTCCAAGTGACATTTTTTTCCACTAATTTAAATGACCAGGGAATTCAAAATTTATGCGATACCGTACTTCAAAAATTAGAGTGTATTGTTCCTAAAGCTACTCAATACAATCAAAATACAAAAGATTACGACGAAAATAAAGAAAGCTGTGAAAAACTAAGAAGTCAAAATAATAAACGTTCGTCTAATATTGATGACGTTTACTTCTCAGAAAATCCGAGTGACACAGAAACATCATTCAATGATGATCATGATTACATACCTGTAATAGAGCCAATAATACAAGACATAGAAAATTTAAGAAGTAATAAGTTTAAAAACATTAACTTGGAAGAAAATAAATCTGATCAGCCCAATTTTCACATTACCGCAGACCACGTAGAAAATTTGGAAACAGAAAGAAAAACTAAAAAAAGAAATGTTAAATCACAAGAAGGGGAGTGGAATAGAAATGAGATAAAAAAACTTACACTGAGTGGAAAAGCGTATAAGGATTATAAAAGAAGTAACTCTGGGGTTATAACTCAAGGTATACCTAGACCTCAAAGAAAAATTTCAGAAACTTGCAAATCTGTTTCCTGCATAAAGAGTACTAAACACTTTTGACAGTTATTTTCAAAAGATGACAGACTTTCCAAGTTCTGGAATAATATGGAATCGTGGGAACAAAAAAGGTGTATATAACGGGAAATGTTGAATATGTGAAAATAAAGAGAGAGTCTACTAAAGGTCGAAAGGGGACGTATTTTTATTACTTACGAACAAAAGACAATGAAAGAAAAAGAGTATGTAAGAAGATGTTTTTGGGAACATTAGGGTTAAAGGAAGATATGGTACACGATTGGATTGGCAGTACTGAACATGGTTTAAACACAAGTACTATGTAAGAAGTAAAATCATCAAGAACGCGTAGCGATAATGGCTTTAAAAATGAAAAAAAAATTATATTTGAGAGAGTGGTTGGAAAGTTTACCAAAACTAAGTTCCCATTATTGCAGAAAAGATTCGCAGAAGTTATATCTTGAGCAAGTTTTTCGGACAAAAATAGATTTGTACCGTGTTTATGAAACTTACAGCAAAGACAATGATAAAAAAACCTACATTGTCAGTTTTCCGATATTTGACGATATGTTAACGCAGATGAATATTAGCCTTTATAAGCCAAAAAAAAGATAAATGTGATGTATGTTGTTCTTTTGAAAATAATAATATAAACGAAATGGATTACAAAAATCATTTAGAAAGAAAAGATAGAACCCGTAAAGAGAAGGAGGGCGATAAAGCAAAAGCTTTAAGGGGAGAAACCTATACATTGGTTGTAGATGTTCAAGCCGTTAAAATTTTCCCAGTGATTAACGCAAGCGCAATTTATTATAAGATGAAATTAAATTGTCACAATTTTACCGTTTACAATTTGGCGACACACCAGAGCACCTGTTGCTGGTGGAACGAAACTGAAGGCGACTTGTCGGCATCTACATTTGCAAGTTTGTTGATTCATTACCTGAAAGAGAAATGCAGTGATCCTAAACTGCCCATTGTAATTTACTCTGACGGGTGCTGCTACCAGAATAGAAATGTTGTTATGGTCAACGCCTTGTTTCAATATTGCTTGGAGAATAATATTCTAATTGAACAAAAATTTTTAGAGAGGGGCCACACGCAAATGGAATGCGACGCAGTCCACAGTATGATTGAGCGAAAGTTAAAAAACCGTTTTATCCATTTGCCAAGTGACTACGTAAACATAATCAGAGAGGCCAGACGAAATCCCTGTCCAATAGATACGTATTACCTAACACATGGATTTTTTAAGGACTATTCAAAGCCATCCTCATGGAGTTACAACTCTATTCGCCCCGGAAAAAAAAAGAATGAGCCCTCTGTTACTGATCTCAGACATTTGCAGTACAACCCAAACGAAAAAAAATTATGTATAAAATTAATTTTAATCACAGTCTCCAGCCATTGCCATGTAGAAAGGTAAATTACCCTAACGTTACAGACTACCCCCCATTACATAAAGAGAGAATAAAAATTAAGCTACAAAAGTGGAAACATCTCAAAGAGCTTAAATCTGTATTGCCTGCCGATTGCGCTGAATATTATAGCAACCTTCCACATGTTTCATCATCATAGTAGTCTTAGGCAATAAACTGCTATTTCCTTATAAAATAATCTTTGTTAATTTTTGTAATAAAAATCATTTTCTTGTATTTTGGTGTATTTATTTGCTATAAAAATATTATAGAAAATATCCCGTATCTACCGTTTGCTTTGATTTACATTTGCTAATATCCCGTATCTGCATTTAAACCTATGAAACTTGTGTTTTACTAAAACTTTTATTTTTTGTTAATTGAATAAACATAATTGAGTACTTTAAAAATAAAATTTATTTTGCTTGTTGACAGTTCTGCTTTTAACAAGTTTTTTGTGTTTCCTGTAAAATTTTACATTTTGCAGATACGGGGTATTAGCATTAAGCCATCGATATGTGGCAACGCTGTAACAATTTGTAATTATTCTATTAGCTACTTATTACTTATGGGCGCGAATATAATTCAATAATAGTTTCTTAACACCAATTTGCTTCTAAATGAATAATTATACGGATAAATGAAGATTTTTTTTTGAAAAACTAAAGACCTGAAAAATTGGTTTATTTTATGTAAGTCTATCTATTGAAAAAACTAACTAAATATAATGAAACAACCCTATATTTTACACATCATATAGCACAATAAGTAGTTACAGCGATTCATTAAAATATAATTCTCTTCAGGTTTATAATAGCCCAACCTTTTTACGGCGAGTTATTTTCAGGATATAATCGTAAAATTTTAGTACCATAAATACTTTTGTCACCAATGTTAATGTTTTGTACAAAAAATTAAAACAGCTATAAAAAAAACATTTTTATAGCCTATAGACAGTACTCTTTAAGTAAGTAAATTAAATATAAACGCTTATGTATTGAATTTCAGCATAAAACATGAGAGTTTTGAAATAAAAAGTACGTAATAAAAAATGATGCGGCAGTTAACAAGAAATGTTTTTATGGGATTTTTTAAGGGCTTTTGAGCAAACTTGAAATTGAACAGATATGCCAATGACGTTTTTATAAATATAAATAATTATTCTCCCTTAGAGTTAGTTTATTTTTTAATATCACACAATACACACTTAGAAATCCAATATAGCGAAATAGTAAATATAAAATTATAATCACCACTCAATAATAAAAAATTTCAGTTTAAAAAAAAAAAGTTGTGTCAATAGCAGGGGCGTTCCAACCCGGGAGTGCAAGGAGTGCGGGACACATGGGCGCAAGTCAAGGGGGCAGCGAGTAACAATAAAAAAAAGTAATTTAAATATTTATTATAGTTTATTTTTATGTATGAGAGAGTACTAAAACAGCATTTCTAATGCAAAACTTAGTACGGTCATTTTAAATATTTTTACAGAATAATCTAAATATTTCCTAATATTGTAATAAATGTACCTGAGCTATTACAAGTTTTGGGTCTTTTATTGGTCCTTTATAAACATAAGCTGTACAGAACAATAGAAAAAGGTTTGGACAGGCCAAAAGCCCTGTGTATTAAAGATTACATAGCCGTATCTTAAGATTATTTTCAATAAGCCTATTTGCCAATTTTGTTTTATTTTAATTCCAAGAATTTCTTACAGTAATCGAATTATAAGTAGATAAATACCTTCCCAACAAATTTCACCGAAAATGCGATTATAGGTTTTCCATTTAGTAAGGAGGTCCAAGTTGTGTATTCTTGACAGTTTACTAAATGTCGTTTAGTTGCAACTTGCAAGGTGCAGTGTGAATTCTAGTGTGATCATGGAAAAATTGGAAGGGCCGCGTAAACGACAAAAAATCGGTCCTTTAACAGTTAATGAAAAAACATTAATATTTAATTGTTTTAAATCATTTACAGACAAACATTTATGTAAAAGTGTTGATGACACAGTGGAATTAGTTAGTAGTAAGCTTGGTGTTGGGAAATCTACGATTTACAGAGTTGTTAAAGAAGAGAAATGTGGCGAGTTTCAAACAGCACGTAAAGCTCCAGGAAAACCAAAATTTCAATTAGAAAATCTTTTGAAAGAAAGACTTCGAAGGAAAATGCATGCGTTCTTCTTTAGAAAAGAATTTCCGACAGTAGACAAAGTTCTTGCCACGGTTCGAGATGATAAGGATTACCCTGAAACACTATGGAAACTTTTAAAAGAAATAGGTTTTCTATGGAAAAAGCATTCCAGAAAGTCTATTTTAATAGAAAGAAGCGATATTGTAGTATGGAGAAGAAATTACCTAAGGACTATAAAAGAAATGAGAAACCAAAGAAGAAATATATTTTATTTAGATGAAACATGGATCAACGAGGGACACAAACCAAATAAATTTTTGCAAGATGAAACTGTTACAAGTCGAAGACAGGCTTTTTTAAATAATTTATCTACTGGTTTAAATCCACCATCAGGAAAGGGGCGCAGACTAATAATAGTACACATCGGTAGTTCAAACGGTTTTGTTATAGGTGGTTTATTGACTTTTGAATCTACTCGTACCGGTGACTACCATGAGGACATGAATGCTGATGTCTTTAAAGAGTGGTTCGAACAAATTATAGATCTTCTTTCTCAGAACTGTATAATAGTAGTGGATAATGCAAGTTATCACTCGAGACTTATAGAAAAAATGCCCACAACCAAGTGGTTAAAAAAAGATTTACAGAATTGGCTAAATTCAAAGAATATTAAGTTCCATCCCGGTTCTGTGAGAAAAGAACTGTATCATTTGTGTTCCCTTCATAAAGAGAAATTCAAAAAATATGAAATTGATGAAATTGCAAAAAATCGTGGGATGACGGTGGCTAGATCACCACCATATCATTGCGAAGTAAACCCGATTGAACTGATATTGGCACAGATAAAGGGAGAAGTTTCAAGAAAAAATAATTCTTTTAAAATAAGTGATGTTAAACAGTTGTTTTTGGAGGCTGTAAATAATGTGAAGCCTGAAAACTGGGAAAAGGCAGTAAATCATACGATTAAAGAAGAAGAGAAAATGTGGAAGTTGGACAATATTACTGATGAAATGATCGAGCCACTCATTGTAAATATTGGTTGCGATAATTCATCTTCTGATTTCGATTCTGATTTGGATTTGTAGGCAAGAAGTAGTTTTTATATTAAAATTATTATTTATGAACGTAACGTTGTTTAAAAGTCAAAGTTTAAACCCTTATACCTACATAACCCGTTTAACACAATGTTCTTAACATACCTTGTGGAAAAATAAAACATTTTAGAAAAAATTGCACTTTTTTACCTTCAGCTGTTTAGAAGTTATAAGCAGGTTAATTAGGTGAAAATATAAGTGTATACTCGAGGAATAACTTAAAAAAATATTTTAACTGTCTACTAAAAGAAGTGATACGCCTATGGATTACGAACGCTTTAATATTTTAATACTCTCTCATACATAAAAATAGACTATAGTACTAATTTATTGGAAAAATATTATTATAAAAATATTATCATTATACTACTTTGAGTTAAAAATGCAGTTAACAAATGTAATTAAAAATAAATAAAACATCATTGACTTTAGAAAGGCTATTTCATGTCGCAACCTGTCAAGAAATAAAAACTCATCATTAAAAACCTAGATCACAAGCGTGTATCGTGACAATACCCCGCCTTGCTAAATCATCGATTGGCCAGTTTGGTCTGCCATTTTCTGGCAATTGGACGGACAGGATGGGGATCACGTCGGTGCGGAGCGGTTTTTGATAGTGTGCAGGAAAATACTCGTTTATTCCCTGAGCCTATAAATACACCGGGATCTCGGATAATTTGTACTATATTTTCTTTTAAATAACTGAAAATGGATCTTTGGAGCTCGATTTTGTGATGGCTGGCCAATAAAAATATTTCAAAGATAAGTAAAATAAAGCAAAACATTTATGGTGTTTTAATATTTGTTTTGAAAAAAAAAAAGGCTTTATTACTTAATTTTATTTTATTTTAAGGTGATTAGAGCACCTCTTATAATTTTCGGACAAGGATATCTCAAAAAGTAATTTTCTTAAAAAAGAGCTTTAAATTTTGAAATATCATAAAAAAATAAGTGCATTCCTTAACAGCACTATTCTTAGTATAATCCCCAAATTTAAGCTCTTAATGTTTTGTCAATGATTTTTTAAAATTCGCCAAAATTAGTGGCTAAAACGCCTCGTTAAGTGTTGTCTTCTGGTGTAAACTTGCGTTGCAAGTAACGAATGATGACTGAGAGTGTACGATACGATAGTTACAGGCGCGTTACACCAGAAGGCAGCACTTAACGAGTTCTGGTAAATAATTTTGGTGAATTTTAAAAAATCATAAACATGACATTAAAAGCTCAAATTTAAGGATTATATTAAGAATAGTGCTGTTAAGGAATGCATTTATTTTCATTATATTATTTCAAAATTTAAAGCTCTTTGATTTTTTTGTTCTCGGAAACTGAAAGGAAATAAAACTTAAAAATATATGCATATCTAGATAATATCAATATATTTATTTTGCTAAAATTTAAATTTTTTAACAAAATTAGTTTTTGAGATATCCTTGTCTGAAAATTATAAGGGGTACTGTATTCACTTAAGTATTTTTATTTTGCAAATGTAAAACATATACTACATGCTACATGCAACAAGTGCAGACTCTTATTTTTGAATTACATCACTCTATTTTTTTTTTAACAGATATGTGAAATATGACAATTTTTTGGAGAAAAAAAACGATTGGTCTCTTAGATTCCTTGATAACTTTTTTAATAACTATGTTTGATACATAGGTGATATTTATGAGATAACGGTTCGACTTGTTTTTTGAGTTTCAGAGGAAGGGGGTGAAATGGGAGTTATTTAGCAAAAAATAGTAATTTTTCGTAAAAAATTAAGTAATGTCGTTTCCTGAGTTTTTTGTTGATACAGGTTTTACAACCTATGTGAGATTTAAACAAAAAATTGTATTAAATGTAAAAAAAAGAAAGGGGTAGTAATTAAAAATTGTAAAAAATCGAGTGATAGTTGGTTTTATAGAGTTTCAGGTATACCCATTCCAATTTTATAATCTAAAGACAATTTAAAGAATAATTAAAGGAAGGGTTGTTGACACAAGTTTTTGATTTTTAAATTCTTTTTAAAATGTTATCCCCAATTTTTTTTATGTTTTTGGGCTCATAGATTGTAATATTTTAAAAATCGTCTTTTTTTAAAATGTTATTTATAAGTTTAATTTCTATAAAAATGATTTAAAATATAATCGTCCACGCCGGTCACGTTGCTGAGAGAGGAGGAAATTTATTTAGAAATCTAGCGTTTGCGGTGTCTTATTTCATTTTTTTACTTTCTTTTCTAAATGAATCGTTGATCTGAATAGTTGGGTCAAGTGTCTGGAATGCAAAACCGGCAAGTTTTTAATGTTATTGGTAAAATCAAATTAGTCTTTACATTTCTACCTTTTCTAATTATAAGTATAATTTTTGAAAATCTATTTTGAAATATTCGATGTTTGTAATAATTCTTTTTATGTTGCTAGAATTTTATATGGTTAATTACTATGAACAAAGAAAATGCATTAATTAATTCTTTAGTTGGCGGAAATTTTAAAATAATTATTTGAAAGTTTAACTTATATATCTTGTAAGGGTCTCAAAATTTCGCAGTCTAAGGATCGTAACTATCAAGTTGAACCCTGGTTGTTGTAATTGGCCTTACAGCACTACATATATTTCCGAAACATATGTAGTGCTGTGCTAAACAATTGAAAATAAAAAAAGATCGAATAAACCAAGGATATTTTTATTTATATAAAATTATGTTAGAGTCAAGAAATTATTCTTATTCAAATAATTTTTAGTGTTTCTAAATATATATTTAAATACTACACGTAATTTTTAATTGGTAATTGTAAACATCTATAAATATGTCCACTGTTAAATAATAAACCAAAATATATTTATATTCTTATTGAATCTTATTTTTGAAGGCGACGACAATTCTCTTCTTGCTATAATTATATATAACTTTAAATAAATCAGTTAATTTTGTCCTTTTGGAATTTATTTGGCATTTATAATTCTCATCCAGCTTTTTAAAAATAAAAAAGAGCGTAATTGGCGCCCATATGTCCTTAAAATATTCCCCAAAAAAGTTTATTAGAAAGGCCTGAATTCACGGGTGAAAAAACTACAGTCTCATATGCTCATTTCGTTTTCTAATTGGATTAAGACAATTAAGGTAGGTAAATACTTTGATATAAAACTAAAACTAAATATAATTAATTAACAAAGGAAATTAACTGTTAATTATTACAAGATGCAATTTTATTAAAAAAAAGTCGATATCATCGTTTTATTAAATTATTGACAATAAGTCAAAAAGTTTAATTCTGACAGTTACAGCGGAAGTATTTATTTAAGTTAGCGTATAGGAGGAATTGTTTTTAAAATATAAACAAAATTGATTTAGAACGTTCCTTTGCAATAGTCAATCTTTATCAAGGAAGAGCTTAGCTTAAATTGCGCCTTTTTCTCTTCGAGCATATAGGCGATTTTAAATCAGTTACTAGAAATGTGACAAAGTTAAGTGTGGTCAAGGTGCTTACGTCATTATAATGACGTTATATTATCTGATTTAAAAATGTTTGATTTATATTGACACTAACTTGACAATGCAAATGACATTGTCAATCGCGAATTTTTGTGTATTATGTATTGTAGTTAGGATTTGGTTTTGAATTTGTAAGGATAAACAAGAAACAAGTTATAAATGTAATTTTAAAAAACCGACTTCAAAATCGTGCAGATGCCATCACCACATCTTGACCAAACTTAAAGGGGGACCACCTCTAAGTTGTCCCTTTACTAACAAAAAAAAGAATCATAAAAATCGGACAAGGTTGTAAAGAATTACCACGAAACTTACATAAAAAATGAAGAGTTTGAGGATTTTCTAATGGACTCAATTATTAGATTTTGACCAAATTGATGTGGGACCACCCCTGAAGTAACAAAAAGAAAAAACATTAAAACCGGACACCATTTTAAAGAATTATCGCTGAACATACGTAAAAAAATATATTACGACGAATTGAGAACCTCCTCCTTTTTTGAAGTCAGTTAATAAATATTTGTTTTGTGCACTGATCACAGATGAAGAGAAAATTGGTGTTGTAGTTGCTAATTTGTGTTGTAGGGTCTTTGGCGTCAGAAATTTTATCAAACCTTTTGCCATGTTCATCAGTAAATCTTGGCTATCTTCAAAAATAAATTGGCTTTTCATTTTTTACAGAAACCTTTTATTGCGTTCATATCTAGGTACTAAGCTAGGGTTACCAGACGGCTCGCTTTAGGCGAAATTGTTGGCACGCGTTACGCCAAAGTACGAAAATGACCCACATTTTAACTAAATGCTACGCTTTTTCAATCCAAAGTTATAGATAAAGAAATTTTTGACATTTTTTCAGAATATCCTCAAAAAAAGGACCTGATAGTTTATAAAAACATAAGTGGAGAACTTTTTTTAGATCTCCACAAAGAAAGGATCTTATTTTATAAAAATACCTGTTTTTTTAACCTGATCTTTGTCGTCATCGTTATCCCGCGTTTCCCTTTCATAAATCTAGCAACCCTATACTCAGCCTTTCTTTCGATTTTACAAATAACACAACCAAAAAATAATTTAATAATTAAAAAGTAAAAGTTTTACATTTGTCATTTCATTTGACATTTCATACCTGTGATGACTACGTTTTTACTGTAGTCATGTCAAACTTGACCATTTCAAGACTATATTCAATATGACGTCATTGTTTTTGATTTATATCAGTGTAGTCAATCATATTCAAGACCAAGTAACTGATTTAAAATCGCCTTATATTACTAGTCCATCGTCCAAATGGGCTTTGTTTTGGTACAGGGGGAAAAATAGTGTCCAGCATTCCCATTGGTCTGTTTCGTTTTGCTTGGCATTTGATTTTTGATTTTCATTAATTTATAGCTTATTTTTGTAGTTTACAAGTGATTTTTTGTAGTTCATTACTTTACTGATACAAATTTTAACAATGATAAAATTTTGTGTAAGTTGTAAATAGAAATAAGAAAAGGCATCGTCAAGGGCATTTCACAAGTAAGTAACCATTAGCGTCTCTACCATTTTTTTAAAAGAAACATAGTACCTACATTTTATGCAAAAGGCTGTTAAACATGAATTTAAAATAAATGGTAAATTTAGTGAATTAACTTTAAAGAACTTGTATTATGTATGAGGAATATTTTTTTTTGTGTTATCGGCATCAACTGCTACGGTTATTAGCCTCGTGTTCTGTGTAGGATTTGTTACTGTTTCCCAGCGCCACTTTAGGAACAGCACTGTTAATTAGTACCCAACAGTGAATGGTCGAGTGGGGAATCCTACCAAGGCATCAGAATTAATTTTAAATAATTAAATTAAATGAAAAAATCCTGGCCAACGGTGGCATTCGAACCTAAGACCCTTGGATCCGCAGGCAGAGACTCTACCACTGAGCCACCCACCCCGTATGAGGAATCTTGTTTTTGATTTTGAAATTGCTACAGAAAAGTTGAAAAAATTATCATCATTTTTGAATATAAACAAGCTTTTTGTTTTTAAGTCATTTTATCATGATAATGTTGAAGTTTTTAAATAAATAATTTTTGTTTTTTGTAGGTTTCCAGCTAATCCTGCCGAAAAAACGCATTTGGTGAAACATATTAAAACTTACCCCAGAAAACATTTCAAATAGTAATGTTTTATGTTGCAATCATTTTTCTGGATATATATTTATCTCAAAGACTGGATGCAGAGAAAGAACTAGATTAATTCCAGGTGCATTGCCATCAGCATTTACTGAGGCCCCCAGAAGAAGATTAATCTAAAAGGTAAAGAACCCTGCACTTTTCTTGTGGGTTAATCGTTCAAAATTTTTAATTTTTCAGTTATGATCTGAACCATGAAGCTTCTGTTGCAGAAAAAGAAAATGCAGAATTGGAAAACATTTAAGTAACTAAGTAATTTCTAATAAAACATAAATTTTATTTTAAAATAATTACCTATTACTACCTATATTTTTTATAAACCACAAAAATTGACAATAATTATTTTGTATTAAATGTACCTATGTTATTTAATTAAGTAGACTACTAGTCATCAAGAAATAAGCAAAACCTAATATTTTTCAATAAAAAAGTCATTTTAAGCTTCTTTTATTTGCACTTCAGGGGTAGTATTCTCGAGTCACGAATATAGATTCGCATGCGAGATTTATGATTTGTCTCACTTGGTTTTCGTTCAACAAAATGAGACACATTGTAAATCACGTATGCGAATGTCGGTATTCGTAATTCGAGAATACTACCCCTGGTCATTAAGAAATAATCAAAGCTTAAGTAAAAATGAAGCTTCACTTATTTGTTAACGACTAGCAGTGCAAATGTACCTAAGTACCTAAGTATTAGCTTGATTTCTATTTGGAGCATATCGTTTAGTAATCTATTGAACATTGGTTACGAACAATATTTTTATATTTAATAAATTATTGAAAAAAGTTCTTGTATTGCAATTCTCGTACACGTGTGCTAAGAGATATCATAAATATTTGTATAATATACCTACTATTTATTTATATTTTTGATTTTTAAATATAAGCTTTTTATCTTTTTATTGCCTATTATTTCAACCTTCATTTTTCTGGCATACATTTATACTTACTATTACTAAATAGGTACCTACTTAAATAATTCAAGTTTATAGAATATGTGCATAATTTAAAGAATTTTGAAGGTATGTATCAAAATTATTTTTCATAATAATTGCAAACCCCGTAAAAATGCATTTCCCCTCATAACGTAAATAAACCCTATTGAATGCGGACTCTATGAAATATATATGCTAGAAGCTTTTTCTTTATAAATTCTTTACAAAAAGTTTGTCAACAGTCGACGCATCGTTATTTCATACCTTATTTTTTGTAGATGTCTGATAATCGCGGGCCCAGTACAAAAAGAGAAAACTTGAAAAAGAAGAATTAGTAAAGAAGGCCTGTCGGTAAAAAACAACATTTTTAGTCCCAGGATTGCATGGGACACCATCAAGGTCCGAAGATACAATATTTGTAATGGAGACCGAAATTACAAACCACAAGGAAGATGTTTTAATTGCAGAAGAAAATCGTAAAACCAGTGAAACTATTAACAAAGACTCCTCAGAAGATAGGGGTTGGCTGGAAGAAATAAGTTCTGAAGATATTTTTTGTTTCTTATAAAGATGATGTTTATACCGATTCTTGCCTTCCGTACTAACGAACCAAATTAAGTTAACTTTAGTAAAGTTAGACCCTACTCAACTTACAAAATCGGATGTAACTTTTCCTTTAAATAATTATAACAGAGGTTTCTCATGTATTTAATAAAAAAAAATCAAGAAACAGGGAAATAATTCCAAGAGTTTGGCTAAATTAAAAAATTGTGTATTTTGTTTTCCTTGCAAATTATTTAGTTTTTCTAGTACTTTTGTTGTGGAGGGATACAACGATTGGAAACATTTAACAATATATAACAATACCAAATTTAAAGTCAATGTGTTAAATATTAGGTAAAGAAAATATTGCAAAAAAAACGAAAAAGAAAATTTAATTTCAACACCCTGTTTTTCATTCTCCAGTGTTATATTATTATTTTGAGGTCCGGAACCTATGATTAAAATATCTACCTTTCCTTATGAAACACCCTGTATAGATTGTTAGTTTTGTGTCTTAAAAATATACCAATAACCCGGACAATCTGTATATTTAGACCTTTTTCAACTGCTCACTTGGGTGGTAAACATTACACAATCCCTATAACAAAAACAATACCATCCCTTGTTAAGCCACCAGATGCGAGCACCTGCATATAGCAATAGGATCAGATTCCTTTATACTTCATAGCTCGATCACTTTTATGGTGGTAGAACACTAGATCTATTCATACGTCTTTTTGTCCCTGTTTAGTCCCTCATCAGGTGTCCACCAAAGTGTGCTTCTTGTCAATGTCACACCATTATTAGAACTTTGTAGAAACGGTTCAAGAAATAAAATGGATTAGGATGGATTGTGAGAAAACGTCTTTCTTTCGATACGAATCTTCTTGACATCTGCCTGCATAATTGATTTTTGGTTTGTATTGTTGTTGAGGTATGTAACGAAATACAAAGGGAATATTTTAAGTTAATGTATTGGAATTTAAAAAGTCATGCACGAGAAATTAAATTGATGTCTATATTAATTTGACAATAACTATTATTTGGCGCTTAAGACAGGAAACTATGCTACGAGTACAATCTTTCGAAAGCTGCAATAAAATTTTTTCTGAATTGCGCACAAACTTTTTTCTACGATTACGTTTAAAAAAATGGGCAATTTTGGAAGAAAAAAAAAATGGAAGAAAATAGAAGAAAATAGAAGAAAATAGAAGAAAATAAATAGAAGAAAATAGAAGAAAATAGAAGAAAATAGAAGAAAATAGAAGAAAATAGAAGAAAATAGAAGAAAATAGAAGAAAATAGAAGAAAATAGAAGAAAATAGAAGAAAATAGAAGAAAATAGAAGAAAATAAAAGAAAATAGAAGAAAATAGAAGAAAATAGAAGAAAAATAGAAGAAAAATAGAAGAAAATAGAAGAAAATAGAAGAAAATAGAAGAAAATAGAAAAAAATAGAAGAAAATAGAAGAAAATAAAACAAAATAAAACAAAATAGAAGAAAATAGAAAAAGTAAAAGGAAATAGAAGAAAATAGGTAAAAAAATAAAACTAGTTTATCTAATATTTAACGATTTAATAACTACATACATACAAATTAAGTTTTCAATACAAAAATAATTTCTATCTTGAACAGGTGCGTACGTATGGGCACTATGTTCGATATTTTTAAAGAAAAAATAGTACATCAATGGTGGACAAGGGCAAATCTCTAACTCTTGCAAAATCTAATCTAATCTAACATTGTAAATAATGACAGATAAAGTTTGTGTGGCCCTCAGCCAACCTAAAACATTGTTAGATACATTTTTATGATGAATTGTACTCGTATTATTGGGAGTAAAGAATTATAGGATATGGAATGGTAACGTAGGTATGTGAAACAAAATGAACAAAACAATCGCTTGTAGATATCTAGTTTTACCCTTCCGCGACCCTACACTGATCAAGTCACGACTGAATGCCTCGTCTTCAACCGATCGAGGTGCGAAAACTTGTGTCCGGTGCTGTACTCGATCGTATTCAAATGAGAGCCGCCAGAATAAAAAACGGAAACACCTCACGTCCCGCCATAACCGGCACTTACGGCCCAAGATAATGTCTTATTTATAAGTCGAAGATGGCCGTGGAACAGAAAATAAAGTACGGCCAGACGAGGCGCGCTAACTCGATGCCGAACCACTATTTTATAGCTGAAAGAAGTCCAGTGTCGGAGTGCCACAAGGTACCACGATGGAACCGATAATGGTCTTGATGTATATGTTCAATATTAAAGTAAACATTTTTGTTCAAAATACTAAACCATAAATTTTTGTAATAAGTAACTATATTTAAACTTTTATTATTTGGTATAATTAACGGATTAGTAACTAACAAAAAATTATTAATTTTAACTAATTAAAGAGGCCCATGTTCCTTAACTATGCGCAATTTGCGATCATTACTCATTAGGTCCTGGACAGCTTAAACATCTACTGTAAAAATTCTACGCAGCTTACTTAGCTTTTTCTTTGTTTTACATTGTATGGTCACTCTTCTATATTGTCCGTATGAAAATCATCGTTTTCGTTGAATGTCAATAACAATAACTCTCTCGATTGCAAAATGTATCCACCTTAGTTGATGGCAGCATCATGGTACCCGTTCTAAATGATTTTTGATATACTTCCTGGGAAACTTTACTCTTTTAAGTAATAAATTCAGGCGGTAATTTTCTTTCTTTTTATTCTTCTTGACAATCTTTCTAGCATTTCATGAATAAACATTTTGGTTTTCCACTTTTTGGGAGAATTAGATTCCTTGTTCACATTCGGTTATAGCACGGTAAATACTTCCCTGCGAAATAATTTTGTTTTGAAAAATGCGAACTATGTATTTCCTGCTTAGGCTCCAAACAAATTATATATCCTTTTTCCTTATTTCTTGAGAAAATGTATTGACCAGGTTATTTTTCCGAGTGAAAAAGCAGCAGATCCTTATCTATTTTACGATAAAATGTAAATTAGTAGCTGGATAGAAAAAATTTTTTTCTTTTAATCTGGATGCAAGTAATTCAGCAGACTCCTTTGAGAGGTTGAGGTCTCTTATGAGATCTTTCAGTTCTTGTTGATTAAAATGCTAAGGAGTTATTAAATCTGCTTTAAAGTCGCTGTGGTTTTCTGATTGAATTCTTTGAACTTCATTAAACGTTGATGTTTCTGTATCATCTTCCGGACGTTCAGGAAATCTGTTAAAGGATTGAATGGGTATTTCTTCCAAGTGCAGTACAGGTCTTCTTGCAGAATCTAGATCAGAATAGGCCCATTTGTGTCTATTGTTCCTATTCATGCCTCTATTATTAACGAGGAGACAAAAATAGCAGTCATAATGGTTTCGTGGTTCACTTCAAACCCAAATTACACCAAATTCTAGGCACTTTCTCTTTTCAATTATTCACTGTCGCAAATGTTCAACACATATTTTACACACGACATGTGGAGCCCAAAATTTATCCTGGTCTCCTAAACGAACGCCATAATAGGCAAGTTAAGCCATCTTCACAAAGTCAGAAATAGTTTTTCTACTTCCTTTTAAAGTGTATTCGCCACAACAAAAACATCTGGATGGTTTAAACAGATACGTCTGCTTGTGAATGTCATTGTTTTAGATGAAAATTCACACAAAATGATAGCACAACTTTACTTGCAAAAACTCAATAATATATTAAATCGAGAAGGGTAAAGGTAGACAGAAGATTAATTAGTAGGGATTAAGTAGGTAGAAGATCGGATAGTAGGCAATTTTAAATATAAAATAGTGCATACGATTAAGTTTTGCTTGTTAACCAGGTATAGGAAGGTTGGTTCATGAACATTCTTAGGTATATATTTGGCTAATTAGATTCTAATTTTAAGTATGAAGATTATGCAGATATGCATTTTATTTATAACGAAGCAAGATGTAATACTAGAGAAGCTGAGCGGCTCTATACTGAACGATTTCCTGATCGCTGACATCGTCTTCGAAACACATTTGCGAAACTCCATCGTTGATTGTGAGAAAAAGGAAGTTTTAAACCATCAGGAGGAACCGGACATCCACGAACTGCACGAACTTATGCTTTTGTGGAAGTGGTTTTGGAAAGAATTGATGAACAACCTAGCACCAGCACGCGTGCAATAGCTAATCAAATAAATGCTGCCTACCAAACAGTGGGGCGGACGAGCGACCAGCGTTGTACCCTTACCAGCTCCAAAAAGTGCAGGTGGACCCATTGTCCGCTAGAGTACCAGTCGCAGTTACATTTTTGCGAATGGTTTTTGCAGCTTATCACAAACCAATCGGATTTTGTTTCGATCATTCTATTCACCGATGAGGTTTGTTTCATTAACAGCCACAACAGCCAACTTCTTAATTGCTTCCACCTCGGCTAACTGGTAACATCTACTTACCTTTGAAAGATGTCTTTTTTTATCTTTATCTTTATCGGTTGCAAGCAGGTAGGGTTAGGTTTGGCCTAGAACACTGCGGCCTCCTGGGTCTATTGTATTTCCCTGCTTTCCCCGTATTCAGGTACTATCTTTGGAATAGTCCTGTGTCTTTGGTTAGTTTTAATAGGTTCCCTACCAAGTGTTCCTGGGGCGTTCTTTTCGGTTCTATGCCGAAAAGGATGAAACGTCGTCTAGTAAGAGCTTCGCATTCGAAGATCACATGGTATGAGGTTTCTTCCTCTTCCATGTAGTGGGATCATTGTGTAATTCCATTACATGAAGGTGTTTCAGCAAGCAGTGCCCCGTTAGTAATCCCACAATGGTGGATATCTGAGGCCTTGCGAGTTGTGTAGTGCCTCAGTAGCCATGCGTGGGTTTGGTCCCCTTAGCATGAGATTACTGATTCTGTGCCTTCTTATCTCTTGCCAGTCAATTTGGTGTTTTGTGGTTATCCACCTGTTCACTGCCCGTCGAGCAGAGGTCTTGCTTATCCCAAATACAGGTTTAGGTCCTGTGAATGGTAAATCTAATCCCTCTTTGGCGAGTTCATCAGCCTTTTCATTTACTTGGATACCTTTGTGCCCTAGTACCCACGCTAGTTTTACCTTGTTGTGGGTTGCCAGATCATTTAGTATTCCAAAGCTGTTCCAGACAAGCTTTGACTTGATTCTATTTGAATCAAGAGCCTTTAAGGCTGCTTGGCTATCTGAGAGAATTAGGATGGTTTGTTTTTTGTACTTTCTTCTTAAATTCTTTCATACACACAATTCGATTGCATGTATTTCAGCCTGAAATACAGTGGCATGTTTTCCCAGTGAGACGATGATGTCGCATTTGGGTTTAACTCCATGTACGCCAAAGCCTGTTCCCTTGTTAGTTTTAGATCCATCCGTATACCATACGAGACTGCTAACCAAGTATTTATCTATCTCTTTATTTATCTCGTTCCACTTACAGTTGACCTGGAAGAGTCTGTTAAAGGTTAGGAGGGGTGTCACGTGATCTGATCCTATATTTAATATGGAATCACTTACTTTATGTGTTATTCTGGTATGTTTTATATGTCCCAATGGGTTCCAGTTGTTGGAGATTTCCAGTCTGTATGCACTCATTCTGGCCTCCCCCTTTATGACTAGGTCAAGGGGTGGGAGGTTTAGTCCATAGAGGCTGTCGGTGTACTTCTCAGTGCTCCTGTAATACAAAGGCATGTCAGCCTCTGTACTCCTGAGAGGATATTGAGGGCTGTTTTCTGGTTTACTTTTGGCCACCAAACAACCGCGCCATAAGTTATTACGGGTCTTGTTATTGCCAAATATAGCCAGTGGACCATTTTTGGTTTTAATCACAATGTTTTTCCAAATGCCCGTCTAACTAGAATGAGAGACATTTTACATTTGTTGATCACTTTCTGTAAGTGTTGGTTCCAAGTAAGTTTGCTATCTAGGATTAGAGCCAGATATTTTAATTGGTTCGTTTTGTTTAGCCTTCCTGCAAACAGAGTCGGAGTTTCTAAAACCTCCAACCTTGTTATCCGTGTAAAGGTTATGAGTTGTGCCTTGTCAGGGTTTACCAAGAGGTTTTCCCTAACGCACCACATTTCTGTCAGCCTAAGAGTTCTTTGCATGAGTTCGAAGACTGTGTTTTGGTGTTTCCCTCGGATAAGGATGACTATGTTATCGGCATATCCTCGTGAGTACAGCCCTTGATTGTTTAGTGTTTTCAGCAGTTCATCTGCCACTAGGTTCCACAGTAAAGCAGATAGGACTCCACCCTGTGTGCATCCCCTATGGATATTTACCTGCATGGTTTCACTGAACATTTATGCCAGTACTTGCCGTCCACATAACATGTCTTCTATCCACCAGCAGATGGTATCTTCTATTCCATGTTTGCGTGCTGCACCTACCATTGATTTAAAGGAGGTATAATCAAAAGCTCCTTCTATGTCAAGAAATGCTCCTAGGCCTATTTCTTGGCTACTGAGTCCTCCCTCTATCTTGGTTACAAGATGATGCAGACCAGACTCACAAGATTTTCCTGATTTATAGGCATGTTGGTTTATATGAAATGGCCTCTCTATCAGTTTTTTAAATCTTTTCAATAGAAATGTCGTCAAAGTTATTGGTCTATAGGCCTTTGCCATGGCTTACGTTGGACGCCCCGGTTTAGGTATAAAGAGAACTCTGCTTTATTTCCAGGTATTTGGTACATGTTTATGCACTAAACTTGCCCTGTAGAGCCTACAAATATGCAGGGCCAGCGTTTTTATTGCCTGTTGCAAAAGCACAGGCAATACCCCATCTGGTCCCAGTGATTTATATGGTTTGTGCATTTGAGTTTGTTGTGCAATCAGGGAAATGAGTTTTAAGAAGTAGTTCTAATGTTTCCATTCTAGTTTTAGTGTATTGCCCTGTTTGAGTTTTTAAAGTCCTCACAGGCTTTATTGGATCTTTTGCTAGAATGCGGTGGAGTCTGCATCCTTCAGTTGTATTTTCAATTTTCTGACAAAATGTTCTCCATGAATTTCTCTTAGATTTCCTAAGAGTTTTGTTATACTCTGTGAGTGTTTCGGTGTATTCCCCCCACTCATTTGTCTTTTTAGCTTTATTAAAAAGTTTACGTGTTTTCCTTCTGAGTTTGGCGAGTTCGATATTCCACCAGCTCACCTCCATAGAAGTTTTACTGTTCTTTAACGAGCAGTTATTGTGATATATAATTGCGTCCCGTAGTTGTTCTGCAACTTCATCTATATCATTTTTAGTATTAAGAGTTATTTTAACGGTTTTGAACACTGCCTTCTGCTCCACTCCGTATCCAAACCAATCGGTTTTATGTGGGTCTCGGTATACATCTCCTGGTTTATCGACGTTGTCGAATTCCATGAGAATATGCCGATGATCTGAGAGCGAAGGCTCTCTAGACACGTACCACTTGCCAATGTGATTTGCAGCGAAGGAAGAACCAAGGGTAATATCAATAACCCCGCTCTGTCTACTGTTTACAAAAGTAGGTTCGTTTTCACGATTCAATATTTCCAGGTTAGTGGTTAGAATTAATTCAAGTAAAGACGCACCTCTTTTGTTGTTGTCCTTGCTGCCCCATGTTATATGGTGTGAATTTGTCAGCAGCAATGAGTACCTGCAGGTTTTCGGTCCGACAAGTATCTACTAAATCCCTCAGCTCATATGTTGGCAAGATGTACTTTCTCAGCTATTGGACAATGCACATGTTCAGGTATACGAACTAGAATGTGGTTCCTCATGACGGTTCACCGGCATATTTTGTGCGTACTGTACAGAATCACCTAAACCTATATTTTTTTACTTATTTGTTTTCAAGAAGGTAACAACTTTTCAAGCAAAACGGCTCATTTTTGACTAGTGGTATCTATGCAAAAAATTGTTCGCCACAATGTCCCCCATAACCTCCGTAAGTTTGACACAACCTATTTGAAACACCCAGTATATTCCCTATATACCTTAGTTCATTTTTATTTTATATACTTACAACACGTCAACTTTTCAATCCTGACTTCAGGAGACTGGTATAGAAACACAATGATATTGAATAGAGAGAAAAAGAGTAATACTTTGCCGCGTACTGCTCGCAATTTCCCATACTTACCATCGAAAGGGCGTGGTTAAACCAGCACTCTTTATCACTCTCACGTCCAAATATACTTAAGCGTCTCATTTTTATTTTACTTAATGCGTCGGTTAACGTACTGTATAATTTCAACGTAATTATAAATTTAATTTTAAATTAATTAGGTACACTTAACAAATATCTAACACAGTTTAACACTATTCTCTGTGCATAAAATCATAAATAAATTAAATTCCATAATATTTCTTATCTACTTTTCGTTTTCATTTCTTTTCCAAATAGAAAGGAACAGGTATTTTTCAATTCAATATTTTTTATTCATCAAGCTCATCAAAGTTTGAATAGATATTAGTATTTCGTTGGAAATGTTATTAAAAAAACCGTAAAACTTGATTTGTATCAGTCCGAACAATACAAAAAAAAAAATAGGCAACTATCCTATTATGTCTTATACCTACACCCCGCTGTGGTTAAGACTGGAAGCTATTAAAATCTTCTTAGAATTACTATAGCAGGAAGTCCAAGAACGAGATTTAAAAAAAAACACTTCAGGCTACAACAATTCAGTTCTTGCTTAGCCGAAAAGCATTTTCATTTGGTTGTACTCAGGACCGTATTAATCATTTCAGTCTTAATAAGTTTGACAAAATTGCAAAAATAGATATTTGTTTGTAGGATGTTACTGTTTAAAATTATATTTTAGGTACAGACTCATGCGTTTATCAATACCTTTTAGAGAATGTGATTCTTTTAAACGTTACGAATAAACATTCTACTTACCCTAATTTAATATATAACTAAGCTGCATGACCCCTAAATGTCAATTAAAGATTTAAACTAATTGTTTGACAGTGTATACTCTTTAATGACAATCTGAAATGGTAGCAGCAACTTTTATAGATATTGGGAGAGCTTTTAATAATGATCACACAATATTTATAATTAATTAACGCACTAGCAACAAAAGGGGTACCGTTAGTCCTATATCGATAAATAAATGCCAACCTAGAATAACGGATAATTCATCATGTTTAGGCGAAGCACCATTGATGGCTAAAGCAGACAGGAGCTGCCCTCAGGGATGAGTACTATCACTCCTCCTCTGGTCAGTTCTAGTGGACAAAATTATAAAATGGCCAATATCTGCAACCTTTTACTGCCCAACATTAAACCTCACCAAACCACAATAGTCAACTTCTCAAAACGAAAAGCATTGATAGGACTAAAGAAAGCAAAAGACTTGGGTGTTATCTTTGACCCCAGATTAACATGAAATAAACACTTACAGAAAGTCTTTCAAACAGCATATCTTCCACCTAATGTAGGAGACTGCTGTAAAAATTGGGGATTACAAAAATATCCCTCTGGCTGTTTAACATAGTCTATGTTAACAGAGCCTATGTTAACCTACGGGTCGTTGGTGTTGTGGCCAAAGACCTGGCCATTCGACATCTCAACATTCTACTCAACTCAAGTAAAAAGCTAAACTCAACACAAATCACATATTCATTTAAGTTGAAGCCAAGTTCGTCATGTACAGACTGCAAAAAAATCCATGGTCCATAAGCAAACTCCATTGGTGTGACTAATGAGAGCTATATAAAGAGTTCGATAACCACCAAATAAAGGGAATGTCTTCAGATGAAATTATCCCAAAATATACCTTTTAAAATTTATTTAAAGTGGAATGGAAAACATATTCACGCAGAAATCAACTGGAATACAGACGGCTCCAAAATCCTTCAAAAAGGTATCTTATACCTTATAATAAACACGTTTTTTACTTACAACTGTACTGAGACCTATATTAGGTCACTGTGAACCCCCAATATTTTAATAACAAGTCGCCACTACCTACTAGTAGAAATAAAACAAATATTGAAACACATTATTTTTTAAAACAAAGATATGAATAAATAAAACGATGAGTAATGAGTAAAGATTTTGAATTCTAATATCTGATGTGGCGTTGAGCCTGTTCGTGCACTTTGATTTCGTTGCAGCATAATAAAAATATCCCGTTTCGAATAAATAGATTGTAGAAAATGGAAAACAATAATAGCTTGTTGGGGTACTGCTCCACTCGCCCAGAAATCATTGGAAGGCTGATTTTTGTATTTTTGTTTCAAATCAGAATCTATCTGTTTATCTTAATTAAGGTGTATTTCAAATTCCACTCGTACTGAAACTCTACGCTTATTTTACTCCTCTTAGTTTCTATGCCATCAAGTTAATATTCTTGACGAAGTTTAGCCTTGTGATGAACAAGCTATAACAGGTACTACAACCATTGTATGAAGCCAGTGCATCATACTTGATTAAATCCCCCATGTATTCTTATAGCTTTTTCTGTTGGTTTTTTTATATGGCTACAGTATTGAATTGTACGAGGCCGAATTAAAGGCTTCTTTAATGCCTAGGAAAACTCCTAGTGCTATTTCTTTGCTTTCCAATGCTTTTTGAGCCTTTTGAGATAGCCTATGTATGGCTGAATCGCAAGACTTTCCAGATTGGTAGGCAAACTGGTATCGATGTATCAGGTTATCCTGTAGAACATCGCCCCGTATATATCTTTTGATCAATATCCCCCAGGTTTTGAGGATAAATGATGTTAGGCTGATTAGTCTAAAAGATTTGATCTCCGCATAAGACTCTTTTCCGGGTTTAGGGATGAAGACAACTTTTGCAGACCTCCAGCTTTGTGGAGTATATCCGATAACTATGCTAGCTCGGAATAGTTTACACAGTGTTCCCTCCAGTACTTTTTAGTCCTTTTGTAGAAGTGCTGGGATTATACCTTCAGATCCAGCTGTCTTGTATGGTTGAAATGAGTTCATCGCCCATGCAAGTTTTGTTCTGTATCTGTAACGTGTGGAGGGTGGGTTACCCTTACGGCACTTAGGCCTCATTAGGCCCATTGTGCATCCTCCTAAAATGATAGGCACCTCCTAGCTCGTGAGCCAGCCTACAGATTTAATGTAGTTGACAACGTCGCCAAGATGTGCTTCTTTTATATCGGCCGGTGTTAGCCGATACTCGCCGAACACAAATCTTCTAATAAATGAGAGCGTCGGGCAATCGTAAAGGATATGCTCGATGGTCTCATCTTCTTGTTCGCACCTTCTGCATAGTGCGGATTCTGACAGCCCCATGATATGGAGATGCTTCCGTACTTGGCAATGACCAGTCAGAATGCCTGTGACCAGACGCACATTCTGTCTAGTCATAGTCAAGTATTTGTTTGCTGCAGTGTTGTCAGAATAACTTAAGAGCTCCCTGGCAACACTGCAGTTTCTTGTTTCATCCCATCTTTCCTTGAATTTCACAAGGGAATGTTCTTTAATTAGGTCTGCCACTACCGATTTTGTCAGGCCAATAGAAGGGCCAAGTTTTGTTCTGTTTACTATTGTATTTGCAAGACACTAGTTTTGTTTTGAGGCCATAGGAACTAATGCTTTGATACACCTGTTCTCTTGGTCAAAGATAATCTCATATCCAGGGAACTATGACCTTAGTAATAGCTTTAGAGCCTCCTTATCTGTGTTTGTGAGTTATCCTTGTTGATTTTTCAGAGATCATATGTATCCTTGCTTATCTCTATGTCTGGAACATTCTAAAAGGCTTTTAATGCCATTACAGAAATTCTTCGAGGAATTTCCTTTCGCTTTTCTAATAGCATAACCATATTCTCTCTGGTAGGTCTTGTAGGCTTCCCATTTTTCCACCTTTTTGACCAGGTTAAAAAGTTTACGAACTGCTTCTATTTTTTTTAAAAAGGTCCCAATTTCTCGATCCTCGCTCCTTATTTTTATAGGGCAGTTTTTTCAAACGTGTTGGTTAAGGTTTGTGTCAAAAACTCTTGACATATACTCCACTTCCACTAAATTCTTCAGTGTCGGAGGATAGTCCTGCAGTCCCTGCTTAAAATCTTTCTTGAAGGGCTCCTAATTAAAGCTCCTAGGAATACGATATGTCTTTTCACACAAAGCTTCAGTACTCAGATTAAACAGTATATGCCTATGGTTAGAAAGTGATACTTCTGAGACGTGCTACTTATTCACCAACGAACACGCCCGTGTACCAAGGGTTATATAAATGACATCTCATAGATGATACAACGTTTGTCACTTCTAGTATCTAATATGCAATAAATTCTAGAAAAACTTCTCCTTGGTTATTAATGTAACTTTTCCCCTATACTAAATGGTGAACATCCGCATTCTAGAAGAAGTTCAATTTTGTTTCTTTCACAGTGACTAACCAGTCCTCTCACTTCATTGGTTGGGGGGGGGGGGGGGGGGGGTCCAGATTTATGCACAACGTCAATGTGATGTTTGTCAAAAAGGTGACGAAAAATTACAAAAACCGTTTTCTTTCATTGTTGAAATATACATTTTAACAACCGTCTTCATCTTCATCTTACGGAAACAAAGCAAATGTTGTTTATAAAAGTTCTGTTTATATTGTCAAATAATCTTTCCAAACACCACGCGAGGAGAGATTTTTATGAGAATATGTTGTTTTTCCTTATAAATTATGCAAATTTCTCTTAACAAAATCCTCCTGAAATACCAATCGACTAACGTCTCTGGTATTTTGAGCAGGATTTTGTTTCATGAAATTTAGACACATAATTTCCAAAAACACAACAAAATGTTCTCATAAAATTTTCACCTTCTGTGGTATTACTCTTTGTTACGGTTCGCATTTTATCGTTGCAATATTTAAATAAAATTTAAATAATTTAATAATTAGCTTACCTGTCGATAAAAGAAAACACATTGTTCAAATTATGTATACTAATTTTCTATAACCTGTACCTGAATGTAAACAAACAGTTTGACATATATTGTCGACCTAATTGCAAATGTTCAAATTCCAAATTACTTCTTTTTTGGTAAAATCTACATTCACTTTCATTTATTCAAATTTAAGTTTAAGGCCAAGGTCATCTAGTCCTAAAATATGTTAATTTGTTGGCAACCCTAGATTGTCATTCTGGCTGAAGAACTTCCTTCCTCTTCTGTCCTTTTTGAATTAGCTTCCTTTGGTCCAGGTGGTACCTGAAAATTCACGAATTTTATTCGGATTATTTGGCTAATAATAAAAAGAGAAAGTTTCTTTAAAGTATATTTGTCATTATTATTTTGGAAATAATATTTTTGTTCCAAAGGTTAGCTAACATCTACGGTAAGCCCATACCAACCATGCTTTAGTTTACATGTAGAATATTCCCTCTATTTTAGGCCTTGTTTGTATCCATTCTGTAGAGCTTCTTGTGCCGCTCCTGTAGTATTTAGTAGCTATTATTTAATTTGGACACAGTAACGTCAGTGCTTGACTTAGCGGTTCCAGTAGAGGAAGTAACGCGTACTATAGATCACTGCTTCCTGCTTAGCTTGTTGGTCCAGCCCTTAGTAACCGATCGATAACTCTGATAAGAACAACCCCTGGATGGTAGATCATCAGGAAACCACAGAACAAATTGCTAATAACATTGCCTTGCACCACCTTTCTGTACATATAGTTAATAACATCACTGTCATAGTAGTATCTTGTAAATAAATCATAGCTTTTAATATTATTATTTCATTACATTAAAAAGCGGGATTGTTTAACCTTAAAAGTTGAATTTGTATTTAGCTATTTCGCATTCTAACTAACAAATAGTTTTAGATTAGAAAATATAAGTGGGTATTGCATTTTGTCTACCCTTACTTTTGTTTGCTGTTTTGGCATAGCTTACTTAGTTTCTCGTAGAGCCTAAAATAAAATGTAGATAAATAACGTAAGTTTATTGTATAATAAGATTTAGGTATATTTTCAGTATTATTAAATTTATGCTCTTATGCACTTCTACTTACCTTGTGAACGATTGGTACCAAACGGGAAACGAAGTCATTTTAATGTTAAAATACATTTGCTGGATTTGTTCCACTTTGCTAATTAAACAGCAGACTAGTTGCTGGAGTATTAAAGGGTTGAACCATACTTTTGTTTATCTTTCCACGACCTTATCTCTCCGATTATTGTAAATAAAATTGATTGAGCTAGTCACCCTTATCTCTAATGAGAAGAGCTGCATTACAACCCCAAACCTTGGGGCAACGTAGCATCTTGCATATACCTTCCCCTGTATTTTATCTATGTACATATGCGCACATGAGTAAATCTTTTACAGTACAGCTAGTCCTGCGACATCTGTAGATTTATCCATTTGCAATGTTTATTCGCTTCAAAGTCCAAGACGATAAATTAACTTTTTCTCTATGCTAGTAGAAATATATTTAATGCATTATAATGTATTATTTAATATTAAAATTGTATTTCATCTATTTTTTAGTAGCTTTATTTGACACCATGTCTGTATGAGTATCTTTCCAGCTGTATGAGAAATGGAATAACTTATGTGATAAGATATTTTTGTTGTATTTCCATTTTCAGTTTTAGCAACTGTAATTATTTGAAATTTGAATTTTTCTAATAGTCATGTTGTCTCTTAAAAAATGTATTTTCCTTTATAATCAGAAGATTTTTAAATGAGTTGCACTGTATAAAACCTTTTGAAATTGTCGTGGAACACCTATTCAGGTTTAGCGGTACCCTGATGTTCCACGGAACATAGTTTGGAAATCGTTAGTTTAAACCGTGAATTAGACTATCTAATACGATAAAAAGTGTAATTTAAAAGAAATAACAGCTTTTTCCAGAAATGGGACTGTTTTTAATATTACAATATTATTATATGGACAGAGACCATTGCCTGAAACGATCCTGGAAGTACCGATAATTTGTATTTTTTTGAATCTTTGGTCTCGGCAAGTGCTTCGTAGCCGTAATCATTTCGTTTTTTCTACGGCTAAACGATTCGATCCAAATCGTAATTTCTCGCTTGTAGATTGGACATTGGCGTAACACATCAAAAAAACGGGTTTATGATTTAACATAATGTAGGTACCGAGTTCAATCTTTCGGTAAAAAAATTACAAGGTCATTCATACCACTCTTTAATATACTGAAGAATGTTGAACTCGCATACCAGTGGTTTAGGTTTTAATGCAATATATAATTGAATATTTTAACAAATCTAGAAATCAAATCAAATAGAGAATTTGTTCCGAATGAATTACCATCTGAGAATAATGAATATATCAGACCCAGTTTAATAAAGTAAGCAATTCTAGAATTTATAGATGGGTGTTTTTAATATGAAGATAATAGTTGATATATACTATTTTTTGTACTTAGATTACTTATAACATATATTCGGAATTGTAGAATACTGTTTTTAATAGATACAGGGCGACACACCGAAAACTTCCCACTCTGAATATTTTCCTTCCAGTAAATAATATGAAAAATCGCAGAAACCCGTCAATTTTATTTTCAAGGGTGACATTTACTTTTAGTAGTCGTGACTCAATCTCCTAGATGTGGTAGATAAACCCTTAAAATCTTAAATTTAATTTTCTTTCTATTTTATTTCATTTATTATATTGGGATGCTAACTTCTAGTCGTTAGCATCCCATTTTTTAAATTGCATTTTTTGGTACTAAATTCAAAAGAACTATTAATAAAAAGTATCAGGAACTATAGAACTATATCGGATGCCATAAGATGAGATGCTGAGATTTGAGATGCTAACTTCACACACGTCTACTTTTCATTGGTATGATGTTGCAAGATTTTACAAGAAAACTAAGATATCTTGAAAAACGTCTAATAATAAAACGTTTTTATGTACTTAAAAAATGATATTGACAATCAAAATATTTTAGAATAAACAAAACAACACGAAAAATAAAAAAACTAATTTTGCTCAACGAATAATTCCCGAATCCGAAATTGCACTCTTTTACGGCTATTGAGCGTTACAAAATAAGCAGTTTGCTATGACGTACAGAGCAAAATAATATATGGGGAAAATAAATTATCTCACTGCTCAGTCAAAGAGAGGGTCGTAGGTATTGTGTTACGAGGCAGTTTACCTAGACTTGCCTATTATCCTTACTTGGGTGCAGGCCAGTTCTATCAATTAAAGTAGACGAATTTCTAACTGTATATTTATGGTTATGATAAAAGATAAATGTGGTTTTTTAGAAAAATGTATGTTTTAATCGAATCTTTTAAACAAAATGATAGGTATTGAAATCTACAGCTGGCGTACCAATTAAATAGATATCTATCCGGGTGGTTTACAGTAAATATATACAAATATACAAGTCAATCTCGTTATATAAAAATAATAATATGTACAATTTATTTACAGGATATCCCTGAGCACTGAGGGTGGGAAATGTCCTGCTAGGTTCAATCCTAGGAGTGTTTAACTGGCGTTATTTTAATAAATTAAAATTGTTTTACCTGGGTGTCAAATTAGGTAATACAAACGTATATCAATGTTTGATTCGTCTTATTCCGAGGGTGTTTGTGTTGTCCTATCAGCATCTTGGCCTCGAATGGTAAGCCTAGGTCCTATTGACTTCCGTTGTATGATTTAGGTTCTATTTTAGATAACTGCGGTAAACGAGGTTACCTCCAGGGGGTCGATTCTCGACTTTTATTCCCATGGGAAAATAAAATTTTCCCATGGGAATTCAGTTTTCGTATTCTTGGCATAAGCGGTGGAATATTTTCCAATGAGAAGTATGTGAAAATATTCCCCTGCTCACGAGCATTGGAAATTGTGTTTTCCAATGGGAATTGTACTAGAGGTTGCGCATTAAAGTCGAAAATTTTACGAAAGACCACGCGAAAGACTAAGACATAACCAAAGATTATTGGATATCTTGAATTTTTGGTGAAATTGTAGTTAAAACATTTTTTTGGTGTATTTATAAATTGATATTATTTTATTTATGTGGGTATATTATTTTTACCTCTTTCACTAAGAAACTGATTTTCTTAAATTAGTTAGAAATTGTGGGAGCTGCTAAGGGACTGGCAAATAGGTAACACAAATTGAGAAATTTGTAGTAAATTTAATAAGACCTTTTCGAAAATTTTTATTATTTCCGTTAACGAAAGAATTTCTTAGTTTCTCGAAACTTTCGTTGCTCTTCTATACAAAAGCTACTTTTTCTTTTTTCAATACCTATGTGAAAAGAAAAACTAAAAATAACTCGATAAGTTTTAATTATACATAATCGAATATTTTCACTTGTCCTCGGTCAAGCTAGCGATTGCTCGGCACGGCATCTGGCATCTGCTCCAGCGCAGAGGCTCGGCAGGTAATCGGTTACCCAAAAACCACAACAAATACAAATAATACCAACAGTAAATTTTAAAATATCTTTAATGTTATTGGTTATTTCGAAATATTCGTGAACTTAATATCAGACATACGTGAAACTATTATTTTCATGGGAATGTCTATTCCGACAAGTTCTAGAATTGCATAACCTATTACCATGGGAATATAAGTAGTGGAATCTTTTCCCATGGGAAAAATTTCCAATGATCTCGAGAATCGAGCCCCAAGGATGTAAATGGTAATTGGGTATCTAGTAGTAGTATCCAACAGTTGATTCCACAAATAAAACTAACTCGTCTCAAAGTAATGTCCAGATATATGAATAAGATCCACCACCAGAATACGAAATGGCAAACGAAAAGAGTAAGTTAAGAAAGAAAAGAAAAAGGATAAAGGGAAAAGGTCTGAAATATACAAAATACTAGTTTAGTTATAAAATCGAATATTAGGAAATGAAAATAAGTGGTGGTTTAAGATTTTACGTTACCTGAAGATGAAATGTGGCCTTATTTGATGCTACTTGAAGGTGTACCAGAAAAGCAACGATAGCAGGATATGCATAAAACAAGTTAAAATGACCTCCACAGGAAATGATATTAAATCATGTCAGGTAACATAAAAATATATACATAGCCAATTTCTCACAAACCTAATTCCAAGAATTTCCAGATTATCTGGGGTTTTAATTATTGAATTTTTCAAAATATAAAACAGCTGTCTAAAGTGAATGACATAATGTCAGAATAAATGTAAATGAACAAAAGAAAATAAACCTGAAACCATTCATCTAATTCAAATCGTTTCTATTTTCTGTTAGACTTCTAGAACCTAACTACAAACTAATTAAGAAAACAATAGAAAATATATCTACAGAGGACCAGAACGAATCTTCAAAACAAGAAAAAAATACTTGATAAAATGTTAAACTTCTACAATTTCCAATTTGACAATGGACTTATAAAAGGTATCTTTTCATTCTAGTTAACTCACAGAACATGAGAAATGGATCTCCTATTAAACTTCTACCCAAAACGGAGTATATACGGGGTGATCTTTTAATAGATTTTATTCCTATTATACTTAAATAATAAATTAAAGTAAATTAAAAGTTAAATGTCTATACTATATATATTATTTTTGTGGCAAAAGCATCCCCATACATTCATATGGATTTTGAACCGTAACAAGTTCTTTGTGTTAAAGTAGACCCCTAAAGAGCTTTGTTTCTAAATAATGCAAAAAATTACAAATAATCACTTAATAGAGTTTTTTCGGGATGTGCAATGTGATAATATTATAAATCACCACAACATATATTCCCATGGCAAACTAATAGTGATATAGACTCAAAAGAAGAAAATTTACAACCAGGAGACACCGCCACCAGAAAACTTAAACGCATCCCCAGGGGCTGGTATCTCATAATGATATAATTATGGTTCCACTGACAATTAAAGTGACAGTAGATTTTTTGGGTGCGTTTTGTTCGTTTTGTTTACCTAAATTATATCGTTTTTTTCACTTTTATAAATATATTCCTAAAGTAAGTAGATAGCATGTAATAAATATACAATCATTTAGTTACCAATTACATACCTTTAAACTATTTTTATGACCTGTAAACAATATTTTGAAATAAAATAAAAACAGTAAAAACGTATATGTCAAATTTATTGATGTTTTTGTTAAAAGTTTGGTTAAAAATAAACGTCAGTGGAACCAAAATGACATCACACTGAACTAGCGCATTGAATTTGAAGGTGTATTGAATTTTGATTTATTTTTCAACACCGTCCAATTTTAAGCATGTTTTCAAAAGATGGGAAAATGGATTTCAGCAACAAACAATAAAGCACTCCCAGATATTGGTAGTGATGCAATTTATACCACATTAAATATGCAGTCGTCATATTAAGGATAACCAAATAATTTGTAATAAGTGTCTTAAGAACAATGCACCATCACTGTTTAGCACCAACGGTAAGTAATGTTTACAAACTTGTTTTTGATTCAGTGTTTAAATAATTGGTTTGTTATTTAAATTTCTTTTTGTTTTCAGTTTTCAAATGATCATTGTTGTAAAGAAAATGTTGGCCCTCCAAAATACCCTGTCGATCGATGATCTATTTGGGTCTCAGCCATCAATATCAAAAATTGATTTAATGAGAGAGAGAGAGAGAGAGATAGAGAGAGAGAGAGAGAGAGAGATATGCTTTATTGTCGTAAAAAAAATTTACAAAAATTTTATAGACAAACTAAACATATTATAAAAATAACTAAACAGCAGAAAAAACAAACAGAAACAAACAGACAAAATAGGAATAACAATTGCAATGGATATGCAATATCCGTCATTATAATTATTCTAATTTAATTTTTAAATTTAAATTTAAATTTAAACTTTAATATTTAATTATTTAATTAATGCCATTGTATGTGGAACTCAAATGTCTAAGGTACGTTATAAAATTCTGCTACTGTGTAATATGGTTTTTCTAGAAGAAAAGCTTTAGCCAGTCTTCGGAACTTATCGTATGTATTTATAGATTTTAATTGCATCGGAAGGTTATTATACAATTTTTTGGCATTGTAGGTAATGGAATGTTTTAATAGGTCAGAAGTGGGCATTGTTAAATAAACATCAGTCTCTAAATTTCTTGTAGGATATCTACGAGTCGGTCTTTCGGATAAATTTTGAATGTGCTTGCGAACTAAGCAGACGGATTCGAAAATAAATAGAGCAGGAAGGGAAGGGAAATGCCAAGAAAACACCCTAAAATCTTCAAGGGTCCAAACGTGTGTAAGTTTAATTTAAGCTCAAAAGTTAAATTCATTTATCACAGTGCCCAGATGATGAATAAAAAATTGATAACTACAAGTGCTGTATAAATAAAACAAGAAAACAATTATCGGATGAAGAAATGCTCCTCAACCTAACTAGTCAACTCAATAACCATATAGCAAATTTTATCCACACTCAAATTTGCCTCTATAGTAAAAAAGGATGATGCTTCAACTTTAATTTTTTTAAACTTATTTGCCACTCCAAGTCGCAAAACTTTTATATAGGTCTTGAGCACTTATTTATATATGCTGATTTGCAAATTCAGTAGTATTGACTCGTGTTGAGTAAGCAATTGCTGCAGTGATTTAAGAATCAGCATTTGCTTCAAAATGTTATTCATATCAAGAACTAGCAATTGCATTTACTTACAGCATTTGCTAGTCAAACAACTGCTTTTGTTAAGAAGCGATTGCTTTAAGTAATTGCTTCATTTTTATTCATTGGTCCCATTGTTTTAACAAGAAAAATTATTGAAATCATAATTTTTTTAGGATTATATTAGTATGAGAGCCCACTGCAAATTTCAACCGTCATCTGATAACGAAATGAAATATGCTCCAAAGGATTGTAACAACATTATACTTTACCAAATTGCACCTGTGCCAATCCTCATCCTGAGCAAAGTGGTTAAAAAAAATTATTTTATGTCCAAAAAATAAAATAAGATATGACAGCAAAAATTGTGTTTTTCCTGAAAATTACAATCCTAATTCATTGTCAACCTAGCTTTTAAACATGAATTTTAAACCATGTTTATGTGTGTATATACGATTTGCAGAGATAGTGAATAATAATTATAAACTCTTGTTAGACAATTCTTTTAAACCATAATCATAGTAGTTTTTTAGTCGTTTCTATGGCAACCTATAAAAATGAATCACAACAATGGGCATTCAAATAAATTTTTAAATCAGCAAAAATTGATTCATATTTTTAATGATTTTACCTACTAATCGTGGATAGATGTGTTTGAGCGATGTTAGGAGGAAAACAATGTTTTCTTTTAACGATATATATCAAGATATATTTGAATTTTATTTTTTGGAAAACTTTTGGGGTATATTTCATTTCGTTATCAGATGACGGTAAAAATTTGCAGTGAGCTCTTGGGCTATATTTCATATGCAGATATTTTAGGGAGAACCTATGCTATTTAAAACTAGAATTTGCCAAATTTTAGCGAATATGAACGTTCCAGTGGAATTTAGACTAAACATACTAAATTTACATAAATTATGAGAAGGGTAGACCCTAAGACAGTGCTTTGAGAAACTCAAAATTTAACATTTTCAAATTAACTATAAAACTAATTTATTTCAACTGTTTGTTCTGTATCACTAAGGACAACTGCATAAAATTTGGTACGTTTTGTTGTACTTATTTCATACTAATTTAGACTTTAGAAGGGTTAATGTCGTATACTTTATTCCGAGACACCCTGTATCTACCTTACCGGGAAGAACTTAAAATAATTAATTTGACAGAATGTCTTGTGCTAATTTGTGAGGTACCTTAAAATAGTTGTAGGTTGGCCTTTTTTAATTTTGTGAAATAAAGACCGGCGAAATTGTAAAAGCCCAACACAAAGAAATCATCGCATTCTTCCCAAGAACCAATTTCTACCTAACCAGTGCATCTTCATTACATAAAATCAAGAGAAATTTATGATTCTCATAAATCTCTGAGTACCAGCTAATAATTTGGCTTTTGTTTCTGTTTTTTTTTTGTTACTCAAAACCAAGTTACAAGAAGGAAACGCCTCTCGATCCCTTTCTCCTCGGTCGCACCTAATCACGAAATCTGTGCACACTCACACGTAATGGTGATAAAATTACAGGTTCCCTGGTACGCGTTGCCAACCCAACAACCCCAATAATATACCTGTCAGCAATTACCAACGGAGATCTAGATAGAGCCATCAAGTTTTTGTTGGAGCCGCAATTACGGAAAAAAGAAAAAGATGGAGGGCAACAATAAATGAGATAGCAGTATACAGTGGCGTGGGCACATTAAATGGTCAAACAACCAAAAATACTGGCATCCGTATGCAGGGCGTTTTTAAATAATTACCTACATGTAAATCCTTAAAGAGAGAGTAGAGAGAAAATGTAGAATTGGACGATTATAATATGATTTTTTCAGTCACATTTTAAATCGTTATTGTGATCAGTAAAATTTGGAAAAATTTGAGTATATACAAAACTAACCGATTTTTACAAAAATTCGAGAAAACGTTCTATAGATTGCATATAATTCGGTACCATACTTTTTTTTTGGCGGAACCACTATCACACCTAATTTTTTTCGTTTTATATTTTGGAAGTTTTCACCATTTTTTGAGGAATGATTCTAATGATACGATGACAGGATTATATTGTTTATAATCGATTTATTCTACAAATCGATATTTTTGTTCTGATTTACCTAATATAAAATTATTAAAAAATAAAGATATTATCACTTATAATATCACAAGAGCTTAAATTATTTCCGGAAATGTTCTTCAGGGCACGAATATTTTGAAAATTATTTTCCTAAAATATTCGTACCCGAAAGAAAATTTCCAGGAATAATTTAAGCCTGCGTGGTATTAGGTAAGAAAATTTCACGCCATTTCACACCATAATTTGGAAAAAATTTTTAGTCCAACCTGACATTTTAAATTAAGTTCACTGTGTACACAAATCAAAAACTTATATACACGCGAAACGCCATAATGCTGTGGTGGGTGGTGTTTGTGTGAATGCGTCTTGTTTGTTTTCATTTACGCCGTGACTAGCACAGTAGTATTTCATAAACCTTAGAAGCAAATTTCACATACATGAACAAATAATAATAATGCCGTGACAACAAGAAAACGAAAGAATTACTTGTCGTAGGGTGGCGGCTTTGCCGCCACAAAAAATTTTAATCTATACCTAGCTACAACCGGCGTAATCACCAACGGCCTGCACACAGCTCATCTACTCTGTCAAGACGTTTCGCGTGTATATAAATTTTTGAATTGCGTACAAGTTAGCGCCAATCTATTAACAAAAGTAAGCCAGATTGAATTCGCGCATTACGTCACATCGATACAAGTGAGATTGTTTACAAAGTGCCTTTGCAGGCCTATTTTGCCCATTTCATGTATTTGTTTTTAAATCATGTTAAATTACTATTTTTGAAACTCAACAAGGAGAAAATCCTATTTTACTCTTCCGTTGTGTATATATATATATAAGATAAATTAACTGAAGTTTTATTAGTAAAGTATTAATACTAAAATTTTAATGTAATTTACAGAAAATAGCTAGGTATGTACTTGTTTTTTAAATAATTTGATAATTTATGAAAAAAGGGAGTAAAAGTGGAATGACCAGTGGCCAGTAGGTCATTCAATACAAAGTATCATATATTTCTATTATAACATAACTAAAATACCTACATCTTTTAATCATAAGGACATAAGTTAAAAACCATTTTAATATATGCATTAGAATGAAGTAATAATAACTTAAAGAGACGAGGTCTTAAAGTAATAGCTGGTACAGCATGTTTTTTAAACGTTTCCTCATTGTTGCTAGAATGAAATCACTTAATATGAAATGTGCTCTAAAAACGACATTTATAGCAGTCAGTGTTCAGTCTTAGGATCTCTTCCTAAAGCCCTCATCCAAGCTGCATACATATTAAAAAATAATTAAAAAAAACATATTATATACCTATATAGTTTTCGGTTGTATGTGCCCTAAAAGAGGACACTTAGCCGACAATTTGGCTCAGATAGCTAAAACCCAAAAGTCACACCCCGAACCAGGACGTATTGCTATCCTTTTAAGTAAAAAATACCTACAAATAACTTACCTGAAAAATGAAGGCGTCTAACTTTACACCAAAAAAACCATACACTTTTTCCCATTGTTGCAAGCACCAATGGTTATAAAGCTTATTTTAACACAAAAAGAATAAAGCACTAGTCGAAAAGCAGCAATCAAATATAAATAGACCACAATATTAAAATTCAAATTAAAAACTATATAAAAGACAAATACTCTAAAAGCGCAAAAGATCAGAACCAAATAAAATGAATAACCATAATAACCTAAAAATCACACTAAAATTGCAAAAACTATTACTGTAAAATCATGAGATTACATCAATAATGCATATGCGTCAGAGTATCGCAAATGTCAAAAGTACAGTGTTTCCATGAAAATTTAGCTATGTTTTTAACAGTATTATAGGACCATTTCTACCACGCGCATCCAACGATATTGGCGTTCCACAGTTTACTGTATTTTCCTCAAACCTCTAGTATAAATGATTTGACATAACGAAACTAACAATAATTATAATTAATGTAAAGTAATAAGTGATTCGTGAATTCTAAATAAAACAATTATTATATAAAAGTGTAAAAGGAAATGTAATTTATTTCCCTATTTTCTTCTGTAATATCTTCAATTATTATGTTTAATTTCTATAAATAAACCAACTGGTTAGGTGAAACATTGTGATATAAGATTTTATTTATGTGTCCTATGCGTACACTTTAATATACAAAACACCTGGAACATTCTTTAAATAATTGTGGTCGTAGAAATAATTGTGTACATAACTCGTTTGAAAGTGTATTTTATGCACTTGCCAAATATATTATCCATTCAGATTAATCAGACTATTTTTTTACTTAACTTCAGTACATCTCTTACTACTAAAACTATTTTTATCAATGAAAAAAAAGGGCCGTGTTCTCGTATGTTTTGACGCATTTTCGGCCTCAGCCCATCGGATCCCCCCTCTAAATATATATGAATTTTGCTTAGAATTTCTAATCCTACAATTCTCTATTCGTGCTTGCTGACTGCGAAAATAAATACCGAAAGTCGTCACTGTCTCCTGGACTATACAATAGATGATGATGATGAGAACTTCACAACAAATACACTTTTATGAATGGCTAGTTGGGGATGTGACCTAGACACTGTGTTTTATTTAACCGGTCACAAAGTTTAATAATTACTAGTTTAAAACGTCTATACGTTGAGTTTGATAAGTGCATAGCGAAATGAAGCGATTGGGTAAAGTCAACAAGTAATTAGACAAGAAATTCAAAATGTTACACCCGAAAATCAAAATCAAGTGCATGAAAACAGTTTGTTGAATTTTGTGACGAAAAGTTGTATAATATTCCTAAGTGTAGTACAGCTGTCTACCATACTGGAGAACTACGCATTTAATATGAAAAAGAAAAATTTTGAAGATTTTAAGAAGAGTATAGTCAAAGTGATGAGGAACTCTAGGGCTAAGAGTTACAAGCAATTTAACTCTAGGGCTAAGAGTTACAAGAAATTTATTACGAAAAATGTAAAATAAAAGTGAGTGCTTCATCCTTAACCAGTGACGAATATAAAAAAAATTATTGAAATGTGGGATAAAAATACTCCAGATGGATTGCAGCGTAAATTTTTTCACATAGTTCCACATGAGTAAAACCACACAAGGCGATTCTAAAAAACTGTCGTATAGTAAATGGTTGATTACAAATTTCGACAATCCACAAATGTGTTCGGTTCATTTGTTTAAAAGTTGATGGAAACAAAGGCAAAATCTCATTCAGACCGACAGGTTATTCTTAACCCCAAACCCATACTGGAGTCAACCCAATTCGAAAAGATGATATAAGAATAGCCCAGTTGGTAAGAACACTGTTTCTTCATGGTTTAAATCAGCAGCCTCTGATATAGGAATTGACACTAAAAAAGTTAAAATAACCAATCATTCTGCAAGAGCTACAGCTGTTTCGAATTTGGCCAAGGAAAGAGTTGGTGAACAGCAGCTCATTAAAATTACTGGACACAGTAATAGTCAGTCAATCAAACCTTACTTACAATTGAACATTGAACATCATCATCATCAAATGATTGAATTTATAAGGAGAATTTCATCAAGTATTGGCAAGTTTAATCATGAACAGATCACAATGCATAATAAAACAGAAAGTACCCAGATTCAAATCACCAATTCAAGCCATTTTTAATAATTGTGTTTTTAATATTAATAAAACTTTTAATAATTAAATCTATTTCGTTATTATTTTGCGTATTAGTCGATATCATTAGAGATTTGTCAATGAAGATGTTAGTTCAACATGAAATAAATTCTAAAAAAATCATATAGGTATATCCACCATATTTGGTTAAATAAAAACAAAATTACCTACTTTAGTTAAATCAAATGTTAAAACTCAGATGGGTACTAGCTTAGTCTATCACCCTTTAGTTAACTAAAGGTAGTAGAAATATATTTTTCACAAGTAACATGACGCAATTTCGAAGAAATTCATATGTAGATATATCTACCATATTTCGTTAAATAAAAAAATAACTTTAGTTACACCAAATGCTAAAATTCATATGCGTAGTATTTCAGTATATCGCCCTTTGGTAATTTTAAGTCACCAAAAATGGTAAACATGTATTTTCAAAGAAATTCGTATGTACAGGGTGTCCGCCGGGAAGGTATACTACTTTGTTTGTTTATATTTTTTGATTAAATGAAAGAGAATGGATCTTATATTGATAAATGTTTTATTTAATGTCGGCAATTATGTATGGAATACAATATCAGATAAATGTCCGCCTATGTTAGCCTCACAAATGCGGGCCCTTTTGAGCTCATTTTTCATTACATTCTTACACATTTCACGCGGTATTTCATTAATTTCATCACGAATATTTTGTTTGAGTTGCTCAAGCGTTTCTGGTTTGTTTGCATAAACCTTGCTTTTCAGATATCCCCACAAAAAGAAGTCCGGAGCAGTCAAATCAGGCGACCGTGGAGGCCAGTCAACATCACCATTTCTTGAAATAACTTGTTGTGGAAAGAGGTCTCGCAGTAATTCCATTGTAATCATCGCTGTATGCGATGTGGCACCGTTAAAAAGTTTTCAATCATATCACGATATCGCTCCCCATTCACAGTTACCGTTACGCCATTTTCATTTTCAAAGAATTAAGGTCCAATGATTCCTCCTGACCAAATTGCACACCAGACTGTCACTTTTAAAGGATGTAAAGATGACTGATGAATAATTTGAGGATTTTCCATTGCCCAGAACCGACTATTTTGTTTATTCACATATCCATTCAAATGAAAATGTGCCTCGTCACTCATTATATTTTTTTCCTGAAAATCGGGGTTGTCATGGGCAAACTGTAACATCCTATTGGCATATGTATGGCGGCGTAAATGGTCTTGTGGAAAAAGCTCTTATGTCAACTGAATCTTATATGGTAACAAATGCAAATCCTTGTGCAAAATTGTGGCCAAAGTTGTTCTTTGAAGACCAAGCTCCTGAGCACGGCGTCGAATTGAGGTTGATGGAATGTTTTGAACACTAACAGTACGTTGTGGTCCTAAGACACTCTTTCTTCGAAATCATTCACTACACGGTAAATAGTGCGTTTTGTTGGCACGTTGTTTCTCCCAAAAATGTCACGTAACTTTCTCATCGTCACAGTAATCGATGATTGATTTTGATAAAATGTTTTAATGATTAAAACCCGTTGGTTTATCGAATATTGTTCCATAATAAATTTGCCACGTGTCTACTTTATCACTGCCAAATATAAATTGTCAAAACTAATGTTTATCAAAATGGCGGCAAAATAAAGTAGTATACCTTCCCGGCGGACACCCAGGTATATCCACCATATTGTGTTAAATAAAAAAAATTACCAACTTTAGTTACACCAAATGCTAAAACCCAGATGAGTTTTAGTTGATTCTATGGTCCTTTCAATTTTATGACACTAAAGGTGGTAGAAATGTATTTTTTGTTAAAGTAATCCATAACACTTCTAATGTAAAAAATATAATATTAACATGGTTTGTTGCAGTAGGGGGCCGTGATAAAAAGACGGCCATGCATTTGACAGATCAGGTTTTTATTGTTAAACTACATTGAGTTACTCTATAGTAAACCAGCAAACAATGATATTATATAAAACATTTCTTGTAAGAATTTGCGTTAAACAATTTGAGAAAAATGAAATGCTTTGAAAACTACAATTTATATAAATACTGCAAAGAGTTGAGTCAAGTGCAAATATGTCATCCAAAATTAATATATTTAACGAATTTAATGGAAGATTGCGACCAGAAAGCGTTAGAGTCGAATGGTTTGGATTTTCAATATAAAAATCGATTTTTCCTACTAATTACAATGTTGCCAGTGTTTACATTCAGAGCGGAGTCGATTAAAACATACAAATATTTTTAATTTCGGAAGAATTTAGGAAGGAGAGTACTTTTCAAATATACCACCGGAAACCCCATAATTTACCATTTTTTTTAATATTTTATTATAATATTGGCTTATAAGGATCGTTTATAATATGTAAACTCATGATAGAAGAAAATTACGTATATGTAATAGTAGTAATAAATTTAGATACTATGGTACTATGGCAATGTTACCTAAACATATTTTTTAATAAAAAAAAAATGTTGAGAAACTTAAAATGTTAAGGTATAAGTCAAAATTTATATACAGAGTGTACAAAAGTAACGTAACCTACTAATATTCAGATTCCTAATAGGTTTATAAAAAAGTTTTGAATAAAAGTTTTATGAAATAAATCAAGTTAGTAAGAAATATACTGGGTTGACCATTACTTTTAAAATTACACAAGAATATATTTTTTAAAAAATTTTTTGTACTTGTTAAAACTGCATTGTGCTAACTCTATTAGCTCGAATACATACTTGCGTTATTTTGGAATAATGATGCGCCTGGTATAGTTCAAACTGACATACTGATAATTTGATTTATTTTATAAATTTTTTATCCAAATCGCTTATTGTAAACCTCTCAGAATTCAAAAAACTTAAAGGTTCCTTGACAAACACACACCTACACCATAAAAGCACGCTCGTTCTCCCACGTCCTAACTACCTTAGAAGCGGGCGGCGCGCTTGGTTGATATTTCGAAATTCGCCTGCCTGCACCCTAACCTAACCTACCCTATAAGAGCACGCTACGCTCGCCCTGCCCATGTCCTAACCACTACAGATGAGAGCGAGCGAAGCGAATTTCGTGAATTTCGAAATGTCGACCGCGCGCGCCCTTTTGCTATCTACAGCATAAGAGCACGCGATTTTCGAAACGTCGGCCGGGAGCGCCCTTTTTACACCTACACCATAAGAGCACGGTACGTTCATCCCACCCACCTCTTAACCACTACAGATGATAAGAGAGCAAGCGAAGCCTGGCCGACGTTTCCAAATTCACGCGAATTTCGAAACCATAAGAGCACGCTGTGCTCGTCTTATTCACCACCTAACTACTACAGACAGAAGACAGCGGATGAAGCCTGAGATGTGAAAAGGGTGTGCAGGCTTGTTCCTTCCTGTAGTCATCAGGACATACGTGAGACGAGCGAAACGTGCTCTTATGATGTAGATGGAAAGGGGGACGCACGACCGACGTTTTGAAATTCGCAGGCGCTCTCGCTTGCTTCTGTAGTGATTAGGTGAGAGAGAAGAGCAAAGCGTACTCTTATGGTGTGTTAACACAAAATCATTTATTGTTTATTGTTTATTACTTTATAGATTATTTATTAACTCGAAAGCAAAGGACAATAGCCAATTTTTGAAAATACCATTAGGTTCTCAAAAAAAAAAAAAAAATCAAGGATGAGAGACTGATTTGTCCATACCAAAGACATTACAACATAGGGACAAAATGTTTCATTCATAAATCCCATACAATTGCGGACTGTTATTGTTTTAAAATTGTTAGTGAGTGGAAGAGAGAAAGACAGATCTCTTAGGACCGGCTGGCAATGTTGTAATCAGTGTCCACAATATGCTCGCCAGTGGAGTAGAGTTTTAAACTTACCAGTATTGTCAGAGTAGTATGTTAACAAAATACGTAAATGAGTAGGTATATTTTTTTAGTAATATGATTATGATGATTTTTTTCATGTAGGTAAATTTAAGTACAAGTAAATTCAAATACAAGAGAATTTAAGTTACCTTCCGATTTTTAATATTTATTGGTTTATAGTTTATTGGCATTTACTATATATTTGCCTGGTATTATGTTAACCAAAATTATTTAAAATTTTAAATTAACATTAAGTAGGTAGGGGTATCTAAATAAAACACTGTCCTAAAAATATATAATTTTTTAATTAATAATACAAAAGAAAAATGTAAAAAAAAACTAAAAATTTTTAAAATAACGTTTTGAATAAATATATTAAGTACCTTAATTTTATTAACTACAATATCATTTAATTTTTTTATGCTTAGTTATTAGTGTTATTACTTACTGCAACGTTTTTTTGCAGCAGGTGGTGTTTCAAAAACAGTTGAATCAGAACTAAAACCCATACATTAGATATACATACATATAGGTAATAAATAATGTTTAGTGGTAAACAAAAAATTAATATTTTGTAATTTTACCTGATGGATAAGTCATCCAAAAATAGAAAGCTCTCACACCGTCTGGGGTTTGCACCTTTTCTGATATATATATAGCACCATTTGCACGTACCAAAACATCTTCAGGAAAAAGTGTTCTGAACACAACTCTGAGTTTTTACGAAGGAGCTGATTTTCAAGGATCCCTACTAGAGAAAACCAAAGTTTTCTTTTCTTAGGATCTTGCGGAAACCTAAATAGAATACGCTAAATCGGTGTGATGTCATTTTGGTTCCACTGACATTTAATTCTAACCAAACTTTAAAAAAAAACATCAATAAATTTGACATATAGGTTTTTACTGTTTTAAGTTTATTTCTAAATATTGTTTACAGGTCATAAAAAATAGTTGCATATTATCTACTTACTTTAGGAATATATTTATAAAAGTGAAAAAAACGATATAATTTAGGTAAACAAAACACACTCAAAAAAATCTACTGTCACTTTAATTGTCAGTGGAACCATAATTACATCATCACTGAACTAGCGTATATTGAAAAATATGTATAGGTGCCTAAAAGGTATTCTAGGTACATTTTAAGTTAAATTTTCTTTGCCACTATTCAATAATTATTTATTGGTATAAGAATAATTTACTAATTTATAAAAGAAATATCACTTTAAAAATTGTTTTAAGACTGTTTTAGACTACACAAGTTTTTGATACAATTTCTTATACAATTTAAATTGTATATTATCAAACCTGAAGTAAATTGTCTGAAAAATGAGATTGGATAATTATTTTTCAAACAATTTACTATGTGATCCTATACAATTTAAATTCTATAAGAAATTGTATCAAATCTTGTACAAGAAATTGTATAGTAAAAACAGTCTTATGACGGGTGCCCTACTTCACATAGTCCAGAAATGTCTGGAAATGCCATAACTTGTCAAGAAAAATCTAGACAGTTCGAGCAGAGTTAAGCAAGCTATGTAAGTCGATGATACTGACGTCATTTTTCAGTTTTATGATAGAAGTTATACGTTAATGTTATCAGTTGTATAGTTATTGTAAAAGTTGAGTTAAAATAAATTGAGATAGTAAAAAACTGCGTAACACTGGTGACAGTGGTGGGATATAAAATAAAAGTAACCCAAGCATTCTATTCATGGTAAATACTAGATCCATTGCGCACCAAACAGATAACGATACTTCAGGCCCACCAGCATGGTTTTTGAAGATGGAAGAGGAAAAGGAAAGGCGTCGGAAGGAAGGAAGAAGAGGAGGAAAAAGAAAGACGTAGGAAGGAAAAAGAGGAGGAAAATGAAAGGCGTAGGAAGGAAGAAGATTAGGAAAAGGAAAGGCGCACTAAGGACGAAGAAGAGGAGAAGGAGGAGAGACGTAGAAAAGAAGCGATTGAAATTATAAACGGTTTGATACAAATCCAGGAAACCTTCAAGCAAGAGCTTAACAATAGAGTAGATCTTTTGTCACAACAAGAATTTTTAAAAACGAATGTTGAACAACAGCAAGAGAAGTTAAAAACTAATTTGGAGCAATAACAAGAGCATCTAAAAACTCATTAAGAATGGCAGCAACAGAATTTAAAAACCAATTTAGAACAAGAACAAGAACAACAACAACAACAACAACAACAACAACAACAACAACAACAACAACAACAACAACAACAACAACAACAACAACAACAACAACAACAAAAACAACAACAACAACAGCAACAACAACAACAACAACAACAAAACAAGGAAATTTAAAACCTCAGAAAAAGGTACGACTAAAGTTATAAAGGCAAATTAGAGCTAAAAAGGACGAGTTAAAAAGAAGAATTCGTAGCCAAGCTTCGGTAAGCAACACTACCTAGTCTTCATCTACGTTAGTTACACAGAACCATATTAGAAAGGTCCTTAAACCACACACGTTTGAGGGCCAGAAGACATGGGAAACGTATCAACTTCAATTTGAATCTGCAGCTAGAGCCAATGGTTGGGCCGAGAAAGAGATGGCGGCTTCATTGATAGGGTCGCTGCGAGGACAGGCAGCAATCGTTTTACAGTTACGTCTCCAAGAAGAACCTAGTTATTTATCTCTCGTCTAAGCGTTTAAGACAAGATATGGCCAGCAGCATTTTAAAGCCAGCTAAACGTTCGCAGTCGAAAACATAATGAGAGTCTACAGGAATTCAATGCCGACATAAGAAGATTAATTAATTTGGCCTATTCACAGTCGCCGAAAGATTTCCAAGAACAAATCGGAATACAGGCATTCATGGATGAACTACAAGATGAGAAAATGCAGCAAGCCCTTCGTCTACAACATCACAAGATGCTAAGGGAAAAACTGATTGCAGCCCAGGAATATGAAGCGGTAAAACTTTTTTCTAGATCTTCTTGCGCCAGAGTGAGAGAAATAAAATCCCAGAAAAGTGAGGAGGCCAATACTAATACTATTCCCCAACCTACCCTTTCACAAATCTTAAATATCCTGCAAAATATGCAACGAAACAGCCAAAATGGAAGCAGGAGATGCTTTAATTGCGGAAGAATCGGACACCTTCAAAGGACCTGCAGAAGCAGGGCTCGTCCTATAAATTAAGAAACAGGGAATGAGGTCAGAAAGTCACATAGAGCAATCTCCCGAAGACTGCCACTAAGTCCAACAAGAAATAATTACAGCATCTATGCGTCCCAGAGAAGCCGATCACCCACACCTAGCCGGCTTTCTAGCAATAACCAGGAAATAGAGCATTATAGAGGACGTCTCCGTAGCAACATTCTCTCTAGGCGACCCTGTTTAGAACGACAACGCCGGTAAAGTAAAGGGCTCAAAAAACGAGAGGAACCAGTTGATAAAGATACTCTTCAGGCAAACACCATCAAGCCAGAGGACAACGAAGAAGAAATCACTCTTGAAAGACTAAGAAAGGGACAGAAGAAAGACAATGACTTAAAGATTATCCGAGAATGGCTCAAAAATAAAGTCACATCTACTTGTCAAGAGATAGCCAAATACAGTGGAGATATTAAAGGGTACTGGATTCAGTGGTATTCCCTGTAACTTCACGATGGCCTATTGCACCGGAAGTGGAAGAGCCTCGATGGAGTACATGTGGTACTGCCGAAATGACATGTAAGAAATGTGTTAGAGGAGCTTCATGGCAGCTGTTCGGGAGGACATTTTGGTACTAAAAGGACACTAGCACGAGTTCGGCAAAAATTTTGTTGGTTCAATTGCCGACAGGATGTAGCAGATTGGTGTAAAAAATGTGATGTATGCAATTGCATGACAAAGGTCTATGAATTCGCTCGGGAACGACTGAAAGCCAACAGCGATAAAGCAGAAGCTAGAATCGACAGGCGTGTCACAGGGACACTTTTTGAGAGAGGCTACCCAGTATGGCTGTGCAATCCCAAGCACAGAAATCACAACGGAACTGGGAAGGCCCCTACACCATCCTTAAGTAAAATCAACGACCTGATCTACCGCGTTTAGCTGTTAGCGGGAAGTAAATCCAAGGTAGTTCACATTGAAAAGTTAGCGCCATGCCGTGATCCAGATCCTCCCCCTTGTTTCAACCAGGTCCCAGTAATCAAGTTATTCGGGGCGAATAACTAGATAGGAGGAAGTAATGTTACGCAGCACCCTGCAGTAACGAACAGTAATTATTACAGAAAAGTTATGATTTACATCAAGAAGCAATGAGTTAGTTCTTTGTTTATCTACGTTATTTATAGTTATATAAATTTAAAGCAGGTTCAAAAACAAGAGTAGTTACAAAATAAACACATAAACAAATCATGAAATGAAAGTTACAAACATTTAAACATAGTGTCAACCTATATAACAATATCATCAACTCACACGAATCACAGAGATACATAATTATGTTCTAATGAAATGAAATAAAATCCCTAATAAAACAAAAAGTTTAACTCCTCTAATTGGGTTAAAATTATATTAAAGTACCCAGACAGCACACCAAATCCTTTGGATATCTACTGAACATCCCAATATCCACTGAATGTCCCGTCCATGGTAGATATATATTTTATATCCATGAGATGTAATTTATAGACATGCAAATGTCCATAAATAATAGTAATTATATAGCAAATTATTAAAAAATTACGTCATTGTGCTCGCCATTGTGGCTAATAGTACCGTTCAGATATTTAAAATTAATTTTTTTAAGGTGTATTCAATATCCCATGAACATCCACTAAATATATCAAAGTCTAGGCGCGAACGCAAACCATCGTGGATATCCACTAGATGTTATTTGATTCTGCTTACTAAGTATAGATGGCGATACCACTATCGCATCTACTCATGCTCGACCATCCGTAATAGAGTTCGATCGAAATTTTTGTCCTACAGACTCCGTTAGAGACTGGAGTCGAGAATTTCCATTTATTGCTGAAGAGTCCTAATAAGGATGACTTTCTCCTTAGTGGGCAAAATCAAAGGCAGAGTGTTGAAAATATTTTGAGTGTTAAAAATATTTTTTAACTCTGCTATTTTCTTTCGACGTTATTCAATAATCATTGGTTACTTATGAACCTCTACTAAAGATACCCATAAAATATTTTGTTGAATATCCGAATATCTTCTATATCCTGGGATATAGACGGACATTTGGTTGGATATCCATATTGGATATATTGAATATCCACAAAATATATCTCTGGGATTTCTAGTATTTTCTGGAAGATACCCATTAGATATTTTGCTGAATATCCATTAGGATATATTCTATATTCTGGATATAGACGGACATTTGGATATCCATATTAGATCCACGGAATATTTCTGATATCCTGTAGATATATTGGATATCCACAAAAGATATTCTGTGGATATCTCTGGGATTTGGTGTGTTGTCTGGGTAATGAGTAGGTAAAAAAACACCAAAATAACTCTATAAGCGTGAGGGCTAGTAGGTTGTCTGGAAATGTTTAATTTTCTTATTCTCGATTCCTCATACTCGATTTACAAATAGTTTGAAGTTAAAGGCAGCTCATTTGGTGCTCTTAAAATCACAAAATCCCAGAGGCTGCTTTAATAATGGAGAAGTTATGTTGTACCTGCAGATGTGGTAGTACAAACTTCGAAATTAGTCGCATCAAAAATATATTTGCCAATCCTATACTCACATACGAATATCACAATTCTTTAATAATAACTAAGAGTCATCCACAAATTTTTTTCTAAAGTAGGCCATAACCTACAAAGACAGATATACGAGTCACGTCAGTGATTACTCTGCTCTGCTCTGAATTAAATAATAACTAGCATTAAAAAAAAAGAATTTAATGCTTCGATATAATTAATTTTTTTCATTGTCTACTTTAGAAACAAATTTTTGAGGATCAATCCATATTTAGTAAGACAAAATGATATATTTATTGATTTTTATGTTGGATTGATTTTGAGTGTCACTATCTTACTATTTAAAATAACCACATCAGAGTACTTCATTTACAATAATAATTCTTTTGCCTGTTAATGGTTACGTCCATGGAAGTGGACGACGATAAATGAGATAGTATTAAAATTGTGGACGATTGCGTGCCCTGTCTGCATCAGCTGGAAATGCTTTTGTTGTGTTCGACAATTATAAAAGAAAAGGAAGATAATGATGGAGCACTTCATTTAAGCTGAGGTAATCTACCATCTCGACGAAATAGCTTTCGGGTTTTTATACGTACAGCCTGAACATATATTTTTTTAATTAATTGGAACTGGTTCGAATACCGGCTTGGATTAATTTTTGGTTCCTTAATAGTAGAGTTAGATTATTCCAATCCAGAATAATATTCTTATAAAACTCAGATTTTTTATGTCAAAATTACAAGTTGTGCTTACAGGTGTTGGTTTATAATTTATTCATGCATGTGCATGAGGATAGTGGATACGTGGATACATAAACAAAAACGGAATTTATAAAAGGAAAACTGGAAACTATTTTCTTAATATATTGAATCAAATCTGATACCCAATATTTCACGAACATTCACAAATATATTTGTTGCAGATAAATTTTTTATTGGCAAAACTTCATTAGTACAACACCATATCCCTGTCTATTGGTGGAACAATCAATATGCAGAAGAACTAGGATGAAGTTCCTTTAATAAGTAAAAGAGAAAGAAAACAAATAAAAATTAAATGTAATTATAATATAATAAATACAAAGCCCTACCTAGACTTACTATGAAAACAGCCAAAAGGCAAGAATATGTTTCTGCGATAAACAGTTCAACCCTAATGACAGACAGACATTTGAAAATATTCAAAGTATTTTAAAGAAATAATCACTAATATAAGATAAATTGTCTCAAAATTGATAATAACTCCCCACTAGCACATAAACATCCCATCTACGTTACGACGTTACTAAGCTCGCTTGCAATGTACTTTTAATGTAACCCTAACATCCATGCAACCACCGAATGTTCGCAACTATAAGACTTTTATAGAGGTTACAAAGTGAAATTCGGTAAACATCATACTAGCAGTTTTACAGTACTTTCCCCTGAAAGTTGTTCCGAAATGTTTTATATATTATACTTAACTATATATACTTAACTATACTTGTAATAATTGTATATCATACAGTGAGCATCTTAAGTCTTACCCCCCTAACTAACTCGTTACTGGGGTCTTGTTAGGAAAATCGCCGAGATGTATACCTAGGCAGTAAAGATATGGACACTTTGCGTAGCCTGGAAAACCACTTTACTGTCGTGGTTTACATAATATTTTTTATCCTGAACCAACAGAAAACTTAATAAAATTAAATGATTAATATTGCTTCTTCAAAAGAAATTTGAATTTAAATAAGTAAGTTCACATTGGTACCAACCACAAAAATGACAAATGTTTTAGAAAATGACACCAGATTGCCAGAAATTATTTTATAGGTTTGTTCCATCGTCATTGTTGTTTATGTACTTAACATAGTGATATTAAGAGGTTGAAATTAAAGATATAGTCTGATATAGTAATATATCAGTTAATCAAAATAAAAATTGTATAAATTTGTTAATAAAACACTCTTGAAATAGGATAGAAATAGATATTAGGTTAGGACATTTCCTTAGGAAAAAATTCACAATAAGTATACACATAACCAAATTTATATTATAGGAAAAAAATCTTTGCAAAAAAATATTTTCTCATAAAACAGTCATATTTCGTATTCAGAAATAGGGGGTGATTCCATATAAATTTGTTTGTTTATATTTCGGGTACTAGCGTCATATAAACTTATTATATTTATTATAAATGTAGAGTTACATACCTAAATAAATACGTCGTTTTCTCCCGCTGAGGAGTCATCATCACCAGTTTCCTTACTTCACACAGAAATAATAATTGGTTCTATTTTTTTCTCTATTAACATATTAAATTTCCAGAATTTCTTTTCCTCTGCTATGATATGTCTTGTAGCGTTTTGCCAATTGTCCGGTGAAATTTTTGATATGGAGTCGCATAATAGTTGACGAATGTCTTGAAGTTTAAATATTGTATTGTTTCTCGTAACATATCCCTTCATTTGAGCCCATATTAGTTCAATGGAGTTAAGTTCAAAGTAATAAGGTGGTAACCGCAATATTTTAACTCCATTTTCTTTTACTATTTCATCTACGCTATACTTTTTCAATTTTGGGGAATGCAATAGCTCTTTTTTAAATAATCCCTCTTCTGTCAGTATTTCTTTGGTTATTAGCCAATCGGAGAGTTCTTGCGTTTACTATCTAGTGTTAGGTAATAGTTCCTTTAATCTTGAATGGTAACTGGCATTGTCCATAACTATTACAGAATTGATCGGTAATAAATCTATCATTTGACTGAAATATTCCTCAAAATTATCAGCAGTCACTTCTTTATAGTAGTCTTTCGTAGAATTTGAAACAAATTCTAACAAGCCGCTATCACCATATCCTTTATCTCCTCCAATATGAGTAATAATTAAACGGCGACCTTTACTATATGGAAATTTTAAGTCAGTAAACAAACCTTCTATTAATGCCTGACGAGCCTTTTTTACAAAATGTCCTTCATTTATCCATGTTTCATCCAAATCAAAAATAGTTTTGTCTTCGTCTCTTAATTTTCTAATTTGCCTTAAATATTGCCTCCTCCAACAAATAATGTCATGTTTCTATATGAGCGCAGATTTTTTATCGTTCTTCTCCTAAACGAAGTCTAATTCATGTAAAGTTTTCCACAATTTGACTCTTTTAACGTTTGGCAAAGTTTCGTCTCCATTAATGATTACTAAAAGTTTATCCAAAATAGGTATCTTTTTTTGTAAATAAAACGAATGCACTTTTCTTCTGATTAGATGTTTTATAGTACCGTCTATTTAAATGGGTTTTCTCCCAGTTGACGTTTTAGGTGCTACTGTAGTACTTCCATCCTTTTGTTGTTTCTCCAACTCAGATCATATTTGAATACCTAGAAACTATACTCCGAACAGTACCATTGAAATGTTCATGTATAAGAGCGTCATGTACATTTAACACTAAAGTTTTCATATACACGATTAAATTGCAATTTAATTTCACAGGAGCATAATTAGACGTTTGTGCCATTTTCATTGCACAAATTCGCTTGATTAATATCGTTTTTTATCGCCTATTATTACAGAACTAATAATTCTGCGTTTTACAATCAGTAATCAGTATTATACAAATAGAAATGTAAATCTTAACTAAAATAATTTACAATGTGCATAACACTTTCTGCCTATTAGAAATTTTAATCCTCTCTAAGAAAATTGAGAGCTACTTAAATTGATCTTGAATTGTAAATATTTTCTACCTGTAGACATACTTACTTTATTTTTCTTGATTAAAATTACTAGAAAATTTAAGACAAGAATTACCACAAATAAATTGATATTTTTAAAAATTTTAGGAAGAAAACCAAAGATTTTATTTTGGAACAAATATTGCTAAATATTTTATTTTAGAAATTCTCCTTTACTGATTTATGATGTTATATTGGGGTTTATCTCCTGGGTCATAAAATTTTGCTGTCATTAATTTTCAAATAAACTATATCAATATCACAAAAGTATAGAGGTAGATATTAATAAGATATATTTCATAAAGTAACGAAATTACACATGTGCGATACTATAAGCTACCTATAAAACACAACGATTGGACAAAATTAGGTATAAAGGGTATATAAGAATCTAAAATACTGATCAATTGTACGAAAATAGTTAAAGACTATACTGCCGTCAAAAGCAAAACCCCACTAACTACACAAACTATGGAATTGAGATATTTACAACAAAACAAATTTATTAGTTTTAGCATTTTGATCGGTAATACCAATATATAATAACTATATGTTGGAACAAGCAGGTATTTTACGAATAAAATGCCAATTTGCCGAAATTCTTTTATTCTATTTTTTTTTTGCATGCACTTATACAATAAGAGAATGTGATGAAACTGAAAATTCTTTTAAAGGGTCCAGGCCCAGATTATATTCCGATAATTTTTCTAAAACGTTATAGAAAATACACATGGCCATCTTTTAAAACTTTCTTCTAATGTGGGCTGAATTTGCAATTATCCCAACTTTAAAACCAAATAATCACAAAATTATTTCAGAATCACATCGCGCTGTATCTCTGACATTCGACATGTGCAAAATATTAGACAGAATCATGAATAAACGACTACTATGGACCTTAGAAAATAAAAACGTTATCAAACTTCAACAGAACAACAATGGACAATGTTATAGCATTAGAAAATGATAAACATAAGGCTTTTAAGAAGTAACTAAAATGTTTAGACGTATTCCTTGATATCAAGAAAACATGTGACAATGCATAGAAGAATAGAATAATTAACAATTTTTACTTTATCTCTAAATTATAACTAATTTTACTTTATTTCAAAATAAATTTATTACGCTACTCCTTGGTTTGAAAGGTGTCGAATTCTTACATAGACTAGCTCAGTTCTTTTTATTTTATTCGAAGAGTGGGACGTGGAAAAAGCTGATAAGATCCTGTATTGGTCAAAGAATTTTCATTATTTTTGTCTCCATTTCATTATTGGTAGAAGGATTCTGAGATATTTATTTGTCCTACTTCGAATCTGGTGGTTTCGATAAGGTGTTTCTTAATAGAATTATTTAAAAGGGTTAAGAACTTGTACCGATAGTGTTCCAATACCTTCCGAATATTTTTTAACATTAAACCAACTCGTTCTATTAAAATGTAAATGTTAATGTTTTTCATGCTGTGTTTCATTATCATGAACACATTCTGCTTGCGGGCGACTTAGAATGTATTAAAGTAACAACACAGATCTGTTATGGATAAGAAAAACTGGTTCTCTTCAGTGGCGTATCGAAATTTTAGAGTACTTTAATTACAACCTGCCCGATAGATGGTTATTAGCTGCAGCTGGGCAACGTACCTCAAAATTTAACCAAATCCCCACTGACAATTGCAGAAAATAGCTACGGACTGAATTTTTATGAAAGTCATATTACAATAGAGTGGAAAAAATGGCTAGAGTGTATTTTCGGTGTTTTGACATGTTGTGTGTTAGTCTTCTATAGCAATCTGTTGTTAATCTTGTAATAAGTTCAAAAAATTTAAAATTCAAATGAAAAACCATCTCCAGATCTTTTCATCCTTTTTTCTCCTTATTATTTAAATTTTTATAACTCGTTTTATAACTCACTTGTTTGTAAAAAATAATAAACTACATAATGAAATGATACAGGATATCCATAATCGATCTGAAAGTATCCAGGTGTAAAAGAGGTTTCTATGTACATTCCAAAGTTCCATTTTATTTTCAAGGGGTTGACAAATTGAAAAAAACTAATCTGGTGAAACAGGTCTACGAAATTGAAATGAAATAAAAAATTCAAAATTGTGTTAGCACAGATTTGAAAATATCTTTTCAGATTGTCATAATTCCAAATAAATATGGTATAATTTTTAAAAACATACCTGTATACATTTTTAATTTCAAATTGACCAAAATTTGATGGGTCACAACAATTTTTCAAATATCTAGAGGGAAAACTGTTTGTTGAAAAAACAAAATATTGCCACCTATAGATTCTTGAAAAGGTAAAAGGTATTACTTGTTCCTCCTAAAATAAACAAATTTAAATTAAAGAAAAACAGAAAAATTTAAATTAAGAGCAAACAGCTTAAAAAATTTAAATTCCTTCTAAGCCTTTATTTTAAGTTCCACCCTCAGGAAATACCAATAATTACAGAACTTAGGGTAGAGAAACCTTGATTTTTTGTAAACCTTTATTTTATTATTTTTTAAAAGAATAAAAATAGTAGTTTACTTAACAAGTGCGGGAAGTGATACTTTTCCGCACGCGATTGCAGATGGCTGAACAGCGCGTTAGCGGAGTTTGGCCAGCAATCGCGTGCAGAAAAGTCACTTTACGCACGTGTTAGGTACATTATTTTTTCTACTAGCGTGCGGAAAAAACCCAAAAGTTAACATAAAGAAACATTTATTATTAAATACATATCAACAAATTAAGTATTCTTAATATTAATATTGAAAGTGCAATTTGTAGCATTCTGCAAATTAATTGCAGAAGCTAAAATGTTTTCCAATGAAGTCAGATTTCGGTTTTCCACTGCTTTGTCAGCACTAATTGTTGCAACCGTGCAACTTGGCTGGAAAAGGTCATTTTGGAAGGCTTTACTGGCGACAGCTGCTGATTAGTGGAAAAGCCAGTGACAGCGTCATTGAAGTTTAATATTTTATTCGATAGGCCCTTTTGGAAACTTGGTAAGCTTTCTACATAACCTTCTGCGACGCTAGAAGATTTCCAACCTACGAGGCGTTTAATATTTGTTATTCCTTCTCCGGAATCTGCAAGCATTGTGGCGGCGGAACGTTGGAAATAATTCAGGATTTGGAAGCTTCAGATAACTTGCAATCTATGATGGCATTTTTCCGAAGGTGTTTATTCCGATACATTAAACAGTGCAAGTTCCTTTCTTATATTTCACGAAAAATCGCTTATTTGAGGTTTTAGGTTTTCTTAAACTCACATACTTTCTGAACAAATTGAGCAATTTTCCATTTTCAGCTTCCTCAGAAATCGCAAAGCTTCTGAAAGAGTGGTTTTTTGTATCTGGGATATTTATCAATAAAATATTTCCTTTGTCATCAATATGATCTAAAGACATCTTTGTTAATTCTTCTCGCCTACATGCGCCCGCCAAACCAACAATCTTAGCGACTTTTATATGAAGATAAATTTTGTCAGGCGCTTTATTTATAAATTTAAAAATTTCTTCTTTTAAGAAAATTTTTTTGGTCTAAATCCAGTGTTTTATTTTTTTATATATGCCGTGACCTTGAAAAACTTGCTTAAGTCGACGTCTTTTTTGAGTTTAATTACACTTTTTAACATTGAGTACCTGGACCAAGGAGTGTTTGGCTTGCATGTTTTGATAATTTCAGCGAAATAGGCCAAAAAAACGTCTTCTTTAAAAGTTTTAATTCCCTTATTCTGGCACCAGTTTTCAAACAAAATTCGAGATACGCTAAAATGGTGCTTTCCATCTTATCGAGACTAAGGCCCACAAGGGTAAACTCGTAGCGTAACAAAAACGAGAAATTATTTAACTTGGAACGAAATACCGAAAGCCGATAGTAGTATTAGCACGTTGAATTTTTTGGTTTGTGAAGCATTGGCATTACTTAGGTTAAACTATGTGATGATTTTCTCAAGCCTTGATTTTTAAAACCATTCTATATCGCCTTTTGATTAGGGTTTAAAAATTTGTTCAAGCAATTTATCCAATAATAATTATTGGCTCCTTTACCTCTTAAGTCTGCTCATGTACAATATTTGGGCTTCTTACTTCGCCTATTTATATTTTATTAATAAAGGATAGAAGGATGAGTATTGCAACTATGTTAAAAGAAATAAATTGGCTTTCAGTTCAGAATTATGTTCAGTACATGACTGATATTTATTTATAAAATAAAAGTGACATAGTACCATCGCATCAGATTTATTAGAAAAAATTCAATATAATTCGCAATATCACAACTATAATACAAGAAACCAATTTGACTTTTATGTACGGCAAGCCATCACTAAAAGTTCCCAAAATTCAATTTTTATTAAAGGTTTCAAAAATTTAATAGACTGCCTACAGAAATTAAAAAAAAACAATAAATGTATTCAAAAGTAACCTCAAACAATACTTGATAAATAAACAGAACGGATATACTTTCTTGTGATAATACTCTTTAAACCTGCCCTTTTTAAGTATTTCCCTTAATTTATTGTTATTTTACCCCTCGTTTTATCCGCATTTATTATAGATTATTTGTTTCGAGATCATGTACTTTATTTTAAAAAATTACTTGATGTTATATTAATACCACTTACTATGTTTAAATTATTAATAGTTTTGCGAAGATAGGTTATAGCAACTTATATCCACAAAATTATTTTTGTGTTAAAGTAGATCCATAGAGAGCAATGTAATTTACAAAGGCCTTCTTTCAACATACAAATGAATGACAACTTTATAATTAAAATGAAAAACAACAAAATACCTCGGTATCATAAATGATTCAAATTTGAAATGGACATTATATCCTACATCTCTTTTATATAATAAAAAAGTGCTTTGTATAAGAACATTATATTATCTGTCTTGCTGTACCTTTATTTATGGAAAGCCTGAATTGAGATATTTATTATTTGCAATAAATATCAAAAGAAGTATACATTTTTAAATAATTTGACATTTAAGAGGCATTCACATATCACAGTTGACATCTTGATACTTGACAGGCACAGCCAAGCATTATTTTGATTTTTCCCAAATAAAATAGCCGGTTAATTATTCTATGGGGTTGCGACAGAGAATCAGTAAATTTGATGAAGGTGTTTTTGTGGCTAGGGGCGAAATAGTAGTACGCTTAATAGCACCACCATAAAAAGTAATTTTTAAGAAACTGCTTGTATATTTTTCATAAATTGGCAGGCTTGGCGACTAATTTCGAATGAAAATAGCCTCCAAAATGGCTATATGATTGCAAGTATGAAGGTCGCAACCCGCCTTAGAAATGTCACCTTTACTATCAACATCTGTTGTTTGACAGGTCGTTAGAGAATGTTTGCAATTTATGGAATGTGAAGAATGTTAAGAATTTTGACGTTAGAAATAATTGAAATTCCTAAAATTGTCACATAAGGAATGCATAGGCGGATTTTAAGAAAATTGTTATTAAAGTAGTTAGGATGAACCGAAAATTCTGAAAATCAATAAGGTTCTAAGTTAGAAGTAATTATTCAAGAAAATCAAAACCGCAAGTCAATCAGAACTTTCGTTCTAGAGTTATCGTGCCGGAATACATACACACAGACGACCAGACGAAAAATTTTTTTTTGATTTTCGGATTCAGAATGATCAGAAACATGAAAAAAAGTTTTAAAAAAAGAGGGTAAGAAAATTTTTTCGTCTGCACGAATGCAATACTAAGGCCCCATAGGAAGGGCCTCAGTAATATATTCCTTTTCATACTTATAACGGGATTTTGATGGTAGTAGATCCAAGTTTGCAGATCTAGCCGCTTCCAAAACTGACTCTGGCAAATCTTCGTCTGAAGAATCCATGAAAAATTATCTTCTAGAAAAAGATGAGACGGTAAAATTGGTTTTGACAAGGTAGTGTTTTGACTGACAGGTTTATTTTTTCTTTGTTGCTACGGTAATTCAAAGTGACAAATAAAAAATATCAGATGTTTATTATTATTTGACATCATTTGATGAGGCTTATACCAGGTCCATTAAACAATAATTATTGAAACGTACGCTTCTTTTTATTAAAAATTATAGCAGAGTTCTTATAAATTTTTTAATTTTTTATTCATTTTGCAAACTACAACCATACAAATGTATATTTTTAATATTGAAATGTCAGTAGTAGTTTTTAAATGTCTCTATACAGTAATGCCTTATAATTACACAAATTTAAAGCTCTCAATATTCTCGAGACATAACATCGCGAAGTATTTCCAGTGACGTGCTTATAAATACAATTTTATATTAGAAAATCTTCACATTTTTCTTTTAGCGAGAGGGATGATTTGCTCTTAATAACCTACAAGTATGTATATCTACAATAATATGTAATTTAGAAATAATCAAAACATAATTAAACACAGTGAAACATAAAATAATGTGCTAAGATAGGAAAATACTAACCCTGTATAAATGCGTAATTCTTGAAACGCATACGAGCCACTGAATTCTCCAACACCATGAACTAAACCTAGAACTTATCGGTTAGAGGACGCACTCAAGATCTAATTGAACAATACTAGTATAACATTAAAGATAAAATATAAGTAAAACAAAACTTATCCAATTCTTGATATAATTATTATTCCTAAAAGAAATAAAGCCAAAGGAGCAAAGAACATTTTTGATTTGTAATTTTCAGTTTGACAAGCACCAGCTTGCTATTAAGGGTGGGAAAATAATCGATTAATCAATTGTTTCATTTTTTTTTTTTTAGAAACCTTGATAGTCAATTAATTTCGAATAATCCATTATTTTCGATTTTTCAAAAATAAGTATTGATTTCATAAGCCATAAAGGCTTGTTTTTTAGTTTTGATGGAGGTTTCTTGCCAAATTTTCGCTATTTTTCCCCTATGCAATGATTTCGTCTCTGTTAAAAAGCTGTTTCTGTCACGTTTTTGTAACTAAAATATAATTCATGTAATATTTTTTCAAATGAAAATATGTAGTCACAACATATTGTGACTATGGCTTTGACATTTGTTTGATGTATTTCAGGTTGATATCACTTTTTGTTTTTGATTTTTTTTTTAATTTCAAACCCCAATTTAATAGAAAAATCTAGATGATTCAACCAGACGGTATCTGGTAAAAAAGAAAAAATAGATAACAATCAAGATTCATCCATTACCAATACTCTTCACCAAATACTAGAAAAGCTGAACAAAATGGATGAACGAATTACTAGCTTAAAATATAGTTGCAGACGAGCTATACCTAAGAGACAATATAATGAGTAATAGCCTAATAATAATGGAATGGAATGCTAATGGACTGCTGCAGCATCAACAAGAACTGCAAGCAATCCTAGATGTAGAAAGCATAGACATATGCTTAATTTCAGAAACTCACCTTACCATATAATTCATCCCCGAAATGCAGCAAGAGGGGTAGCGTAGTAATAATTAGAGAAGCAATTAAGCATCATCAAGAAGCGGGATACAGGTCTGAAGAATTTCAGGCTACTTAAGTAATGGCAAAATCTTAAACTTTTGATGTTATGGTCACTTCTGTATATTGTCCTCCAAGACATACCGTTAAAAAAGAACAGTACCTAGATTTCCTTAATAGTCAAGAACCTAAATTTATCATTGAAGACCACTTTAATGCAAAACACACCCATTGGGGCTCCAGACTAACAACAGCTAAGGGTAAAAACCTAAAAGAAGTAGTGATGCAGTTAAAATGTGAGTCGCATTCAACTGGAAAACCAACTTATTGGCCCACAGATAGAAACAAAATACCCGACCTAATAGACTTTTTTGTCGTACGAAATTTTTCAGCAAACTACGTCAAAGTTGATGAGGCATGGGACATGAATTCAGATCATTCGCCCATTCTTCTCACTCTTAGTGACACCATTATCCAAAAGGAAAATGCTCCTAGACTAACAAATAGGAGAACAGACTGGCAAAGCTTCAGACTGGACCTTGAAATCTTTTAGTTCCTTTAAGAACAAAAGAACAGCTAGATGAAGAAGTAGAACTACTTGTGTCCAACATACAATAAGCATCATAGGATAATACGCCACCTATTGTGCAACAAACAACAGAAAATAACTATCCTGAAGAAATCTCTGCAAAAAGAAAACCAAGGAGGAAATGGCATCAGACTAGAGCTCCATCAGATAAAACCAAACTTAACAACGCCACCAAGCAGTTAAAACGATAGATAAAACAAATCAAAAATGAGTTTATTTGTGAGTACCTTAGTGAGTTGACAAACAATAAATTCTCTGACTATTCGCAAACCGATTAAAAAGGCCCACAGAATGCTCCAATCAGAAATACAGATGGCAGCTGAGCTAGAAATAATATACAAAAAGTTAATAGATTCGCAGAGCACTTACAAAATACCTTCCAACCAAATGAAGAAGAAGAAAAACCGAACTGGGCTCCTCTAGAGAAAGATGACTTAATTATCAGACCTACCTCTCCAAAGGAAATTGCAGAAGATAAAAAAACAAATATTAATCCTAAGAAAGCTCCTGGCTTTGATTTAATTACAGAAGAAATCTTAAAACAACTTCCGAAGAAAGCCATAATTAAACTTACACACCTGTTTAATGCCTCATTCAAACTAAGGTATGTCCATAGGTTGTGGAAATTAGCTGAAGTCATTATGATTCCCAAACTAGGAAATCCTCCGAACGAAGTTTCGTTTTATAGGCCTATAATATCAAATCTATTGGAAAAAATAATAATAAAAAGATTGAAACCCATCATTGAAGAAAGAAAACTAATTCCAACTAGTTCGGCTTTAGAGAAAACCATTCAATTATAGATCATGTTAATAGAATCTCAAATGCGATTGAAAAAGCATTAGAAAACAAAGAAGTCTGTTTAGCCATCTTCCTCGATGTTGCGCAGGCTTTTGATAAAGTATGGTATGATGGCTTAAAACATAAACTGAATGTGCTACTTCCACAGCCATACTCAGAGCTATTGGATTCATACATTTCAGATAGATTCTTTAGAGTAAAACAAGTTAAAGCATACTCTAAATTGAAAGAAATTAAAGCAGGAGTACCACAGGGAAGCGTCCTGGGACCCACTTTGTATCTGTTATACACTTGTAACATACCCCAACTAGAACACGACACAATATATATATATATATATATATATATATATATATATATATATATATATATATATATATATATATATATATATTTTTGCGACTTTCATCGAGACCTTCAAAGTGGGCAACTCCCTATCCGACACATTCACCCCACTCGCAGGTGTCCCACAGGGCTCCGTCCTGGCCCCTCTCCTCTACCTCATCTACACACACGACATTCCCTCCTCCCAAACCACCCTACATCCAAATGCCTTCTATACGCCGACGATACAGCTCTAATCTCGGTAGCCAAAAATTCTAACCAACTAAATATTTGAACCCAAAATCTGTTGAACCAGTACTCTCACTGATGTAGCAGATAAAGGGTCTCATTAAATCCACAGAAAACACAATTTATCGTCTTTAAACACCCAAATTCCAAAAGAACCTCCCAGAACCCCAAACTCGTAAATGTAAATCTCCTAGGAGTCAGGCTCGCTCAACAGACTGAAGTTGACTATTTGGGGATACGATTTTCTCGTACACTTAACTGGTCCTCTAATGTCCAACGCACTCTTGACAAGATGCGAAAACGAGTCAGTCTCCTTGGGGCTTTGTGCGGACGAATGGGGCGTTGTAACACAAACACCCTTATTCACACATATAACTCCTTCATCCGACCCGTTGCCGAATACAGAGCTGTACCTTCGGCGTACTTCCCACTCACCTGTCCCACAAATTCACCACACTCGAGAGACGTATTCTCAGACGCTGCCAGTATCTCCCATATCGCTCCCCCAGCGGAGAAGCTTTTCAAAACATCCCCAACACCCCCATCCTCACACGTTTCCAGACTCTCAGGAAACAATACGTCTCTCGCACGCTGAAAGGCACCAACACACACTCCCAAGAACCCCATGGCACCCAAACCAACTCCCACTTTTTCGAAAACCGAAAAGAAAAATGCCTCAACCAAATTTGAAACTTCTCTCAGACGCTCAAGACCTCCCTTTCACCGCTGAACTCCAGGATCTGCTGGAATCAGCCCCCCTAAGTATTAGATAAACCCTTTCCAATCATATAATTAGAAATTCACAATATATGTACAATATCGTGATTTAGGTTTTGTGGTTTTCCTAAATCATATTTCCCACCTTATACTTGGACTTGTCCATTTATGGGGTTGGAAATAGCAAAATTGGCGATATTCTTGGGGAACACAACCTGCCACACAGGTCCCACACGCGCACACGATACTATTAGGAATTAGCTAGCTAGGTTACTTTTGTAATCAGGGCAGACCACCATGAAAAGGAGGAAAACTCCTATAGCAGGGAAATAGGAAAATATAATGTCCTAGAAAATGTAAAATACCTAAGAGAAAATCGATAATAAACTAAAAAAAAAAGAGATCTTCAGATGACACCGTTGATCAGACTATCACCAGATTCGCTAGCAGTCACGAACAGCGGATCCATCAACATGTGAACGTTGAGGCGATCCAGCTTCTTGACAACACGAACCTGACAAGAAGACTTAAGAGAGTGAAACCTTTTGAGTTAGCCAAGTGATTGTGTTAGCAGAGCATTGTGCGGTTTAGTGTTACACGTTAGTTTAGTGTAATTAAGTTATCAGACCCTAAGGTATACTAGCGAGTAGAATTTTAGTTTTTAAAATTGCTTTTTTTCAAAATCAATTCGCTTCATCCCCATTTAAATCTTGATTTTTCCTGAAATTTTCAAGTTGATGTCATTTTTCGTTTTTGACTTACCGTGCGGACAAAAAACGTGACATCGGACGGACAGATATTTTTAAAAGTTGTTTAACATTTGATATGAACAATTTGGTACAAAAATTTTTAAAATTGGACCAATATTAAAAATTTTGGTTTCTTGAAAGTAAACATATAATACTCTTCACAGACTACTGTGTGAAGAGTATAATTACTAACACATCGTTTATATGGGGTGATACGTTAAAACTGTAAAACAATATGATATGCTCTCTGTAAACAAATTTATATATAAAATATGATGTATCTCCAAGAAGTAATCAATTGTTTCTTATCGCACTCATAAAAATATTTTTCTCAAAATAATCATGCGTTTTTTGGAATTAAATTCTACAGTATTGTATTAAAGCCTAACAATATATAATTTAATTTTTATTGGTGGCAACTTGTATATCTGGCGCCGTCATTATGCTTTATGTTTACTTATTGCATACATTAGTTATGACGTACGAGAAATTATCGGTAAAATAGCCTTATACTTCCTACTGACATTTTTCAATATAAGTACATAGCGCATTGGACCTTATTTTTCCAAATTATGGGTTTTCTTTTAAACCATCTCTCAAAGCAATAAAGGATCAGGTAGATAAGGACTATTTACGATTTAAAATTTCTAAACATAAAAACTCGAAAAAATAAATTTAAATTTCTATGGTGCCTGCTGGTCACAGTGAAGGCCGTTCCTCATGTTAACCATTTAGATCTGAAGTTAAAATACAATCACAGCTGTGTAAGGCTGGCGGGGAAGGAGGGTTAAGGGCCATAAAAGCTGACATATACGTCTTTATTGTGAGATTGAGACTGGTTTTGGATTCCCTATAGAGTGTTAGAACGGTGCTGAATGACCAATGGCGTACATTTCTATTTCTGAATATGTATTTTTTTATATTGATAAATAAAACAAACTAAAGTTTTTCTTTATTTTGTTAATATGTCATCCCCATTTTTACATGACATCACCAGCCTAACCGTGGTCTCTACGGATTCTTCAACATCATATCATTTAATATTGTATCAAAAAAAAAAATTGTTTATTCATAAATTACTATCACATTTATACGAGTATTCTTTAAATTGTCATAATATTAACCGATATTTTATCTTTGACAATTTAATTTTTATATTTAAATAAGTTATTTTATTGTAAACTACTTGTCTTGCGTCATATGTCATTTGTCAAAATCGTATCTTGTTTAGACATGTTTAGAAATAAGAACGATTATGAAAATGCCATAAATCTAAACATCGCAGAATTTAATTATGTGAGCTCTGCAAAATTTGTTGGTGTAACAATAGGTAAGAATTTGGGATGGTTTTGACATGTGGACTATCTCTATGGTAGACTTGCTTTGCTCTAAAATAATTAGCCAAAATTGTAAATAAAAACACTTTGAGACCTACTTATTTCGGACACTTTTATTCCATTATGTGATACGGAATCATCTTCTGGGGCGGGTACGAGGTCTTTGTGATACAAAAAAGAATATTGAAAATATTTATTGGGTAATTGGGTTAAACTTTAAAAATTCGTGTCGAGGGTTTTTTTAGACAATCAAATCTGATGACGGTAGTTGGTGCATATATGTATATTTTCTATAAATTTTGTAATTGAAAATCAGGTTTACTTTAGAGAAAATATTTTTGGTCATACACATAATACACGCGGGTTAGATAGTTTTGTAGTACCAAGGCATAAAACCACACTATTTCAAAAAAGGATGCTATTTTAAATGCATACAATTTTATAAGTTTCCACCCTATGTAAAAAATATTAAAAATGTAGGTAGATGTAAATCAACCATTAGAAATATCTTAATTGATATTGAGACCTGCTCACTAGATGATGTTCATCATCTGAATTAGGGCGTGGTTCAAAGCCCACTTGTACTGAAGCTCTAGGCTTATTGTACCCCTCACAGTTTCTATCCCATCAGATTGATTTTGTTGATGAATTCAAGAATATGTCTGATGGGCGCTTTCACGATTTCTTCAGGTTCCGGATATTGTACCCCGAAGTACCATTCCCGTTCCCATTTAAGGTTCCGGCAGTGGCATAGTATGTGAATAGGAGTTTCGTCCTCTTCACATATTTTACATAGGGAGTCATCAGATATCCCTAAGAGATTTAGGTCTCTTCTAAGGCCGCAGTGTCCCATAAGGAGTCCTATTACGGCATTGAGTTCGCTTCTGCTAAGGTTTATCAGTTGTTGTCTGCTCGTGGATGGCCCCTCTATGAATCTTTTGGACTGTCTAAGTCCAGGAAGTTTCATTCAGAGCCTATGGTGTTCTCTTTTTATTTGTTCCTTTAACACCCATTTAACATGTTGGTATGAGATACCACATGTGGATTCTGGTCCAATAAGAGTGTTTTCCGCTCCCTTCCTTGCTAGGAGGTCTGCTTTCTCGTTTCCAAACACAAGTTTTGTTCTGTTTACTATTGAGTTTGCAAGAGACCAGTTTGTTTTTGAGGCCCTAGAAATCAGTGCCTAAGTACTCCTGTTCTCTTGGTCAAGAATAATCTTACATCCAGCAAAGTGTGACTTTAGTAGTAAATCTAAGGTCTCCTCCTCTGTTTTTGTAAGTTCTCCTTGTTGATTTTTCAGAGATCCCATGCATCCTTGCTTATCTCTCTGTAGAGTTTTCCTGAGTCTGGCACATTCTGGAAGGCTTTCAATGCCGTCACAGAATTTCTTCCAGGAATTTTCTTTGGCTTGCCTAATGGCATAGCCATATTCTCTCCGGTACGCCTTATAGGCTTCCCAGTTCCCCGACCTTTTAGACAGGTTGAAGAGTTCTGCTCTTTTTTTGGAAAGGTCTCGATTCCACCATACAGCGTCTCGATCCTCTTTACTAATTTTTAAAGGACAGATTTTTTTCATATGTGTTGGTTAGGGTTCGTGTTAGAAACTCTGACATAAACTCAACTTCCACTGAATTCTTCGGTATCGGAGGACAGTCCTCCAGTCCCTGTTTGAATTCTTCCTTGAAAGCTCCCCAGTTACAGGTCCTAGGATTACGATATGTCTTCTCACCCGAGGTTTTAGTACCCAGCTCAAACAGGATATGTCTATGGTCGGAAAGTGACGCTAGATGATGTTACAGTCTTAAATATTTCAAATTCATGTGATAAGTTAAGAGTAGAAATAAGATCCTTTTTAGTTGTTTTTTCAGTATTAAGTTTTGATGTGTAGTTCTTACTTAATACAATAATATGTGGTAAAATGGTAGTAAATAGTTTGATTGATGTAAATAGCAATTGCAATTTATGGCACTATGGATTTACTAGGTTTTCCTCTAGTCTTGATAAATTCGCCATTCTTACTAAGTAATATTTAGTTATGGATATTGACGTGTACAACATAATACACTTTGTAATTGTCCCTAGTACAAATAAAGAATTTGATTTGAATTATCTGAAAACACGCAATAAAGTAAAAACTAGCGTAGGTACCCAGACAAAGGTATCCAAGAAAATGAAAAGGCTTATAAGCCTGCCAGATATGAATCAGAACTAACAATCACAGAACTTCTGAGTCTGCTCGACGGGCAGACAATAAGGTATGGAATGGCTGAAGAGGTACTACAGCTTGCAAGACCCCAGATAACCACAATTGTTAAATTACTAACGGAAACATTGCTTGATGAAACACCTTCCCGCGATGTGACTACAAAATGAGCCCACATTATCTTTGAATGCAAAGTTCTAGCTAGACTACAGCACATCCTTTTCGGTCTAGAAATGGAATGAGCGCTCCAGGAACATTTTTGAATGGAGACCTAGTAAAACTAACTAAAGACACAAAGACTATTCACAGTAGTGTTCTGGACTAAATATAACACTACCTAATTATAATCCACAAATAAAATAAGCACACTAATATGCCACGATACGATAACTTGACGTATAAATTAATAAATAAGGGACCAATGCGATTTGAACGTCATAGATGGAAAAGACTACAAAGCTGTGAATGGAACCAACATGTAACGAGAACGACAGAAATCCGTCTGGCCAAACTCATTAGAAACAACAACGTGCATTAGTAGACCACCCAAAACGATGGAGGAAATAGATAAATACCTTGCAAAAAATCGCAAATTACAAGGTTACGGGAACTAAACAGGCAGTATTGCTTTCTAAAATACGACGAAGAAAAATTTTGTTACTTATTTTATTAATTTTACTACCTACTAAATAATCATAAATTAAAAATAAACTATATTATGTACCTACACTAACGAAAATCTGGGTCATTATAATTATTGTTTTATAATCAAAGTTTAATGTATATAGCAATCGATAAAAGCGTTTTATGGAGATTGCATTTGATTTTGCAATCAAGAAAATGCAATAATTAAAATTCTTGGCAAATGGTCTAGAGAGTCATAAAATACAATTAAAGCTGGTTTTATAGAATCGATTTGTTGTTTAATAGTTCTGCTGGACTGTTCTTAATTGGCCGATCTTGAAGGTATTTGCCATCATTTACTATAGGTGCAATTACAATCAAAGAAATCATTGCAAAACCAGTGCAATTAATGCGCTGTCGGTTGTCTTTTAAATATTTTTTAACTTCAATTTTATATGTATAAATTGTGGATATAGGGTTTCAATTCGAGTGTATGTTTTTATTATAAGTCGAATTTTGTCAAATTTGTCATAAATACTCTTAAAACGAGTCTTTAACAATACCCGTATTCTACAAGCAGTTTAATGTGACTTTTATAGCAACAAGAATCAGTTCGGTCAAATAGATCAGTATCTGTATCTGTAATGTGTGGAGGGAGGATTATCCCACGGCACTTAGGCCTCATTAGGTCCATTGTGCATCCTCCTGAGAAGATAGGCACCTCCTAGCTCGTGAGCCAGCCTACAGATTTAATGTAGTTGACAACGAATAGATCAGTGACATTACCTGTGTTTAATGAGACAACGATATCGACCTATACAAAACACTTTTGTTCTACAATAGGTATCGCTTTGTATCGATCCATATCATTTTTGAGCGTTTCATTTTTGCACTATTTTCGGCTGCGATCGCGAAATTTAAGCGAAAAAGAACAACTAAAAACAACCTAAAACGCCCAAAAACTATCGCTATTTGCTATTGCTTGAAAAATGTATCTTTATAAACCTGGTTTTGCATTATAGGTATAGTGACAAAAATTATAAAAAGGACACCTAAATATAAAAATTATTGTAGATTGTCGATCAAAACATCAAGTGACAAATAAACAAGTTCAATTTCAATTGCAAATGCTACGTTTCATTAAATTAGAATTGTCGTTCGACACAAATTAAATTTTTGCAAACTGAGTGTACCATTCAGCAAGCTGATGTTGCTACCCCAATCCACAATATATCCCTTGTAGTAGTGCACCTCACTTGTTAAAGTTTGAAGCTCTAAATGTGACTGCCGCTCAACTAACTCGATATGGTGGTAAATTCAAATATAATTTTAAGGCGAAACTTAAAATTTCTGCCAAAATCGTAAATTCCAGCAGCGGAATGGCGATACACAGCACACAAGGCAATATTCATATTATTAGTTTCCTGATCGCCCTAATGCTAACTCTTTAGCTTTCGCTTCAATGCTAGCCAAGCGTATTGGAAAGTATTCAATATCAGATACTGTATCTAAATGATAAAATTAACAAGTGAAATAAAAATTTTTAGTTTAAAGGGACCCCTACATTGAAAAAGGAGAAAAACTGAAACAGAAAATTATTATACTTTAATTTTAAAGGCTGTTGCTACTGGAAAACTATTATCGAAGGCTTGGATGACAGCCATAGGACTCTGAATCGTGTCCATAAGAAAGCATAAGATCTTAGTTAAATTATAATATTAGAGGGTATTAACTAAAAAATATGAAAAAATATTACAAACTTACGTCAAAAGTGGCACCTACATTAAAAGAAGGGAAAACTGAAATATAAAATTGTTATATATGAATTTTAAAGGCTTTTCCCACTGGAAAAGTATTATCTAGGGCAAGGACCCTTGGATGACAGCCATAGCAATCCTTCCTTAAATCCTTTTTGTTTGTTGTACGTTTTGCTTTCCATATTTGCAACACAATAAAAATCGCTGAAACTTAATAGTAATAAAAAGTAAAAATTTCGTAGAAATTATCACTTGTCAATACTGACACTTCACGCTTCGCTTGTCAAAAACTTTGTCTTCAACCAATGAACGCACCGATGTCAGACGTGTCAAAATTCAAAACGATACTAGCGCCATGTGGCTCTGTGTTTGGCCGCAGCGTAACTCAAAGCCATTTCTTAAATCCCAGTGACATTACTATAGGGGATATATTGTGCCCTAATCGCAGCAAGAATTCGATACTCATTTAACAAACTATAGGCTATATTTAACAAACACAGTCTTTTACTTATTTTTTGCTGAACGAAAAATTTTTGTCAAGCTTATCGGAGCGGTCGCCATTTTTTTATAGAGTATTTAATGTATGCAATGTTGTAAAAAACATGCTTAGTATTCTGTTACTTAGGTTAAGATCAGCTTATATAAATAGAAATATAAACGTTCACGTACAAGCCCACTGTACCAATTGAGTGGTTCAGTGCCAGAGTTGCCTAACAATTTATTAAAAATGAGAAAAAGTATATCAAACCACTTTGCCTGTGTTTACTAGACGTTACTGATCTACCTTTAGGTATACATGTTGGCAACGAAAAAGAATAATTTCAAGGAATAGGTAACTTTGGCATGCACAGAAATGATTTTAAAATAAAAATATATGAAGACTGGTTGTTTTGAAATTATTAAAAATATTTTATCTAAATTTGCTAGACGAAACTACAAAATTTTAAGGTATAAATGGGAAAAAACAAATACTTTTAAGGAATAGGCAACTTTGGCATACAGAGAAATGATTTTAAAATAATAATAATAATAATAATAATAATAATAATAATAATAATAATAATAATAATAATAATAATAATAATAATAATAATAATAATAATAATAATAATAATAATAATAATAATAATAATAATAATAATAATAATAATAATAATAATAATAATAATAATAATAATAATAATAATAATAATAATAATAATAATAATAATAATAATAATAATAATAATAATAATAATAATAATAATAATAATAATAATAATAATAATAATAATAATAATAATAATAATAATAATAATAATAATAATAATAATAATAATAATAATAATAATAATAATAATAATAATAATAATAATAATAATAATAATAATAATAATAATAATAATAATAATAATAATAATAATAATAATAATAATAATAATAATAATAATAATAATAATAATAATAATAATAATAATAATAATAATAATAATAATAATAATAATAATAATAATAATAATAATAATAATAATAATAATAATAATAATATTAATAATAATAATAATAATAATAATAATAATAATAATAATAATAATAATAATAATAATAATAATAATAATAATAATAATAATAATAATAATAATAATAATAATAATAATATTAATAATAATAATAATAATAATAATAATAATAATAATAATAATAATAATAATAATAATAATAATAATAATAATAATAATAATAATAATAATAATAATAATAATAATAATAATAATAATAAATAAAAATAATAATAATAATAATAATAATAATAATAATAATAATAATAATAATAATAATAATAATAATAATAATAATAATAATAATAATAATAATAATAATAATAATAATAATAATAATAATAATAATAATAATAATAATAATAATAATAATAATAATAATAATAATAATAATAATAATAAAAATGCCAGATTCCACCATCCAAAATCCGCCATCGAACGGCTTACGTTACCTCGCACGGAAGGTGGGAGAGGGTTAATTGATATCAGCAACTTACTGAGTAAACAGAAAAATATTCTAAAAAAATACTTCCTTGAAAAGCAACAGACTTCAGAAATGCATCTTGCAGTTGTAACAATTGACGATAACTATTCACCGCTTAATTTAAGTAAAGATGGTGAATTTTCAATCACAAGCAGCGCTGAGAAACATCAAGCTTGGCTTCAAAAAGCGCTACATGGAAAACATGCACAGGCACATGGCTTTCTTACAGTTCTCTATTTCCGGAAACAGAAGGGTTTATGATGGCCATCCAAGATCAAGTGATAAGTACAAAAAACTACAAGAAACATGTTATAAGGGATGGCACCGAAGATGACGCATGTAGAAGATGTAAATCTGCCGTTGAAAATATTCAACATATAATTTCCGGATGTCAAGCACTAGCACAAACGGAATATAAAGTTAGACATGATAATGTAGCGAAAATATTGCATGATCAGTTGTCTGTAAATTACAAATTAAAAGAAAAAACCACTCCCTACTACAAGTGTAACCCTCCAAAAATTTTGGAAAATAGTTCAGCTCGAATATACTGGGACCGAGGACTCTTAACCGATAGAACAGTATCTCATAATAGGCCAGATATAACAATTATTGATAAAGATAATAAAATTGCGTTCTTGATAGACGTTTCTATCCCAAATACAGGCAATATCCAAGCTGCATATGCTGAAAAAATTAGAAAATATTCCGAATTACTTCTTGAAGTAAAACAGTTATGGCAGGTTAAAGCAGTATACATTTTGCCCATAATTATATCTGCTACAGGAATAGTACCACGCAATCTCCATGAAGCTCTGAAAAAGTTAGAGGTACCATCATCAATATATATTAAAATGCAGAAGGCAGTAGTTCTTGGTACATGCAACATGGTCAGAAAATTTCTCGGGGAATAAAAAGAAAAACAAGAAAAGCTTATTTACCTTGGTTCGACCCGTAAAGATAGTACCTACCGTTTAAAATACGAGATAAACCAAAAATAATAATAATAATAATAATAATATACGAAAAAAGATTGCAACTCTAACACTGACCCACTCAATTTCTTTACTTTCATCTTCTACAATTTTATTACATTCTGCATAAAAATTAATTCAAATAGTGTTAGAGGTTAGAAGATTTTAACACATCGTTGGTTTCTTTATACTGAGAATTTAATATGTCAGTGCTTCAAACTCAAAAATGCATGTTTAGCAAACTATGCAACTGTTACAAATGAAACTGAACATGGTTTTTTGTCCGCATGATAAGCCAAAAAAGAAAAACGATATCAATTTGAAAGTTTCAGAAAAAAACGGAGACAAAGCCTATTAATTTTGAAAAAATCTTAATAAAAATTGGGGGGATAAGGGGCGCTGAAATATTAAAAAAAATCTACCTGAAAAACAAAAATGATATGAACTTGAAATCTTTAAAATTTCTACAACAAATCAAGCTCTGTGTGATTTAAAATTGTCTGAGTTGCGTGAAGAACTAGAGGATCGTCATCTGAAGATGACAGGGAAGAAAGCAAAAACTCTTAAAGAAGCAATAGAAAGTGAAGATTTGCATCCGGAAACATATTTATTTTCAGATGATGGATCTTCTGCTATATTTTCTTTAATTTATTCTGTTATGGAAAGTAAGATCTCTTCCTTAAAACCCGAAATGTCTTCTAATACGAGTTCTATGAAAACCGACATTTCTTCTAACATTTCTTTTTTAAAAACCAAAGTTTCGTCTGATATTTCTTCCTTAGAAGAAAAGGTGTCTTCTAATGACTTCTTTAAAAACAGAAATTTCATCCGATTGAGAAAAGAAAATGTCTTCTTTACAAAATGAAATTTCTGCTGATGTGGAATATAAGATGACTTCCGTTGAGGAGAAAATAATGTCTTTCGTTGAGGAGAAAATAATGTCTTTCGTTGAGAAGAAAATAAAAGAGATGAAAAAGAATCTAGAATAAATGAAACACGTAGACCAGGTCAAGAACGGTGAAATAAAGTACCATGAGGTGGATTCGAAGTTGAAATTGGAATGAGTTGTAAATTCTGCCCGTATTAAAGCCCCAACTTTCAGCGGGAAGATGTCAAGAACCAACTTAAACATTTCAAAAAAGTTGTCAGAGCAAACCAATGGTCTGAAAAAGCAAGGGCAGTAAATTTACCATCGCCCTTCATACTATACCTGTGGAAAAGACTCATGACTTTAAACAACTTAAAAAGATGCTAAACATGCGATATAGCCAAGAACACTTGGGGCAGGTGTACCGATTACAGTTAAAGAATTGCAAACAGAAACGTGCCTTGTTATTTCCAAGCGAATAAAAATTATAAAAGTGGGTCCAGTTGTAGATACAACAATACCGTTTTAGTTTCAAGAGGAACTATCTGTTAAGGAGGAGGTATTGTCATGCGATCGCCTGTAACCTTTAACCCGGCGTAGACTGCCTTCGCTGCTCGTCCACTTTGAAGATTCTAAAAAGTAATTAGAATGTTTTTGTATGCATCCTGACGCATGGAGGAAGAAAATCACGAACGCTTCGAGATTCTTTTATATAAATAGCGCGACTTTGTCGATAGAAGTTAAGTTTCAATATAAATATTTTCGGATAAAGAAAAATTGTTACAATAAATTAAAAATGTGAATTATAGTAGTGTTTAAGACTAACTAAATTAATTAGTAATTGGTGTGAACCTTGAGAAAATAGGATTGGAAGGGTCGTTATAGGCATTGAGACATTTCCTTAGTGCATTGGCGACAGAAGGGGACACAATAGATCTTTTAGGTCGCAGTGTATTAACACCCCATTATCAACATAACCTAAAATAATTGGTGTGAATAAATATAATTAAACTACTTATAAATTATAAAATCGTTTAATACATTCAAAAAAATATAAGGCGAGGGAGCCAGGGCGGTTTTTCCATTGGTTCATTTGTGCAGTAAACACTCAGTTACATTTCATAAAAACACATTATTTTAAAATAAATAACAAAAATATAAATTCAATTTAATTAATTTTATTAATTTTATTGTTTTCATACGTGTTAATCTCTATATTTGGTACGCCACTACGCTCTGGCTAATCGCGTCTCTTTGGCTCACTTTTCTGAGTGAACCCAAGGGAGTGAGATGCTTTCGTGAAAGCCTCTAGTTAAAAAGATAGGCAACTAGTTAACAGATCCTTGAAACGAAGAATGGACCTGTTTAAAGTCACTAAAATCCCCTTATTTTGCGCAGTGCAAACAGTGACGTCACAAAGTAGGGCGGGGCATACGAATCTTTCAAATTATAGATAGAGATGCAATGACGGTACTTCTGCACTTTTGAATTACCCTTTTACGACATATGTCAAACTCGAGCTAGTCAGTTTTGGTGATAATAAATGCCATTTTTTTAAATAGTGTGATTTAAATGACATAAAAATATTTTCATTCCGTCAATATTAAAATATAAAATTATTAACTTAAAATTAATTAAAATATGACTCAAAGTGCTTCCACTCAAAGTTTTTAACTTTTCAATCAGACTGTCAATTTTCAAAAATCAACATGATAATTTTAATTGTATATTGTATTTTTTAAAAATTAAGTTTAAATAAAACTACCACTTTAATAAATCGGAAGTATGTGTGTTAAATCGATTGTTACCGAGAAACGTCTCAAGGTAAATAAATTACCATTACTTTTGAGGTTATATTTGTTTATTTCCAAATTACCGTTGTAATTATTTTGTTTTTGTTCCAGGGTCTACAGAATAGTGTTTTATATTCAACTATGTATTGAGCAAATTTTTTGTTTCTAACAAAAGACAAACGAAGTTTCAAAAAAGTATGACAACTTTATTATGTATTTTATTAAGGGTCAGTCTTTTCACCTCTGAGTAAAGTGAAAGTAACTACTTGTTGATTGTTTGTTAATCTGTATAGTAAACCTACATATAACTTTACTCAGAGGTGAAAAGTTCAACCCTTAAACAAGGATAATTTCTTGACTGTAGTACAATTTTATATAAATAATTGTTTATTTTGTAGGTTGTCCCTAATGAATTTAAAGTTATACAAAAATGCCCTTTCTATAAATACTAGAGGTACTGATAAGCAGTATCAGACTGATATAGCACTGAGGATTTTATAAACTTACATTACATTTTTTTTAAAGACGATCTAAAATATAAATATTGCACTGGCCTAAATTAATTAAAGAAACTTAATAGTTGTGTCTATGTTAGGTATCCCAGACAGCACAATTCAATCCATTGGAAGTCCATTCATGGACATATCGGCTGTCCAAAGGACGTCCAGCATTTTACCAAAGGACATCCAATGGACATCCACTGGACTATACGAATGTCCCACTCCTAGACGTCCATTTGGACTCCATGAAAGGTCCATATATGGACTCTTTTTGTATTGCTTTTGGACAATTTATGGACATCTGACGGACATCACCACATATATTAATATGAAATAAAATAATTGCAACTATTGACTTATTTTTATTGTCATAAATAATACAAGCATGTATTAGTTTTATACGCACTCCTTTCTGTTGATCTTCTCAGCCATTTTCTTAAAGCTATTTCGCTTACTTTTTAAGCAGCACCATTGTCACTCTCAGCAGCAGCTAAAAACAGACATTACATTTTATACGAAGATTAAGTCTTAAATCAATCGTTTAATAAACGCCTGATCAGGCAAAAGTGACAGTTAAAAATGTAAAATTTTTAGATAAAATATTATTAACTAATATGAAAATATGAATTGACTAATGTACTTTACACCTATACTTACATATAAACAAAAAACTGCTCATTGTTTCTTTAAATTACCATTTTACTTTCATGCCATCATATTATGTGAATTCTTTCGTAAGGGTATTAGAAATTATGGAAACAAACCATCTTTTTATAAGTTCGTCATGTCCTTGTGCCTGGTTTTGGTAACGGCTGAATCTAAAATTGCAATAAAAATATGTATTTGTGAACATAAAAGAGAAATAACTTATGAAACCACTTTCAAAGCATTATTTCTTAAACGTTACAAAACGATTCTATTTTATTTAATAAAAGTAAAACTTACAGCTTCTTTAAAAATATTTGTATCTTCTAAATAGCCTTCTACTTCTGCTAACGTCTCATGTAGTACAAATAGAAACTTTTCTTCTGCTTTGAAAGTTTTCTCACCTCTTAGTTACAATAATAATTGTGTTGACATCATCTCGAATTTGCAGCATATTAGTTAGCTCTCAGTAAAGCCATTTTTTTAAATAGGTAGGTACATCATTTGACAAAAGGTCTAAAAGAAAGGGATTCTTTGAATGTAAATCGAAAACATAAAGTTTAAAACATAATTGATAGGTTATATTAGTTTAAAACAAACGATTTGCTCTTTAATTTTTAGATTTTTAAATGATTTAATTAATAATTATACTTATTTTCTTACCAGATAAACATCTATGTGCTACATATAGGCTGTTTTCTTCTTAACCTATGTCTTCTTTTCTTCTTTGAGTTTGGCCTGAGTGGCCTTTTACTTTTCTATCTTGTCAACAGAGAAGAGAGGAGAGGAAAATTGTTTGATTTATTTTAATTAAAACCTAGTAGTAAATAAATTATACAAGAAGAATTATAATAATTTATTATAAGTCATTTTTATAGTGTCCATCATGGACATTTTTTTGGACATCCATTGGACTTCTGAATGGGTATATCCATTGGATAACGGAAAACGGATGTCCAATGAATATTCATATGAAGTTCATGGACATCCAGGACATTATTTGGACAAATTATGGACGTCCAATGGACGTCGTGTGCTATCTGGGATGTACCTATATTATAAAGACTAAAATAAATATTACTGAGAGGTAAGTCATGTCGACATAGTGCAGTTTTATAAAGGTAATATTTTTAAAATCGGCTCTTCGAGACCTTTTCAGGGGTATTCTATACTATGTATATTAAAAAAAAGTTTAAATAGTTAATTATTAAAAAACAATACATATGTCACGGTGTTTGTCTGCACGATAAATCAAAAACGAAACGAAACGAAACTTGAAAATTTTATACAAAAAACAAGCTCTATAAGGGGACAAAGCCTATTATTTTTGAAGAAATATGATTAAAAATGGGGGGTTAAGATGGGTTGAAATTAAAAAAAAAATCCTAAATTGAAAACGAAAAGCGATATCAACATGAAATGTTTAGTAAAAATTAAACTCTATAAGAAGAGATAAAGCCTATTTATTCTGAAAAAAATTTGAATAAATTGTGGAATTAAGGAGGGTTTTTTTTTTAATTTGAATTTCTTGACTGCGGGAACTGAGTCCATTAGCCAAACCACATAGATTAAATTTTATCTTAGTTTTATATCATATAGTAAGGATAATACGCTAACGTCTAGTTTTACAAATTAATTTTATTTACATTATAATTATAATGATAATAATATAATACAGTATTTACAAGTTCTTTAAAGGAGGGTTAGAATATTAAAAAAAAATCCTAACTCAAAAACGAAATAGATATTAACTTGAAATTTTTAGCAAACATCAAGCTCTATAAGGAGAAGAAGCCCTTTGATTTTGAAAAAAAATTGATTAAAACTAACGGTTTAAGGGGGATTGAAATTAAAAAAAAATTATAAATCAAAAATGAAAAGTGATATCAACATGAAATTTTTAGTAGAAATCAAGCTTTATAAGGAGATGAGGCCTATTGATTGTGAAAAAAAAAATTGAATAAAAGTGGGAGAGGTTTAAGGGGGGGTTTTTTTTTTTTTTTTTTTTTAGTTTTACACCCTTCGGATCTTCCGTGCTACACCCTAATCCGTCTATAGCCTGGCGGCACTGCAGCCTGCGGCTTATTGTACCACCATTTGAAGGTCCTACTACTTTCTCATTCAACAATTCACTCCCTGATTCATCGTCATTCATTCCACGTCGTCGGTGGTTAACCGCTAGTCGGATGAGTCCCATAGTGACACGGCCCATGGTGGAACCTCTCCGGCCGGGGGGGGGGGGGGGGGGGGTTGAAATATTTAAAATTATTCTAACCCAAAAACAAACAATAATATCAACTTGAAATTTTTGGAAAAATCAAGCTCTACAAGAGGATGAAGCCTATTGATCCTGAAAAAAAAAATCTGATTCAAAATGGAGGTTAAGGAGGTCTTATAAAATACACATTTTAGTTCACTTGTTTTTTTGTCAATAAAAGGTACTTAAAAATATATTATTTTATTTAACATGGGTGACAAATTGTGAAAATGATTAAATTTACAAAAAAAACTGAAGAATGGTAGGTAAAGTTTCATATAATAATATTTTTACACAAAAATCTATGTCAAGCTTTCTACATAACCTGATATACATATATTTAAAAATAATCTCAAAATATGAAGAAAAGTCAGTTGACTAACTAATAATGTTTATAGATGGTTTTTAACATATTAAAAACAAAACAGACATTGCAGTAACTAAAATATTTATTTATTCATCCATAAATAGTTGTAGTTCTTAAAAACAGTATGATATTGATCATAATAACTACACTTATAGGTACAAAGTTTTGAACCGAACTTACAAATGTTAAAATTACCCATTTTAAATTACCACCAGCCGCCACTGCGTAAGAGTTATTATTATTGCAAGAATCCACTCTGCCAATGTAATGAAGCATTCTTTTTTTGGTCAAGAATTTGATAAGCAAATAATCATTATATTGGATTAAGTCGTCATCGTTATCCAGTATCATGAGCGCATAGTCATTATCTTAAAATATCGATTTAAAAGATTGGTGCCACCGAATCTTCTAATCATTTCTGCTGAAAGGATACCCAATATAATAATTATTGTTTGCATATGAACTGAAAACTAAGAATCTTAGTGCAGGCACGTTCCAACTTGTGTAACTTTAAAATGCAATTTTTCGAAACCTGCTAGTCAGAAGATAATATAAATTAAGGTACGATTAAACACTCTTTAAAATGATGTGCCACTTGACCCTCTTTCCCATTTAAGATTATAAGGGTAACATCTACCCCTTCTAGGAGGTTGAGCCTCGAGTGTTAAAAGTATTTATTGTAGGTTACCCACTTGAAAATCAAATTGACGGGTTTTTGCGATTTTTCATAGTATTTACTGGAAGGTAGATATTCAGGGTGGGAATGTATCGCTCAAGGTATTAATATCTACGATAAATTGGGTAAAGCTTACCTCACTGGTGTTCTCAAGCCGAAGAAGCTTACGATATTGGATATTGTATTCTCAATATCTTGTCATAGCACTTTAAGGTGGTAAATTTAAATATTTAAATTGTCCGGTGGTGCCTCACCTCACATGTTCCAAAAGATAGGCAACAAATTATGTATAATGTAATTTTTATTTTATAGTTTTCATTTGTAGAAGGCAACGAAAAAAATGTGATATTATTTGATAAAATATGTTTCAAGGATTTATTTAAGGAAACCTCTCATAAAGTAAAAACAATCATTTCTTTAATTTTATTAGAAAGAGTAATAGCAGAAAAAGTATATATTACGAAATACCACTTGTTTTTACTTCTCTCTGTGTAGCACTCTTTTGACAATTTTTTTACAAATTTCTTTCTTTGTCAAAAAGTCCGTTGTTAAATTTATCGTCATAATTTTATAAAAAATAATTTTTTTATATAAATATACTAAACACAAAACGTCGAAATGCCTCAAGTAAAAATGTGTTGTCCAAAGAAATAATATTATCAAGTAGACAATAGTATCTGATCTAGACATGACAAGAGTGTCTCTACCTCTCTAAACTAAAAGGAAATCTTGAAGATTTATATTATAATAGAGGAAACAATGTCTTTGAAACTGGAAGTGGTCGTCTTGTTTAGGTGACATCTTAATTAGTTATCTGTTCTTTTGAAAGCATTCTTTAGGTATCTTTTCTATCGAAACATATTTTTAAAGATGTGTCGTTGTCACAGTAATTTTGTTTAATGATCAAGTCTTCGCAGTAAGTGTATAGTCATAAAAATTATTTCTTCTATCAAAGCAATAACTTCTTTTTAATTTCATTTTGAATTTAGAAATTATTTATATATTTATTGATTCATGGAAAATAATTAATATTTTTGATTAAATAAAAAAACATTTATTTTTTTATACGTGCAATTGCTAAGACCTAATTAATTCCTTTAGTTTTAGTTTGATAATGACTAAAATAGATATTAATAACATCATTTAACTAATTACTTTAAGTAACCAAAATCCTTTCCATCAAATTTTAAACAACTTTTAAAAATGTTAGTTCGATGTCTCATTTTTTGTCCGCAAGATAAGTCAAAAACGAAAAATCATATCAACTTTAAATTTTCAAGAAAAATCAAGCTCTATAAGGACACGCAATGGGGGATTGAGGTGGGCTAAAATATTTTGAAAAACTTCTGGCTAAAAAACGAAAACGGTATTAACATAAAATGTTTAGTAAAAATATTGCGACGAATTGAGAACCTCCTCTTTTTTTTGAAGTCGGTTAAAAACCAAGCTCTATAAGGGAATGAAGTCTATTGATTCTAAAAAAAATCTGAAGGGGGGTTGAAATATTGAAAGAAGTCCTAAATCACAAATAACGATATCTACTTGAAATCTTTAGGAAAATCATTAAAACTTGCACACTTTAAACACGTTTTTCATTCCTCCTCAAACTTTGATTATCCAGTGTGTAAACACCTACTACTTGTTTAAATTATAAAATAAACTACGCCGCAGATGAAGTGGGACAGCCAAAAAATTGCCTAATTTTGACTAGCTGTAAGAGGGAAAGCCCACTCACGCGACATACTATTGATGTTTTTAAATGACTCAAAGCCCATTAACGCGGTTCTGTCGCGTGGTCGCGTGGTCATTTAAAAACATCAAAAGTATTGCCGCGCGCGATCAGTCGCGCGCGACATGTCGCGTGAGTGGGCTTTCCCTGTAACTTCGACATTTCTTTGCCGATGTTAGATTTTCAGACAGAGGTGGAAAGCGCCATCCTTGCTGTTTGCGTCAGTGGCATTGAATATATTTTATTTAATAGCTTCTTGTTGTACAGGGTGTGAATGTAAGGCAGCGAAAAACGTCCGTTTTTTGGCAAAGAATTTGGAAAATGTGGGGGGCCAAATCAAGTTCTTTCTGATGTTGAGTGGATCACTAGGTCGACACCTCGGGATCTCTTTGCCATTTTTTTGATACTTTGCGTTGCTATGGAAATATCGCCATTTTATGAAATTCCATATTTCTTTTAGAATTAGCCTTTTTTTAATTAAAGAATAACAGATATCGACTAAACTGCATCAAGGACTAACGTGTAAAGAAAATGGTCAACACCAGCGGCGTGCAAAAAGGGGTTTATGAAATTTAAAAAACGAAAACTTGATTTTATTTGAAATTTTTAACACTTTTGGTAAGCGTTACAGTTTAAAAGGTGCCATATCTGTAATGAGTTTGATTTTGACTAATTCAGAGGAATACAAAAGTAAAGCTAAGTAAGCGCTTACTGATAGTGTCAGTAAGCAATAATAGGTACTTACCATTTTTGCATTTGTAAGTCGGGACATTTGCTTTGACGAAACTTTATTTCTGCAATTTTATCAAGAAGGCGACAAAAATATTACCATAGAGATAAGATTTTGACGTTAGATTGCATAAGTCAAAACAAAAATAAATTGCTATTGTCCAAATGGCGCGACTTACGGCTCCAGATTTGGTGAATATTTTAAGATTGCGGCAGAGAAATCACACAATAAGAGAGATTTCTGATTTTCTTAATGTCAAGAAATCATCCGTTGGAAGAGCGTTGCAGAGAGAAGGTAACAATGGTACTGCTGCTTGCCGACACGGGGGAGGATCTCGAAAAAGAACTAATCCTCGTCAGGATCGGGCAGTAGTACGGACTGCAATCAGAAACACAGAAACAGAGTTTGGACTGCCAAGAGAATCCGAGCGCAACTGCAGTTAAACGTTTCAGCAGACACTATTAGAGGACGCCTACATGATCAGGGATTAAATGCTCGCCGTCGGCCAAAATGCCCACTTTTAACTGACATTCACCGGGCCAACAGGAGAAGATGGGCCCAAGAACATATAAATTGGGATCGTAGGTGGAGAGACTGTCTTTTCGTTGATGAAACCGTTTCAACCTCTACAATTCCTACGGCCGATTGCTATCTTGGCGGAGACGGGGAGAACGTTATTTAACAGAAAATATGCGTCCCCAAGTTGCATTTGGCGGTGGTGGATTGACGGTTTGGGGCGGTATTCAACACAACGGAAGGACAGAACTCGTGGTATTTCGGGGTAATGTAAACGGCCAGGTTTACCTGAATGAATGTCTGATTACGCTAGTTCTCCCGCATGCTCGAAATTATGGCGAGGATTTTGTTTTTGTGGACGATAATGCTCGTCCTCATCGAGCATTATTAGTAAACAGATATATACAAGAGCAAAACCTTAATCGTACTGAATTGCCTCCTAGATCTCCAGACTTAAATCCTATTGAGCATGTCTGGAGCTCGATGAGTTTTCCCGAAGGGAACGTCAGCCAGAAACTCTAGACGATCTCGAGGAGATGATTTTAGAGCTCTGGGAGGCAGTTCCTATGGAGCTTACTAATAACTTAATTTCGAGCATGCCAAGGCGGTGTCAGGCAGTTATTCAGGTTAGAGGAGGTCCAACGCCTTACTAATTAATAATTAACAAATATTTAATAATTAACAAATATTTATATAGCTATCGTATAAATGTTTATAAGAAAATGAATTTTTTATAAAAAGTGGCAGTTTGTGACCCAAACATTGGGGTTTTACAATGAGAAAATAAAGGTCTTAGTACATTAGTTAAAAACTTTTAGTGTTTATTATAAGGTGCATTATACCTTTCTAATTTTTTTTACCTACGACTGTACTGTCATTTTAAACCCCAATATTTTGGCCCCGGCCGCCACTGCTTATAAAATATATTTTATAGTTGTTCTAAAAACAATAAAATATATTTTGTTAGTTGATATATCATATCCCGAACAATAATGACGTAAAGATGATTATAACAGTAAACAATATCTAGTAATAGTACCATTCGGTGATTTTTAATCGGCATATTAAAGTTAGTAATTTATTCCATACTTTACGGGCATACTGTATACTTTACGGCAACAATGAAAATTATATATTTGTTCGCAAAACATAGTCATTGTACATATTGTGCATCCATTCATATAGATAATTTCGTCACAAAATAGCAAATATTAACATTATTCCAAATAAATCCTACAAAATAAATCACTTTCTCTATTTCCAAAACATACCTACTCTGTATTTACTTTTAGTATCACAATCAAATAGACAAATATCCTTGCTGTCTTTCTTATAAGTCCTTCTGCTTTCAGCCTTATCACGTCTCAATGAACACTTAAAGACCAAAACGGTCTTAAAAGTACACTAATGACAGATGATCCTTCTTTTGTGTTTGCTTTGCCTTCAATTTCATAATGGTCATGCTAACATCTGCCAAAATACGAAATGGTTCTTTGGGATATTGGTTCTTGCATTAGTTTTACACAATACATAACGGTCCATATCTTGCCTGTATGTTGTGAAAGTTGAAGGTGATATCTGAATTTAAAATGTTCCTGTTTATCCAGGTGTCACATTTTATTTTATTGTTATTCCAGGAATAAAATAATATTTTATTACGTTTTGAATTTGCAGTGCATGTCTAGTTTAAGATATCGCAAGAAAGTCAGAAAAAAGTAATGCATATAAGGGTAGCATGGCTAATTTTTGCTTTTTTTTTGAGAAATTATTAATTTTTTTGATATCGCCTTTATCGAAAAACAGTGGCTAATGCTTATGCTAGCGTAATAAGTGCTGCTGTATTTTTAGTGTTATGAGAGATATCAGAATAGGGTTTGCGGCATATTTTTTTGCCAATTTTTTGCTTAAACGTATACAGGGTGTTTCCGAACTTGGCGTCCAAATTTGTAGGGGTGGTAGTTCGCATAATTTGAGAGCGATTGGCAGATTTAATTTTTCTAAAAAAAATATAATAAACAAAATAGAGCCATTATAAAAAAAAATCAAAGAGCAGGTCCTACCCTGAGCGCGTAGCGCAATTGTCCTCAAAAACAGATGCGATTTGCAATTTTGTCGATTCTAAGCGTAGCGCGCGCCAGTCGAAGTACTCCTATCGCTGTGCAGGACCGTACCTGTTTATAATTTTTAATTATTTTAATTTTAAATATTTTGGAAAAATGAAATCTGCGAATCGGTCTCAAATTATGCGAACTACCACCCCTATAAATTTGGACGCCAAGTTCGGAAACACCCTGTATATAATAGCTATTTATGAAATCAGTTACGAAATGCCTTATTTTATGTAACGAGTAAATATTTGCAGGACCAGCAGAGTGAGGTCTTGCAACATGAACGAGTTACATAAAACGGTATTTACGAGTATAGTAACGTGTTACATACAATATGTTTGCTAATGTTGAGTAAATGATTTATAAAATTGTGTTTTGGTAAGAAATTACTTATAGCTAGGCAACGAACATTACTACTTTTTTATATTGTTAGTTGCACATGCATCATTTTATTGATAAATAGACCATGATATTAATTATTTATCCTAAACAACTCGTAGTATGTTTATATGATTTAAAGTTATTTAGTTTACAAAAATGTGGGTTATTTTGTCGTGTATTGCGTTTTAATTATTTTGTGCTGATTTATAATAGAAAATAAGGAACAAAACAATATTATTACTAGGTTGTTAGTTTATCATAATCCTTCTTTGATATAAACTTTCAATAATAATGTATATTGTTGATTTTAAACCACAAAAGGTTTGTTTTCTTTTCGCAACTGGTGTCATATTGATTTTTTCGAGACCAGTTTCATAATGTTCAACATTGTGCAACTAGTTGCGTAAAGTAAATCATTTTGACACTTGTTGCAACTACAAAAATATTACTTTATATGTCAAAATTAGAAAAAAATATTTTTTTGTTCTTTTGGTGCGTAAGAAAGAAACAATGGCTGCTCTGTTTCTATGGAATATATCAGAATCGTGTTTGCAGGATATTTTTCTAATTTTATACTCTAGAAATATATTATTGTTTTTTTATTTTCTCTTCAATACACGGAAAATATAGAGTCTAATAAATTATTTTCTTGCAAAAAAATATGATTGCCATACTTATTTTTTTAACTATTTCAAAAAGTAAATCAATTACCATAAGTAAAATTATGTTTCTAAACTCTAATTCTGTCACAAGTAAACAAGTTTTTTAATAACCCCTAGTAAACAGTTAACTTAACTTAGGCATCTGTTTGCCTACGATAAATGAATGTTTCTAAAACTGCTTTAATAACCACAAAATCACGTATATTTACCATTAGTTAACTTTTACATATGGTTAAAAAACATTTAATTATAGCTAGCGACCGCTTCAATACAGTAAGTCCCGATAACCACCGAAATATCAACATATTAAAAGTTGATTATAGTTTATTTGTAAAATGCATGATACCTTCTTATCTGAATTTTCATTAGATTTTAGTATGACCACCCAGAAAAACCTCGAATACAATACATTATAAAATGTAAATGAGCACGCCCGTAGGGATAAACGAATAATTTAATACGTCAGAGACTGGGAACACGAAATTACTTTAATACTAAAAAAAGTAAACTGTCAATATTAGGTACCCTCATTTATTTTGATAAAATAAATATACTAGACATTAGGTTAGGACTTTTCCTTAAAATTTAATAGTAAATATACACAACCAAATTTATGTCATACAAAAAATATTTTCTCATAAAACAATATATAAATTTGTTTGTATTTCGGGTACTAGCGTCTTATAAACTTATTGTAATTAATATAAATATAGAGTTACATACCTAAATAAATATGTTGTTTTCTCCAGATAAGGAGTCATCATCATCAGTTTTCTCATTTCCCACAGAAATAATAATTGGTTCTATTGTTTTCTCTATTTATATCAAGTTTCCAGAATTTCTCTTCCTCTGCTATGACTTGTCTTGTAGCCTTTTGCCAATTGTCTGGTGAAATGGTAGTATTTCGTAAAATTTGAAACAAATTCTAAACCCCTATTAACAAATCCTTTATCTCCTCCAATATGAGTGATAATTAAACGGCGACCTTTACCATTTAGAAATTTTAAGCCAGTAGACAAACAAAAAAACAATTAATCTGATAAAATGTTTATAAAAGTTCCTCAAAATCTAGACCTGGTCATTCAAAAACGATAGTGGGCTAAGGGCTTTTGCAAAATACAAACTACCATTGATGTAAGTAAAGATAATCTTGAATTGTTTTTGTTTCCAATTTGATATAAATTTATAAACCGTACCTAGTTGATCAACTAGTAGGTCAATATAGGTACCTACCTTTTTACTTAATACTGATTCTGAGGGCACTAATTAGTTTGCAATATTTTTTAGGTGGAAAAATATGCAGAAAACTGGATTCATTTCAAAATTATGGGTAAAAATTGGACAATATAACAAGAAAAGAATTGAAAATTTGAATTGTATTGTCTTCTATATATACTTAAGTTGGAACCATATTGAAAAAATGTATTCGTAATTAAAATGTTCTGCATGGTCCAAAACTTAAAATGCAACTATTAGATATCAATTTTTTTAAACTGTATACGAGGTTTGCCAAAAAAATATGAATTTTTCTTTATAACTACAAATAATTTATAATGTAAAACGTAAATTATCACCTAACCTGAATTTTTATGATAAATGACTGTAATTACATATTTGAACTTTTAATTTAAAATAACTTTACTTTATAATGTTCTTCTGTATTGTAAAAAATAAAGGTACTTTTATCTTGAGTAAAATTCATATTTTTAGACAAACCTCGTATACAGCCTAAATAAATTAATATCTGATGGTTGCGTTTTAAGTTTTGGACCTTGCAGAACTTTTTATCAAAAAAATCATTAATCATGTTAGAATCCATCTTGGGTAAGTTGTCTAAAGATTCTTCTTTTAATCCTGTTTGTACTTTGGCCACTTTTAAAAAATTAACTAACAATTTTAAAATAAATCAAAACAATCTCGCAATCGAAAACAAGGTTAGGATTTAGACGCACAGATGAAACCAAGTTGTCAGAGAAAATATTTCGCGATATAGCGATTATGATTTGAATAACATTTCCGTTTAAGAAGAAAGTTTATTGAAATAGTAAGTTGCTTCATAGAAACTAAATTTAAACAAATATTGTTTTAGTTTTAATATATATATTTTTATGTTAAATTATACGATCTTAACCTTTAAATTATCGCTTATCCGGAATTTCAATAATTCTTTATAAGTAGCGGCAACAAGGTAAAAACATCGGCTATTGTCTAGAAGGTTAAAAATTAGCCAATCAGATTTTAGGCTTCATTATGACAATGTTTAAAAATCACTGTGGCGCGCGTTTCAAATTTGCTTGAATTTTTTTGAATTTAAAAAAATTCTTGTAGGAAAATTTGAAAAAAAAATTTGAAAAAATATTTTTAGATTAGATTTTGTGCTAGCTTTCAGAAAAAAATATTTTTGAATTTCACTAAACACGCCCATTCACAAGATATTGGTTTGTATTTATAAAAAAAAAAATAAAACAATCTAAAACCAATTTAATTATAAATTTTAAGCCATAACAAAATGTAAAAATTGTTAGCTCGACAGTGTGAGTGAAACATGCCAATTTTATTCCAAGTAGCGCGGTTCAAATCCCAGATAAGGCAATTTTTTTATTTGTTCGTCAATAACGAAAGTTGGTAACTATTGAAACTAACGATTTCGGTATCATTTTAATATTATTTTTGATGTTTAAATAATTAAAAAGATTGCTGACTGTCAATGATTTATATTAATAAATGTCAACTTTTAAAATTGAAGTCTGTGCTAAACATATAATTTTTTTAACGATACAAAATGATTATTTGTTTTCATATGGTGTTAATTCATATTTTAAAATTGTTTCTGAAAATATAAAACTTCCCTATATAGGTAGTTATCGTAAATCTTAAACACAACAAAGATTTTTTTATATAGATAACAGCGTGAAGATTGCTGTTTCTATTGTTAAGGATTTTATGACAAGACATTAACATTTTTTTTTATTTTAAAAGGAAAAGCTGTAAATTTTGTTATTCGTGTTTTTCGTTTTATGGGTGATTTTAATGGCTTTTCTAAGTTCATCTTCGGTAACATAATAGATCTGTATGATTTATTACCTACTTTTGTCTTGTGGATTTGTTAAGAGGCACAATAAATGTAGAACATACATAACATAAATTGTATGTAGATATACGTAAAACAAAAATTCTATTATACCCGTATGTATAAAATTTTCTAATATTTTAAGTTATAAAGAAAAAATAAAATAAATAATTTTATTCTCAAACCCAAATTGCAAGAATGATAAAGTTTTAACTACTGCGGATTCAGCAACACTCCATGTTCAAGAATAGATACCCTGTAAATGTTTGCAATTCGATTTTTGCTTAATCTAGTAGTTTTTCATCGTTGCATCAGACCAATTAATCCAGGACCAATTAATCAATGTTTAGTAGGTGTCCTAGCAAGTATTTTAAGCATGGGTGGACATCTAATATCTGGTACATATTCGAAGTATAACGCTCATGCTACTAAAAAGCCAAGTGCAAAGGCTTCTGGAAAAGCTATCAAAAAGACGTCCAGTTCATCTCACCGCATGATACAAATAGTTGAATCATGACATATAACATATAAGAGCTGTTTCAGTATAATGTATTTAAAAACTGCTCCCCGAAGGACTTCGCCCGGACTAGAAGAAGAATAAGAAGAAACACCAATCAAATTATAGGTTAGGTATGTCAAATTATCCCAAATTTCAGTTATGTGATCCCACCATAATCGGCCAGCAGTGTTGCACTTCCGGTCTCCTTGGTGGAACGGTTTTTTAGTATGTTAAATATAGCGTATATCCTATCCAGTAAAATAATACAGATCAGTGCTTTTATCTGCAAAAAAATAATTAGTTCAGTCATTACGAAAAGGACTAGATTATAAATCTTTTGATCAACTCAGATTGTTGATGTATCATTATGCAAATATTATAGATATTTTTGCAAGCAGAAGCACATATCTTCAGCAACACTGTACTGATTATGTGTTGTTGGTTTGGACCCATGTCAATTGGGTTTTGTCGTAAAAGACAATGATTTGGTGCCAGAAAAGAACAGAAATCCCCCAATGATTATATTAGAATATGTTATCATATAAAAGTGCTACATCCTCTTATATTTAAAAGGTAGAAAAAGAAAAAGGTACTTTAAATCTCACAAAGATTTGTATTTATATATACTGCGACCGGTTTCGAAGAGTATCACTTCATCTTCTAGCAATGGGTAAGAGAAAAAAAAAGTTGGTGAAATTTATATTGTTAGCAAAATACTGACTCAATTTTTATTCAATTTTATGAAGTATTAACATAAGGTGTTTTCAGAAACGAATTATAGTTTACAAATCCTGATTACTGTATGATTTGGAACAACTTGAAATTAGGCTAGTTACTTTTAATGAAGTTGCAAAAGAAATTTAGACAAACATCTACCCACAGAAGGCCCAGAGATATGCCCTTATTAATGAAGATACATTAAAGAAACTGCCAAGGAAGATCTTCGTTAAATTGATATGAATGTAGCATTTTTCCTTAGACGTATGTGATGTTTTGCTATAGAAATAAATGAAACAACCCAATGGGGACTTCTTATATAAGTATAAGCATCTAAAATACAAAATCAACATCTTTTATAGACTTTGGTGGATTGATTATCAGTTAAACAATATATTTATTTCTACAATTTTATAGAAATTGTTCTCATCGTAATTTATGAAATCGTTGAACGTTTAAACATTTCAGCTAATAAAGATTTAGTGACACCATCTATCGCGTTTTCTCACGTTTTCTAGATCTGATAAAAACTCTATCCGAAATTATGATACTTATACGTACATAACTAAATGTTTCTACTCAGAGATAGTGTCACTATGCTGAAGACTTATTTTTATAGACAGGCACTTTTATGGGTGCCTGGTGAGCAGTACTTTATTACCCAACATCAATTAAAAAAAATTCAATTAATAAAAGATAATGCAAGGAATGCTAGTTATTTTAAGAGAAATAGCGACCGTAAAATAATTAGAAGATGTGGTTTTACTTTAAATATTTTAATTAATTTTAATAAATCGAAAAAAATGAGAGAGATTACTTAGAAATAGTTTAAACGTTTAAGATAAAAAAAGTTCTATTCTTCAGGGTCATTAACGTCTGGCACCACAGTTTCGTCCTGAATACCTTCTTCAGCTAACAAATTAGTAAAAAGAGTCGACAGTCTTCTGGTACGCTACCAGAATTGCAAATCTCTTTTAAATGCTTCAACTTCAAGGCAGAAATTGGTTTCTTTTCTGTGTGTAATGGTTTTGAACAAACTTCCATCGAACGAACTGTAACTCGCCGTCCTATACGTAAAAGCATCATAATGTTGCGAAAATCCTCATCGAGGTCCGTTTTAATTTTTATTTCGAACGGGGATGTTTTCTCATATCTTATCCATCCAATATGGTGCTAGTTTACAACGTTTACAACTGCATCCTTATTTCGGTTTACCATAATTTTGCCAGAGTTTTTCAGTCAAGAAAGCCGATATCAGCTCTCTAAAAAACTTGGTACTTGGGATTATTTTGTTTTGCTCTTCGAGCAATTGTCACCCATTCGTAGGGTAAATATACAGGTACATTTTTTGCTACTGTTTCGATTCTTGCATGCATAGAATCACATTCCATCTGACTGTGGCGAGAAACTAGAAATTTTTGATCAATTATGTTAATCTGTAAAACTTGCACTGCATAAATAAACACAGCAGCCACAAATTGGTTCTAATTTTGACCCCCACTTGTCGCTAAATAGCCTTACATTTTCGATAGTAGCAGGAAGGCTTTTTAAGTGGTGAAATAGACATGACGCTGTTTCACACGGGCCACGTGAGCCTTTTACCTCAGACCACCTGTAACATTTACCAATAATGTTTCCACAATTAAAAATAGTAAAATTATATGTGGCTAGCTTGGTCTTGTAAAAAAGCATAGGGTTGGTAGGATCTGTGAGTACATACAATACTTGCTGTAAGTCAAAGTTAGCAGAATGTATTTTTTCGGGAGATTCTTTGGCTTCAGCTTTGTCCAATTTTTTTTCTTTCTGGCCCTTTCTTTATTTTTTATGTGAAGTTTGTATTTTTCAAACATATTTGCCTTGGTTTCAGCATTGGTAGCCTCATACGATGTACCTGTTGGACATTGGTCCTTTCTGAGCGTATGGAATGATAAACTAAAATGTGATCTAAAAATTTGACGATTGTAAGACTCTTTTAGGTATTCCTTGTTTTCCTTTATTAATATTTTTTAGTTCAAAACTAGCTTTTTGATTTTAGACACTTATGGAATTAACAATAGTATATTAAAGTATAAGTGGATATAACGATCTTTAAAACACGCGCGATTTTTCGAGCACGACGGCGCAGCCGGAGTGCTCGAAATAGAGCAAGTATTTTAAAGACCGTTATCCACGAATACTTTACGCTATTTTTTTTTTATTGGTATACTTTGAAATCCTAAATATTGGTATTATTTCTACCAAAAGATGGAAATAAGAACTAATAACTAAAAATGGTTGAATTTGTGATGTAACATCAGTATACCTCGTTGTCATGAAAATGAGACAAACAAAAATTTATTTTCAATCTGTCACGTAAGATTAATTGTTGCAACAGTTGTTATTGTTTAAAATGAGTTCAAATATTGAGTATTTAAATAATAAAGCAGAATCGCGCTTAATACCACAAAAATCCGAAGAGGTTTATAAAAAAGAATACGATAAATTCAACACGTGGATGGAAGAGCAAATGGTTACACATATAGATGAACGAATTGTTCTCGCTTATCTCCAGAAAATGTTGGAACACTATAAAGTATCGATTATGTGGACTATCTATTCAAAATTACAAAGTATGTTGAGGATAAACAAAGGGGTCGATATAAAATAGTTCGTCAAAGTGCATGCATTCATGAAGGCAATTAGCAAAAATGAGGTAGTCAAGAAGGCATATGTATTCGAGGAAGTCGATTTGCGGAAGTTTTTTACAGATGCACCGGACATTACGTATTTATTTTTGAAGGTGGTTGCTATTTGTGGCATCTTTGACTCTTGTAGAAGATGTGAATTGTGCGATTTACCCTTAGCTGATAAATAAATTTTTTGAAAAATTTCTCAGAAATATTTTATTTGACATTACAAGGCACTCCTGTCAGATCAATATTTAAAAAGTTGGCATTTAGACATCACGTATGGAGGGTAGAAAAAAGGAGGACAATCTTATATGGATCTTTATATTAAAAAGTGGCCACCAAAATGTATGCAATTAAGATGGCGCTCGTGTAGCCAGGGGACAAAATCCAATGCTATATAGTCATATAGATTGCTCATTCATAAGAATTATTTATTGTTTATATTATTATTTTTCAATAAAATTTGACTATTGTCGTGTATTGTCAAAATTTATCTACGATCACAGAACACTTACTCTTCTACGACCAGTCACTTTTCACAGTGTAGTTTTTAGTTTTTTATGGTTGAGCAATATTTATTACTATATACATCATTGGTGTCATTGTGTGATCTGAATTATCGACTGTCGACGTCCCCTGGGCACAGAAGCGCCATCTTAATTGTATACATTTTGAGGGACACTTTTTGTATACAGAGATTGTTCTCCTTTCCTCTACCCTCCATAACATCACGTTTCTCGGGTTGTTGATGTTGCCATGGTAACTTTTAAACACGCGCGTTTTTTAAAGTTCGTTTTAAACACGCTGAGGCGTACTTTGAATAAGTAAAATAGGGTACCAATAAAAAAAAAATTATTTAAAAAAATTATTTAAAATTATTTTATGATTTGTAAAGTTTCCGTCACTTTTTGTGCCTTCTTCAGTACTAACTTTATTATTTTGTATTCAAATTCTACTCATATTATTTAATTAATCATTAAGTAACACTATTTTATTTTTTTTGCATTATGTATTTATATTTCTTTTTTGTTATTTTAATAGTAAGAAAAATAAAATTCTAAATCACTAGGAATATTTCTTATCTACCACTCTTTATTTACGCAATAGGTTAATGCCTCGGTTACATGTTTCATAAAAAATTTCAGGCAATTTAAAATTAATTAAATTTGGGTGGCAGTGTTTATGAAGTATTAATGTTAATAAATATATCTCACTGGCACGATTTGTTAAGTTTTAAACATTTGGTCAACAAAGAACACGTAGAATACCCTGAAGATTTTTTAACATGAAATGCCTTCCCAAACTGAACATATTCTAGATATTGTACGAAAATAATGTAAAAGTTATTATATTACCCTTACTTCAGTGTTCCAAGTAGGCTATGCATTTTCAGTGATTTTTGTGATGACATTAAAGTTAAGTGTTTATTATGTTCTATGGTTTATTACTTGTTATGTCAATTAGTGCGAATTTTAAGATGTTTTTAAGCGCAGAAACTGTTGCATCTATTGTTGCTCTTATTTAAGACGGAAGAAGTCAAATTTACTTGGCTAACAGATTCAAGGTATCACGCAGTACCGTGCAACGTGTATTTACACGTTTTATAGAGAAGGGCGTTAACACTCGAACTCATGGTAATATCACATTCATGAAAATAAAAATTTCGAAAAATCTGAGTGTCATCAGCAAAAAATTCTATAGCGCAATTATTAACCTGTTTGTATAAGTCAAATGTGTATATTAGAAACAAAAGAGGGCCCAAGATAGAGCCCTGAGGCACATCAGATTCAATATGGATCGAAGAAAACATTTGACTATCCACTAGCACTAACTGTGTGTGGTTACGCAAATAAGTTTTTATAAAATTAAGACGCGCATTATCAAATCCATAGTAGAAGCACTTAGCTGCCAAAAGTTTGTGATTTAGCGTGTCGAATGCCTTACGAAAGTCCAAAAGAATCAGGATACCAGCTCTTCTATTATCAATAAGTACCAAACAGTTTTATTTTAAACATACGAGGTGTTAAAAATTTTTTTTTCCAAATTACTAGAAGTAATAACTTATTTTTTAAAACCACATCGAATGTCAAATTTGTTTCCACGACTCTTAGTTGTTTAAGTATTGTCAACAAATTGCAGTAGTAATACTTAAAATGTTGTGTATATCTCTAATACTTACCTAGTTTTCTAAAATGCTATCTAAAGTATAAATAATGAGAAAATAGTAAACACTTACTTTTACATTAAATCAACGAGGTCCGCTGTTCTCTCTCTCTCATTTCCCATGCAAAGTCCCGCTTTTTGCTCCAAAAGTCCATTTTAACGCGTCATCCGGTATATTTAATTCCGGAAATCTTCTGTTCCCGGCGACGAGCAGACATTCTAACCTCAATACTCAAACGTTTCATTCCGTTTCATACTAAACCTTCGATGCTTCTAGGTTTATTATTAAACTCAAAATGTTTTACTTTGTAACCGAGATTACCACATTTTGTATTTTGAAGGGTGAACTATTTAATGACAATATATGCAAAGTATAAAAAAAATTCATTTTCTATTTTTAATGCAAGGTTTAAAAGAAAAAAACGTAGCTGATGAAACCCTGAATGTTTTTAAAAGGTTTGCTTACCAAGAAAATGTCTTACGACCCTCAATTTTGATGTTACATAACATTTTTCATAGATCTCAGAGCTTTAATTATTTAATAAAAATCAATGCCTTCGTTCGCAAACCTTCTAAATTAAAGATGAAGTTTTTTCAAATAAAAATAAAAATATTTTTATTTTAAAATTGAATTAAATTTGTAAATACGCAAAAAGTCCATATGGTGAATAATTTGACTTGTAATGTTAATGTTATTGGTATTAAAAGTTTCTGGTATTTTTAAGTTATTTATTAGATATTGAAGTTTATAATTAAGTAAATGAACTAAGTCGATTTAGGTTTTGAATTAAGGCATCGACATTATTTTTTACTTATATCTCTTAAAATAAAATAAAAAGGTGTAGCTTATCTAGAGCACTAGTGCCTTATTTAGATATCCATAAATATCGCATGTGCTTGTGCCATAATTGTAAGGTAAATATTCGATTTTCACGGTTTTTTCAAATAAGTTTATTTGAGTTTAATAAAAATCGTAAAACCACCGCCGGCCAGTATTCTGCAGCCTTGTCCGTCCGATCTGTGCAGAATTTATACCTTCGAAAAACTAAAAACTGCAGAATCGTTTATAATTAAGTACTTTTTCCACAAGAGATTAAATTCGGAAGGAATAAAGTTCTGAAGATCCGACGTCTTTATTGTCAGAAGAAACGATCGCAAATACACCGCATCGTCGATGTCTATGCAACAGAAGAGATGTGTCGCATAGACATAAACGTTGCCGACAAACATGAGTTGCTTTTCGAAAAAAAAACACTAATTTAAAACCGAGTAAAATTGATGTATATTCTAGCAACTCCAACATACCCCTACCCGGTATATTTTTCGGACTGATAGCGATTCGACACGTTGATTTTAAAGCGCTGAAAAGAAAAAGAAGAAGCAAACTTAGTTGTAATTATTAATTAAAGTTTGAACGAATAAAGACAAGTGTATATTTTCTTAAATGTCATTATTCCCTCCCTCTAAAGCATCAAGTTAATATTGTAATTCAGTTATGGGTCAAACTTTTTTTAGGAACATTTTTTTATGATAAATCAAAAATAAAAGTTTTTCATATATATCTAGTTTGTGAGTCGCGGTGTATATGATAACACGCGGTGTTACAAGATAGATGCGAAAAACTATTATTTCATTAAATAAATCAAATTTAAAATAATTATTTCAACAAAAATTCAAAATAATAAATGGGACAACCGGTATAGTAATTTCTTATTAAAATAATATTTGATGTATTCCCACTCTAGATTCGACACTGATATCGTCCGTAATACATTTTTATAGAGAATAAATTAAAAATTTACCCAATATGGTGCATAGTTTTTGAGTCTCACTGTATGTGTCCACTATGCTTATAAAAATATTTATTTAAAATATAATAAAAAAGTCATTTTTCACAATTTCTTTTATTTTGGAAGTGAATACAATTCACGCAGAAACTTGGATTTTGTTGTACAGAGTGCGCAAATATACAATTATGAATTTGCAAAATAAAACATTTTTGAATAATTTTTTTGGAACACTTCATTTGGTTTATTGATTTCTTCTTACAAGCTCTCTTTAATTGAAGACTTGAAAAAAAATTGTATTTTTTTTAATTTTGCAAATCGAGAATATTTAACTGTATTTTTTATTGAGCACCCTGTACAACCAAATCCAAGTTTCTTATGGTGAATCGTATTTATTTAACAAGCAAAAGAAATGTTGAAAAATAATTTTTTAAAACATTTGAAAATAAATATTTTTACACGTATAATGTGGTGAAGAAGTTTTTAAGTCTCACTTATATGATAACACGTAGTGTTACAAGCTGGATGTAGCTAACTATTATTTAATAATTAAAGAAATCGAATTTAAATTAAAAATAGCAAAAATTGGTATAACCGTTGTAATATTGGAGCATTCGTCTAATTTAGCCATTTTTTGAAATGTCTTCTGAGCCGGAAAATGCATTTTCCAATTGCATCATTACTTACACCATAAATATATCCTTACACCATTGTAGGAACGACTGGAAACTCAAAAAACCCGCTCGGAAATTTTTACTCAGGGGTTTTTGGGGCTGCTGAACTAGATTCTGGTATTAGAATTACCCGGGGTGCACGGGGGTGGCTCTGTGGGGGTGCGCGGGAGGTGAATTGGGGGAGAAATGGCAGCGTGCATAAAAATCGCTCCAAACTCGTTACTAGGAGGTTTTCGAGCATGCCGAATTTAATTCTGGCATTGGAATTACCCGGGGTCACTCAGGGGCGGCTCTGCGGGGGTATCCGGGGGTCATTCTGGGGGGAAATTGCATAGTTCTTGAGAAGCGCTCTAAACTCGTTACTCGGGGGTTTTCGGTGATGCCGAATTCAATTCTAGCATTAGATTTCGCCGGGGGCGCTCGGGGGAACCTATGTGGGAAATGATAAAGAAGAAAGTGAAAATACACAAATTATGAAAATATTACTTTAAACAAATAACAAATAGAGGTTTTAATAATTGTTGAATTATTAATTATAAACTTTTTTAACTTAAATACTACACATCTTATTCAAACTCTTCTTCTTTTTCCCCTTCTTCATCTTCTTCCCCTTCTTCATCTTCTTCCTCGTCACTATTCTCGACTTCGTTAGAAGTGCCTTTTTGGTTTGAGCAATTGCCATCGCAATGCTTGCATGCAAGTGAGCACTCCAACCCACTTCGGCGGCACCCGCACCTCGTGCCACATTCGGTTTCACAAGAACAAGAAATTTTACAATATCGACTTCAGCATACATTTTTGCTTGATAGCTTTGGATGAACTCAATCGCAGGTTTATTGCTCGTGCGCACATCTTTGGGTGACACGTAAAGAGTCAAAGCTAGACGAGGCCCATGAACTATTAAATTATCCATGGATACATGTGTTTGCTTAAATATTTCTGCAAACCCATGTAAATCATCGGATTTCCCAAACAAATCGTAGAATTTTACTTTCCCTTTGTTTTTATATGTGTAATATTTATTTATTTAATATTCAATCAACATTTTTATTATTCATACCCCCGGGTAATTCTAATGCCAGAATTGAATTCGGCATCCCCGAAAACCCCCGAGTAACGAATTTGGAGCGATTTTCATAGATGCTGCCATTTCCCCCCCAATCACCCCCAGACAACCCCACAGAGGGACCCCCGAGCGCCCGCGGGAAGTCTAACGCCAGAATTGAACTCGGCATCCCCGAAAACCCCCGAATATCGATTTTGGAGTGATTTTCATGGACGCTGCCATTTCCCCCCCCCCCCCCCCTATTCACCCCCAGACAACCCCACAGAGCCACCCTCAAACGCCCCCGGGGATGTCTAATGCCAGAATTGAATTCGGCATCCCCGAAAACCCCTGAGTAATGAGTTTGGAGCGCTTCCCATGGACTATGCAATGTATCCCCCAGAATGAGCCCAGGATACCCCCGCAGAGCTGCCCCCGAGCGCCCCCGCGTAATTCTAATACCAGAATCATCGAGTTCAGCAGCCTCGAAAACTCCCGAGTAGCGATTTCCGAGCGATTTTTCCGAGTTTCCAGTCGTTCCTATAATAGTATAAGTAATGATGCAATTGGAAAATGCATTTTCCGGCCTAGAAGGCATTTTTCAAAAAATGGCTAAACCAGACGATATAGACTTTTTTCTGGGATCTTCTTGAGCATAATGCAGAAAACCGCATCTCGATATCTGCTGTCCCTAAAAATTTCCGGTATTCCGGTCGATTTTGATCTAAATGTCCTGGACTATAAATATTCAAAATAGCAAAATATGGGACAACCAGTATAGTATTACATATCAAACAAATATTATTTGGTGTATTGACCCCCTAGATTCGACACTGTAATCGACTGATACATTTTTACACATAAAAACCCCAAACAAATCAATAATAGGTACATAGCAGGAAAATATAAAATAAAAAAAATTCTAGTTATACCTAGGTACGTACCCTTTATGTTATGTATTACCTTATTAGACACACAATACACATAAAATAAAATATGTCCGATTACAATTGGAGGAGTGTTAATATTATATATAGGAATGTAAGATTAATATTTTTAAATCAAACAACTCACCAATTTATTTATTAATAATTAATTATACATGATATATATTTGAAATTCGAAATAATAGTTATGACGTAGCGATGGTCTACCTAAAATAATTTAGCTCTTAGATCTGCCTGTATGGAAAACTTAGAACACATTTAACATCGATAAAATACCTACTTCAAAATCTTTATTTAATTATCACAATTAACATAATCCAGATTTGTCTACGAATTGACAGACAAAACAGAGAATACTTGATAAGACTTGAAAATTGTTTGCTTCGATAAATTAGACTCAAATTATTTCAAAACAGAAATATAATAGGTCATAAAAGTAAAAGCATTCTTTAACTCGAAATCTAACTTTCAGTCATAATTTATCAAATTGTTTCAAGAAGCATCCCACTCTCACTAGCTCAGTACAGTTGTATCAAATCAAGCCTAATCTAAGCGATTTTGAGAGTACATAAATTACATACCTAGCAAAACTTTTGATATCAGGTTCACACACATATTATTAACGATAGAAATTACAGTTTTTATTTTATATTTAACAAAAATTTTACTCAAAAATTCTAGTTTGAATCGAATAGACACCGCACAGTAGCCATTTAAAAAGGAAAAGAACTTGTTCCTTGACAGAAGTGACAGATTTCTTGTTGACGTTAAAGCCTACTTAGATAAAAATTTTAACTGAATAATTGGCAGTGTCTAATAAGACGATGTATCGGTATAATAGCAGTGCATATACTATTATTAAAGTTATTATTAAAATAATTAAACATGGAGTATAAATAAGAAAATATAAAGAATATATGCAAGTAATTTGATTTGGTTGAATTATAAGCGGTATAATATACATTTATAATGATTAAAATTCGTTGTATAGGTATAGTAGAGAAGGAAATGTACCTAGAGATGAATTGAAACGAATAATGCTGATTAGATTTTTAAATTATGAGTGAGAGGGGATTAATTAAGATCTCTAACCGAAATTGTATATACATGGTGGATGTTAAAAGTGATGTAGCAAAGAATGTTTTATTAATAAAAAATTTTAATAAATATTTTGTACTAATGTAAGCTAGATACACGCAACTATAACATATTTTGGTTATAATCAATACAGGGTGGGCGTTAAAAGTTGTCTATGCAAATAATATTTTATTTAATAAGTATTTCGCCCGGAATACAAGTTTTTCGTTGCTATTGTAAGCTAAGTACACGCAACCATATAATATTTTGGTTATAATGTATACAGGGTGGGCATTAAAAGTTGTTGGAAATGACAGAAAATTATTAGAAGGAAAGGCGATTTTTATTAAATTTTTTAATTTTATTTGATTCATTCGGTTTGCTATTAAATAATATAATTTCTTTTTTTAGACACAGTGTGACGCAACAATATGTAAAACTTATTTATTGTTAATTTCTCAGAAAATTTTATTCGTGATAAAAGTTTGTAAATAGTGTAAATTTCATAATTATTAAAATGTTTGTACCGTTAACAAAAAGAGTCATAAGTAGGTATATTAAAGTTTTTGTGATAATTTCCATTTTTTTGTAGCATACTTTTTGCAATACATTGAATTTCTCTTTAATCAGAAATCTGATTAAACCAAGAACCCTAATATATAACATAATTTACTTTAGATCGAATCTGCTGAATTTTTATATCTACATGTTTTGACTTGACCTTCTAATTATAAGTGTACATAGACGCAAAATTCTCCTATGACTAATTTTTGATACACAGGGTGTTGAACTTTATAAATCAATTAATAAGAAAAGCAGACTATATAGAATAATGAAAAATAATTATTCGGAACAAAATAAACTCAACTTTAAAAATTACAGAAATCGTTTAAATACTCTAATAAAATCAGCTAAACGTGAATATTTTAATAAAAATAATTGAGACTAATAAAAACGTAAGCAAAAATCTTTGGAAATGTAATAAAGAAATGTTAAATGCTAAAGAAAACAAAGTAAAAATTGATCGAATTAAAATTATCCAAGGGACGGTTACTGATAATCCTAAACTAATAACAAATACATTTTGTGAACACTATACAATAATTGGGAACAAAATGGCTAGTAGAATATCTACACCGACGAACTTAAACAAAATAATAAAACTATATATTTATCAAATACAAACAGTAAGGATAAAAAAACCTGGTTTGTATAATATAACGTCTGAAATACTCAAGAAAATAAACAATGAAATATCACCAGTATTGACCTTCCTAATAAATAAATCCTTTGGTGATGGAAAATTTCCAGATCCTCTAAAAGAATCTATGATAATCCCCATTTATAAAAAAGGAGATAAGCTTGAAGTAATTGATTACCGACCAATCTCAATAATTTCCAGTATAGGAAAAATTTTTGAAAAAATAATAAAAAAGAGAATGTTATCGTTCTTAAATAAATATGAAGGCATGTCAAACAAACAGTATGAGTTTCGGGAAAACACCTCAACTTCAGATGCTATTGCGAGATTGACAAAAATAATCAATAATTCAGTAGACCAAAAACAACCGTCACTTTGCATCTTTGTTGTCGCAAAAACATTCGATACTGTTAACAATCAAAAACTTTTGGAAACAATAGAAAACATTGGTTTCAGGGGCGTAGTCTACAATTTAATGAAGAGCTATCTTCATAACAGAACACAATTAGTCAATATTAACGGTACCTTAAGTGATCCTAAGATTAAAACCTGTGGTGTTCCTAAAAGAACAATACTCGGTCCACTACTATTTAACATATATACAGAGTGGCCCAAAAGTCTGGAAACGGCCAATTATCTCGAAAATTGCTAGTCCTAATTGTACAAAATTTGGGGTACACCAGATAATTGTCAATTGTTTTCATTACAAAGCTTGACAATAAATTATAATAAAACATTTTACGTAACATTCTCATCTTACAGTAATAACTATCCACCCTATAAAATACTAAAAATTAAAATAGATCAGAAACATTCAATAGATATTCAATCTGTCAACAACATAAAGTATCTAGGTGTGTACATTGACTCATTTGAAATGGGACGCACATGTGAATTATATAATAAAGAAACTACGTTTTGCATCCAACTTCAAGAATCAAAATTTGATTTTAAGACCTTATAAAATATAGAAAAATACAGATTGTTCTGTTCATACAAATGATACATGTTCTGTGATCATGGAGCACCCTGTAGAGTCAAAATTGTTTTAGAAATGTAGCTTCTTTGGAGATATATAATAATGAATTTAAATTTTTTTTACAGGTTTTCCATTAGCCATTATGCTCCGACTCTCTATTCGATCAAACAGTATTTAATTTGGATATTAAAAATTTGACAGTTAATTAAGATTTTTAACCATGCAATCCAATGTTGAAAGATAGGACGACACAAGAATCGGATATAAAAATAATTGAAGATTTTTTTAATGCGTTTCAAACTAATGATTCGATCTTTCTTATGTTATTATAATGACCATTTCATAACGACAACTTAATCAAAGATGGTAACCGTGACTAGTTTGAGATGAGAATCGTTAAGACTCCTATTCAGTCTCAGTAGCGTACTAGAATAATTGTATAACTCCCTCTCACCCCAAAAAATTCTCTTAAAACAAAAAACATGAAAACCACTAAAATATTGCCCTAAAATATCAAGTCGATGTGTTCTTGAAGGATTGAAATATTATAATAAAATTTATATGGATTAATAGAAAAGACCTATAATGACGTATACTATCTGACAATACATAAATGATTTTTTAAAATATCTCTGAATAAATGATTTAGCATAAAAACGTGTTGTCTTTTGCCATTGGTGTCATTTCACTCAGCCGTCCAAATTTTCCGGTACATTTCTCTAATTCCGACGTTATAAAAAATTTAAATATATCGGATGTCGTTTCGTTGTGTTTCGAGTTATTTTATACAGGGTGTCCCATTAGTATGTAACTACTCGATATTTTAATTTGTGTTATGGGCACGCTAAAAAGTTTAAAATAAAAATTATATGGATTTGAAAAATACATATTTTACAGCTATTTTTAGTAGTTGTTTTTAATGACATAAAGGTATCGTAAAATTATTTTTTGTGGCTTCCAAGGGTATCCATATTTGAGAAGCATACTCTATATGGGGTCTTACTAAGGCATTATATAATCTGATTTTGGAAGGAATCTTATTTTTTTTTGCATTTCTGATTTAAAAATCCATATAGCTTTTATTGCTTTTTAGTTATGTCTAAGAAATGGTTATTGAAATTTAAATTAGTCTGAAAGACAACTCCCAAATTCTTTGACAGGTCTTGTGTCTAATGAAAAAAATTAAAAGGCTACGAATTCTTAAAACTTAAAATATGCAAATGTTTGTAAGTGTTAAATAGACGGATAAAAAGTATTAACTTTTATTTACAACTATAATAAGAACCTATAAAACAAATTAAGGCCAATAGAACATATTTCAAAAAATTTCTATAAACATATATATATATATATATTTTTTGTGTGGGGACAGGTTTATTATTAAACACAACTACTATTTTGTTACAAATAGTTATGTTATAATATTTATAATATTTATAATTTTTTTATGTCATCGGCATCAACTGCTATGGTTATTAGCCTCGTGTTCTGTGTAGGCTTTGTTACTGTTTCCCAGCGCCACTTTAAGAACAGCACTGTTAATTAGTACCCAACAGTGAAAGGTCGAGTGGGGAATCCTACTAAGGCATCAGAATTAATTTTAAATAATTAAATTAAATGAAAAAAATCCCGGCCAACGGTGGGATTCGAACCTGGGACCCTTGGATCCGCAGGCAGAGACTCTGCCACTGAGCCACCCACCCCGTTATATTTATAATTAAGATAATAATAGTTATTATAGGTCTGTTACAGATGTTGGTAACATGTACGTCATGTGTCAAGTCATATATGTCAAAGAACGAATAAAGATTACTCTTAGGACAAACTGTCTTATTATATAGTCGACCGAACCAGCTCCTAAAGATCCATCCGTCTTATATTGTATATTATAATAAGGTAAGTAATATAAAATAACATGGCGCAGGCATAGATAAAGTATTGGTAGATGGGAGAAGAGAAGAAATAAGTCAAAAGATAATACCTGAAGCAGATGATAAAAGATTTAAAAAAATCATGCCAAATCACATACATGTCGTAAGTCCACCTACAAATGTTAAACTAAATGACGATGTAGCAACAAATTGAATATTTTTTAAACAAAAAATCAACATTTTCGTAAGTGCTAATAAACTTTCCGAAGATGGACAAAAAGCCAAAATAGTAGGAGATGATGCTCTGAAAATTTATAACAATTTCAAATTTGAACCACCAAAAAGCAAAACTTCTTTTAACGATATAATTAAAAAATTCGACGCATATTTCATTCCTAAAAAGAATATAACGGTAGAGAGAAATACATTTTGTACCAGAGATATGCGAGAAGGTGAAAAATATGGGGAAAATTTATTAAGTTTACGAGAGTTAGGCTTTACTTGTGAATTTAAAGAACTAACAGATAGTCTAATTAAAGATAGAATTGTGCTAGGTACCAAAGATGAAAATGTGAAGAATAGATTACTAAGAGAAACAGAATTGAATTTAGACAAATGTGTATCAATATATAAAGTTGCTGAAAGTGCCTCAAATCAGATGAAGTCCATTACAAAAGTGGATAGAATCCAGGCAAGGTTTAATAATAATAATTATGGTGCAAATAGAGGGCATAATATGACATCAACAGTACCAAGAGAGACGAGGACATCAATAATATCAAGAGATAAATCAACCAGGGTCGTCATACCAACCTAGAAAAGACTAGAGTGGAAATTAAAGGTCACGCAGTTTTTTCTTATGTTATAGGTGTAGTAGTAAACATTTCTCATACAGTTGTCCTGCTAAGGGACAAAAATGCAGATAATGCAAAAAATATGGACACTTTGCAAAGGTATGCAAAAATAAAAATGTTAGGTTGATAGAAATAGAAGACGTAGAGGATGAACATTTGTATGTAGGGTCAATAGTTAATAGTAAAAAAAGTAGTGAATGGAATGTAAAATTTTTGTTGAATGGTATTTTACATATAACATTTAAATTAGATACTGGTGCTGATTGTAACATTTTACCTTATCACATGTTTAAGAAACTAAATATTGACAATAAATCTTTAGAAGATTTTAAGGGAACTCTGACTGCTTATATTGGGCAAACATTAAAAACAATAGGTACTTGCGATGTTAAAGTGTCAAATGAAAAAAAGTCTAATAGTTTAATAAAATTTTATATAATTAAAACAAAAATTACACCTCTATTAGGTCTAGAAACTTGTCAAGAGTTAAATTTAATTAAAAAAGTTGACACTGTAAAAGAAAATGACGAAATAGCTAAAACAATCTCTAACTATAATAATATATTTTAGGAAATTGGTAACTTAAATACTGAATATAATATTGAATTGACTGAAGATGCTGTACCAGTAATCCACCCCCCCCCCCTAGATCAAAAAAGTTAAGGAGCCAATCGAATGGATAAATAGTCTTGTCACTATTAGAAAAAGTAATGAGGATCTAAGATAATGTTTAGATCTCAAAGATTTAAATAAATTTATTAAAATAGAACATTATTATATATAAAATTTAGATGAAATTGTTTCTAAAATATCTGAAGCTAAAGTGTTTACTGTATTAGATTTTACCCAAGGTTTTTGGCAAATTAAACTTAATGAAACTAGTAGTAAGTGATCAACTTTTAATACTCCATTTGGGAGATATTGTTTTATGAGACTTCCTTATGGCCTTAGTTTAAGTCCAGAAGTCTGAAAAAGAAATTAAACAAATTTTTAATAGTGTTGAAGGGGTAGACACTTACTTTGATGATATTTTAATTTGTGGGTAAGGATTATAGACAGCATAATCAGAAATTAATAAAAGTTTTACAAGTAGTTAAAGAAAATTATTTAAAATTCAATAAAAATAAATGTAAATTTGGTGTAGATAGGATCAAATATATGGGAAATATATTATCCAGTAAAGGTTTAGAACCAGATCCGAGAAAAGTAACAGTAATTAAAAAAATGTCAGTTCCTAAAAATAAAATAGCTATCGAAGATTATTAGGTATGGTTACATATTTAGGACTTTTTATTGAAAATTTAACAGAGGTTCTTAGTAATTTATTGAAAAAAGATATTATGTTTCAATGGAACTCCTAACAACAGAGAGCTTTCGAAAAATTTAAAAATTGTACTTGTAGCTTATATGTCCAAAGCATTTACTTCTTTACAAAAAAGGTGGGCACAAATAGAAAAAGAGATGATTGCTATTGTAGCAGCTTGCGAAAAGTTTCAGCACTATATTTATAGTAGATCAGTTGTAACTATTGAAACTGACCATAAACCTCTGATATATATTAATAAAAAACCATTATAGCAAGCCTGCATTATTACAAAAAATGATAATGACTCTGCAAAAATATAGTTTTAATTTAGTTTATAAAAAAGGAACAGAGTTAAAAGTTCTCATTGTATTGATAAAGAAATAAAAGCACAACTGTGTATGATTATAGAAACGTTACCAATAGCTGATAGTATATTAAAAGAATTTTAAAAAGAAACTGCAAATGATGAACAACTTAAAAAATTAGTAGAAGTAATAAAAATGGGTTACCTTAGGGAAAATGCAGATTAAAAAATGAATTAAAGGTATTTTGGCCTTATAGAGATAGTAAACCTGGGTAAGAGTGAACGCTTTTTTGATTAGTGCCAATTTAAAGCATTATAACTTCTAAAATATATGTGTTTTAAATTTCATATTTTAAACATAGCTAGTATGAGTATCTGTCTACATGATTTTTGAGTTTTGCTGGTTAAAAGCAAAACACTTTTACTCACCTTTTTTTCTTTTTTGTTGTCCGGTGTTCACACTTTCCCCACAAAGTGGGGCAAGGGTGAACGCGGTTTATGCTGTCTACAATATAAGGTGTTTTGAGATAATTTGGGGCGTGTGAAATACTGTTAAAAAAGCTACAGTTTCGTTTTTTGAATACTTTAATATCTAAAATAGTTAAAAAGTTATGAACTTTTCAAAATGAAATATAACTTAAGTGCCTAAATTAAAATTTGACAAATCTACTGAGAAAATGAATGTGTCTCCTCTGCGGCCTCTCTTGGGGTCTGGCAGGATTCTTATGATCATTTCTTTATTAATCGTATCAATATCGTCTATATCGGGCCAAGAAAAGGTTTTTCTGCCGAATTTTAAAAACTTCACTTCCCATCCTTCATCAGTTTCGTTCAAAATGTTGCCAACAAAATGCCTTATTCTCTTTTTGGTTTCATATTGAACTACCACCCATTTGCCGTTTTCGATAATAGTTTGCTCTTCTTCGATTTTTTAGTCCAGAGTTTTATCTGTATCTAGCTCTTCTTCTGTATCAGAACTCTCTGGGTCCAAGTCATCTGCTGAATCAATTATTACAGAGAAATCGTCCAGCTCTTCATCTGTAGATTCAATGTCACGTTCTTTCTGGATTGTATGCTTTTTATTAACTTTTTGTCGGAAAACTTTCTTAGTCTTAGTCGCTTTTTCTTCTTCTAGTCTAGCTAATACCGGTGGTGCAGTGATGACTTCTGCTCCACATGCCACTTTTCTTTTTTTAATTTTTTGTACCTGGCCACTATCAGAGTGTCTTATTGTTTTCAAAAGAAGCTCTTCAAATGATAATTTGTGGATCGACTAGTTGTAGCTTTTATATTTGGAATTTGTTCGACATTTTGCTTTTCTTTGACATTTTGGTTTCCTTCGACATTTTGGTTGTCTTCGACATTTTGGTTTTCTTCGACATTTTGGTTTTCTTCGACATTTTGATTTTCTTCGACATTTTGGTTTTCTTCGACATTTTGGTTTCCTTCGACGTTTTGGTTGTCTTCGACATTTTGGTTTTCTTCGACATTTTCGTTTCCTCCAACATTTTGGTTTTCTTCTCGTCTCCCAACAGCATTACCTGAGGTGTGTTTTCTCCATCTTCTTAAACAATCAGGATCATATTTGTCTTCAGATATGACCTGCCGATCAAAAGGCTGTATACCAGCTTTTACAAAACCATTACTAATAGTGATAGGCTTAAGGTCTTTCCAGGCTTGACCGACCATTGCCGAAAATTATTTCTTTGGTATTTTAATTCCCACATTTCTTCTTTGCCGAGCCACTAATCTTTCATCCGTACCCTTCAGTGATCTGAAGAAGGTGGCTCGTGTGTGGGGAAGTTTGAGAATTGTTACATCATTGGCAGTTGCCAATTCTAATAGAGGAATGTTAACATGGGTGCTATGACCATCATAAATAATCAGAATAGGTCTGTGTTGTCCCAGAGCAGGCAGTAGAGTTTTTTCAAAGTAATTTTAAAAAATGTCTGTCTCAATCCAGCCTTTTTTGCTGGCAGCAAATGTCATTCCCGGATACGAGTGTTCTTCATTTGGAACCCAGGCATCCCAAATATTCTTCCCCTTATACACAATGAGTGGAGGGGCTTTTAATCCGGAAGCAGATACAGCAGCTAAAACAGTTGTATTTTCCCGGCCCGGATAATTCTATTGTAATTACTTTTTTGATTAAGCATATTAGTGACACGGTTCTAGAACAAGCTTTTCCCCTTGAACCAACATTTTTTTTTTTTTTTTTCATAAGGAAAAGAACTCTCATCTAGGTTCCAAATTTATTCGGGCTTGTTATGAAGTGATAAATCTGTTAAAGTTTGATTCAAAATATCGAAATATGCATTAATGATGAACGGATCTGTCATCTTTTTTCGGGCGTACTCAACTGATTGGGGCTTCTTTATACTCAGGTGGTGACGTATTTGAAGTTTCTGAACCTCATCACCAGGTATGTTGTTCTTGAATGGTGTCTTAATATTATTTTGTTCAACATAACTTGCAACAACCATCAGCAATTCTTTTCTTGTGATTCCAAAGCCCCACTTCTCAAGTGTGCGAAGAGCACATGCTAATTTGATTTCATCCTCTTTTGGAATCACTGTAGAACGGCCTTGTGTCTCGCTTTTTTTTCCTCGGGTACCTTTCAGGTGATAAAATAGAGTGGTTTTCGGAATATAATATAATCTATGGGCTCTATGTATGGTTAGAGCACCGCGTTTAATTTCAGCCACAGCTAAATTTATATCTTTGAATAAACCCCTCCTCTATTAGTCTTTCTTACTCTTGGCATATTCTGAATTGAAAAATTTTTATTAAGTTTTTACACCGCAAAAATGTACGTTCACACTTACACTGATGAAATGTTCACACTTACCTCATGATGCGAAATACTAAGGGGTAAGTGTGAACACGATATTTATCAACAGTACGAAAAAAAAATCGAAAATGCATATCTACTGTGTTAAACTATAATATAATACAAATACAACAGCAACAATTAAAAATAACTTACGTTGGTAAATGTATTTTTCCTTGTATTTTAAAAATAACACGGTGCACTCATCAACTGTGATCACTTTTTTTAGCGGGCAAGTGTTCTAGGATGATATACTACTACAAACAAAAAAAACGCACTTCTATCGGTGTACTCCTGTCATTTTAAAATGATACGTTCACAGTTACCCCCGATTCACACTTACCCAGGTTTACCTTATAATTAAGTTGTGGGAATGGGTTAATTCTTAAAAACGAAAAGGTTTTAGTGCCAAAGAGTTTAAGAAAAGAAATGTTAAAAATAATTCACTTGCCTCATTTGGACAAAGAAAAATGTAAGTTAAGAGCAAGTGAAACTTTGTTCTGGCCAGGGATGACAAACGACATTGATAATTATATTGAAAGTTGTGATATATGTAATACACATAAAGAAAATAGACTAATGATCCATTAATATGTCATGATGTGCCAGAATATCCATGGCAAAAAGTTGGTGTAGATCTTTTTCATTTAAAAAATAAAGACTATCAATTAATGGTTGATTATTTTTCTAAATATGTAGAAATTATTTTAATAAATTCACAAGGAACCAGTACAGTTAAAAACAGTATGAAATCTATCTTTTTAAGACGGGGTATACCTTTAATAGTAATGTCAGATAATGGACCGTGTTTTTTTCCCATATTAGTTTAAAACATTCAGTAAAATTTATAATTTTCAACATAATTCTCAATATAACGGAGAAGTAGAGAGAACTGTACAAACAATTAAAAACATAATGAAGAAGAATATCACATAATATTCCAAGTCCAACAGAATTGTTAAATAGTAGAAAATATAGAAGTGTCATTCATGTCCAAAGTAAATCATTAAAACCAAAAGTAGTACCACCGAGACAAGTGAAAAATGAATTAATACAAAGAAAATATGAAAGCAAATTTTATTATGATCAAAAAACAAGAGAACATCCATATCTTCAGAAGAGAGATGTATTAAATTTTAGTGATAACTTATGGGAATCAGCTGTAGTAATAAAAAGAAGGTTTAATAGACCAAGATCTTATGTAATAAAGTTAAACAAAAATGGAGACATTGTAATTAGAAATAGAAAGCATTTAAGATTGTTAAAAAATTAATGAAAATGTACCTAATAGGAATTATTATTATGATGACGATATATATGTAGAAAATGTTATAGATATAGAACATACTATATAATATATAAAAAATATTACATAGATAGAAAATGTAAATCGTGAAAGTAGTGAGAACATAGAAAATACAAGCGAAATTGTAATAGGAGATAGAGATGATAGGGAAAATATTATTATAGAAAGTAAGGAAAATTAACAAATAAGTGATGGAGAACAGATTCTAGAGACAAATGAAAGTAATGAATGTTTTTACAGTTCAATGTCACAAGAAAGATCTCCAACACGTATTGAATATTCTAGATGTGGTAGAGAAATAAAGAAACCAAGTAAACTAAATTTATAAAGATGTTTAATGTTTATATTGTATATAATTATGTGTTAAGTTTATTGTAAATATGAAAAATAAAAACATGTATTTATTAAAAGAAAAGACTTTTTTCAAATATCCAAGTATGTTTTAATCTTTGGGCAAAAAATTGGTGGTTCACAATGACAAAATATAGATCTCAGTACATATTTAAAAACTTTCAGTTTTTGTAATACACCTTTCCAAAACACTGAAAGTCTTTTACCTAAATTTGTACTGAGACCTAGATTTTCTCATTGTGAACCCCCAATTTTTTGGCCACGAGCCGATACTGGTTCGGAGATGGTCCAAATAATTGGTAGGGGGATTTTTAAGATTTGTTTCCGAATTTTTCAAATTATTCTATAACCTATTTCAGATAATTCTGACCTTTCGGATTTTGATTTGTGATCTACGATATATTAAAATCACAATTTTTTAAAAATTATATTTTGATAATGTAATAATTATTAATAGAATTCATAAGCATATCTATTAAATATAAACAAATTTATTCAACAAAATTATATATGCTAATTGTCAACATATCCTTTATAGAATTATATTTTTTTAGAATTTTATTAATATTCTATGTTTACACGTTCGTGTTCCGGTTGTTCTCACATAAGTATGAGCAAAGCAAAAAGGTGCAAAAATGATTAGTTACATTTATTGAATTTTAATGACATCCTGTAGTTGTATAGTACATTTATTTCATTGAAGGGATATCTCTGTTCATTTAATTGTGTTGCATATTTGTTCTATCAAAATTTAAAAAAAAATTCGAGATGCTTATTTGCAACTCAACATTTTTTATTAGTAAATTCAACAAAAAATGTATGTGGCGATAAAAATAAGATCCCTATTTGGTCAATCTAATACTCTGCTAAATTGACAGAAACAGTTTTGTTACAGTTCATCAAATTTCTAGAGGCTTTCGACGGCTAGACAGAGAAAGCACTACTGACAGGCATCCCGACGGATTTACGCAATGAAAGTACACTCTGCGCATCAAGTATTTCACTATTTCATTCAGACGTAAATGTCAGATGTAAATTTCGCTAAAACATTTCTTTTATTTTCGTTTGTGTTTTTTGCTCATTACAGTTTAATAGAACCTAAGTATGGATTTTAATAGCAAATTAAGAGGCCGCGTGATTAACAGTCAATCTCGCGAAATAATAGCCAATGTTATAGAGTTTATGAGAAGAGAAGGAAACTTTAATTCACCTTCAATACCATTTAAAAATGTAAATGATCGTGTTGCTGCAGCCACAGGAGTATCTAAAAACACTGTCGTCCGCATTTCTGGAGAGAGAAAAGAATCGATAACCGTGAGATATCGGAATTTTCATCACCAAGAAAAACCATTAAAAAACCAAAAACAGTTAATGATATAGATGAAGCTGCACAAGAATCAAATTTTATTTTTTTATTATTAGATAGCTATTTTTGTTTCTGAGTTGTGTTCATTTACAGGCTCAATTTTTTTCCGTTTCTCCTTTTTGATTTTATATGGGGTTTCAAGTTGTTTTTGACTTATTTCGACGTAAATCACAACAACACACTTTTTTAATAAAGCAAACAAGTGTTAAGAGGTATATGTACGTGTAAACTACAATTACAAAAAATTGATATGAAACCCATGAAACCACCAACAAAAATGTAAAGCTAGCTTCCGTACTAGAACATGGTGTCATTCGTCGAGATAATTTATCGTTTTGTTTAATAGATCAAGAAATGTAAATATTCCCCTGTTATTTTTTAAGAGAAATAAATTTTTTTCTAAATAGTATAGTTTATTATTTTGTAGAAAAACAAAATTTCGAAAATTTTAGTAATGTTTCAGAAACAACCGTTATTAATAATAGGTACCATTTTCCTTAATAAGGTAGAAATAAAATATAAACTTATTTCCACGATTTACAAAGGTCTACAAAAAAATTATAGGTATTTTCCGCTATCCTATAAAATTTATATTTTCTAACTCAATTTCAAAAGGTTGAAGGAATTCCAAAACACCTTTTATGGCATAATAATTATTTTCAATTCTACATACTATCTTTAGCTGCTTTTAAAAACGTTCTAAGAAAGTCCAATCAGACCAATTTAATCCCTAAACTATTCCACACTTTTAAAATTTAATTACCTAAAAATATTAAAAACTATTTAAATTAACTTGTTTAGCAGACTGTACAATAGCTATCTTAGTCACACGTAGCGCGTTCTCTGTCTGGGCGTCGAACACCTCTAGAAATTCGATGAACTGTAGTTATCCATTTTCAAGAAAATCTAGTAAATATAATGACATTTCTGTTACTATAATAAATTAATTCTTAGGCTGATAGTATATTTAAATAAACTGTTTTCATTCGACAAAACTCCATCACTTCCAATCTTGTAGAAATTACTCAGTATATAGCTGAAGCTGTGGATAGGAACAACAGGTTGATGTCATATACACTGATTTCTCCAAGGCTTTTGACAAAATTGACCATTTGTTGCTTACAACGATTTCTATTCTAGAATGTATTGCCCTACATCAGGTGTCCCTCAAGGGCCTAATTTAGGACCTTTGCTGTTTTTATTATTTATTAATGATCTGTCCACATCATTAAAGTAGAAACATTTATTATTTGCTGATGATTTGAAAATTTACTTAAGTGTGACTTCTTAATAACATTGTTTATTTCTTCAAGCAGAATTGAATAAAATCTCTAATTGGTGTACAAGTAACAATTCTTTTAAATTTGGATAAATGTAAAACTTGTACATGCAGTCGCAAGCTCCAACTAATTTTATATATTTATCAGTTAAATAACATATTTATCTTCATCAAGGGTTACGCGGATGTAGCTATATTTGATTATTTATAACCGAATATATTCCATTTGGCTGTGCCATACTGTATATCGGAATGCAGTTTGGATTTGGGACGTACTCGTGTACGTGACGTTCACCACATTTTGAAGAAAATATATTTAACTTGTACTACATCCAGAACGAGATGAGATTGTTATTTGTAGGACAGAAAATGTGCATTTCTTGAATATGTGGGCTTAAACACAAATGGGTTTAACTGGGGCGGATTGGAGAAATTTATGATAAAATATGAAAATGTGTTATGAAATTGAAACAAGCTTGTTTCGGAGTTCTGTTTAGATATTTATTTATATTTTGCCATGTTTCTTTATTGAATTGTCGGTTTTGCTCACTTAATTATTGAAAGAGTACTGGTAAATTTGTTTACCACTGATTTAAAGTGTTTTTTCAGGTTTACAAATTCAACTTTAAGTTGTGCACTACTTGATACTCGAGTGTACCAATTTAAGGGTTTTCATAAAGTCGAACCATGCCCATTCACACAGGGCATTCCACTCAAAATTTGCAAGGTATGATGAAAAATTATTTATATTTTGATTTACATTCACTGACTTTTATATCCGGAATTACACATAGGAATTATATTCTGATTAAAGTAACTAAAAAGTTGTTACTGACAAAAAGCTGTTAGTAAATGTGAGAAAAATTCTTTTTTCAGAAGTAAATAAAGCAATTCTACAGCAGTACTTCGCCAAATGGAAATTCAAATCTAGGTCACCTGACTTTTTTTTCTCAGAAAATGTTGACATTTCATTTCCTATTGTAGCCTAACGGTTAATCTAAATCTAGATATACATCACGAAATCTTCTGTGTAGGTGAAACCAAGAACTAACCTGTAATTTAATCGTGTCTATTTCTAATTCAATTCAGATCGTGGCTCATTATTCCAAAACAAACAGCACGTGCACTCATTGATATTCGTTTCTGCATCATTGATCATAATATTTAATTATTTATAAGACGGAATTATTTATTTGCAAAGGATATTTGCAGATACCTAAACTGTTTGTTAATATAGAAATTTGTTTGCTGCTTTGTGGTTACGAGAAATAAATTAGTATTTACATAACTGTCACTAAAAGTTACATTTTTAAAAAGTTGACGTTTACAAAAAAGTGTGTAATAGTTATTTATGTTATAACCAAACATTTGAGTTTTTCGGGCAAGGAACAAAAATTACTAACTGTAAATAAAAAGTTATATACCATATGGGACAAGTAAAATGTTTACTGGGTAGCTATTCACTAAATCATGGGAGCGCGCCCATGGGAGTGTTCCCATATATTTTGCTCTCTTACTCTTAGGTGGGTATATCGTCTTTTACTTCCTTGATTGTTTAGTTTTTTAGCTTGTTTTCTTTGCAAATCTTTACATAAACACACACAATAGCTGTTATTACTGCGACTCCCGCCAACAAACTAAAACGCCGACAATATTCGTTTAAACGTGCTTTTGTGGATACACCTGCTTTTGATCGCAAAATTTGGATATAACTGGTTTTGAGACAAAACCCTAACTTTAGCTACTTATTTAAATTGTTTATATTGCGATTTGATCCAAAATGAGCATGGAAGTCGATAGATCTCACAAAGATCATTGGAAAACCGTCAAAACACGTTTTTGTGGAAAAAGTAGATATAACTCCTCAATTGACATTTTTATTGATGCAGTCGCTAGCTGTAAGTAAATGTTTTTTAACTATAAGAAATTCAATTTCTGTTGATATGACATGCATATTATAAAATTCCCATGCGTTACCGTCTCGATGACGGTGGGTGAGGTCCTCCGGGTTTTCCTCACCTGTAAGTCAAATGGCACCATCAATCATCTTTAAGTCGCCCCGGAGCGCCACGGCAAATAATAATAATAATAAGATCTGTCCCTTCCCCTACACAAGTTATTCTGTCAACTTCAGAAGTTGAAATTCTCTCGTACAGGGAAAAATTAGGGAGAGTATTATTATTATTAATGTAAGTAAAAGTTAACTAATGGTAAATATATGTAATTTTGTGGTTATTAAAGAGATTTCAGAAACACTATTCATTTATCGTAGGCAAACTAGTGCCTGAGTTATTGTTTACTAGGGGTTATTAAAAAACCCAATTCTAGGAAGCTTATTTACTTGTGGCAGAAATACGTGTTTAGAAACATACGTTTACTTATGGTAATAGATTTATTTTTTAAAATAGTTAAAAAAATAACTATGGTATTCGTATTTTTTTCAAGTAAATAATTTTTTTGGCACTCTTTTTTAACGACCTTTTTTTATCACGTTAACCGAAATTCATTTTGTTGACCCAATGCTGGACGCGCAGAGGATCTTTAGCTCTTCAAGTCTTCTTTGTCACGTATCAGTCAATTCATTTTTTAATAAATAATTTACAGTATTTCTTAATTTTGGGTGATTTTGGTCGATATTGGTCGATTTTGGTCGATCGTGCGCCCCTTGCACTAGGTGTCCCGGGCAATATCTGCGGCTTTCAGCCCTTCTGCCAGCTCTGTAGATAGATATTACAAAATAACGAAAATTAATTTTGAAATTATATTCTAACCTAACACGTAACAAAAATTATCAAAACGTTCCCATCTAACGTGATTATATTCTCATTTAAATATATTTTTTTTTTGTAAATTCCAGTCTCAATCTTTGGAGAATAAAACCAAAAATGTATGTACAAAAATCAAATCTTGTTACCAAACAAAGGAGATGCGCGTGCGTAAAATCAGATAGTAGAAGAAATAGTAGACCATTGATCTGGCAACCTGGGAATACGATGTGTAAGCGCAAAGTGGGATTGATGATCCGCCATTATTGTGAGTACAATTTGTACAAAACACATGACTATTCTGAAGTAGTTTTAGATACTAGAACAAAAACAAGATATAAATTACAGAGGTAAAGCTAAATTATTAGAATTGCAAATAAACAAACAACATAACATTAAAAATAATTTTATGCTTAAATGAATAGTAAATACTTTATCTTGGAGAATTTTTTCGGTAACAATCGATTTATTGACACACATACTTCCGATTTATTAAAGCCACAGTTTTTATTTAAAAACAGTTAAAATTGTCTTGTTGAAAATTATTATGTATTTAGATGTTGTTGGAAAGGTGCGTATGCCCCGCTTTATTTTCTGACGTCAATCCTTGTTTATGTGCTATACAAAAATGAGCGGTTTTATGCGGTCACATTGTTTTACAGATCTGTTGACCTCTCTTTTTACCTACAGGTGTTTTTGGAACCCTCTAGTGCTTAATCAGCATAGTGCACTGACAGAGACGCGACCAGGCAGAGCGCAGCGGCGTATCAAAAAATGGAGATTAGCATGTATAAATATAACAAAAATATTAAAATTGAATTTATTTATGTGATTCTAAATATGTAATGTGTTTTTTTATTAAATTTAACCGGGTGTTTACTATGCACAAATGAACTAATGGTGAAATTGCCCCATAAATTGTCAATTATGTGTGTTTTCGCTCACTTAAATAATTATAATAATATTGTACCAATATCTATGAAACCAATATTACGTTTGTATTGTTGGTTGCATAACTTTTAACTTACACAGGCATATAGGCATATGTTATTTGGAGAACCATAAATATTTTTCTGAATCACTACTTGTTGTCGAGTGGTTTTCTTGTTATAATTTTTAGTTTTTAAGAAACTGAGTTATTTGCTCGTGTATTAATTGAAAGTGGCTCATTGTTTTCGATTTTCATTAACAAACTATATTTTTGTAAAGCCACCTTTCCTTCGATAAAAACTTTCAAATTGAGTTTGAAACCAAAAAAGGTTTATTTTTCTTTTTTTTCGCAATTGATGGCATAATGAATATTTTTCCTAACCACTTCCATAATGTTCTACATTATACAGGGTGTTTTAGAAATTGACGTCCAAATTTATAGGGGTGGTAGTTCGCATAATTTGAGACCGATTCGCAGATTTCATTTTTCTAAAATATTTAAAATAAAAATAATTAAACATTAATTAAAAATTATAAACAGGTACGGTCCTGCACAGAGATAGGATAGGATAGGACCGCCTCGACTCGCGCGCGCTACGCTTAGAATCGACAACATTGCAAATCGCATCTGTTTTTGAGGACTATTGCGCTACGCGCTCAGGGTAGGACCTGCTCTTTGATTTTTTTATAATGGCTCTATTTTGTTTGTTATATTTTTTTTAGAAAAATAAAATCTGCCAATCGCTCTCAAATTATGCGAACTACCACCCCTACAAATTTTGACGCCAAGTTCGGAAACACCCTGTATAACTGGTTGCATAAAGTAGATCGTTTCGATACTTATTGCGATTACAAAATTAGAAAACGTTATTTAATTTTGTTTTTATATAATGGAGCACGTTTGTCCATACAGTTTGATATTATTTTAATTAAGTATATATGATAAGTTAGGCACAAGCAATGTATTTTTTTTAAATTTTGAAATGTGACATATTTTGTAATCGCAACGAGTGTCAAAATGATATACATTATGTAACCAGTTACATAAACAATATGTTACGAAAAGTCACCAGATGATAAAAGAAAAGTAAACTTTTTTATTTTAAAATTTACATTGGTATTGAAAGTTTATATTGAAAGAAGTTTAGATACATAAAAAAATATTTTATTGGTGAACTAACAACGTAGTAATATTAATTATATTTTGGTCTTTATTTTCTATTCCTAATCTGTACACAAAAAACGACAACTTTAACTTTAACAAGCAAGATAAACACCCTAAAACAAGTGCGTAAGAATAAATCATATGATTTTTTATTTTTCTAAATATGGCAATGAAATGAACGAAGTTATGTAACTAACTGCACGAAAATAATATTGGTTGACTCAGTGTTAGTAACTTATAAATAATATATTCAAAATAACAAAAAATATTCTGTGTAACATGGTACAAAATACCGTTTTGTGTAACTCGTTCAGTTTGCGGCACCTCGCTCTGCTCGTCCCACAAAAATTCACTCGTTACATAAAATAAGTCATTTCGTAACTACATAGTTAGTTAAATAGTTATTAAATGATTTGCTAAAAATGGTTCTGTCATTTTTTTTACAGAATACTTTTATAAGTAGGCATATAGCCCTTTACCGTAACGCCAATGTTGTCGGATCCTTTCAAAAGCAGAACATAGTGTTCGTTTCTACACTTCTCGTTTGAAAAGGGCGGAGCCAGGCCTTTGCATAACGCAGATGAAGTTATTTTCTTTGTTCTCCGGAATAAATTACACATGTTCAATTTAAATATGTATCCTTATCTTATGTATACAGTGTACAACGTGCGATTTTCGTTGAGATCGTGACTTAGCCGCCTGCACTCGATAAAAAACTTTTGAAATACGGCATTATATAAGCACAAACGGGAAAGAAGAAGACATACATCACGTGATGAAATTTGAGATAAGAGAAACGGAATATCTTTGACCAAGAAAAGTTATTTGAAAACACTAGAAGAATTACAGCTTAGTTACATGTATAAATTATCGCTGTTGTTGATATTTATGGCAATGCCTTCGAGAAAACACCTTTTATTCGAAAGGTTATAATTTACATTCTTTATAGAAAATATATTCGCTATAGGCAATGCAACATCATTGTGCAATAATGCAAAAAATGCAAATATAACTGCGATTATATTAATCATTTTATTAGTGATTCTACAACAGTCAGGTTACCATGGAACGAATCTACTCTGTACGTACACTGTTAGCTAGACTAGTCATCATTACAAACAATTCGTTGAGCACTAAGCACTCACTATTAACAGGTACCGATAATTATGTCGAGCCGAGGTTGAAAGGAACCCTACCGAGTATCCAGATTTTTGCATCAAAGAAAACCGCCTATATCGTCATTTTTGGGACATAAATGATTACAAAGAACCAGAGTTGTCCGATCCGTGGAAGTTATGCGTACCAAAACCACAAAGAGACCGCGTTCTGAAAGAAAACCATGATGCGCCGACCGCAGACCATGCCGGAATCGCCAAAACTATTACCCGCATAGCTAGAGAATATTATTGGCCTGGAATGTTCCGAGACATTACTAAGTATGTTCGAAGTTGTCTGCAATGCCAGAAATACAAACCGTCCCAACAGCAGACGCCGGGGAAGATGAACATCTCACCGAACCGTCAACCATGGGAAGTTTTTAGTACAGACCTTGTTGGACCGCTACCCCGGAGTAAAAGGGGTAATGCATATATCGTCATGTTCATGGACAGATTTACCAAGTGGGTGCAATGTAAGGCTATTCGAACTGCCACCGCAAAGAGCGTGAGCACCGTTTTCTATGACGACATCGTCACAACTTTTGGATGTCCAACCGATAATGACACACAATATACAAGCAAACTCTTTGAATCCGTTCTAAAAGAGTTAGGAATTTGCCATCGATGTACACCGGCTTACACACCGCAAGCTAACCCCGTAGAACGAACAAACCGAACCATAAAGACCATGATAGCACAATTTGGCGAGGACAATCATCAAGATTGGGATCTACATTTATCCGATTTAAAGTTTGCAATCAACACATCCCGTCACGAATCAATTGGTTTTCCTCCAGCATTCTTAAATTTTGGGAGGGAGTTAGTCATCCCCAAATCCCTACGACAAGAAGTTCAGACCAGTAACCAATCCGCCGAAACCGAACCGCTTGATGCGGAAAGTCCCGAAAATTTTGTCAGGAGACTAGGAAAACTCAAAGAGTGTTTTGACCTAGCCCGTCTCAACCTGTCCCGAGCTTGTACCTCGCAGGCTCATTACTACAATCTGCGTCGACGAGACTGGAGATGCACTATTGATGACCTAATGATGAAGTGAGAACATACGTTGGCATCAGCCGTAGATCATGTGGCTGTGAAACTAGCTCCGAAATACTCCGGTCCATACACCGTTGTCAAAGTCGTGTCTCCCGTCGTCTACAACCTTAAAGATGCGTCAGGAAAAAGGCTCAACCAGGTGCACATAAAGGACCTGAAACCGGCCGTTGAGTCAGCTTAGTAGTTTCTGTTACAGTTATGAATTCCCGTCAAACCGAGGTAGACGACAGAATAATGCCCCAATTAATTGGGGTACCCCGACTAACGTCCGTCTACTCCGTCAGGGTTATATTGTTTTCAATTTTACCATTATGTTTTAGTATTATGAATTCGGATAGCTCCTTTGACGTCATAAGCCTCTCTGGTTCTGTCCTTTCTGAGGAGGCCCCTCTGTCCGAGGAGGATCTCGTCCCCATTACCGAAAACCGAGGGGTGTCGCTTCCAGTCATCCTTGCAGATTTCACTATTCCTCCCCCCGAGATTACTGGTGATCGCCCCGAGCAGCCTTCTATAGTCTCACTCTCAGTTTCTCCATCAACCGACCCTGCAGTAGTTCTGACTTGCAGAGAACCCGTTGCTAAGAAGAAGCGACCTCATGCTGTTGAGATTCACTTACCAGTGAACCGAGATCTGTGTTGGAGATGTGGTTACCCAGGTCACCATAGACGAACTTGTGACCGAAAGCGACTCTTGTTTTGCTCCCGTTGTGGACTGGTGGGTACCATGTCCCGAGATTGTACCTGCATACCAATACCCACCATCGCCACCCCTGTACCGTCTGGAATAGGTAAAAGCTCAGCGCTCTGATGGCTACTTGGCTATCGGACATAATGATAATCTCTGGTCTGCGATAGTTTCTCTTGAAATTAAATTGTATACACTTCTCAATTGCGTGAATTTTTGCCTGAAAGGCGCTTGGGTATTTTCCTCGATGAGTAAACAGCTACCAAAATTTTGTACAATGGACTTCCAAACTTCCATGCCTTCTACTTATTTTCCGTGGACTTCTACGAACTTCTATGAACTTTCTTAAACGTCCAGATGACTCTCTCTGATTTAAACATGACTCTGCTGACTTTCAAATGACTTCACATGACTTCCACTGACTTTCATCTAACTTCCAGATGACTTCATCTGACTTCAGGATTACTTCCATTGACTTCCATAAACTTTCAAGTGCCACTATTATCGACAGTACAATATAAATAATTAAAGGATTGCTTTGTTTAATTCTGCTTGATCAGTTTGATAATTCAAGGCTTAAACCATTATAAACACTAAAGTCTAAAAGATAATAATTTATGTGCAAGGGTATATTACAAAGTAATAACGAAAACAAATAAATTATTTGTTAGCAGAACTTGTTGCGCCAAATAAAATTCTAAGACCTCAGGATGTCCCAAATTTGGAGAGTTTATTTAAACGGTAAGAGATTAAGCCAATTTAATGACCGAAAAGTTTCCTTAGTTGATGAAAAAATCGAGGGGAAAGTGTGATAATGTTCAATACATCATTACAGATTTGTTCAACTTATAAAGAAATACCAATAATTTAGGAATTTCGATCTGTCACGGTAATAAATTATTTTAGACGTCTTGTAAATGAGAATGCGAAATTAACAGAACAGCTACATTTTCTAATTTTCACCACAGATGGTTGACACAAGAAGTTACATTAATTACAATTTTCTTGGCTAAAATAAGGGTTATATTTATCCTTACTAATTTTTTTTAAAGTATGTACAGCAGAAATTTATTTTAAACAAAATTGACAAAATTTGTTCATTATTAATAATAAATTATATAAAGCGATGCTAAAAGTAATGTGAACTGTCAATTGATACGCTCGTAGCAAGAGAGACGTCCGACACTCCCAACATAGGGCGCCGGTATGAAGACTAGAGAGAAGGAGGCGAATCGGCAATGGTCAAATTTCAAATTTCGCGTCCTTCCTTTTATAAAGTTCGCGAAATTGACTGTAGTTGGCATGTCTAATGAGAGTGCAGTCAATTTTCTACATCAGTGACAAAAAACATCAAAGCAAGATTTACGTCGTTCCAGATTGTAAAACAGGACAAAAATCAAATGTGAAACTAAAGAAAACACAAGAATAAATCAATTAAATGTCTTTTTAAATCTTCTAATATAAGTAAAGTAATGTATTTATGTCTAAATATAATATTTAATGTAAACTAGTCACAATATGTATCTTACGAAGTGTAGTTTATAATAATAAATTTAACAGTTATAGATGCTGACTTACAAACAACAATTAAAGCCAGTACCCCGTGGGTGTTATATTCGATGAAACAACCATTGCTTCAGTTGCTCAGGACAAGTTCCTATTGAATGACAGGACATGGTAAAGGTTCACCTGAAGAAGAATAAAATTCTAGCATTGAAAGCAGAGGAAGATGCTGATAGATTAATGGTAACCACATTCATTTCCATATTCTCTTCCTTCGAATTAGTGAAGATCGTCGGCGAGGATATATATATTTGTTGGTCTTACTGAGTGGTTTGTCACGAAATGAAAGAGACCACATCCTTCCAACAAACAAACCAAATAACAATATTATTTTTATAAAATGTGGGAGAGGAAAACCCCAGATGTAACTTACTCGACAAATTCCTTTTGTAAGGGGTTTTTTCGCCACAGAGAAAACGGTTCCTTACGAATGACGCTCGTTACGGGCGGTTCTCGAGCGCCAGATTTTTTATGATGGTTTACTCCACAAACTTTCGAAACTGCGTCGAAATTACTCGGGTACCTACAGATGGAGATGAAAAATTCCAGGGGTCAAAGGTCACTTAGACACAGGTAATAGTAGGCCACAAGTAACGGGCTTTAATCGTTGCTTGGGCTCGTACAGAATTTATCACTAGCTGAAATATAAGGGGTAAATAAAGTAGGGAATTATTAACCAGTAATACGGCAACTTAACATTGACACATATATTGTGAATAACTATTTACAACATAAAACATTATCTATTTCAACGCCCAGCCCAGTTGTGGTGATAGTCAATATAACCCTGAATAAAAAAAAGAAACAAAACGGACGGTATCGAATCGCGACTAGTCTCAGTCAGACGTCAAAATTGAATTAAAATAAAATGTATGTTTCGGTCGCAGAGAAAAAAAAATATTGACTTGGCTATTTACTCGGTAATTAACTGTTTAACTGTGGTATCGGAAATTAAACTAAAATGTAGGTATTTCACTATTTAGGCAAGGAAAAATTAGCTAAACGGTCATAGAGAGTGCAAGGAGACAGTGACGCGATAAAATTACTTATAGTAAATATACGGAAAGAAAATAAAAATAAATTTATACCCGGGGTAGCCTATCATCCCAGAATGAGCTGATAGTCATCACGAGCCCGCTAAGACAGGGTAATGAAGCTATTTTTGATTTCTGCAAGTTGAAGTTTGAACAAAAAAAAATTAAAAATATAAAGGGAAAGAGAAAACTAACGCGGATAGCACCTAATCCAAGAATGAACTGATCGTCATCACGAGCCCGTTCAGACAGGGACAGGATACTATTTAAAGTTATTTAAATGGACGGTGAAAGAGAAAAACAAACTATTATCGGAGGAAAGAAAATTACTAACGCGGATTGTACCTACTCCAAGAGTGAACTGATCGTCATCACGAGCCCGTTCAGACAAGGACAGGATGCTATTTAAGATGATTCAAATATACGGTAAAAGAATAAACAAACTATTAAAAGAGGGAAAACGTCTCCTCGAAAACTCCGTTTATAAATATCCCCAACTTAATTAAAACGCGGCACTTACTAAACAAAAGTATTTATCAATAAAATCAAATTTAATTCCCGATTTAACCTTTTAAAAAGAAAAAAAAATAATTTCCTAAAACAGACTAACGATCAAAAGTCTAAATCCCGGTTTTACAATATTACAGAATCAAATCCTATCATTTATTATTTAAATCAAATTCTATTCCTTTTAAAGAAAGGGTATTAAATTTGCCAAGAAATAAATTCAAATATTTATTAATGAAATCAAATTAAAGTCTTTTAACTCAACACTATCTATAAAAAAAGAAACGGTATTATTTGCCAAGAAACAAATTCTATTATTTATTAATGAAATCAAATTTAAAATCTTTTACCTCAACACTATCTATAAAAAACGGTATTATTTGCCAAGAAACAAATTCTATTATTTATTAATGAAATCAAATTAAATCTTTTAACTAAATACTAAATGAAAATATTTATTCCTATTCCTAGCTAATTCGGTTTTTAAAATGAAATACGGTCTTAATATAAAACGTAAAAAGCGGAACGAGGTTTTTTACCTAACGGATTTGTAAATACGAGAAAAAAAATTATCGGCGGTGATTTGATTTGTGCTGCGGCTTATTAGTCTCGACTGGTGGCAATCAAATATTTTATCGAACTCAATTTTAATAGCAGCTCGGGTCTCGTTCAACTACTGAATCCCTTTCCCCATCAGAAACCCCACCTACGCTCAGACCCACCGCGCACGATACTCTATCGGCGTTCGCGCATGTAAATCAACTTAGAACCAACAGTTCAATCGTGTTTAATATTTATTAAAAATGAAAATTGAAAATAAACTGATTGAGGAAAAATTAAACTTCATTACACTTTACGCAATTATCACAACCCGAAATAGCACTATTCGTTCACGCGTTAGCGGTTATGATACAACATTAGCACCTTTTGGCCAAAGAAAATATAAATTTTTATCCACAATAAATAAACAGCCACGCCTTGAACAAAACGCAGAGGTTTTTCTAAGCTCTAGTGCCACACCTGAGCAAGTTGCCGACGCAGGTGAGACCTTCCTCGCTTCACTTTATGAATGCAACAGAAAATCGCATCTTCGCTTCCAGTTGTTCACTAGGGCGGCAGTTAAGCCCAACATGACCTCGCCAGATTGCCTCCAATCCGGGATGCTGCAAGATTTATTTCACTCTGTGCGAACATACCACCAAGTGAAAATAAGTTTTTTGCTTGTATTCCTTTCTGCATCAGACCACATTCTTTATACATGGTTTCTTATTTTGTTGTTGATTTTGTTTCAGGTACAGAAGTGGGTGGGAAATGAGAAAAATCCGTTCGATTGGGGCTGGTTACGGAGTAGACAAAGCCTCGTTCCTCAACAGATGATGGCACTACCAGTTCCTCAAGCTCTGCTAAATATAATTTTCTGTAACTGCAAAAAAGGTAGTATCAGCAGTTGTGGTTGCAGGAAAGCAGGACTGAAATGCTCGGCTGTTTGCAACTACCAAAAAATGCGAGTATTACCTATTTTCTTAGGGCTCTTTCAGACACAACGATTTTGTCCGTACGGTCGATTTGAAAACAGCCGTGTCAACGACTGAATTGTACGGTACCGTACCGTCGCCGTCTATCAATGGTCTATGTAACTTTATGTAGGCTTTCATATATGACGATTTTTAGCCGTCTCTCGTCCGTTATTGCGTGCCGTTTGGTTTTTATTTATCATAAATATTTTGTATTTTGATTTACGTGTCAATATGACCATGAATGACAATATTCTAATATAGTAGTTTAACATATTGAATTTTTTTAAATTTTTTGATTTTGCAGTTAATAAACTAGTAACGAAACAAACATAAAACTCTTTTACTTCAGTGTCACAACTATTATTTCCATAGGTTCAATTCAATTTCTCATTTTAGTATTATGCCGTTGAATATTGTTTTTTAGTCGGTTATGAAGCTCATCAGAGGATACAATGGACATCCTAAGGTAATTAAAAATTGTATGTTCGTCTGCACGTAAATCTTCCATTAAGCAAATGAATGGGCCCACTTCATCTCTTTTCTGATTAATTGGGTGCACCTAGTATATACGATTATGTCGTTTCCGATGCTTTTGCATATGACGGTACAAAAGCCACATGGCAATGTGCGCTTTCGATTAATGTCGACAACCAACTGACATAAAATACAATAGCTAAAGACGGTTCACGGAAAAGAAAACCATCGAGTGTGAATTCTACCAAGACACGGAAAAAATTCGTGTGAATTTTTTCCGTACGAACAAAACCGTTGTGTCTGAAAGACCCCTAAACTGTGCTGTACATAAAATACAATGAGGCATTTCATTACATTTTTTATATTAATGTTTTAATTAGTAAAATGTTTATTTTAATAAATTATAATGCTTATTTTGCTAACAGGGCGTACTTCATTTTGCAAACCCTTCTAGTACATAATTGTTTAACAACTTTGAACAGCTGTGTCTCAGGAACTACAAGGTGTAAGTTGACATAATTGGTCCCATTTTATTGAGAATTTAATAACTAAAAAAATATCTGTTTCCATAAACCCACTCCTTAGGGATAAAAATTGTGGAAAACTAAAAAAAAGTAATTCCAACTTTTTTTTTAAATTGTGCAATCTTTTAAATTGCCGTATCTTATAAAATATTTGGATCGTTATAGGCATCGAGACATTTCCTTGTTGCATTAGCGATAGAAGGGGGCACAATAGACCTTTTAGATAACAGTGTATGAACATCTCAGTCCCAACATAACATAATATCTATCCTAGTCTCCTTAGGCCCTACTGGCAAATTCGCATTATTAAAATTAACGATTTACTTTTGATTTAAAGAAGGAATTCGAATGAAAAGTATTGAGACGAGTGCCAAGCCAAAGAAAAAAACTCACTGAGCTTAAGCAAACATCCGATAGTATTCAAGGCAGAAATAGCGGCAATATGTCCTGCGAAAAAGAAGTACACTTAAAGTTTCTGTGAGACTGTTTGAAAACCCTAACAGAGCTTGGTAGTTAAAACAGCCTAATCTTAGCCTCGGTACCAGGCTACAGAGGACATAAGGGCAATTAAGATTACTATCAGAAAAGGCACAAAGCAGAGGATATCAAAATATTTCAGGAAGTGTGGAACAATGTACCAGGACCAAGACAGGCCAAAGAGTTCTTGGAAGGGCCATCGCCAAATCTCACTTAGCATCTACTAAACCATAATAGAAAAAATACTAGAGTACCAGTGGACCTATTATTAACATGGCTAAAGAATATTGTGTATCAGTGCCTAGCCTAAATCTATCAACGCATAACTCTACTTAATTTAAAACAACTTTGGTAAACTATTGCCAAAGTACGACTTGGACTTTTTTACCATCCTTTTTACTCGTGCGTAGAATACCCTTAAGAGGACTAAATAATTAAAAATGAGTGCGTTTGCATTTTATAGCCTTATTAAATGGGTGGAATAAACATTTATGAAGTTAAAAAAAAAACACTGAATAAGTGGGTACTTGTTTTAAATTTTTTAAGTTTTAAATTTAATTTTTCATGTAACAATATTTATTCTCATCGCTATGTACTAACTAATTCCAAGAAAGTTAATCTCATTCTCATTTTCCATTAATTTATGTAACGGCCTCGGTCTGATACTAATTAAACCAGTGATTCTGCATCATATTCTACATCATCGCACCTCTATACAATCACGGTCTCTTCTTCTCTTTCTTCTTTGACTTTGACTTTGATTGCGCCGCGCTGCCCTGAGCCCGTTGCACTTGGTAATTTTCAACTTTTTAGTTGAAGAGATATGTCTCAATAAGCGAAAGCGGTTCCTTTGATGTTCATGCCGCATCCGATTTAATCATGACGTAATCGACAATTACAGTAAAGGAGAGAAAAGAACAGTGTGGTAGGTATGCATCGTCTAATAGTATTTTTTATATTATACGGTTTAGATTGTGGTAATAGACTAACAGTTCGTGACCCTCAAACATTTAAATATTTTATTATTTCAATTATTTTTCGTCTTTTGGAATGAAGCTACCTAGGTATAATACATATACAGGGTATTCGTAAAAATAATGCTCTCCTTACTCGTGCGGATAAAGTTTGGAATTTAATGTAATACTAGGTTTATTCCAGATTGTTTAAAAATAAGAATTATAAAACCCTTGTTTAAAACCGGAGATAAAAGTAAAATGATTAATTATTGGCCAATATCGTTGATTTCAAACATTGCGAAGGTTGTAGAGAGGGTCATTAAAAACAGAATAGTTTCTTTTATAGATAAATTTCATATTCTTTCCGAGAAGCAATACGGTTTTAGATGCGGTAAATCTACAGAGCACGCTATATGTGATTAAACAAGCAGTGTATACAATGCAAAGGATAAAACAAAAGCCACGCTCTGTATATTTATTGACTTGACTTGTCACAAAATTTTGTTGAATGAGCTAAATAATTATGGTCTCAGATGAAAAATATTTGAATTGATTAAATCATATTTAGAAAACCGACTTCAGTGTGTTCAGTTGGAGAACACAAAGAGTACATTTAGGAAAATCAAATATGGAGTACCTCTCAAGGTATTGCATTAGGTCCCCTACTGTTTTTTCTATATACAATGGGTTGTTGGAACTTAAAGGGTAAGATTATAAGTTTTGCCGATGATTCAGTAATTGTATATATGGTTAAAACTTTGAATGAAGTTAAAACTGTAGCAGAAAGAGAATTCTAAATTATAGTTAAGTAGTTCCAGCTAAACACATTGACAATTAATTTTAATGAAAACTTTAAAAACACTATATTTCTGTCTTGTGCAATCACAGTTAAATTATGGTTTACTAGGATGGGGGGGTTCTATGACGCACACATGAGGCAATTATATGTTTTCCAAGAATGATTTTTTAAAGTTATACTTAATAAAAACAGAAAAAATTTTTCTGGTGTTTTACTTTTACAGTCATCTAAAATATTATATATGAGACAACTATTTTTTCAGAAAATAGCTATAAATATTTTCAAAAACAAAGAAGTAATAACAAAAGTTGATCATCCATTTAATACTAGATATAAAATAGATAGCTATCAGTTACCTCGTCGAAAAAGAAACTAGGTAGCAGATCATATTTTTATTTATCTCCTAGAATGTATAATATACTTACTACTGAAATCACTGAAACAAAAAGCTTAAATTCATTTACAAAATCGTTCTTGGATATTGAGTCAGCCTAGGCAAATAGTGCATGACATTATAAATCAAAATATATAACATGGGTTAGTTAATGCAAGTATATCGATTATTCAAACTTTTTCTAAAACACTAAAAAAGGCTTTAGTTACCGACTTCATTCTAATATAGACAAAACATTAGTCAATAAATATGCAACTTCAGTTTCTTCCTATTTTTTTTTTATTAGTACCATTTATATATTTTTTACATTGTATATTTCTTATATTATTATTTTTACTAATAAACTTATTACTATTATAAAACACCAATTCTGGGTTCCTATGCTTGTTACGCAAGTATTACCTTACTACTGACTAATGTCTTTTTCATTTGTTATTAATTCTTATTCCTTTCCATATTTAAGATCTTTATTTACCTACCTCTAACTATTCTCAAAAGACTTTCACTAATTCAGCTAATATTTTCTTTATGGAATAATTATTCCTTTTTTAAGTAGGTAAGCTATTTGTTTATTAACACGCTGCCAAATGCGTTCCTTGGATTAACAAACCCAATAATATGAAGTTAATGCGTTCTCGACTATTTTATCTTTTATTTCGTGTACCAAGTATTCTAAGTAACAGTTGGTGCTTATTTGTAAGTCTTCTTTTACAGCTTCTCCATATCTACATATTACAATCTTTTCTTCTATTTTTATATTATCTCAAGAAAAAGGGAACTCAATGTCTAAACAAACGAGATAAACTAGAAAAAATAGGTTAAGAATCTTGGCCTAATAGTGAACAATAAACTTTTTTTTTTGGAATATACATGAGAAAGGGGTAATAAATAAGGCCACAAGAACCAGAATGCAAGAACATTGTGGGGAGATATTTTTATAATACGAGGACTCTGCGAAGGATGTATACTGCAATATTGAAACCAATCATTATTTACGGGGCTGTTGGTCTAGGGTAGTAAAATTACTTCTACCAGAGTTCTCGATGATATGTGTTTGCATCTCCGATGCAAGATAACGTGGCCTATGGCTACAATGTAAGTGATATTTAATCTCAAATCTCTACATATAATGGTGGGAACTTGGCAAAAAACAAGATATAGGTCAGGAATGGAGTAATCAGACGAAATTTTATTAGCTTCAGAAGTGACACTTAGTGTAATTTTTGTGTAAATATAACCTACATTTGTTATCCCTCCCCTAGTTTTATTTATTAGTTTTGCAGCTCTGATTGAAAAGCACCTAAGAAGACCTTCTTATCATGTTTTGTTTGGGAATAAGTATTTTCTTTTACAATAATTAATTTAAAGCAATATGCATTAAACTAGGTACTGTTAATCAAATAATTTGTTTCAAATTCTGTTTTAAGTATCTAAAATTTGTTTCAGGTTAGTGCAGTTAAAGGAATTGATCGAAATAAAGAGCTTCGCCTTTATATTTTATAAAATAATGTTAAAAAAATTATTTGTTTGTTTGTTTGTTTGTTTGTTTGTTTGTTTGTTTGTTTGTTTGTTTGTTTGTTTGTTTGTTTGTTTGTTTGTTTGTTTGTTTGTTTGTTTGTTTGTTTGTTTGTTTGTTTGTTTGTTTGTTTGTTTGTTTGTTTGTTTGTTTGTTTGTTTGTTTGTTTGTTTGTTTGTTTGTTTGTTTGTTTGTTTGTTTGTTTGTTTGTTTGTTTGTTTGTTTGTTTGTTTGTTTGTTTGTTTGTTTGTTTGTTTGTTTGTTTGTTTGTTTGTTTGTTTGTTTGTTTGTTTGTTTGTTTGTTTGTTTGTTTGTTTGTTTGTTTGTTTGTTTGTTTGTTTGTTTGTTTGTTTGTTTGTTTGTTTGTTTGTTTGTTTGTTTGTTTGTTTGTTTGTTTGTTTGTTTGTTTGTTTGTTTGTTTGTTTGTTTGTTTGTTTGTTTGTTTGTTTGTTTGTTTGTTTGTTTGTTTGTTTGTTTGTTTGTTTGTTTGTTTGTTTGTTTGTTTGTTTGTTTGTTTGTTTGTTTGTTTGTTTGTTTGTTTGTTTGTTTGTTTGTTTGTTTGTTTGTTTGTTTGTTTGTTTGTTTGTTTGTTTGTTTGTTTGTTTGTTTGTTTGTTTGTTTGTTTGTTTGTTTGTTTGTTTGTTTGTTTGTTTGTTTGTTTGTTTGTTTGTTTGTTTGTTTGTTTGTTTGTTTGTTTGTTTGTTTGTTTGTTTGTTTGTTTGTTTGTTTGTTTGTTTGTTTGTTTGTTTGTTTGTTTGTTTGTTTGTTTGTTTGTTTGTTTGTTTGTTTGTTTGTTTGTTTGTTTGTTTGTTTGTTTGTTTGTTTGTTTGTTTGTTTGTTTGTTTGTTTGTTTGTTTGTTTGTTTGTTTGTTTGTTTGTTTGTTTGTTTGTTTGTTTGTTTGTTTAAGATTCAATATTTTTGTTTTGTATATATTAAATAAACATGTATATTTTTAAATGTCTTTTTTTTAGTCTAATAAAAATATTACAGTGTAATTGCATTGATATTCCAGAAATATTTTAGAAACGTTTCTACAACTTTTCATAATATTTATGAAACAAAACTAGAGTACATTTCTGAAATATTACTATGTAATAATCTGTTGCAAATTCGAGTTGATTTAAACACAATTATTATTGTAACTGATAAAGGTGAAAAACCCTCCAAACCAAAAGAAAAACATTTAGGTTTCTATTTGTACTGCATGAAAGAGACATTAGCAGAAGTAAAAGGCTTTTTAGAAGATACAAATATTTTTATAGGAGCTGTAAGTTTTACTTTTATTAAATAAAATAAAATCGTTTTGTAATGTTTAAGAAATAACGTATTGAAAGTAATTTTATAAGTTATATTTATTTAATGTTCACAAATTCATATTTTTATTGCAATTTTAGAATTAGCAGTTACCAAAACCAGTGAGCAAAGACATGTACAAACGTATAAAAAGTGTTTTGTTGCCAGAATTCACATAATCTGATGGTATGAAAGTAAAATAATCGTTTAAAGAAGTAATAAACAGTTTTTTTTATGTAAGTATAGGGGGAAGTACATTAGTGAATGCATATTTTCATATTAGTTAATAAAATTTTATTTATAAGTTTTAAATTTTTATATATCAGTTTTGCCCGATAAGGTGTTTATAAATATATTGATTTAAGACTCAATATTCGTGTAAAATGTAATGCTGCTGCTGCTGCTGCTGCTGCTGCTACTGCTGCTGCTGCTGCTGCTGCTGCTGCTGCTGCTGCTGCTGCTGCTGCTGCTGCTGAGGGCGACAATGGTGCTGCTTAAAAAGGCAAATAGAAAGAAATACGTATAAAACCAATACATGCTTGATATTATTTATGACAGTAAAAAGATGTCTATAGTTGCAACTATTTTATTTAATAATGTAGGTGGCGATGTCCATCAGATATCCATAAAATGTACAAAAGCAATATAAAAAGAATCCATATGGACGTCCAGGAGTGGGACATTTGTATAGTCCAATGGATATCCATTAGATGTCCTCCGGTAAAATGCTGAACGTCCTTTGGACAGCCGATATATCCATCAATGAACTTCCGATGGACATCCAATGGATTGACGTGTACTATCTTGGAATAGTTTCACAAATGTAGGTAGCTTCAAAAGTGCTATATTGTAATTTGTAAATACCACTCCTAGACAACTTGTCAATCTTGTCTTTTGTTTTAGAAAGTAAAATTTAAAATTTAAAACACTATTAAATCATTAGTTACTCTTTACTCATTCAGTTAATTCTACTTATAATGTGAAATTAAGCCTATTTATCAAATTTGCTTCAAAATAAATGAGGATTTCAAAAAAGAATTTTCGTTTTTAGAAAAAGCAGTACCATTTTTTTCTTCAAAAATATTCAGTTTAAACCCCATACGGACGTCACTGGTAAAAATTTAAAAAAATCTTTATCGTCAAAAAATGCTCCTTAATGATTAAAAGATGTGTACAAAATTTCAGAAAAATATCTGAAATGATAAGAAAATTATGATAAAATATATATTTTTTTTCTTAAAACTGTAACACCCTGTAGCTCAAAAATTAAGAGGTTTACGACATTAATATTAATTTTTCTTCTTGAAATCACAGTATCGGCACTCAATTAATCAACACCCTGTATATCTTCTTTGCATGATGAGCAAAGGTCTTATTTTACATTTATACGACGTTAACCCTTTATATAATATTCAAAATACGTCTTACCCTGTTTCATATAACCCAGCTATTGAAGATATTACCCAATCAAAATAGACGTATGAATAATATACTAACTAAAATTAAGTTGTTAAACCTACCTATCTATCTAACTACCTACCATAATTTCATGCTTATTGTCGGCGTCCTCTCAAAGCCCAAAATTACAATACCCTCACATTTCTCAACACCCTTGATGCATTCACGTCAGGTTGTTTTATATTTTAGTTTCCTTATGCTTTCCCATGGCACCTTTTTGTAAAAGCCGACGACCAAATACGATTGTGGATTTGCCGCTTTTGGGGATTTTCGAAAATTATGTCATCCGTTCTACAGTCAAAGCGTTGAAAGGTGCTTTTGTTCGAAATGCTATTTTACTATTTGGTTTAAGGATTTTCTGATATTTATCGTATTTTATAACTAATTTCGTTGCTTTCCGTGTATTTACTAATCTTTCAATCTTATCTACGGAGATATTTGAAGAAGAAATAAAACAAACAGTACCATTGTAAGCTGACAACAGTTTTAATGAACCGTGTTGGAAATAAAGCTACTTTAAGAGACATTTTTAGGATTTTTGTTTATATAGTTAAAAGAACATAAGTGAAGAAAAATAATTCAATATTTTGATTGGCTTGTCACATTTTATTTTTAAAATAGGTTAACCGGTTTTCATCAATTTCCAATTCTAGTCCTTTATAATGGGTGCTATGATTGAACGTTTACGTTATCCGTAACGTACATGTTAGGCTCAGTTTTAACAGTAATTAGGCAAGTTCGTATGATGAAAAACGGTTTCCAACACATTACTGTTATTTTCCGCCTGTTATGTTCTAATTTAACAGTTTTCCATCATATAAACTTGCTTCGTTACTGTTAAAATTCGACCTAACATGTACGTTATGGATAACATAAACGTTCAATCATAGGACCCATTAAGTTAAATACTATTTAAATAAAAAAATGCACTAAGGGAATCCCACCTCTCAAATGTAGTCATCTAATAAAAAAATATAACTCAAAATCAATCCCATGTTAAAAAAAATAAAATAAGAACAGGAAAATGAAAGTCTTGACTATATCGCTACCTACTTAATACAAGGGAATTTGTCTCGACTGGCCAATTGACACAACTAAAATTTATTTTATGTAGGTAGACGCATTTACTTTAAATGTCTATTTAAAAACGTTGTCTGAATTGACTGACTAAAAAAAAAAGAATAAAAAAACAAATAAAGAAGTATTAAGGGCTTATCTGTACAAGTCCACAAATGGACGCAGACACGTAGATCGCCTTAGCTGTCGGCTTGACTCGCTTCTTGAGATTCAAGTTGGCCGATGACTATCGCGCCAAGGACAGAGACGAGGGACGAATCTGAATTTGCAGCAACTTAAGTTTCCTCAGCTTCTCGGGGTTGACTATAGCACCAAGGACATGGATGAGGGACGAATCAGAACTGATAGCACGGCTATCCAAGTTTCCTAAGCTTCCAAGTTGAATTTGGTTTACAGCTAATCCTCGAAGATGTTTAACCAAAAATGGAAACCCCAAGTTGGTAACATGCTAACCAACGTTAATCTCCCAAAACCCAAAAAAAAGGTCTTGACTTCTACCTGACTTGTCAGATATTGACGTTCCCCGATCAACGATGATTCGATTTTTATCAAAATTTATCTAAGTAATGAATGTTGCATAAGCAGTAGGGCTAACATATATTGAAATTACCATAAAAGTATGAATAAAAGAAGTTTAATGTAAAGTAATTATTTTAAAACGCTACAATAGATCTTAAATGATTGCGTATAAATTACGAACTTTATATGTAAGGTATAGATAATGTAAAATAAATCATTTTTTGATGTAACCTCAAGTTTTTTAAAAAAGAATTATGTTCTTTTCTATGGCTATGTTGCCAATTTTTTGAAGTGTCTGTAATTGATAAAATCGATAACGCTATCGATGGTAACGTACAGCAATCGAAAAAAATTCGTAGACTGCGACAAAAATGTAAGAAAATATTACTTTTTCCTACGACCACTTAAGAAAGTGAGACATATCACACTATACAGTCCTATGGAAAGTGCCCTATATCACACGCTTATGAATAAGAATTTACTTTCCATCCGTGTGCGAATATGCTACTTTCCGCATTAGCTGTCACAAAATGTCAAACGCATCTTTTCTATTTTGATCTATGTAATGTCCATATTAATACTAAAATCGATATGATTGTTAAATTATTGAAATTGTTGTAAATTAGATCCTAGATAATTATCTTATTAAAATAGATAATTTTAAAACTAAGTTGTTTGCTTTTTATTCTGGTTAAACACATAACCGATTACATCATTCAATTGATGCAAGGCCTATTAGCTCAGGTGGTAGAATATCAAACTTTAATAACTTTGCCATTTGAGACCTGGCGAGCGACCGCTTTCAAATCCATGTGGGGGTAGAATTTTTTTTGTTTTTTTTATTTTTTTGTTTTTTAGTTTTTTTTGTTTAGAAAATATGAAAATTAAATAAATACGATTATTATTGATTGTTTTTTAAATTCATTTTATTTATTATAATATAAACCTTGTTTTACATTTCCGCATCAGCTGTCACATAATGTCAAACGCATCATTTTGATTTGTCCTTATTAACAGAGACAACAGAGGCGTGTAACTTAATAGGAAAATATGTTCGGTGGTCCATTTAAATTACATATATGACCCTCTTTTTCTTTTACATTGATCTTTACATATGTCTATCTCTCTCCAATAAAACTAACACCATTTTCAGAGGGCGCTGGTGTTGCTGGTTTTTTGACGTAGAAATATCGATTAAAAGTATTAAAACTGACAACTGACAATGTTATGAATGTTGTTATGAACATGTGCATTTTATTAAAATTAATTTAATTTGGGCCCCGTATATTTCTTTTAGTCTGATTTTGTTGTTAAATTAATTTTCTTTGGGGGGAATGTTTATTTTTGCATATTATTTTGTGCATGAAGCAATTTCTGGAACCAAACTCGCGTTTTTGTACACATTTCTTTCTAGAGGTAAGTAATTTCCAATTTATTAAGAAAACCACTGTATAATGTGTGTGTGTTTAATAATATATTACACAATGACTATAATTATTTTAGGTGAATTGGAACAGAGATCCATTGTTACCGCTACTTGTGTTCATTAAGTAGGTAGATGAATGTCTGCACAGCTTTAATGGCAGCACAAAGTTCCTATCTACTAGAAAAGTAAAATGTATGCTGAGTAAAAAATCTGCACATGTAGTATTGGCAAAGGACTTTTGAAATGATTAGAGATTAGCTATTTCTTGCATACACCTACCTCTAACAGCCACTCTAAAGGAAAAAAAAAAATGAATCACAAAAGGGCAGAATTTTAAATCAGGATGCATTGGAAAATAAATTTGGGGACATCAGGTCGGTTTTGGATTTTATAGAGAGATCAATCTCAAGAAAAGTTAATTTATCCTGCAGAACAACCAGTAGTTTAAGTAGGAGTTGCTATAACTTTATTAGAAATTTTCTTTGATAATAAATTGAAATATAGGTACCAATTATTGTTTCAAATGAAATTGAAAAAGAGTTAAATATGAAATTAGATTTTTCATGAGTAAAATGTTATATTCATTCGAACATTGTAAGGTAATCTATACTTAAGGGAATATGGAAAATAGGTATACCCTGGTGGTGTAAGAGAAAGGTAAGGGGCAATTACAAAAAAAATACAAAAATGTATTTATCTTTAAATAGTGTTTATTATTAATAATATTATTTGCTATGTTTGAAAAGTACCTCTTGCTTCCGAACAGATCGAATAGATTAGACTACTAGTTGGAGAAGGTCCACCTAGTAACCAAATTAGGAGACTAGGAAAACTTTTACATGACTGGGGACACAACAGGAATGCACACACACAAGATACACAAACAAACGAAATAACAGGGGTAAGCCTTCAGCAACGTCCTGTTTAAATGATGATAGTATGTCATCCTTCATTCCCTTTTAGAAGGCATGGCATATAAATATATTGATCTTGATTACTATAAGAGGAGTTAGCAGGGGTCTAGCAGGTTTCGATCCAGTTTACAGGATGGGAACTTACTTGACTCGGGCCTTATACATTTGTGTTGAGTGTATGTGTGTTTCGTTTCCATGGTTTCTATTAAAATAAACAGTCATAACATATACATACCTTTTTGCCAGACTAACATAAGTGACATTTATTCAAATGGCACTTATGATAGTCTGGCAAAAAGGTATCGATACTATACTTTATAAAATATTTGTTACATTAGTTTTTAAATATATTATGAATATATAACAACTGTTACTTTCTTTGTAATTTGTCACAAAATGATAGGGAGGTACTTTCTAAAAGAAGCAATTGTAGTTTGTTTTTCTGTACCTTACAAAAATATAATTTATAGAAAAAGAGTTTGGTGTATTATTTTTCCAAGTTTAAATATTTAATAATCAATAGAATTTTCAAGTTTTTTTTTAGCGAAATTTACAAGGGTAATAAAAGCTATGTTCACTGTTTATATTAAACTGATTAAAACTTCCTTTATTAAAATGATTATTTATGTGATAAAAAATTTGATGTTATTGGAAGCTTTTGTATTTTTTTAATATACAGTGAAACAATAGTTTTTGTTTCTCCTGTAAATTTGTATAGAAAACCTTTATTTCTGAATCCATGTTTGAATTTCCCGCCCTAAAGCATTTTTAATTTTCCCGCTATTTACTAGTGGCGCCATCATAGACTGGTTGTGGTTACAATCGCCCAAATAACTTTAACCGAACAAAAAAAATACATTGAGTTACACGTCTCGCTGGATTGTCTCTGATATTAACAATAATGTCGATATGATGATTAAATTATTAAAATTGACGATTGACTTAGATCCTAGATATTTATTTTTAACAATTATTAAAATAATTTTAAAATAACTACATACATCTCATTATTTTGGCTTTTTATTCTGTTTAAACTTAAAATCGAATTAAAAATGCATTTGACATAAGAGCCATTAGCTCAGGTTGTTGGGTAGTTGCAATTTGAACTTTGGCTTACACGACGGGTCCGCGGGCCCGCGTTCAAAACTTGGTGGTTGCAGAATTTTTTTTGGTTTTTTGTTTTTTATTTTTGTTTCAAAAAATATGATAATTGAATACATACAATTAATGTTATTTTTTAAAAAAATTTTAATTATTATAATAATTACCTGGTTTTACATTTGTGGCACTTGACTTGTGTCTTGTGCGACAATATTTCCACAATCTTAATGATATTTAATAATAAATGTGAAAGAAGGCGGAAAAGCAACAACCAGCCAGTCGCCTTTTTAACGGAATCTTTTGAAATAGGAAGAACATGTTCAAAAGTTTTTTCCAAATATGAAACGCTTATGGTTTTGCCGCTTTAATTTTTTTTATTTGTTTTAACAAAGCTAGTTCTTAGGCATATTTTAGTAAGCAGGACATTCATGTCATCATCAGAGTCTTCGGACTTTTCAGTGACTTATGTCTCTACATTATCATTATTTTCGATGTCTCCATCCGAGTTTTCATCCTCGTCCTTATTATTTGTAGGTAGTCCCATAACACGTTAACCGGCTTGAACTGGAATTTTTTTCTTTTTTGTCTTGGCAGTGCTGTATCACCATATCTGAGTAATTTGATCAGGTTTACGACAGCATTATCTTCATTTGCATGATCATGTTCTTTGTTATCTTCTCTTGGCAGAACGTTAAGTACTTGCGATTGGTCTAGGGGATTTATTCCAGAATTCCTGAATCCTGACTGAAACATAATCGATGTGCTGTTTCGAGGAGTTGCAGACTCGTTCGGGGTATCGAGATCCCCTTTTTACAATGACCTTTTTCCGTCCATTGTCATGGCCGAGATTCGTCACGTCGTAATTTACGATATTTGATGGTGGCACATCTTGAAGCATCACAGTTAAATGATCAAAATAAAGAGTGAGGATTTCTAGCGCAACTGCTGCTCTTTGCCTTTTTATATTCTGATACATTCTGGCTCTTAAGGAAGCAATAAACAAAGTCACTGCCAGGGAGATTGTTTTTAAATTTTCTGACCACTTTACCTTGATGATCCAAATCATTTTTTACAATCAGTTTTAGATCTGTTGGATCTAAAGGGTACCCCCATGATAAGTTAAAACAGGTTGTCCTTGTTTCTTTAAGTTTGGCTTCTTGTAGTGTCGATAAAGCACCGAATAGTGGATTTCATGCTTAAGGCTTGCTTTTCTAAATGACATTCCATTACGATTATCATTTAAAGCAGATGCAATTCCTTCTGTTGTCGTATTTTTTATATAAATTTTTGATCTCGGATCATGTTTATAATCACAAAAAACACATCTTTTTACATGCTCGGGGTGAATAGAAACACACCATTTCTATTCACCCCAAAAAATCGAAAAAGTGCGGTTAGTTACAAAAATAGCGTTAAAAAAATAACAGGGATTTTTTTTTGTAATTTTCTGTTTTGAAAGTTAAAAAGAGATAATGGCAATTACATCTAGTGTAAATTTGAGTATTACAACATGTTTTATCTTACCTTTTGGAACAAAGTGTTTTCGACAATGAAGACCGCCGACTTTGTAGGTTAGAATTCTGACAGCTGCTAACCAACGTTGGCAAACCTCAAAAATGTATCTTCTGAAGATGCCAAACATCTAAACAACTGGTTTGAAGTATTTTTACCGTGATTTAACCAAAAATATATGTGGGATTTGGAGTTTTACTTTTCTAACGAACCACGCGTCAATATTGATATAAAAAATAAATAAGAGTATAAAATACAATCTGCTTGTTTACTTTCCAATTATACGTTACGTGAGAAAATAAACAGTATATAGAGCGAAAGTAAAAATTAAAAGTGTTTCCGCATTTATGCTTTTAAAAGCAAATTGAAAACACCAACCGTAAAGTTAAATAACAGATTGACCTTGCTTGTTCAGTATAATAAATATTTGTAGCATGACTTTTTCGAATCCAACCACTTACCACTTGAGTTAATGTTCTTTAAAAAAAAATGATAATAAGAGTGCATGCACCGTTTGTTTGTTTAGTAAAGTAAGTAGCAGGTTTGCTTAAACATCTTCAGTTCACTGGTGATAAACGATCCTGAAACATGTTTGCTTTCGGGCACTGCTACCTTTTCTACTTCAAATATTGACCGTTCGTATTTATTTGGTCTTTAAGAAGGAGGAACTGACTGTTTAATAGCTTAATTATTCTACGAAGATTATAAATACACAGGATTATCAAAAGACTTGCAAGTGTTTCCAAGAATTTTTGTACTAAGTACAATTGTTTTTTGTTTAGGAAGCTTTTGTTTAGGGCACAGTACTTTTTTGTTGTTGATTGATCTAATGCAGGTATTTTGAATGAGCTGAAGACGCTGGTTATTATGAGCAATGTAATGTCCATAGACTAAATCGCAAAAGTTCAAATAAGAAGATACAAACGATTCACATAATACGATTTTAGAACGACAATCCAGTGTACCTTTATTGGCGTACTTATATATTCGTTACATATTTTTAAAATCAATTATTAATGTGTTTTTCAAATCGATAGATTACTATCTAGGAAAAAATTTGGCTCAACTTTCGTTTAGCCGAAATCTGTTATACAAAAACTGTTGTCATAATAACAATTGTGATGGCTATGAGTAAACAAAAACCCTAATTTTATGGTGAGGAAATGCGTAGTTGCCAAGTTGTAGATGATTACGGTTTTTGTTTAATTTCATTTAACTAAAATAAGTTATGCAAAAAATGTTGCCATGGGCACGCTTGTCATGTTACCGACTAAACAAAAACCTAAATCTCGTGGTGGGGAAATACGTAGTTGCCAAGTTATAAATTATTTAATGTTTACTTTAGTTTAGTCGAAATGACTTACGGAAAAACTGTTTTCATGGAAACGCTTGTCATGCTAAGGACTAAACAAAAATCCAAATCCGGCAGTGAGGAAATGCGTAGTTGCCAAGTTATAGATTATTTAATGTTCACTTTAGTTTAGCCGAAATCACTTACGAAGAAACTGTTGCCATGGAAACGCTTATTATGCTAACGACTAAACAAATCCCGTAGTAAGATAATGCCTAGTTGCCAAGTTATAGATGGTTTCATTTTCACTTTAGTTTAGATTAGGATATTGTGTTAAGAGTTAATCTAAATATAAGGGGCGACTACGCATTCCCTCACCACTAGATTAAGGTTTTTGTTTAGTCGACATCACAACATCTCCATAACCGATTTCAGCTAAACTAAAGTGAAAATTAAATGACCTGTAACTTGCCAACTATGCATTTTCTTACCACAGGATTTGGGTTTTTGTTTAGTCGTTACCATGATAAGTGTCTTAATGGCAACAGTTTCTCCGTAACTGATTACAGCTTAATTAAATCATCTGTAACTTGGTAGCCACGCATTTCCTCACCATGTGATTTGGCTTTTTGTTTATTTGTTACTATGTCAAGCGTTTCCATGGCAACAGTTTTACCATAACTGATTTCGTCTAAACTAAAGTAAACATTAAATAATCTATAACTTGGCAACTATGCATTTCCTCACCACGAGATTTGGGTTTTTGTTTACTGGTTACCATGGCAACGGTTGCCATGGCAACAATTTTTACGTAACTGATTTCGGCTAAACGAAAGTTGACCCAAAAAATAAACACGAACGTATGGAGACAACCCCTTACCCTTATCGTTATTAGACTTTTTTTTTTTGAGTTACGATATCATTTTTTGAATAATAAAACCTATTAATTTAAGGCAGGCTATTATTCATTCAGTCCACTACCTCGTATAATCCTCTACAGGTTATGGATCCAGATATGCTGTGAATGCAATAGGTTGGTCTTGCAAAGTCATTTTTTTAATATTTGGAGCAGTATCTTGTTTACACGATGTGTGTAAATTTCTTAAGTATGGAACTTTCAAGAGTTGTTATTGATAAACTTAAAGGGCAGTCTAATTGGATGGACTGAAAGTTCCAAATAAGAATTCAGTTACAGAGTCACGATGTTATGCAAGCAGTTAATGGTACTTTGGAGTATCCAGAATATTTGGCACCTACTGCAACTGAAATTCAAAAGGCAGAATATCTAAAATCTCTCTTCTTCGCAAATAAAATTAAATATATAGCTTAGAATTTAATCGTGTCGAGCTTAAGCAGTCAGGTACGGCAATTAGTCAACATGTGCAGCAAAGTAAAAGATATGTGGGATAAGCTACATAGTGTGTATGAACAAAGATAGGATCGTCTGTTTAATCAGTTCTTTAGTGTTCGGAAAAAAGATACTCAAGACACTGTAGCTAGACATATTGCCAAATTCGAGAAGTTATGGTTAGAATTGCAAGATGAAACCTAGCGGGAAGACAAAGTTAAACTACCCGACTCGTTATTTTTAAACAGAGTTTTTGTAATAGAATGATTGGAATATTACGTAAAAAAGGGGCTGATTGTAACAGTCGAAAAAAAATAAGATAAACGTGTCTCAAACGCGCTTACCTTCTGTGCTGCATCATATGGTTCGTCGGATGAAGTAGGTGGTAGTATTAGTCCAGTAGCCAAGACCGGGCCCGGTTACACAATTTATATAACAACGTTTATTATACAGGATTTATAATAGCGGATTTAACGGCACATACACACCACAAAGCGTTCGTCGCGGCAATTTCTGTAGTACTCTTCGTCCAACGGCGTTTCACTTGTCTTACAGTCAGACGAAGCGCATGTGTGGGCCAAAGTTTTAAGTAAGCGATTTGAGACAAAGCGCGAATATTTAAATAATAAAATAGGAATTAATTCATTCTGGAACATTTCCTGCCCCGAAAAAATGTAAATAATACATTTTTAAACTGATTAGACAATTCCCCAAAATAAAAACTAAATATTAAAGCAAAAAAAAGGAAAGTTCAAATAATAGAATTAAACCAAAAAAACAATTATAAAATACTACAGGTAGCATATAAAAAAAAAAAATTAATTATTAGGTAGTGGACACAGTTTTACCAATGGCCGTTTTAAAATAAAATTTTGTGTTTTTACCGTAGCTACTCTGGCTATGTTATCATTACCAAAATGCAGTTGAGTAACACGGCCTAACAACCATTTATTAGGAGGTAAATTATCGGTTTTAACCAAAACTAAAGTACCAAGTTTGGGGGTGTTAGCAGGGTCTAACCATTTGGCTCGCTGCTGTAGGGAATGCAAATATTCTTTATGCCAGCGACGCCAAATATCTTGATGGATGCGCTGTAACAATTGCCACCTAGAAAGGCGATTTAGGGGGACGTGTTCGAAACTGGGAACGGGAAATGCGGTTAAAGGTTCCATGGTCAAGAAATGACCGGGCGTTAAGGCGTTGATATCGTCGACATCATTAGATATGGCAACTAGTGGTCTAGAATTTAATATGGATTCTATAAGTGTCAGAACTGTATAGAATTCCTCAAATGTGAGAATTTGATCACCTACGACGCGGCGAAGGTGAGTTTTAACACTTTTAACGCCAGCTTCGGCTAGACCATTAAAGTGAGGAGCTCCGGCGGGGCTAGGAAACCATTGAATAGTTTCACTTGCGCTGGCCTGTTCCATAAGAGAAAGCAATTCGCGTTTTGCACCCATAAAATTTGTGCCACAATCACTGTATATCTGTGAGACTTTTCCACGCCTTGCAATAAATCTTTGTAGAGCGGCTAAAAATGTTGGTGTAGATAAATCACTGGCAAGTTCCAAATGTACAGCTTTGGTAGCCAAGCAGACAAAAATGCAGAGGTAAGCTTTGCAACTTTTTACTCCTCTGTGACGACTAATAGTTATATTAAATGGGCCTGCGAAATCAACAGCGGAGCGACCGAAAGGTTTTACCTCAGACACTCGAGACAGCGGCAAATTTCCCATTGGGGGTTGATAAGAGGTAGGAGATGTTTTCCAACAGCGTAAACATTTCGAAATCACTGAGTTAATGGCTCGTTTTGAGGATAGAACCCAAAACTGTTGAGCTAGTAAGAAGTGAGTACTTCTAAAGCTAGCATGAAAATACTTTTCATGAATGTGGCGAATGACGAGTGTAGTTAATAGACTTTGTCTAGGTAATAATATGGGGTGCTTAGATGAATAAGATATAGATGCATTATGCAGTCGACCTCCCACTCTAAGAATATTGTTATCATCTAAAAAAACATTCAACTTACGTAGAGGTTTAGAAAAACGTTTGGACTCAATTTCTTCCTGAAAGTGAGTATATTGAGTAGTTTTTACCAAAACAAGAAGGGCCGAATACAATTCGTCGGTGGAAAATATGCCACAATGTTTAGAAAGCGGGTGTTGACAATTGTAGATAAAGCGCAAGATGAAACTTAAAATATTTTGAATAGTAGTCAAAGAAGAATAATTTTCAAGCATAGAAATTACAAAACTCTCATTGTTATGATTGAGTAATGTTGAAAATAATATCATTTTACGTTGTTCTTCTTTGGGAAGCGTAACCTCATTAGCAGAAGATGGGAAGGTAGGCCAAGAACTTTCATCTTCGTAAAGAAATTCAGGACCGGTTAACCAATATTTATAGGTTAAGAAGTGGGAAGGAAGAGCCCCTCGCGAGGCTATATCTGCGGGGTTAATAGCAGTATTCACATACGACCAATTATCAGGAGAGAGATTTTCTTGAATGAAAGATACCCTGTGGGCGACATAAGTTTTCCAGCGATTGGGACATCCCTTTATCCAATGCAGTACGATTTGAGAATCGCACCACGCGCGAATTTTTATAAAGCTAATTTGGTTACAAAAATTCGTTTTAACATAAAGAATTAATTTAGTCAGCAGAACGGCTCCACAAAGCTCTAAGCGAGGGATAGTAAGTTTCTTGGTAGGTGCGACTTTAGATTTGGAACAAATAAATGATACTTGAACGGCATCTGTTTCGTCTTTAATACGAAAATATATTACACAACTATAGCCTCGTTCGCTAGAATCACAAAACCCATGAAGTTCGAATTGACAATAATTAGAATATGAAATTAACGTAGAATATTGACGAGGAATTTTTAAATCGGCAAGCAAAGGTAATTCTGACTGGTATTGTTCCCAAAGTTGAGTAATAGACTCATCTGGAACTACATCCCAATCTAACCCAGAACGCCATAATTTCTGAATTAAATGCTTGCAATAAAATGTGATAGGTGAAATAAAGCCTAACGGGTCATAAATTCTAGCAAGTTCAGAGAGAAGTGTGCGTTTTGTACAAGGTTTATTTTGGACAGGATTAACAAGAAAGAAGAATGCATCATCACAAGGATCCCACTGAAGACCTAAAACTTTTATAGAACTTTCATCAGAAAGCGAATTAAAATCGAGCGGTTGTTTAGCTAAATCAGAAGCGGGAAGAATTTTTAACAAATCAAGGTTATTACTTGACCATTTATGTAGTTGAAAGCCTCCTAATTTCATAAGAGAAACCAACTCAGAAACCAGCTGTTTGGCTAGTTTTAAACTAGAGCACGAGAAAACAAAATCATCAATATAGCAGTAATTTTCGATTGCATGTGCGGCTAGAGGAAATCTGTGTCCTTGGTCTTTCACTAATTGTTTGAGGATTCTTAACGCTAAAAATGGTGCACTACTAATTCCATATGTAACTCGAGTTAATCGATAATCCCGAACTGGTTGGGTTGGAGAAAATCTCCAAAGAATACGTTGATAATTGCAATCTTGCGAATTGACTAAAATCATTCGGTACATTTGTTTAATATCAGCACACACAGCAAAAGCATTAAGGCGAAAATATAACAAAATAGCACATATGTCCTGTTGTAACTTGGGTCCAACAAATAGACAATCATTAAGAGATTTCTGATTAGGTAAATGAGCAGAAGCGTTAAACACAACCCTTAATTTGGTTGAAATACTATGCGGCTTTACCACACAGTGGTGCGGAATATAATAAGCATTGGTTGAGGAAAGCGATTGACCAGAAATTAATTCCATATGGCCAAGGTCAAGAAATTCCTTTAAAAAAGCAGAATATTCTAAATACAAATTTTCATTCTTTAATAATCGGCGTTCCAGAGAATGAAAGCGAGATAAAGCAAGGTCACGAATACCAGCAAAAGGCGGAGGATCACTCTTAAAGGGCAGTGACACGCTATATCGACCATTAGTATAGGTATAAGAATCTAAAAACAATTTTTCACAAAGGTCATCATCACTAGAAAAGGTCGTAGTTTCGGGTATTTTTTCAACTTCCCAAAAATTGGTTAAAGTATTATTAAGTTCTCGAATACAAGAAGATTTGCAAAAAAACGTGGACATAACAGGACGAGGTATTGAAGAAGTTTTTCCCAAAATCACGTAACCAAAAATTGTATGAATGGCATCAGGTTCAGATATGGTTCCGGTAACATGTCCATTTAATAATAGTTTTGGAAAGACATCTGCCCCAAGTAACAGATCGACAGGACCTGGAGTAAAATATTTGGGATCAGCAAGCTTAAGATCTAAAAGATGAGACCAATTATGAATAGGTAATGTAGAATCAGGAAGGTTATCACATATTTGATTAACGATAATAGCATCTAGATATATTTTAGGTTCTGGCTGATTAAGGGGTTTGCACGTTACCCCTATACGAGCGGTGTCAAGGGTAGATGTCATCGAGTCTAAACCTCTAATATCTACGGAAAATTCGGTTTGGGCAAGATTTAGACGAGTAGCAGCTCGCTTGGAAATAAACGAGCTCATACTTCCTGAATCTAGTAAGCAACGATATGAGCGGTAAATTCCTCGATTATCAAGAACATCGATAAGGGCGGTAGCTAATAAAATTCGACTTGATTCTATTACTCCTTGAGCGGTAAGAATTTGATTTCCTAAAGTACTAGTACTGGTGAAATTTGGCAGAGACGTAGACGAAGTAGGAGGCAAGCGGTCCAAAGGGCGGTGATTTTGAGATATTTGCCGATCAAAATGCAACAAGCTATGATGTGATTTTGAAAAACAATATCTACAACCTTGAGTACTATTGCAAGACCTCAGGTCATGAGAACTACTCAAGCAATTATAGCACAAATGGTTAGATTTGCAGAAGGCATGTCTTTCAGAGGGCGACTTTGAAGCGAAATTCTGACATTTATAAAGCGAATGAGTTTCCTTGCAAAGAATACAATTAGAACTAGGCGATTTAGCGCCAGTATTCGTAAAAAACGAACGCGGACGTGGTGTGATAATCTTAGGTTTATTTTTTATATTTGAACTGGATGGCGAGTCCGAATCAATATTATCATAAGCTAAATATTGTTCGTTTAAGAATTTAATAAGACTTTTATAGCTAGGAACCTGACAAGAACGATGTTCAAGTTCGAAACGTAGTTTAGTTTCATTATCAAGTCGTTTAAGTAACATCATGGCTAGAATGAAATCCCAATGTTCAACCGGAAAACCTAAGATTTCTAGAGCGGCAATATTTTCTTTAAAAATATCAAGTAATTTTTCTAAAGCGTGCGGATTATTCGATTCAATTTTAGACGTGCTGTCAATCTCATTCCAATGAGCTTGTGCACATTTTCGTGGATTTGCATACCTCTCTTGTAAAGTATCATAAGCTAATTGATAATTATTAGAAGTTAAAGGCAAATGCCGAACTAAAGAATATGGTTTTCCATCCAAGCAAGAGAGTAAATAATCGAATTTTTCAATATTAGATAAATGAGGTTTTTCATGAACTAAATTATTAAAATGGTCTATAAATGAGCGAAAATTTCTATAATCGCCACTAAATTTCTTTAATTCAATCACCGGCAAACGAATATGAGATGAATTTGGATCTATATGAAAAAGTGTAGAATTATGCAAAGCAGTATTTTGATTAGCGTTTACTGGTTGAGTATCAGATTCAAATAATTCCGAAAATAATGCTTTAATCTTATAAAATTCTTCTAAAAACATTTCTTTGGTAGCATCTTCGCCCCCAGCATCTTCAGGGATAGCAAACAATGTGGCAAGAACATTATTATGATGTTTAAAAAAATCCTCTTTAAGACTATCAATATCTGCGCACCTTACTTTAAAGACATTTTTGAATGATTTATTACTATTCGCTTTATCAGCGAGCATACTAATTACGTTTATTTCATTTAAGCAAGAAGTTCTTAAAGTTTTATATTTAACAAGTTTTTCAACCATTGTAATAAATTAAATAAATCGAATCGCAAGCAAAACAAAATTAAAACCAAATTTATTTGTATCAGCTGATCAAAAGGCAATATTAATGTAGCGGCAGCGGTATCAAGCTCACCTCGATAAGAAACACGGCGAAAAGGCGGGCGATTTTTCACAAATTTCAAAAATAACGAAATATACGGTAGCGGAGTAAACGACAAAGCGGTGATTGATAAACAGAGCGACAATTAGCGAAAAGGCGATAATAATAATAAATGAAGGCCACTTGAAGGCCGATTGATTGGAACCTGTGTACACTACCGATGTCGAACAACTTGAGCACGACTCGACTAAAAAAATGACCAATATGTCTACCTGATAAATTTTACAATTAACTCAATAAATTTAATACTTATTGAAATAATATTGTATGCAAACTAAATGATTTTTTTTTTAGTAAGAACTGATTAATTTTAGCAGATATGCTATAATTTTGAATAGCGCTTTTGATAATTTAAAAAATAAAGAAAATTTTAAATCGAATTTTTCGCAAAAAAAAATCCCACAGTTATAATAATGCAACAATTTAATTCTAACTGTTATTAAAGTACTCGAAGGACCAAAAAAATGTAATAGAATGATTGGAATATTACGTAAAAAAGGGGCTGATTGTAACAGTCGAAAAAAAATAAGATAAACGTGTCTCAAACGCGCTTACCTTCTGTGCTGCATCATATGGTTCGTCGGATGAAGTAGGTGGTAGTATTAGTCCAGTAGCCAAGACCGGGCCCGGTTACACAATTTATATAACAACGTTTATTATACAGGATTTATAATAGCGGATTTAACGGCACATACACACCACAAAGCGTTCGTCGCGGCAATTTCTGTAGTACTCTTCGTCCAACGGCGTTTCACTTGTCTTACAGTCAGACGAAGCGCATGTGTGGGCCAAAGTTTTAAGTAAGCGATTTGAGACAAAGCGCGAATATTTAAATAATAAAATAGGAATTAATTCATTCTGGAACAGTTTTGAACCAAAAAGATAGAAATGAGATAGAAAAAGCATCAAAGGATACCTCGTAGGATATTGTGGCGAAAAAGATGGCTACAGAATTTGGATTTCAGAAAAGAAAGATATCATACTAAGTAGGGACATTGTATTCAAAGAAGAAAAAACGATAAAAGAAAATTTCTTTGTTCTTGACAGTTAACTGCCAGAAGAAACTGAAAACGTTCCTAGTACATCCGAAAATAATAGACATGATGAGGCAGAACAGAAAAATTAAAGATATTTTCTGGGATCAAGATCGAAATTAAACCTGCCTACGGAATTTGATGCTTGGCGATGTTAGTCGAAAGCAGTAAAAGTATGACTTCTATGATTAAGAAGTGCCACTAAAAGTGACATTTAATCTCAATTAGAGAAAACATGTCTAGATCAACATATTTTAAAAATAAGCAGCATACAGTGCATGTCGGCAAAGCTGAGCAGTACTCGAGTAAACTTTACTCAGTTTTTGGTGCTAGTAAGTACTTTCATCCAGATGAGACTCCGTACCTAAATTTCCACAACTTTATATTTTACAGTCTCAGTACTTATGAGTCCTACAGCTGACGATTAGCAAGTAACGCGCATATATGAACTTTCATTTTCACCTTTTCAAAAAATGTTAATCTTCAAAAGTTTATACAGGGTGTCCCGAAATTAGACGGTCATATTTTAACAATGTAATCTACATCCTAAAATAGGAATAAAAGTTCATATAAACATAGGTCCGAAAACGTTTCGTTTTCGAGATACAGGGTGTTACAAGGGAAGTGCTGATGGCACATTTTTTTAATATTTTCTAAAATTTCTTTAGTCACCGGTTTTCCAAAGTAAAAAAAAATTAAATTTCTGATTTCACAGGCCTACTAATTATTGTTTACACTTTCGAATAACTTATCATGAAATTTTCAAATGCTTTTTTCTTGAAAATGGTGCGTCCTAGCGAGATGCAACAGAAGTAGCTTTATTATAAAGAAAACATTGGTTTTCTAAATTTTATAGTCAAAAATGTTAAAAACTGTCAACAAAAAAAACTTAGGGCAATTTTACCTTAAGCCCCCCCTAATTTACACACCTATGAAGATGATCAAAAACTGGGATTTAGTCCATTAAATAGAGCGTAAAGAGGTAAGCATTTGTACCAAATTTCACCGAATTATTTTTAAACGTTTAGAAAATATTTACAAAAGAGGGTCATCAGGATTTCACTTGTAACACCCTGTATCTCGGAAAAGAAACGTTTTTGTACCTACGTTTATATAAACTTTTACTTCCATTTTAAGATGTACATTATGCTGTTAAAATATGACCGTCTAATTTCGGGACACCCTGTATTTAAAAAATAATAATCCAAATAGAATCTATTTGCTGTGAAATAATTTTTTTAACTTAGAACCCAGTTGATTCTCAGAATTTTCGGTTCAACATAAGTACTTTAAAATTCGTTGCTTTTAAAATACAATTTTTTGTCATTATTTCACTAAACTAAAGTAATATTTAATTTCTGTTTATTTCCAAAATTTAAGTCGCTAAAATAATTAAAATTAATTCTGGCTGACACGATAGATTTGAATTAAATTTTGATGAATGAACATGTGACGTCCTCAACTGTAATTCGTGGGTGTAAATAATTTCAAAGTGGGATTATGCGCAGTGTGTTATGTTCTATCTACGGTTTGTATAATCTAAGGTTGTAACTGAACTGTCACATTCGGAAATTTGTTATCTGATAAAATTTGGTTTTAGGTTGTAAAACATAGTTAATTGCAGTATATAGTAAAACGTTGTACGATACTCATCCTTTACCTGATCTCTACGTACTCGCACGGTCATATAACGTGCTCGCTGGCGCTCACACATTAACGACAGTGCTCGCATGTAAAGATCTAGTAACGGGCTTATAACGTAAACTACTATTACATGTTTTGAAATTTTATTGATAAATAGGTAATAACTAGGGCGATTATGTAATAATATTTTAAAATAAAAGAAATAATTATTAGATGGCTCAGTGAAAAACTCGCCCAATATCAAATAATCACACAAACACAATAAAATAATCCCTGACAGCACTTCTTAGAATTTCTAATAACTATGTTATTTTAATTTGCTTTTTGCTACATATTTAGAGACTGATACCAGAGGAGAATCGATTTTTTAGGCTATGAAACGTTTTTTACCGCTAATGCTATTCCATGGAAACACATTGTTTTAATTGCGACTGATAGTGCACCATCTATGGTTGGTCGTCATCGTGGTTTTATAGCTCACTTAAAGCGACAACTGCCTGAGGTACTGGTCATTCACTGTGTGATTCATAGACAGCATTAAATAGCTAAAAATCTAAGGCCTTGATTACACCAGTCTTTACAATATTTTATAAATGCTGTTAAAAAGATTTAAAGCAAATATTTGAACTCTCGAATATTTGCTCAGCTGATGTGAGGAAAACAACAAAGTCTTTACTCAGTTACTTCTGTACACTATCAAGAAGCTCCTGCGTAGCAAGATTTTCAGCTATTTTTGAATCTGTGTTGGAGTTTTTACAAGAAAGAGATCCGAATTTAAAAGAAAATCTTAATAATTGTAAAACATATTTATTACCTGACTGATAGCTTTGGTATGTTTAACAAAGTTAATTTGCAGCTTCAGGGTGACGATTTCAACTTGATTAAAACAAAGTCAATATTATCGGCCTTTGGGGATAAACGTATCCTTTATAAACAAATAAGCAGAAATGCTCCAAGACGATGTTATTTTATGTTACTCACTTAGACACATTAAACAAGGATTTTACCAATAGGTTTGCGGATCTCTTAAATTTTCAAATTCCTCAATGGATAATAAATCCGTACAATATCACGGCCATGGAAGAAGCATGTATTGTGGAACATTGCTGAAAAATATCTTATGGCTTTTTCATCATCATACCTAGTCGAAATAGGCTTCAGTGTGGTTACAAACATTTTGACGAAGCAAAGAAACTTTTTGAAAATTAACAAACTAGGAGATTTAAGGCAGCAACTCACCAATATTTAACCAGATTTAGATGGTTCAGATGAGCAATTGCTGTGGCGGTAAACTGCTAGCGATCAATTGTTAGCGGTAAAGTGCTAGCGGTGAATTGCAGGCAATACATTTACCGGATCCCTTCTATAAGGCAAATTAAAAATAATGTCATTGTTAGGTTCCTGGATTTAAAAGACTTCTACGTTCTTTTTTAGTAAATATCAAATTTTTTCTAAAAATGGTATTGTAATCGGCAACTATTTTCAGGAATTCATTGCGTTCTCAGACCCATCACTCATCACCGGAATATATTCCCAAGTGCAATTAATTCGTTAAGTGAAGAAACGCATAGCAACGGTATATGATGTTGGCGGCAACCGGTAAACGGTGATTACAAATGTCCCGGTAATAATTGTATATAAAAGTATATGTATTCGAGCGTTCTTGATGTCTTTTTCTCCGGTCAGTTTTTTAGTTTTTCTTTAACGATAATCACACACTCTCATGTAATTGCGGTGGCAAATTGCTATAATGCTAACGGAGGATGGAGCAGGGACGTACTAATGGGTGTATTTTTAAAAATATTTGCTAGAGATGAGCAACAATGGACGAAAAAGGACAAAAAAGCCATAAAAGGTATCTTAGTTGGATATGATGGTGTAGATGCGTATCGAATCTGGTGTAAAGAAAACAATAATCTTATAAGATCTCATGATGTAACATTTCAAGAAGAACGTCTATCAAACAGACAAGATTGTCAGATAGAAATTAATAATGAACGAGAAGAAAAAAATGAATATGAAGAAATAAAAGAAATCGTTGAAAGAGAGACTCACATAGAAGATAATAATAAATCTTTTGGGGCTGAGACAGGCTAAAATACTTCTGGGTGAATATAACCAAAAAAGATCGGAGGCCTGCATCTGCCTGAGCAAGAAAAGGCTACGTATTGTAACAGGGATCCTTACCGGGCATTACGACTAGAAGGACACCTTATTAAACTGAGAGTAGTAGAGGATAGTAAGTGCAGATTCTGTGAGGAGAAAGACGAAACCTCCATTCACATTCTAACTGAATGTGTAGCACTCCAAAATACAAGTGCACTATATCTAAGAGGATATCAAATAGAAGAGGAAGATTTACCATTTATATGGACTAAAACAAGTGCCTCGTTGCTGGAACCAACGGTTCGTATGCTTTTTAGACGCTTCGGATTTGTAAGAACTGAAGCAGATCCCTACCTTTTAAATACGTGGTTCAATGAAGCTATTACTTGTACTTTATGTTGACGATGGTCTTATTGCTACGAAGAATCTTCAGATTTTATTGACAAGTTAGTCCGAATTTGAAATCACATTGAAGCCTGCTACTTATTTTTTGGGAATTGAAATCGAGGAAAATGAGATTAGCTCAATCAAAATTCACCAAAAGGCATACACAGAGAAAATGTTGGATAGAGTTATCATCAAAGATTGCTCTTAGTCAGGGAAAGTTGCAGAAGAAAATGAACCTTCTTCGGAGTTTTCCTATAGACAGGCTGGCTGTAGGTTCACTCATGTACCTACATAGCCTATGCACTGAGTGTTGTCTCGAAATCGCTAGATCATCCTTTAAAAGAAGATGTAATAAAGATAAAACGTATATTTCGTTACCTTCAAGTAACAAGTGACTATGGAATCACATACAAATTAAACTATTAACAAGGCGTTCTGGAGAGCTACAATGATGCTAACCATGGAGTCGATATATCTAATGGACGATCAACATTAGACATTGTTTGACTTTATTAAGCAGGTGCGGTAAGGTGGTTCAGTCAAAAACAAACTTAAATAGGCTATATCGACTAAGGATCTGAAATCGTAGCTGCCCGAACTTCAAATTGACAACGAAACTGTTTTGAAGTTAGCTCAAAATCACGAGTTCCATAAGCAGCATTTTTGTTATTACCATATACGTTGAACTTGAAATTAAATTGGAACAACAAGATATCTGCATATGAAAATAAAAATTTTAATTATAAATAAATGAATTAATTTCATATACAGAATGTTAATTTAATATGCAAAGGAAAAATGATCAAATCTGAACATATACACTAGTTACCTATTTAAAAAAAAAAATTGTCGTTATTTTATATGTATATTGAATGTCAGTAACCTTTTAAATAAGGTAGTTCATTTATATTTATTAGGTATTCGTCTTTTTAGATTAACTTCAAGATTTCTATCAATCAAATATTATTCGATGAAATATTTAACTGTTCCCGTCTCTCTTCCCTACTCCACTGTATGCATCAGTAGAACCAATCTTCATCATCGCAATATATGTGCAAATAAATAATCTTAATTCGCTGGAAATCTAAATCAAAGACTGTACAGAAATGAAACTGGACATTTTGATAGCCATCTCCATATTATACCAGTTTAATTAGTTTGCGGCTGGGGCTTAAATAGAGCCGTTAACGAGCAAACCTTTGACAAGCATGCAAAATGGATATTTTGTTTCGGAGAAACGACCAAGGTCGATGCGAAAGAGATCAAATTTAAAAACAAACTTGTCACGCAAGACCTCGGTTATGCAGTGCATTCGTGTAACCCAACTGGAGGTCGAACGAGTTCTATATCAAATTTCCAAAAACATGATCGATGTAGAGTGAAAGAATGATTTATGTGTCCAACAGGATGGAGGTGTTGAATGGTTCGAATTTAACTTATCTATCAAATTTCTATTGTAACCTTTCATTCACAAAGTTTTGTTTTTTATTTGTGATTACGATTTTTATAATCTTACTTTGAGGAACCCATTGGGAATGATTTTGAAATAATTTGTCATAATTTATCAGTTGTATTTTCAATTTAGCATCTGCTTTTTGTAAATAATTTTCCATTCGTGTTAATCAATGAATGTTTTAATTGCCTTTGTGCTCTTTATAGTTATACCGGTTGTACGTTAATATAGCTTTTACATTTTATAGTAATCTTAATGTAATCATATAGATGCATTATTTATACGTTTCCTATACGAATAATTTTTTATTACCCATATTAAAATAAATAAATGATTAGCAAAACTTGGAATTACCCAAAATACAAAAGAAGGCATCACTATCCGTATCGGTGGGAAAAAAAGGAGTAGATATTATTGAAGAAGGAAATCTAGAAAAACATAATATTAAAGGTCCTATAGCAGAGATAGCGGGAGTTTCCCTTAGACCAGCCATACTTAAGGACGCCACTGCATTTCCGGTTTTTGATAACATGATTTAAATTTGAATTTTAGTTAATCCTTTCCTACGTAGATGTAGCTACACTCTTTAACCTCTATATTTTGTCAATTATATCGCAAAAGTCCTACGGCAAAATAATATACACAACCGTACTTTTATTTTATGTTCTCAGTTAAGGTGGTCTGGTAGAAAATAAGTGTTAACACCGCGAATTTGTGTAGAAATATATTGTTAGGCAATCGATAAATAGGCAGATATATTTACTCCAATATCCAAATAATGGTTGAAATAATACATTTTTGGTTTCGGTTATCAATTTGTTAAATAAAATTATTGATGTATCCAACAAATACATTTAAATATGGAAAACTTTTTTATTATTGGTTTTGTGAAAAATTTTATTCTTGAATAAAAGTTTTGCATGGTTCAAAACTAAAAGATGTCAATTTTTTTAAGCCGTATACGAGGTTTGTCAAAAAATATTAATTTTACTCAGGAAGTAAAGTACCTTTATTTTTTACAATACAGAAGAATGTTATGAAGTAACGTTATTTTGAATTAAAAGTTATATTCAAATATGCAATTACAGTTTTTTAGCATGAAAATTCAGGTGAGGTGATTATTTACGTTTTACATTATAAATTAATTGTAGTTATAAATTAAATAATCACCAAGCCTAAATTTTATTGCTGTAATTGCATATTTATTTAAATATAACATTCTTCTGTATTGTAAAAATATTTTCGAGCTTTTTTTTGTAATTATTTCTCATACATTGTCTACTTAAGTTGGAACCATATAAAGAACTTTTTTATTATTCCCTATTAATCCCTAATAATCTGCCAGAAACATCCCATTTAGGTCATATGTATGTTTCTATCTTTCTTACATAAATGGTTCGTCTAATGATCCCAATAATGAACTTGAGTTCGTACAAGAATCATATGTACCAACGACATTACAGGTGTTAGAAGTTCAAAGTTTTGGTCTTTGTTTCGAGGAAGGAACCTGGTTAGATGAGGCCCAATGCAGTATTCTTAATTATATTTTCGAGTCCAAGAGAGAACCAACAACACTTGCGGTATATCGTAATCAACAGTATCTGCACATTCTTCATCCTTGTCCTTTAAGTAATACCGAAAAAAATTTTTTTTACAAAACAATTGGATATACTGGAAGAAAAAAGAATCATAGAGGAATGTGAATCCCCTTTGTCTAGCCCAGTTGTTCTGGTTTATAAAAAAGACAACTCCTATCGTTTATGTGTTTATTATAGACTTCTTAATAAAATAACTGTAAGCGATACGTTTTCTATGCCCCAAATAGATGAGCTAGTCCAATCAGCGAAGGCTACTCTATATATTTCGACCATTGTTCTCCAATCTGGGTATTGGCAAGTTGTACTTGAGGAGTCTGGCCGTAACAAAACTGTTCCACTACACAGTTTGGCACTTATCGGTTTAATCGTATATCATTTGGCCTTAAGAACGCTCCAGCAACGTTTATGCGGCTTATGAATTGTTTTCGTGCTCCTTCAGGTGATCGTCTGATTTTTGCGTACGTGGATGAGAATTTGGTTTTATCAGAGACGTTAAAAACTTAAATTTGGTGTTTAACAGACTTCGTAAGTGCCATTTGTCCGCGCGGCACGAAAAATGATTGATAGACTCAACAGACTTACTTAAGAAACAAGACATTTCAGTTCGGTGCTTCGGAACTACAGTCATTTGAGCTTCTCAAGGAGAAGCTAACTGGTGCTCCTGTGCTAGTACAAAGTGATACTATGAAACCATACATCCTTAGTGATTATGCTTCAGGTGCGGCTATGATCCAGGGGGAGGTCGTTAATGAAAGACCTACAAAGTTTGCCAGCTGCCTATTAGCTGCTTTCGAACGTAATTACAGTTGTTTGGAAAGAGAAGCCCTCGCCGTCGTTTGGTGTGTCGAAAAGTTTAAAACGTATCTAGAGGGTGCCCAGGTGACTATTGCTTCAGATCACCAGCTTCTGCAATGACTTTTCTCAGCGAAGACTGACTAAAATGATTTTTACTCCCTGAAAATTAAACTGTGTAGCTGATACGTTATCAAGGCCATTTTGTAATAATCATGATTCCAGTTCATGCGATGTTTGTTTTGTATCAGTCAAACTCTGTCAATGAGTTCCAGCAGGGAGATCCAGATTTAAATAGAAGCATTGAATACCTAGAAGGTGAGGACCCATTGGAACTTGTTAAAAGATTAGAGGGTGGGTTTAATATGAATAATGGTATCATCCCATCTAGTTGTCGAGAGGAACTGCTATGTCAGCATCATGATATGGCTACAGGAGGTTACCATGGTGTCGAACGTGTTATAAGACAATTTATTTGAAACTCGCAGGTTTGTTGCAAACTCCCGCACCGGCGTAACGTTTCGCAATCATTGCCATAGATTTGTTTGGTTTCTTACTCAAAACTGCCCAAGGTAACCAGTGAATCCTGATAGTAAAGGATACTACCTCCAAGTAGTTTGAACTATTTGTTCTATAATTTGCAGAAATTTTGCAAAATTGTTTATAGAATAAGTAATCCTTAAATTTGGTACACCCAGGAAAATGATATCCAATAATGGGGCATCGACAAAGTTTTCATCATAGCCTACCACCCTGAAAGTAATCCGGCGGAAAAAATCGAGAGTTGGAATACTGAACTTGTAATAGCTGTTCATAATCTCTATCACATGGGATCAGCATGTTCAGGCTATAAAGTTTACCATAAACACTATTATGTGTAAGTCTACAGAATATACCCCTGCTTATTTGACATGTGGGTGTTAGTTAAGACACATGATACCCTCTATGACTTTAGAAAAGTCGTTGTCCCTTGGAAAACTCCATATTTAAAGAAATTAGATAAAGCTAAAGAATCTACAATGAAAGAACAATGTGAAGTTTGTTCAAAAAGTTGGATTTAAAAATTAAACTTATTACAAGAGTAACGTATTATTGATTTATATGTAACGTCAATGTGAAGTTTGTAAAAAAGGTGACGAAAAATACACAAAAATCGTTTTAGTTATTTAAATAAACAGAATCGACTTCATGTTATGAAAACAAAACAAATACTATTTATAAAAGTTCTGTTTATATTGTAACATAACTTTTTCAACGGAAAGGAGGATTTTGTTGCGTGATACTTAGACGCATAATTTGCAAAGAAACAAAAGAATGTTCTTAAAAAATTATCACCTCTTGTTGTATTACCCTTAAAATTACAAAAAAATTAATTCGACAAGAGATATATAGGGTGTCGTATTAGTGCATAATTGTTTAATATTTCAGTTCGTCTTGTAGACGCAAAGTTTTAAATAAAAGTTTTGTGAGTTTGAGAAATACATAATTTACACGATTACGTGATTGCCTGCTAAATACAAAAAAAAAAAATTTAATTGAATACCCTGTATTTTATTTTAGTTTTAGAATACCCTAATAATAATGTATTCAACTCTAGAATATTTTTAAAAAATATTACAGGTTTGCAAAGCAATTATTTTCAAATTAGAAAATAATGCAAACCGTAAATGAAATAAGCATAAGTTAGATAGGTTATAAATAATTTTCAAATTATTTAAATTAAAGAAATGGTTCATTTTATACATCCAATACTTGCCTAGTTACTTATAGTTAATCCTGAAAAGAACTAATTTATTTGGTTTTGCACAAATTTTTAAAGCTATCGACCACGGTGTGTCAAATCATAAATAAATACCATTATTAGACATTTTGGTCTATTTGAACTTATATATCAAATAATCAACCGGAACCCTAGCATTTGGGCATAAAAACCTCAAATTGCTCCTCAAAAATTAAGGATAGGCAGCTTAAACTCTGTAATTAAAATTAATAAATAAATACTGGACCAGGTTTATCAACAAAATATGAACATTTTTGTACTATGAAGATTATTCTAAATAAAAATTTAAAATTCTACGCCTATGTCTATGCCATGATTTGTTATTTCGAACTAAGATCTGTCAATGCTGGTCTGTCTTTATAAAAACATATTCACTAAAATCGTTTCTCAAAGTGTGTATCTTGGAAACTGCCAAAGTGCATAGGAAATTAAATCCATCATCATTCATATTCACTCAGAGTCTGGGCATCTGTTTCGAATTATTAGGCATGAGCGGGCGAAAAATTATGGCTGTGTATAACAAACCGTTTGCACGGATGTTTAAAAGTCACTAGAGCTTTAAAAACAAACAAAAAAAAAACGTACAAATATTATGACTTCTAATTATATGATTGGGAAGGGTTTTATCTGATGCTTAGGGGAGCTGATTCCTGCAGATCCTGGGGTTCAGAGGTGAGAGGGAGGTCTTGGGAGTCGAAAAGTAGTCTTAGATTTGGTTGCGGCATTTTTCTATTCGGTTTTCAAAATAGTTGGAGGCGGCGTGGGCCCCATAAGGTTTGTAGTGCGTCTTGGGAGTGGTTGTTGGTTCCTTTCAGCGTGTGATAGACATATTGTTTCCTGAGGGTTTGGAAACGTGTGACGATGTGGGTGTTGGAAATATTTTCTTCATTGTGAAAACGATAGGGGAGGTAGTGGCAACGTCTGAGTATACGTCTCTCGAGTGTAATGAATTTGTGGGCCAGGTGTGTGGGAAGTACGCCGTAGGGTACCGCTCTGTACTCGGCAACAGGGCGGATAAAAGAATTATATTTGTTAATTAGGGTGTTTGTATTGCAACACCCCATTCGTCCGCACAAAGCTCCAAGGAGACTGGCTCGTTTTCAAATCTCATTAAGAGAGCATTGGACATCAGAAGACCAGTTGAGTGTACGAGAGAATCGTACTCCCAAATATTCTGAGCCTGACTCCCAGGAGATTTACATTGACGAGTTGGAGGTTCTGGGAGGTTCTTTGAGAATTTGGATGTTTAAAGACGATAAATTGTGTTTTCTTTTGGATTTAATGAGACCCTCCATTTGATACACCAGCGATAATACTGGTTTAACAGATTTTGGGTTCGAGTATTTAGTTGGTCAGAATTTTTGGCTACCGAGAGTAGAGCTGTATCGTCGGCAGATAGGAGGATTGGACGATTGGTGGTTTCGAGGAGGGATATCATGCGTGTATATGAGGTAAAGGAGATGGGCCAAGGCGGAGCCCTGTGGGACCCAAGCAAGTGGGGAAAATGTGTCTGACAGAGAGTTGTCAACTTTGACGGTGATTTTTCTGTCGGTGAGGTAGGAGTGTATGAGTTTGGAGATTCTGGGAGGAGACTTATGTTCATAAGCTTTTGAACTAGTCCAGTGTGCCAGACTTGGTCGAAGGCTTTTTGAACGTCTAAGAGAACGGCTGATGAGATTTGTTGGGAATTTGTGTGAAGGGAGGAGATTGCGTCCTGTGTAGAGTGGTGAGGTCTGAAACCATGTTGGGATTGAGGGAAGGTGTTTCTTTCTTCACAACATTCTCAGATTGTTTCCTCGAGCAGAAGCTCGAAGAGTTTCCCTAGGACTGATATGAGAGAGATGGGTCTGTATGAATTTATGGATTTGGGATTCTTGCCTGGTTTGGGGATCAAAATGGATTTCCAGGCGTGGAAAATAGGAGAGGGAGAGGCAGAAGTTTAGAAAAAGGGCGAGGATGGGACTAAAAAGAAATTCGAGAGGCATCTTTATTTACACTAAAATCAGACTGAATACAATGTCAAAATGTTGTCATCTCTTAAAATGGCCAGAATAAAAATTATCTGCTTATTTATTGAAGGGATGGCATTTATTCTGAACCATAAAACTCTTATTTAAAGGATTACAATTTCTCAAAACTAAATTTATTATGTCTTATAATACTAATTAAAATTAAATTATATAAAATAAAACCTTACTTATTTCGAAAAATTGTCTATTTGAAGAATCATACATTCGAAAAATTGCCAGTTCAAAGAATTGTCTTTTCGAATAACTGTCCATTCAAATAAATGTGGTTTGAACAATTATCATTCGGAAAACTGTCCAGATACCAACTAGGCTTAATATGGAACCACTTTAAAGTAGTGTATTAAATGCAGTTATTTTTTTTTTTTAATGTGTTCTTTATTTTTTCATAACATACTGGTCCATAATCTAATTTGGTCCTTATTAGAGATTCAAACATAGATTAAGTTAATTTGTAGTATCTGCACTCCAGTTTCTTTAGTAATAAATTTTTAGTAAGTTAGATAATTTAAATTTCCCGTTTTAAGGAGCTTTTGAAGGTGGAACCAAGGAAACTAATTTTATCTAGTTTTGGTCCAAATGCTCTTAAATTATCATATAAAGATCAAAAGCAGAAAGTTATGAGTAAAGGTTGTTGTCTCAGATGTTTAAAATTCGGACATATATCAAGAAATGCCGAGTTTAAGTAAAATGTTCTAAATGTATTGGTAGACACAATCACATTATATGCCAGAAAGAATCCGATACAACACAAAGGTCTGTTCCAGTATAAATAGAAAATTCACTTTCCAATAGTACCTTTACTCATGTATTTCTACAAACTTTAAAGGTTAAATTCATTGGAGTTAATTAAAATCGATACGCTAGACTAATATTTGATGCAGGATCCCAAAGGTCTTATATTAGTAAGCTATGGCTGAGATGGAATATTGTCCTTCAAGAATCGAGCAGATGGTCCACCAGTTGTTTGGTGAAACAATAACCGAAACAGTATCTCATACATGCTACAGAATTCGTGTAAGCAGTTTTAATGACAAATATATCTGTAATTTTGAAGCTCTAGAGTTTTATAATTATCCACAGATGCATTTCTTCAGGAATTTCGTAGATTCGTAGCAAGAAGAGGTCGACCTAGAGTGGTCTATAGTGATAACGCTACTAATTTTGTAGGTGCAGAAAATGCGTTTAGTAGGTTAAACTTGGATAATATTCATTCTTATAGTTCAGCACAGAGGATAGAATGGAGGCACATGCCACCAAATGGGCCGTGGTGAGGTGGCTGGTGGGAAGTGCTTATTAAGTTATTTAAAGAGCTATTAAGAAAGGTTTTGGAAAGAGCTTCGTTAACTCTAGAAGAATTAAACACTGTTCTTTGCGACTGTGAGGCTGTCATCAATTCGAGACCCTTAACTTACCTCGGAGAAGATAATTAAGATCTTGTTTCCCTAACACCAGCAATGTTTCTTCAAGATATCAAAGAAGTTGGTGTCCCAGATATAGATATTGTAGAACGTGTTGATTTAAGGAAACGATATCGATAGAGATTAAAAATTAAAGTAGATTAACGTCGTAGATTTCGAAATGAGTACCTTGGAAAATTAGCGTTGTTTAATTGTAAGAAATCAGAATATAAAATAGAGGTTGGCGATGTATTTCTGAACGCAAATAATCATCAAAAGCGTCTGGATTGGCCATTGACTTATGTTGAAGAGGCGATACATGGACGAGATGGAAAAATCAGACTAATTAGACTGAAAACTGCAGATGGTCATTTGATTAGACCGCTCCAAAGAATATACTCTCTGGAAGATAAATCTAAAGAAAAAAATCGTTACTTTCCAATAAAACATTACAGAATTGTGTATTTCAAGATAAAATTTCAGTTTTAGAAATCCAAACAAGATATGGAAGGAAAATAAATGCACCCCAAAGATTAGCATTTTAATTTAGTTTTCAGTTGATTCACTTCCTTATTTCAGTGACTCAAGGTGGGAGTATGAAGAAAATGTATACTATTCACTTATTTAGTTTTAATTAAAAGTATTATTAGTTACCTTTGAAAACCGATGTCAGTGTGATTTTTTGAGAGTAATAAAAAAAAGTATTTTAGTCAGATTAAGTATCATTTTTCTTTGGGTGATTCTCTTCGATTTGGGAGCCTGTATAAAGAAATTATCTGATCACTGGTTAGGTGAGAGGAAAATTTAACAGGTAAATCTGAGAATAATTTTTCTTCTGCTAACTATAATTAGCCTATTTGTTTTTTCACTTAAAATATAGAGACAATTCTCAGAGACCAAAATTACAAAATATTTTTAAAGTTTCGTGGTATTTTGAAGACCAGTTCAACATTTTTGTCTTTAGTTTACATAATTAGTCATCTGCATACAAGTTTGCCTTTATTGGTAGTTTTAGTTCTTCTGATACACTGTTAATGGTCATTAAAAAAAGGACAGGGCTTAGAATTGAGCCTTTGGAGTACCATTTTTAAGTATTTGTTTGTTAGAGATGTGACGGTTTGTTCTTACTTGAATGGTTCTATTGCGAAAAAGTGTTTAATAAACGCTAATATAATATATGATCTTGAATCTGTCATTTTTGGAAATTAAAATTTAATGAGCATGTTCAATTTGTAAAGAGTAAATAAAAATTCTTGTTATTGGACTTTACTAATAACTAAATTGACCATCTGCTAGAATTTCTTTATCGAGATTATAAAATCTCTAACCATGACCGGATTTTACAATTTCCGGTTATAGAATGGACGCACTGGAGAGTAGAAAAGCTTAGTTAAACGAAACTAAATGCAAGTATCGATGATTATAAAATCAACTCATTTATATCTATAATTAATATGGAAAGATTATACTGTGTTCAAGTTTTATAATTCTGAAGACATTTACAACCGTTTGGTTGGTTTTCTATACACGCTGAAGTTACGCTACACCCAGCAATGTGTTGCTGTCGAGACGCATATTTTTAAAAATCTATCACGAAACAGACCATATGGTGCCAATGTATGTATGAGATTTTGAATCTATTATATCTGTCCTTTTATGGCAACTTCTGCTAAGACTTATGAAGAAAATTAATAGTGACTGTAACAGTCAAGTATTTAAAAGCTAAACTTAAACCCTTAATAAATATAACAAAAGGGATAGCGCCTACATTCTTTGTGATTTATAAAATTGCTATGTGTTTTAAAACATTAACATAGGATAATTTAAAATAAAAACAAAATCAAAAACATTTTCAATAAGATTATTTTTATGACTCTCTTGGGGATAAGGTTTAACAAAATTTTGTGTTTAGTTATCTACATCTGTAATAGGGTGATTGCGCCGGTTGTCGACCACTGAAGGTATTTTTTTAGTCAAAGGTTATTTCTCACTTATCAATTATTAATATTTTTCTTATTCCATACCAATAAAACTAAATTTAGAGTTTCATTATTCACTAGCATTTTTTATAAATTGATACAAAAAATGCTTTTATTAAATATTTAGGCTAAAAATAAAATGCGTTAATTACCTATTTTCGGCCCTCATATGCCCATCACTGGCCAGCACATTTTTCTATCAGATGGCCGAAAACAACCCAGATATCAACCAGTTCGAGTCAGCATAATTTTAAGGAAATAGGTAAATAATAAATCATTCTTGAGTTTAAAAATATATTAAAAAACAAAATTAAAATTATCATTAAAAAAAGTAAAAATTTTTTTTGTTTAAAAATGTTATTTACATAGATCGCATTTATAATCCTTGGAGGACACTATTTGATAAGGTTAATCACACAGTTCTGTGCATTTTAAGTTATACCCACATCCCCAACTAGCCATTCATAAAAGTGTATTTGTTGTGAAGTTCTCATCATCATCTATTGTATGGTCCAGGAGACAGTGACGATTTTCGGTATTTATTTTCCCAGTCAGCAAGCACGAATAGAGAATTGTAGAATTAGCAATTCTAAGCAAAATTCATATATATTTAGAGGGGGGATCCGATGGGCTGAGGCCGAAAATGCGTCAAAACATACGAGAACACGGCCCTTTTTTTCCATTGATAAAAATAGTTTTAGTAGTAAGAGATGTACTGAAGTTAAGTAAAAAAATAGTCTGATTAATCTGTATCGATAATATATTTGGCAACTGCATAAAATACACTTTCAAACGAGTTATGTACACAATTATTTCTACGACCACAATTATTTAAAGAATGTTCCAGGTGTTTTGTATATTAAAGTGTACGCATAGGACACATAAATAAAATCTTATATCACAATGTTTCACCTAACCAGTTGGTTTATTTATAAAAATTAAACATAATAATTGAAGATATTACAGAAAAAATAGGGAAATAAATTACATTTCCTTTTACACTTTTATATAATAATTGTTTTATTTAGAATTCACGAATCACTTATTACTCTACATTAATTATAATTATTGTTAGTTTCGTTATGTCAAATCATTTATACTAGAGGTGTGAGGAAAATACAGTGAACTGTAGAACGCCAATATCGTTGGATGCGCGTGGTAGAAATGGTCCTATAATACTGCTAAAAACATAGCTTAATTTTCATGGAAACACTGTACTTTTGACATTTGTGATACTCCGACGCATATGCATTATTGATGTAATCTCATGATTTTACAGTAATAGTTTTTGCAATTTTAGTGTGATTTTTAGGTTATTATGGTTATTCATTTTATTTGGTTCTGTTCTTTTGCGCTTTTAGAGTATTTGTCTCTTATATAGTTTTTAATTTGAATTTTAATATTGTGGTCTATTTATATTTGATTGCTGCTTTTCGACTAGTGCTTTATTCTTTTTGTGTTAAAATATGCTTTATAACAATTAAGTACATGCTTCTAGTTGATATCTACCTAATCGTCATCGGGTGCTTGCAACAATGGGAAAAAGTGTATGGTTTTTTTGGTGTAAAGTTAGACGCCTTCATTTTTCAGGTAAGTTATTTGTAGTTATTTTTTAATTAAAAAGATAGCAATACGTCCTGGTTCGGGATGTGACTTTTGGGATTTAGCTATCTGAGCCAAATTGTCGGCTAAGTGTCCTCTTTTAGGGCACCCAGAACCGAAAACTATATAGGTATATAATATGTTTTTTTTAAATTATTTTTTAAGATGTATGCAGCTTGGATGAGGGCTTTAGGAAGAGATCCTAAGACTGAACACTGACTGCTATAAATGCCGTTTTTAGAGCACATTTCATAGTAAGTGATTTCATTCTAGCAGCAATGAGGAAACGTTTAAAAAACATGCTCAACCAGCTATTACTTTAAGACCTCGTCTCTTTAAGTTATTATTTCTTCATTCTAATGCATATATTAAAATGGTTTTTAACTTATGTCCTTATGATTAAAAGATGTAGGTATTTTAGTTATGTTATAATAGAAATATATGATACTTTGTATTGACTGACCTACTGACTACTGGTCATTCCACTTTTACTCCCTTTTTTCATAAATTATCAAATTATTTAAAAACAAATACATACCTAGCTATTTTCTGTAAATTAGATTAAAATTTTAGTATTAATACTTTACTAATAAAACTTAAGTTAATTTATCTTATATATATATACACAACGTAAGAGTTAATTGGATTTTCTCCTTGTTGAGTTTAAAAAATAGTAATTTAACATGATTTAAAAACAAATACATGAAATGGGCAAAATAGGCCTGCAAAGGCACTTTGTAAACAATCTCACTTGTATCGATGTGACGTAATGCGCGAATTCAATCTGGCTTACTTTTGTTAATAGATTGGCGTTCCGTTTTAAATATACAGATCACCGGGAATAGATTATTTAAATATACACGGACCGGGAAAACAAGTACGAAAAAATTCACTGGCTCCTGGACTAGTACTGTATCGAAGGAATTTTTATGAAACAATATACGACCCTCCACAATTGCGGTCTACTCTACTTCCGCTGTTGTCAGACATTATTTTTTTTTTTTGACAATTTAAAGACCTAACAGTAATACAAGCAAACGCAATAACATTACTACAGTTAAAAATATCGCAAACTTGGCATCAATATTTTAATTTTATCCAAATATTGCATTTCTGTCGAGGATCATCCTCGTTGACTTCAGAAATTGTGTAATCTGTATTGGTTATATAGAATGAATTAACTTTCTCCAAGCCTCAGACGAAATGGCGCTAGGCAGCTTTTCTATTGGTAGTTTATTTTCTGATTTTTTGGAAGGTAGTGAAAATGTTAAATGAGCTTCAAATGGATCGATCGTTTTTGGCAGTACGTCATTGGATGGAAGGATGGTCTTCAACGTCCAATTTTCTCCATTTGACTGCTTTTGCTTTCTAAAACAGCATTATTAGTCATTTCTATATTGTTAGCCACTTCTTCAGGAGGTTGTTTATTTTCTGTTATACTTCTAGTTTCATCTTCTTTGTGCTGCCCTGAGTCAATTAGGGCTTCGCTAGAATTGGTATTCAAAGCACCGTCAATTCCCTCTGGAGTTTCATCTGTCAAGCTATTGATCCTGCTTGATCTGTTATATTACTAACTAGATCTTGCACAGTACCTTCAGACTGCTCGGAGTCGTAGATATCCTGACTATGCAGCTCTGATTCCACTTCCATAGAAACTTCAGGTTCATTGAGAATAATGTCTTGTACGGGAACACTAGTCAATGCTTCCATGGGAATAATTGTTCGAATTTCAATTTCTTGTTGTTTAGGTTGTAACTCATCTAATTCATTGTAAATTACTTGGAAATTTATGCCACAAGAGTACAATTTTGGCTCAATTTGCCTGATACAATGCTTGGCAATTTCTAAATTTTCCAATGTTACTTTAGATTCAGTTTTAGAATGTTGTTGTTTATTCTCTAGAATATTTTTGACGCACTTAGTATAATATCTGGATTCAGTGAATATAAACCACACTTTCAAAATCCATTTCTTACATATCTTATGAAAAATTTAATTTAGTAATTGTAACATTTACATTTTCTGGTTGATTTAGCCATTTTTAAACTGTTCTTTTCCACTGCTGTTTGAGAGGTCTGAAAATGCTTACATCAGCTGGCTGAAGCAAGTAAGTGGTATTAGGAGGGAGTGCATAAAGAATGATATTGTTCTTGTCACAAAATTCACTATTAGAGTCATATGACTCTTATGTCAATCATAACTAAAATATTTGATTTTGGAATATTTTCTTCGGTGAGCCACTTGAATTCATTGGAAATATATTCGAAAAAAACTTTTCTAGTCATCCATTTGTAATAATTGGCATTATTATTGGAAAATATGAAAAATTTACCAAAAATTCTAAAATAGTATTTTAATGTTTTAAATTAGAAATTTAAAAGGATTACACATATGAAAATAAAAACAAAATCAGGTTATTAATCTAGTCAATGGCTACATTGAGCGTGACATTTTTAAAAATACAACCATCACGTAAATTTTGGTTTATATAGAGAGGAAACAGAAAGAAAGGACTCTCACAATCGAGTGCGGAGTAAGATCCAGAACTTTCGCCGAGGGCGAAAGCTCTCGATTTTTGGGACTCTTTAAGTCCCAAAACAAAGTAATGTGTAGAGTAAAGTTTCTGTGCAGCGATTTGTGAATTATGGGTAAATATCTTTAACTTATTTTTAAAATGTTTTGTTTCATAGTAGTTAATTAATTTACATATAAATGCCAATTTTACATTTTCGTCCCGAATTATCATAATCTTATACATATTTTTATATTATTATATAGTTAAAGTTTTGTAGTGCTATTTATAATTGTTAATAAGTTCAAACTGTGTAGATCAATGAAATGTTTATCTAGTGTCATAAATCTTTATTTAAAGTTTGGATATATTAACATTCTTTCTTAAGACTATTAGTCAAATTTTGTACTTATTGTAAATATACATTTGTTAATGTTTTAATACTTATTATTCTCCTCCCCCTTTTCCAAACCAGTAAAATATTCCTAGCATTTGAGAAGCCTCGACGTTTCTATTCCCTTAGGACTAAAAGAGTCTAAAACTAGTTGCCAAGAAACGCTCGACTATGCTATTAAGGGATAATTTTTGTTAATTTAATTTTTTTTATTATTTTATTTGCCACTGGTGAATGGAGGTTCCTTGAGGACTCCAGGACCCTTTGGCTGGTGACAGTGCTGCCCTAATCCCTTAATAGTATATTAACAACAGTAGCTAAAGACCTATCAGTAGTTACAAATGGTTTTTAGACTAGTTGGTTGTTAAATTTAGTGACAAGTGGTGGTTTTTAGGCTTGCCAGTTGTTACACATTCACTATGAGATCTCTGTAAGGTCCATTTTGATGGCATACCTTCAATCAGCTATCAGTGATCGTGGAGGACGAACATATGGAAACACAACGACAGGTGAGCACATTTTTCCATGTGCATTAAAGTTCATGAAAACTGTTATGTTCTCTTTCTCATTGCCTTTTTTAATTGTGTATAAATTTTTCCAGTCCTTGGGTGCTAGCACCTTACCAGACTTGGGGCATAAGGAAAACCCCGTCTCGTCCCCATTAAATATCCTCTGTGGATCTTCCATAATTGCGGTAAAATTTTTACTTTCCAAAAAATCTTGCAATTACTTGAACCAATTTTTAATATACTCTTCTGTTATTAGAGCGCGAGCTTTATTAATGGATTGTGCTTCCCCAAGTGAAATTTCCGGGTGGCGCTTCAGGAAATGTAAATACCATTTTTGCCCAGGCCTTTGGTTCTTGAATAAATGCAGTTTATTTGTGTCCCTCGCAATGTTAGTCACTGTTTCAATTAAGTCAGTTTTCTTTATAGGGAAACCACATTTTGCGATGTCCAATAACCATTCAGTAATTTTTCGTTCACCTTCAATGGACATAATTGGAGGTGGGCCTGTTTTTCTCATATTATCTGAATTTTTTTTCTTTTAGCCTATCTTGAATGGTTGTTAGAGGTACTCCAAATTGTCTACTAGCTACTCTAATGCACATGTTGTTTTCTCTTATTTCAAATATAGCTTGTTTTAGAGAATCATTAGAATACGTAAAAAATTTTCTCTTCTGAAAAAAAATTTAGTATGATCCATTTCCAGTATTTCTATATTTCAGTTCTGTGTTCCTTTTGTTTAAGATTAGTCTATTAGGTAAAAGCAATTCAGTTTTTAGAGGAACATCTAGTGACATTCAGAATGATTTTATCGAGTCAGTAAAATATCTAATTTACGAAATGATTTTAGAAGAATAAAGGAATTCTGTCTCTATTTCTATCCAAGTTTCATACTGTATAGAAAAATTATATGTTTCTTCGGATAAATTAATTACACAAACATGTTTACAGTGAAAAAAAGTTTTCCATTTAATTCAATTCAATAGCTATTTACGATATATTTTCACTAAACAAGAACAACGAAATGGTCAATATGTTTTCTTAGTGCAAGTTCAAAAACACCATCAATCTTAACGAAGCTGAAATAGAAAAGTAATGGTTAGCGAGCGTCATACTGGTAGAAATAAAATTACTGACAATTGTTTTATGTCCTGCACGCCGTGATAATTGTCATTTGCTGGAATTAAAAACAAAAAAAGTACTCGTATATTTAAAGAAGCATTGGCGGCACTGAAATTAAACGGGCGATTGTCAAACTTTAATGTTGAAAAACTGATGAATGAAATTCAAGGTTGTAAAACAATGATACACAAAATCAATTCCGTATATATCTATTTTTTATTAAGTAACTAAATGGTAACTGATTTCGGTCCTATAACAGAAATTTTCATTGAATCTATACCAAATCAATATAGCTTAGGCTTTTCTAGGATATAGGAAAATAAGATTGATACTGTACGTACAGGATGTCCCATTTTGGGTACTTTTGCGGGATATCTCGGTTATTTTTAAAGATAGAGAGTTGTGGTTTTCGCGACACTGTGCTACTTTTTCGTAAAACTAAAGATGCCGTTAACAAAATTTTCATAGCCCTTTTAGTTTTTAAAAATATTGAATTATGGGACTCCCCTCGTATCTCCGTTATCCTTAAACTTATCGAAAAGATAAAATACCATTTTTATTGATTTTTTCCGTAGATTGCAGTGGTGTAGATAAATATTTGACATTTATGTTTGGTTCTTGTCATAAACAATATTCGTGGCCTACTATTAAAGTCTTGGAAAATTATTATTTATTTGCGTGTTTCTGAGAAAAAGTGCATACTATTATATATTTTTGAAAAGGTAAAAAAAGACAAATTTTATAGTATATAAATATTCCATTTAAAAAAACATAAGTTTTCTTTAAAACTCAAAAATAGTAAATATGTAACAAAAATTATCTACACCACTGCATTCTACGGCAAAAATCTATAAGAATGTTATTTTAACTTTTCGATAAGTTGCAGGATAACAAAGATACGAGGGATCCCAAAATGCAACATTTTGAAAAAGGCCCTAAAAGGGCTATGAAAATTTTGTTAAAGGCATTTTTAGTTTTACGAAAAGGTAGCACAGTGTCGTGAAAACCGCAATCATCTATCTTTAAAAATGACGGCCCATGTAACATCATGCCATCATTATGACGTGATTTTTTGGTGTGCGTTACGTCATTTGATGACGTGAAAATAACGTTATGGTAACGTGAGAATGTCACAGCAAAATGACGTCATTCCATATCGTCATTTTGACGAATCTACCTAACGTCAAAGTGACGTCTATATTGGGTGTCCCAAGGTTGGATGGAATTATTAAAAATACTAAACAGATGAAAGTTATTTATTTAATCCAAAAAACATATGAAAAATATATTATAAAAAATAAATTACACTGGTAAATAAAAAATTCATGTGCAAGAAACCAAAAGGAATAAAATGACAAAAGAATATTAGAGGAACTGACACAACATACCTAAAATTGTAGATTTGATTTTAATTGGGGGTGGGCAAGCATGCTTTACGATTTCATCATCTTCGGTATCATCGAATGACAGCTTTCTAGTTGGCACTTGTTTTCTTTTAGTAGGTACTTTATCATCCTCGGAATGTAGATCTGAGGTAACTTCGACTTTTTTTAATTTGGTACATCACTTATCATTATTATCTAAAATAAAAGAACTATTAAAATACATACCACTGAAAATTCTTAAAGATAGAAAGTAAATTGTGTATCTAGTTGTAAAATTTGAGGGGATTACTTCACCGGAGATTGAGGTAGTAGCCCCAAAAACTACCTTCTCAGAGTTATACATATAGTCTGAGTTTATAATAAAAGTTATTAAAAAAAGATCATATATTCTGTGAGACGATAAAAGATATCTAAATCAAGTGACCCCCTACAAATCTTTTATTTTTAAATAAACTATTAAAAAATACCCTGAAAAAACTCATAATTAAAAAATAAAAGTATAACATTACTCACTAGTCTTATATTGTTATATTTCTTTATATATTTCTCTATAAAGGCGGCCAAGACTTGATTTTTACGCAGCATCAGCCATTTTCTGCTCACCTCACAACCGCCAGACCGTCATCATCCGGTATTTCAAACTCAATAATGCCATACATCTGTAAAATGCCAAATTCGGTTTAATATACTTTATTGTTTTGTCACATTCTATTTTTTACCTTTTTCTAAAATATCTTATCAAATAAAGTACAATTTAAAAATGCACCACGTTCACGAGGTCACGGCTGTCATAAGAATCATGAAGATGGAGGAAACAGGAAACAACAATGACAATTGACATATGACATTGCCAGAAATATACGAAAAAATAACGTTATTATGACGAATTCTAAGTGACGTCTATTCTATGTCATCAATGCGACGTCAAATACACGTTACTGATTAGGATATTGTATTTCGGATAAATGAATACTAAAAAATTACGTCATAATGACGAGTCTGTCTTGACCTCTAATTAACGTAACAAAAACGACATCAAAGTAACGTCATTAATTGGGATAGTGACGTTTCTGACGAGTAAACCCAAAAAATTACGTCATAATGACGGCACCTTGCTGCAAAATTACCCAAAATGGATGTCTTACAACTTTTATTCTTTTTAAAATTGCATTCAGTTTACCATGGCAAGAACTTGGTGCATATACCATTATCCACTAAAATAAAAATGGAACACACTTTTTCACAGAACAACCTAATGATATTGAATCCGCAAATAATAGGCAGTAATTTAATGTCAGGAATGTATAAAGAATACTGAATACATGCAATTGCAATATATGTCCATTTTTCATGAGACGTAATGTCCCAGTAATTTTGTAACACAGGCAGTTTTTCCTATTATATACCTGATATGGTCCTAGAGACAAAACCGATTATCATTGATTTTGTCTTACTATTTAAGATGGTCACTTTTGAACAGTAATAAATTCCTCAATAGCAAAGGGTGGAAGCAAACCAGATAAAATTGCAGTGTTCGAACCTATGACCCTCGTTATACCATAGCTATATTACCAGAGCTTGTGTGTCCAGCGACCTAGTAATTAATTTGAGGTATAAGATGCGATTTTTCTCCATCAGTTTTTCAAAAGTTTCGTTAATCCTATCACCGACAAATATTTCACTATTCCTCCTTTGATATTGGACATTATGAGCGCAGGCGTTGTACGCGATTTTGATGCAAGATCATGTTTATTGTGGTATTGAATGCTTATTAATAAACGCTTTAACAATGGCGGCGTTTCGTCGAGTAACAATAATTGATGATAAGTACTCATTTTATATGATTATGCGTATTTTTTGTTTTAAACTACTGAAGAAATAGTTTAAGAATAGGTCTAGAATATATTCAGTTCATACTTTATAAGTTATTGTACTCTGTCCATTTAGTTGGACAGTAGGACGTACTCCAACATTTTTCTCTAGATGATATTTTTCTTTTTGAAACAAAAATATATCTTCGCCATGGAGAAGACGATGATAAACTTGAGCAACTTTTTAATGCCGACTGTTCCGACCTTGAAATTGATGATTCCTTTAACGATGAGGGTGATTTTGAAGTTTCTGACCTTCAACAAGATCTTGAGGAAACAGAAGACGCCCCTGGTGAGTTTGTGGATGAAGAAGATTCCGTTGACAAGCCTCTTAGTGTGGTTTGAGAAAAAATACTTGCCAAACGGGTACCTGCTACTGGCCGATTAAAGTGGAAAAACTGGGAAACCTTTGTTCCCCCAAACTTCGAATTTCAAGAAGATTTTGACGATATGGAAACACGACGTGAGTGGAAAGTTCAGGACTACATAAAAATGTATTTGGATGATGAATTTTTTCAAAATATTTGCGACTGTACTAATGTAAGATTTTTAGAAGAAAAAGGAAAACCAATGAATTTAACATTACCTGAACTTAAGAAGTTTTTGCCAAATCCTTACTCATGTCGTGCTTAAAATACCCCCAAGTCAGAATGTACTGGGCAAAAGTTAAAGGCATCGCTACTGCAATGACTAGGGATAGATTTTTTTTAATCAGGACTAATTTAAAAGTTGTCGATAGTAACATAACAGGGCAAGAAAAATCGTCTGACCATTTATACAAGATTCGCCCTCTAATTAATCGGATCTGAAAGATACGTTTGATGTTACCAAGGCTTTCAGAGGTCGCTATCGACGAACAAATGATTCCCTTCATCGGCGTTTGCAGATTAAAACAATTTGTCAGAGGTAAGCCAAACCTCGAGGGACTAAAAAATTTTGTCTGTACTGCCCCTGATGGGCTAGTACTTGACTTTGAAATTTACCAAGAAAAAGATACATTTTTGAATGAAAAAGCAATAACCTGGGGATTGGCCTTCCAGCCATGATCAGATTATCTGAAACCTTAAAAGAAGATACACATATTTTCATTGACAGATAATTCACTACAATACCCCTCCTGGAACACATGTATGAGAAAAAGATCACAATCCCTAGTACGATAATGAAGTCAAGAATTCCTAAAAGTGTGCAGTTGACATTTGAAAAGACAATGGCAAGGCCTTTGAAATGTCAGTTAGAGCAGATGGTAAACTTTTGGTGGTACAGTGGTTTAATAAGAATAATGTTCTGCTTGCCTCTACAGGCTTACAAGTAGAACCTCAAAACCAGTGTAAACGCTGGTCTAAAAAACAGTCAGAGTACAGAGTATTCCAAGACCAAATACTGTAAACAAATATAACTGCTGCATGGGAGGAATTGATTTAATTGATAGAATGATTAGTTACTATCGCATCAGTACAACAAGAACAAAAAAATGTGTTACGGAAAATCTTAGTAGTTGAAGTTAACATTATAGTTAGAAATATATTGCTTGCTATATTTCTCAATGTCATGGTATTGTCATATGTAATTGATAATAAAAAGAAAGTTGTCAAAGTATAAGGTCTATTTTTTCTATAATCTAGAATATTTAACAATAGTATATTATGCAACGATCATGTAATGATGGTTATTAATACACGAGCATTAACCGGGATACGAAACGAGCCAAAGGCGAGTTTCGTATGGTCTATGCGAGTGTTTTAATAACCATTACATGAGAGTTGCATACGCTATTTTTTCTACACCCGATAAATAATCAAGACCTATAAATATTATATTTATATTGGTATTGAACACAATAACAGTAATTACTCGTATTTCTATAAAAAATTCTACAAAATTGTAATTAATGGTATTACTTCGGGTATTGGTATTTCCCTAGATTTTTGCTGCAAAATATTTTGTACTGTATTTTCTGCTTTCTCCGATATGTGTGGAAGAGTCTTCTATATCGCTGATATGAGACATTTTAATATTATAATTATCGAAGTTTAGCTATCTACGAAAATTTAATACGTTTTGACAATTAAAACAATTACATAGAAACCTAGGACAAACGTCAAACTGCATGCTTGATTGAAAAATAGTAGGTTTCTATTGATTAAAAATCTGTATCGTAATGAAAAATCTGTATCATAATGGGTATCATTATGAAACGGATTATGGGCATATAAGTGCATTATTATAATACGGGTGTAGAAAAAATGGATTATTAAATGTATCCTCCATTTAATTGACTTGGGGGTGGCTAACTCGTATATTTTATACAGAAGCGATCGAAAAAAATTTGGGGACAAATCTGCAGACATTTTTAAACTTCTAGACTTTAAAATTTCTTTATTCAAACTGTTGGTGAAAATAGATTACCCTCAATGGCAACTAGAAGCAATCTCACCTCATCTGGTTCGAGATACACTATGTCTGAAAAAAAAAATAGAAGACTCTATATCTACCAATTGTAGCCACTGATCTCAAAAATGCTGTTATATGTAAAAATCCAGGTTGCAAATAATTTAAAACAAAATTTTATTGCGAAAAATTTAGCCTATTTTTGTGTCTAACGGGCAGAAATAATTGCTTCAGAAGTTTTCATTTACGTAATAATTAGTAGTAATCTCGTCCTGCTCTCCAATTTATTGTACTTTTGGGTAAATAAATTTTTTTTTAAAAGTTCAGGGTACCAAAAGAAACAAAACTTCCAAATATTAATGTCATATTACTTTAAATATAGTCTCGGGACGCAGGAAGATATTATGGAATGGTAAAAAAATGCTTCCAAAATAGGCCTTGAGAACAATCACGCATTTTTGATTTTACAATTACTTTTCCTTTATATTTAATTCAGAGCCTGCGTAGTTTTTATGGAAAATAATCGTATTTAGCAGGTTCACTTATTGTGTATCGATATCTGCAGTCAAGATAGGCCTAGCGTAGTTAGTAGTTGGATGCGTGACCATTTCAATGAGTACGAGGTATAGCGTAGGATGCGCCATTTTTTTGGAGGATATGTAAAGACGTCGGTTCCGTTGCCATGGATGTTGGGCTCGTTCAAGATATCTACCTCTGGTTGGAACACTCGCGGGTTTGGCTAAATTTCTGGTAATTGGGGGTAGCGTGCTCACCAGCATCGATGTTTAAACATTGTAGTTACAAATGGGCCGACGTTAAATAAATTACGAGTACATTTAAATTCGCTGGAGATAATACAAAAAAGATTTTTAAAATTAATCATGTCTAAAAAATCTATTTACCCATCTGATCTTCTCTATAAAGAATGCCAAATCATGGACTTAAGACAGTTATTTTATTATTGGTCCAATACTAAATTTTACTCCTCCCAAAATAAAGAATTTTCTGAACACTCCCACAATACTAGGCAAAAAATGATTACAGTTTTACCCCTGGTAAAAAAATCCATTTCACAAAGATCCTACTCATACACCGCAAAAATTTTTTATAATAGTCTTCCAAATAATCTAAAAAATATAAAAAAATATAACAATATTTAAAAAGGAACTAAAAACATATATACTGGCAACTGACCGAAATAAAATTATACTCTGTTTTTAAACTAGGAGGAGCGAATTGAAAAGACGCATTTACACAGGGAAAAGTAACTAGATAAGTTACTAAGAGCGAGTTTCGAAATATAGTCGTGTTCAAAATGTATGAAATAATTATCTTTGTCGGCCTTAGTCGGTGAACGGCCAATGAGTGGTTAAGAAACGAATAAATGTCATAGAAGTAATTTTTTAATTGGTCCCAGACAACCGTCGGAAATTTCACATTATTGTGATCTCATATGTGTGTCTAAAACGAAATGTCACTGTCAAATTAAAGTCAATATGGTTGTTGATTGATGTCAGAAATACTTTTTTCTTGCTTTTGAAATCGACTTTTTGAGAATAACTATGATCTTTTTAAAATGGATATTAAATATTTAAGAAAATTGTTAATGGAATATCCAGATGTAGCCAGGTTAGTATAAAATATAAAGATCTGTTTACATTTTTAAGGATATATTTGTTATAGGTATAAAAAGTAAAAGTTAATCAGTGAATGACAAGTGGATCACACAGTAACTGGTATCTCTTCTACGAGTAATGTGGATATTATGGCTTATTTAGTGTTAACCCATGGTTAATGCGCTAGAGGACAAATAAAGGCATTCAAAAGTTTACAGGCCTATGAGTCAGAATTTGTTTTGAAAACTGGAACTAACATTTTCATAACACTACATGTCAACATATATTAGTGAGCTATTCATACGTACCTATGTATTAATTTTAAGTATTTTTAAAATATTTTTTGTGAAAGTAATGTTAACTCATTGTGCCAAATTAAGATTATCCCTAAAGTAGTAGATGGTGTTTTAAATGTTATACCAATTTTGTAAATTGTTTTATTCTATTCTAATAAATAAAATTTGCTTGAATATTTAGTTACATTTTAATCATTTTGGTTAGAAATTCATCAATTTTTAGTTTTAAAAAATCAGTAATAAAATTATTTTTTTCTAAAATACTACAGAATTCATCTCTTCATGGTAATCTCTTTTCTCTTTTTATCTTCAAAAACCAATAATGCATTTTCTACAAAACCTTCAGAATCAGCATGTAAAATAATAAGGTGTCTTCCCTTTCTTGTAAGGCTTTTCAGGAATTGCTACCTTTAATAGTACTCAGTGTAGAAGGATCCATAATTGTAGATTTTCAATACAATTGCTTACTGAAGAACTATTATTTACGAAATAAAGTAAAAAAACTAAGTAATGGATGAGATATCAAATTATAAAATGTCAGAACTGTCAACAATATCAATCATTAGCTGATGTTCATGCTAAAAAGTAATGTGTGAAACTGACTGTAATCTGACCAATCAGAAGGCTACAGAATTGCCAACTTAAATTCAAATCGCTCCTCTTAGTTTAAAAACAGAGTATAGTGAGATATTGGAATCTCAATTAAAGTAATTTAATATTTCCGTTTTTACTAGTAATATTCAATGTCGTCTTACCTGTTTACTATACGTATCACCATTTTACTCATCTTTTTACTGATATTTATACTTATAATTTTTACTTATAAATAATTTAGTTATATTTTTTTAAATTTTTTAATATTGTGAAAAATATTGTTTTATAATCCTATAAGTGCATAGTTAATTCTATATATAAGTTTATATTTTTTCTCTTAGTATTTAAGTATTTTAATATAATTTTTTTTGTACCATGTTTTTTCTTATATCAAAACAAGTGTCTCAACACTTATTGATTATTCTTTATTTCTTGATTTTTTGTATTTTTATACATTTACTATAATTTGTATTCATTATGGAAATAAAGTTATTTATTATTTATTATTATAAAAAAAATTATCGTGTGTTACGGTCTATTTTAGAAACAAATATATAGGAGACCAAAAGTCAGAGTCACACAAATTACATTAAAAATACTAGTTTCAGCCTCGACGGATCATCATCATCAGAATTGCTATGTGTAAAAGTACAATGGGTATAATTTTTTTCTTTTTCTTTTTTTAATTTGAGTTATGTTATCTCTGCCCAGGTTAATAAAAATATTTAAGATATTTAGATTGGTCATTTATTAATATAAAATACTCTTTTCATTATGACTTTTCTAATAATTCATCATAAAAAATTACAAGGAAATCCACAATCTTCGATTAACAAATATTTTTAACAGTTTTTTATTGTATGATAATTATTCACACATTTTTTAGATTTTCTGAAAAATCTGTTATCTTAGTTCGTTTCTGTCAGATCTAAGAATTAGTTAATCAATTTAAATGAATTTATTATAAATAAATGCTATTTCTACAGGGTGTCCCAAAAAAGTAGGCCAATCCGTTAACTATAGATTCCTTAGGTCAGTATAAGAAACCTTTACTATTATTTTTTGGATTAGGGCTATCATGTTCAATATACGGGGTGACAAAGTTATATATATACAGGGTGTCCCGAAATTAGACGGTTATATTTTAACAGCCTAATCTACATCCTAAAGTAAAAGTTCATGTAAATATAGGTCCGAAAACGTTTCGTTTTTGAGATACAGGGTGTTACAAGTGAAGTCCTGATTTTTGTAAATATTTTCTAAAATTTCTATAGTCACCGGTTTTCCAAAGTTAAAAAGAAATAAAATTTGTGGTTCCACAGGTCTCCTAATTAGCGAATAAGATAATATCATGAAATTTGCAAATGCTTTTCTCTTGAAAACGGAGCGTCCTAGCGAGATATAACAAAAGTAGCTTTAGTATAAAGAAAATATTGATTTTTCAAATTTTGTAGTCAAAAATGTTGAAAGCCCCTCCCCTAATTTACCTACCTATAGAGCGTAAAAAGTTTAGCATTTAGCAAATTTCACATAGTTATCTTTAAAAGTTTAGAAAATATTTGCAATAATGTGTCATCAGGACTTTTAACACCCTGTATCTCGGAAACAAAACGTTTATATAAAATTTTGCTTCTATTTAAGGATGTAGATTAGGCTGTTAATACATGACCGTTTAATTTCGAGACAACCTGTATATATATACTTTTCCTTAACCCTACAATGCGCATTGTAGACGATCTGATACAACTAACATTATTTCGCTTTACTTAATTCAGATTTCAAAACTTTCCTTTACTAACATTTGTAGACAAGATGATACACCTCTATATGCGCGGTAAATATATTGGTGCGCATTATTTAACGCCTATGCCGAGTGTGTGGTTATGTTTATTGTTGTGTGCATACTGTACAAGGTCTGTGTAAAAACCACGTGGTAGAAAGTGTTAAGAATATCTGTTTATAATACAAAAAAATAAACAAAGTATAAAAAAATCGTTTAAAATAAGGTAACTATAAATATTTATACTTGTATTCTTTCAAGAACTACCGTATTTCTCTAAAGGCTAAGCCTTTAAATTTGTTGTATCATATCAGATACATTGTGTTTAAGTGGGTAATTTTAATTTTAGGTAAAATAATTGCGAATATGGCTAAATGGCGTCCAAATTCACTAACAGATCGTGATTTAGAAGACGCAATTGCACATCTATCAGAGAGTGAAGATGATTTTGATAACGAGGAAGTGAGTGATGATGAGGAATTATATTTTAATAATGAAATCAGAGATGATATACTGAGCATGCCCATTGAATTCGAGGATGGATTACTGATATCAACAACTGATATCGATGCAAATATCAGAGATGGTGAAGAAGCTGGTCAAGAGGATGAGAAAGATGGTCAGGGGAGTAAAGAAGATAGTCAGGGGAGTAAAAAAGATGAAGAGGAGGAAGAAGAAAACATTGAGATAACTGAAGAGGGGGATGTGCAGCAGAATACGAGGAAAGATATTACAAGGGATCCTAAAAAAGAAGCTAAAGAGTTGAAAAAAAGGTATGGAAATATTTTATGGCGAAAAAAAAATTTGATTATCGGTGATGATGCTTTAAATTTCCGGGGAATCAATACTTTTTCACCTGATATTGAAAATCTATGCACTCCTTTAGCTTTCTTCAATTATTTTTTTGATAACGAGCTCATATCGATAATAGTGGTCGAAACAAATTATTTTTCTGTAGAAAAGGATCCAAGTAAACCTGCCAATATAAGTGAAGTGGAACTCCGCCAGTTCCTTGGAATTTGTATATATATATGTCTTTGGTACATATGCCTGATGTAAGAAACTATTGGTCTCCTGCACTTGGGTTCGACAAAATCAAGGAAACCATGAGTTATAACCAATTTGTGAAAATCAGGCGTTATCTACATTTCACCCATAATTCAAATTTGAAACCAAGAGATCATATTGATCATGACCGGTTACATAAATTACGGCCAGTTATAAATAAGTTAAACGATAGGTTTCAATCTGTTCCCCTACAGCAATATCTTTGTGTGGATGAACAATTATGCGCAACAAAGGGCAGGCATTATATAAAACAATATTTACCAGCGAAGCCGCATAAATGGGGCTACAAACTTTACGTGCTTTGTGGAACTGATGGATTTTCTTATAAATTTGAAATTTTTACCGGAGATGAAAATAATCCCAAGTACAGACAACCAGAAGAGCCCGATTTGGGATCAAGTGCTAACGTCGTCATTCGATTATGTAGAAATGTGCCACACAATCAGAATTATAGAATATATTTTGATAATTTTTATACTTCAATACCCTTAGCTGTCCACTTAGCCAATTGTGGAATACTTTGCCTTGGAACTGTAAGGCGATCAAGGATCCCTAATTGCAAACTGCCCAGCGAGAAAGACATGGCAAAAGAGAAACGTGGAACTTCCTACGAATTTGTAGCCGATATTGAAGGTAAAGAAATTTCATCAGTTGTTTGGAAGGATAATAAAATAGTGACGCTTATATCGTCCTTTACTGGAGAGTTGCCATTTTCACAAGTAAAGCGATTCGATAAAAAAGAAAAGAAATCTGTTGATGTCCCATGCCCCAATCTGGTCAAGGAATATAACCGTCACATGGGTGGTGTCGACTTACTGGATGGATTGATAGGACGCCATAAAATAAAAATGCGTACTAGAAAATGGTATATGCGATTATTTTACCACCTGCTCGACATGACAATTATAAATTCCTGGTTATTGTATAGAAAAATGTACAAAAGTCGCGGGGTAAAATATTTACCTCTTACAAAATTTCGTGCTGATATTGCATATTGTTTATGCAATCAAGGAAATTCAAGTACTAGTAAAAGAGGAAGACCAAGTGACCTCGAAAAGAACATACAAGCAAAAAAGAAGCGATCTGTAACCACTGCATATATTCCACCAAAAGATGTGCGACAAGATTCTGTCAGTCATTGGCCAATTCAAGATGAAACAAGGCAACGATGCAAATTTCCACAATGCAAATCGTTTTCTTTTATTAAATGTTCAAAATGTGGTGTACACTTATGCCTTAACAAAAATAACAATTGTTTTGTCAAATGCCACACGGAATAGAGCACTTTAATTTCATGTACCACAAATACACGATGTAGCAGATCTGATACATATACATTTTTTTAAATATAAATTTAAAAAAATTAAGTGGATTTTTTTAATTATTTTTCCCATGTTCTTAGGTAAAAACTACATAAGAAAAATGTTTTTTTGATAAAAAAAAGAAAAATGCGCATTGTAGGGTTAAATTATTCCATTACAGTCCATTTTAGGGAAGTCATATATCAAACAAAAACTATAGAGAATCATAACGCAAACAACGTTTATTTGAAAAATTTTCTTAAAAATTCGTATTTTGTACTTTTTGTCAAATTTCTCGAAATGAACCAGTATAGGAAAATAATGTACAAAACAAAAATTTTAGAGAATAACATTACAAGCAACTTTCATATGAAGAATTTTCTTCTTTAAGCAAAAATAGCAGATATATTCGATAAAGTATGAAAACAACCCTCCATAAAGGACCCCCCGAATTTTTTTTCAAGATGATTGAGTTTCCATTAGAGGTAGGGAAGTATATGCCAATTTGTAATTTTACCTTTTGGGCCCCCAGAAACAACCTCTATCCCCAATTTTTTCTTGGTATCTAAAATGACTATTTGGCTTTACTAATAAGGATTGTCACGGGTTAAAAGTAATTTAAATTTAAATTTATGCAAAGTATACTTTTAGCCCCTATTGTCAGGGACTAAAGTGGCACTTTTACGGCTTTTAATGTAGTCGAGAAACAGTTAAACAGTAATATTTCCCGTCACGTCGTGGATGGGTGTCGGCTAGGACGTTTAACCCCAGTATATATACCAATCAGTATTGGCACTCTGAAGCGGTACGTTTGATCTTTAAAAGTAGAAATTTTAGTTGACACTTGACGTTTTCGGGATATGAAAAGTTTTCTTTACACGGACTTGGTATACCTGGTTAGTGCGAGATATGAGATACCTTTATAGACAACGGTTGAACAACTTAATTACTTTGAAGAAGAAAATAGATTAGATATCAGGGCAGTCTTCGCAAATGTGAGAAGGCAAAACCGTTTTAATTTTTTTTTATATATGTGAAATATTACTTTTTAGTGAAAAGTTTAATTAATTTTAGTTCAAAATATAACGTCAAGGAAAATATATAACACACAAGGTTAGAGTAACAAAATAAAGGTTTTGCTTTATTTTTTAAGAATTACTATAATCTAAAACTTTTCTATGTTGTAGAAATTTATTCTATACGTTATTTAGGTACTTACTGCAAAATCTATAGGAAAGTATGTAGTTTTAAACATAAAAATTTATAATGGAGACATATTTAGTGTAGTTTTTTTACAAATATATACTCAGTGACTTGTTTAAGTAAATGAGTTCAAATCGTTACTTTTTATTATGAATTTATTTAAAAATGGGAACTATATGTATATGGTTTTCGTAGTTATTACACTTGTTTATTGACCATTTACTGCACACAGCAAATTCATAGACACTACACATATCATATGACATTCTTATTAAACTCATTAATTTAAAATTAACTTTAAACTGAGTGACTACACACAGAATTGTTTGAAAGCAGCCATAAGGTATAATTTATTTATTGGATACTATAAAAAATTAATAGTAGTTACATGTAGAGTTAAGTATCAAGAACTTTGAAAACAAAACAAACCTTTATATCTAGTGAACTTAATTTAGTACAGTCCTCAACTTTCTTAGGCTAACATTAAAGATATCTATTTGGACCTCGCTAAAAAACTCATTGGTAACAGCCATTGGGGTCTATTCTGTAACAATTCCTTTATATTTAACGGCCTTTAAAAATATTGGCGGCCTTTAAAAATATGTTCGTATTCGTTAATTTACTTCTGTCATTATTTAAACAGATTTCTTTAAGATAGTCCTCTAATGTATTTTAAAGATCCGTTTAAATAATGACAGAAGTAAAGAAGAAAATATTTTTAAATGCCGTTAAATATAAAGGAATTGTTACAGAATAGACCCATTATCTTATTAAAAAGAGATATACTACTTGGATCTAAACTAAATAATTTTTTGTTACTTGGGATTCTTAGATTAATCTTTGCCACATTAAAATTTATATAGCCAATCAAATCACAATCTTTGTACTCAACATTATTTAAAATAGAGTACAAAATATATCACAACCTGTTGCTTTCTTCTTTGTAAAAAAGATTTAATCTTAAAACTACCCAGCATAGTTTTATATGAGATCTTATGAAGGTACAAGTATTTTTTATGGCATAAAGGTATGGTAAAAATATTTTTTGTACTTTTTCACTATGATCAATATGTGTGGCTTTCAAGGGCATCCATATTTGTGAAACATACTCAAGATGGGATCTTAGTAAGGCATTATTTAATCTGATTTTGGTGGTAATTCTAAAATCTTTTTGTATTTCTGATTTAAAAACCCATACCTTTTATTGTTTTTTTAGTTATGTGTAAGAAATGGTTATTAAACTTCAAATTAGACTGAAAGACAACTCCAAAATCCTTTACTTCATATTCAGGATTTAATGTGGCATCACAGGTCTTGTGTCTAATGTAAAAAAATAATAGGCTACGGATCCTTACAACTTAAAATATGCCTATGTTTGTAAGTGTTAAATGGACGGATAAAAAGTGTTGTTTTTATTTACAACTATAATAAGAAAGATATTATTTTTGATACCTGATAATCAATAAACAATATATTTTTTGGAGTAGTAACAGATTTATTAATACACAACTATTATTTTGTTACAAATATTTATATTATATTTATAATTAACATAATAGTTGATATAAGTCCTTTAAAAATAATATATTTTGATTTAATTGTTGAATTTATACATGAGCAATTTCCCTTGTAGCGTTGTTCACATTTTGCAGAGAACTATTGTATTCTGCTTTTAGCTGATAAATCATGTACATATAAACGGGTTGAATTTAGACAATGTTAATGTTTTTGCTACTACTGCTGGCTAGGAATGCTGGGCTGGGACACCAACAGAAAAAAAACGAAGCACAAAGCACTAGATCAGTTTCTATCACTTATACACTTACAATTTACAACCATTCAAGGAACTAGCATGTTGGAAATACTTTACAAAAACATATTAAACATAAATCAGTCGAATGCAAGGTATTTTCTTCTTATAAGACACATTTTTAGCTTGATTACTTCTAGTACTCTATTTATTCCAATGTTCTCAAATAAAACGAGCAATAATACGTAACAATAAGGTTAAAACACACACTAAAATGTATTTGGGGTATTTTTGATCTAAATTCACTATCAAAACAACAAATTTTCCGTTTTTAAGCTGTGAATGTATTACAAAAACTACTTCGATAAAATGTAAACAAAAGTTTATATTTGTGTACCAAATATGGGTTGCCTGCGCATGGTAGCGAGTTTTTAACCGGATTTATGACAAGTGATAGGTTATATCCCGAAAACGTCAGCGCAGTAAAAGCTGCGCGTCTTTTTCCCGCCCAGGGAGTGTCATGGGCCTGGTTTAACCATGGGTCGTGTCACCATAGAACTTAGTCAATTGCCGTTTAACCATTAACCACGTGGAATGAATGAATTGGTAAATGGATAAGTAGTAGGGCCACAGGATGAAGTGACGCCACGCTACTAATGGATGATAGCACAGGGGTCCGAAGGGTGTAAAAATAAAAAAATAAAAAATATTAGGAAAAAATGTTGCTGTATGATTTCTGGATTTCTTTTGTGTTTATATCTTTTGTAACGTAGAATATTATCAAATTAGCTGTTATTCATTTTGCACATAAACGAATTCCCACAATAAAATAATTAAAATGTACCCAATAAATTTAAATGGAAAGATTTAAATAAAACAACTAAAACAAATCAGTAAAATGCATATAAGAGTAGCCGCACACGTTTGTGTATTTAACACCTGTACACGCCTAATAAATAAATTACGTTACGTTCAAGTATTCAACAAATTGATCAATAAACGAAGAGTTGCGAGAAACACCTGTGTGCTTCAACCGATATGATTGAAAATGAATGATTTGTCACGGTTTGTCACATTTGTAGTATTAGTATGAGAGATGGATACAAGAAAACTGTCAATAAGCTTATTTTGAAACATAATCAATATACGTTATAACTATGATTATTAAAAATGTATTTACTTTTTCTGAATATAAAAAAAATAGATCCATTACTTAATGAAGGGTGCCCATACAGGCTGAACTAGTCTGGTTTACAGAAATAGGTGGTGCTTGATGGTTTAAACCCAGGCCGAACGCCATTCAACACGGTGGAAAAGAAGCAATAAATCGGCAAGTACCAGACAAAACTATTTCCATCTACTTTGACAGCCAAGCAGCTCTAAAATCAATTCTCTCACCAGTAATCAAATCATAACTAGTGAAAATTTGCGATTATTTGATGAATATTTAGTGATTATTAGATTTTAGAATTTTGGAAATATATTCAAACTAAAAAAAGGTAAATATAGAATACCGGGAATTCTGTTCAACGAAGGAGTTTCTAACGACACACCTCAAAATATAGAAGATGGATTTGCTGAGTACTTTAGTAGTGTGTTTGCATCAGTATCTGATACGATTCTAACAGAGGACTTAAATAATCTTCCATGTATAAATATCAATAAACTAGCCGTCAAAATTACCTCCAGTGAGGATGGTATACCCAGTTTTTTAATGGGGCATGTTCAAAAATTTTGAAATTTTTTTTATGAATAGTAGAGAAAATAAAACTAAATTTTTTTTAATTTTTTTTTATCTATTCATTTGCCTGAGTTATGAATTTTTTTAAAATTTATGACGTCACCGGGAATAGACCAATAGGAGCTAGCGCACAACGTTGCCGGCTAGAAGGTTTACGAGAAGTGATGTACGTTCGTTTGTGTACTCCTTCTTACTTTTAGACTTCTAAAACATCGTTAAACAAATATCTTTTAAATATATAATATCAAATGTTTTTTGAAAGTATTATTTCTGTTTAAACTTTTACCATATTTAAAGTTTCATTGTGTTAAAAGTCACTTAATAATTCAGAAAATGGCAAAATGGCAGCACTGTGTATGGCATCTGTCATCATAGTGTCTCGATCAAGAATTTATTTGGAATTTGAGTGTTTAATTTTGTACTTTTTAGAAATATTATGACTACGAAAAAGTGTTTTGTTCCAGAATGTGATAATGATTCACATTCATCTTTAAAAATATTTATTAGTGTTCCTAGAAATTTGGAAAGAAGAAAATCAACCTTCTACTAGCGATGTTTCTCGTGAACTTTTTAATAAAAATACACCGGATTATCAAGAGGTAGCATCAATTTTTGCTAATTGTCCCATTCAGGAAATTGAAAATGATGCTACTATAAATTCTTAGGTGTATAACCTAAAAACCCTTCTGGAAGAAAATGCAGCATCTCCTGAAAGTTTTGAAGATACCGAATTTATTCATCATTTTGTGGAAGAACTAGTGATACAGAAATAATAGAAAAATGTGGGTATTTAAACAAACTGGTTCCTGAATCCCATATAATGGCAGATAGGGGTTTCAGAATATTCAGCTACTTGAAAACATGGGATGCACTTTAGTAAAGCCACACCTAGTGTATCACAGAATGAAAAAAGTTCTCCAGAAGATGTACAATTAAGTAAAAGAACAGCATCTCTAAGAATACATGTGGAAAGAGTTATAAGAAGGGTTAGTTAATTTAACATGTTAAAACCACATTCATGTGTGAATTTTAAGCAAGTACATTTACTTAGTAATATCTGCATAATTGCTTGTTAACTTACAAGAACCTATTTTGTAAGAGTAAATATTAATTTAATAAACTTTTTTTGTTTGTTTTTTAATTTAATTTACCTAATTATCACATTTCAGGGATTATAATGAGTTTTTAAACAGCCAATGTAATTTTTTTAAAAATTTTAACTTTTCGAGCAAATCAAAGAGGAATGAGTACCTGTATATGCATAGATTTTTTTTGGGACTAAAACTACCAAAACAAAGGCACCTATTTACAGCAGTTTAAAATGAAACATTTTGACAAAAACGCCTATGTCACAGTGATAAATATTAAAAACAACCAAGTTCAGTTGAATGTGGTAGCAAAGTCTATATATTCCAATAAATCAGGTAATTACATGTGGTATCACTGGTGATAAATTTAAAAATATCACAATTCTTGCCACCTTTTTCAAAAAACCAGAAAGTGTGCCTTCTTATCAATCCTTTATGAAAATGACAACAGTGATAAATGTGAAAAAAAAACATTTAATGTTGCTATTCGTTATTACGATAGTAAAACATGTTTGCAGTTCCGTTTATTTTTTATGAAAATCTAAGTAAAAACAACCAATGTCATAATTTTTTTCTGTCGAACCAAATATATCACAAAATTAAAAATTGATCATAGGTCAAGCTAAAGTAATACCTTTATTGATAGAGCTTTAAAAAAGGAGAAAGAATAATATTGACTTAAGTTATTATTATTAACATTGGTGATTTTTAATAAAAACTCTTCAATTATTGTTTACAAACAAAAATATAAAAATCTGTGAAAATTCTATTTATTAACCTTTTAATAAAAAATGAGAAAAATGAAGTAAAAAACAATTTATTTACAAATAAAAAATATATATACAAATCCTAAGAATATAAAAGTACTGATTTATTTTCCTGTAGTAGATGAAGAGGTTTCTTTAACAATCTAGCCAAGTGTACATCAATATTTACGCATTTTGATAAATTAGAGCCTTTCCAATAACACTGAGTAGATGTTACAGATGGTTCCTCACTTCTTCTACGAAGCCACATATTTACAACCAACTGAAAAAAAATAAAAGGGTTAGATATGCAGTTACAAAATAACTATATAACCAGCTACAAAATGCCTTATTTCTTATTTTATGTAACAAGACGAGCAGAGCTTTACTAGCTCTGAACGAATCCAGTAAAGAACCTCGGATTTTCAAAACTTAAAAAAAAACAATCTCACCACATTTTCACATTTTTGATATATTATAGAGCTTTTCGAAAAAAACTGCTATTTTTAAAAATACAATTTTTTGTTTAAACAGCTATGTCTCATTTTAGGCTATTGAAAAATTACGGGATGCTTTGTTAGCTTCAAACGAATCCAGCAGAGCACCCCAGTTTTTTTTTAAACCACACCACGTTTTTTGGCTTCTACAATATTATAAAATATTCGAAATTTGGCATTTTAAAAAAAAATCGCAATTCCTTGCTGACTTCAAAGTTTTTTTCTGGAAACAAATGTACATACCACATTTTTAGGATTTTAAAACAGCCTGAACATGTGTCATAAGTAGTTGTTTTTATATATAAAAAAACAAATTAAAAAACTGAAGTGTCCTGCTGACTTTGTTCCAACAAAGCACCCTGTATTATTTAAAAATAGCAATTTGTTTAGTAAAGTTTTACAATATTTCAAGAGTCTAAAAATGGGGTGTGGTTTTTAGAAAAAAGCTTTAAAAAACCGAATTGCTCTGCTGGCTTCTTTCGAAGGTTAGCAAGAAGCACCATGTATTTTTTAAAAATATAATATTTCAAGTGCATAAATATATGGTGTTGCTGTTTTTACAGAAAAAAAAACTTTATAAAACAGAGGTGCTTTGCTGACTTCGTTCGAAGCTATAGAGCATTTTAAGTTTTGCAAAAAACGAGAAGCATACAATTTTTGAAAAGGGTATAAAAATAGCCTAAAAATATGGCATATTTTTTAACTCAAAATTTCATAGGTGCTCTGCAGCATTCTTTGGTATCATAATTATTAATAGGTTCACTAACAAAATCTATTTCTAGATTATTTCAACACTTGCTGCGATTACAAAAAATGTCTATATGTCAAAATTAAAAAAAAAATATTTATAGGAATAAAGGGCCTTATACACTGTTTATTATATGTAATATAAAAACAAAAAAGCATAATAATTACAAACCTTGACATGCATTGTGCACTAAAAATTTCATTTTTGTTAATTACAACGCAACCACATCAGAAGTTTTTTGCCGTACTTTATGTTTAGGTGTAATTTGTCTCCTTCTCTCTTATGGAAAAAGAAATTATCCCCATATTCTTGCTTGGCAGATCTAAAAATAAAACCTGAGATAAATATGTTTTACTTGCTCCATATAAACTGTAACTACCTACTATTAAAACAAAGTCTTACCTTTCTGACTTTTGTAAATTGAGTATTGTTAAAAAATGCAGTAATCATCTCAATAATCATATTTTCGTTTACAATGGGTAACACACTTGATTCAACTTTTATAAATCCAGCTGATTCATATTAATGATAAAATTAAACCAAAACAAAAAACTAAGGTTAGGTGGTGTCAATTTTAATGTCACTTAAATGTGCGTTCACTTCGACATTCTGTGTGTCGGTTTGTTCGTTGGCTTGGTTTTGTATAACAAAAAAAACTTCGACACAAGATGATTGGTCTATTCCCGATGACGTATAATTTTAAATTTTAAATTTCAATTGGGCTTAATTTAAAAACTTTTGGCTTTTTTAACGAACTGACTATTTAGAATAACTTGTATAGCGACTAACTATTACAATATAATTTATAAAACAGCATATCTCACATGTGAACATGGCCCATTAAAGATTGTAGAAATATTTTTATAAAACCCCTTAAGTTTATTTTTAACATGTCATTAAAAACTTGTATATTTCCAGATAAATTTAAAATCGCACGTGTATGTCCAATTCTCAAGTCAGCAGATCCATGTTTATTTAACAATTATAAACTAAATGTTTAATATCGGTATAACAGCATAGTTTTATGGAAAATTGTTCCTCTGTTTCTAATTTATCATCTTTTTCTCAGTTTTTACATGACACTTTAGATAATTGTGGTCAAGTAGATATAGTTTTAACAGATTTCGAAAAAGCTTTTGATAAAATCGACCCAAAAGTAATCGTTAACAAGTTAGGTCAATTTGGATTTTCATCAGCATTGAAAACATTTTTCCTCTCATTCTTATCTTGTCGACAACAATTTGTTTCTTATAATGGATTTTCATCAAATTTATTCTATGCTACCTCAGGAGTTCCTCAAGGGTGCTCTACTTTTCTTGTATTTCATCAATGATGTCACTGATTATATCGTTTGTTCCAAATTGTTATTTGCAGATGATTTAAAAGTATTTGTTGAAATTTCTAATATACACGATTGTTTATTCCTTCAAGAACAATTAAATAATTTATATGATTGGTGTATGCGCAATAAATTGTTTCTCAACATACGAAAATGCAAAGCTATAAGTTTTAGCAGAAAAGTCAACATAACAAATTTTAACTATACCATTAATAATGAAGAACTAGTCAGGTGTTATCAAACTAAAGATTTAGGTGTTATATTTGATTCGGAGCTAACTTTTAATGTACATGATAATACTATTACTAAATCTACAAATAAAATGTTAGGATTTTTATTTCCTAATTATCAAAGGTTTAGAACTGAAGATGCCTCAAAATCACTGTACTTTTCATTAGTTCGTTCCAAGTTGGAATATGCTTCTTTGAATTGATATCCGAAGACAGAGTTGCAGAAGAAGAGCAATGAACGGGTGCAACGCAAATTTTTAAAGTTTTTAAATTACAGGGTTAATGGTATATTATGAATAGATTATGAATATAAAATTAATATATTATGAATATATTGTGGATATTTGGTGAATATTTCATGAATATTTTTCATCGAAACACATAAATTCTTGTGTAATAAAAATAAAATTAGTCTTAAGAAATAAATGGATTGTATCGCCGATACTATAAACCTGCTTATAAAAGTGACTATGAAAAAGGTAGACTGGTTTTATATCCTGAAATAAATGAGTTTCGTTTATGGTAAAAACTAATTTAACGAATACAACCTTATTAGAAAATGTAATTCATCGACGTCAGTTTGAAAAGCTCAGTTTCGTCGATGAAATGAAAAAATAGATAGGGATAAAAGATAGTATCTTAAAAATACTCTATTTGTTTCTTGTAGTTCGCTGTAAAAGGATGGACGATACCTACTCATATAAATTCCAGAAGTTGATAAAATGATGACATTGTCCCAACGTTACTTATTGTTTCTTGTAGTTCGATGTACCTATTTATAAAAATTCTCCATTAAATCCATTCTCTTCCAGAAGTTGAGAAAATTAAGACGTTGTCCCACTGGTACTTATAAATTATCGTTCATATAACCCCTAGGAACAACAAAAATACTTTTGAACACCACAGGTACTTAGAAGTACCTACTATGAAAAAATGTGCCCAAAAATGTTCAGAATCTGCTTAGCGATAATGAATATTTGATCGCAGCATGGGTTTCAAAATTTTAAGACATGTTATATAGTCAATTATATTCAAAATTTAAATATCTTTAAGAATGGTTTAGTATCCATGTTCTCAAAAGAAGTCAGTTTTGTATACTAATAAATAAGATCCTAAAAACAAAATTTATTATCTTGATAATAAATAGTTTCTGCTAGTTTCGGCCTATTAAGGTTATCTTAATAACAAACAAAATGAAACATTGGATTTATAATATGAATGGGCAAGTTGTATAAAAAATGTAGTAAACTCAGTTTAGTTAATAGATGTTTAATTTTTAACTGGTTATATTTAAAACTATGTTGAATAGTAACCGATGATAGTCTATAATTCTGCTAGATTTTCTTTGGAAGGTATATTCGCTCCGTGCGCGACAGCAGCGCCAATTTGTTTTGGTATTAAAGGAGTATTTCTGCCTATTCGCTCCGTGCGAAGTCATGGAAAGGGAAGCAAAAGCGATACTAGCGCTAGCTGCGGATAATTCGTGCATTTTAGGGGGATATTTTGTAATTTTGGCATATTAAATACACGTATACATTTTACTTTTTTTCTAAAAAGTAGGTAAAAACAACACAATAAGCAACCGGAGTTGCTGTGTTGAAAATTGTACAAATACTAGCAAAAAAAACAGTGAAACTTATATAACAAATTTCACTAACAAAGTGGAAATTAAATCAAAGAAATAAATGGATAGGTGTACAATAAGAAGAAAAATTACCTTTATTTTTGTGATAATAACAGTAATGCTGGAAATAGTAGACATCAGAAACTAGAAAGTTTTTAAATAAACAATAAATTATCATTTTACGATGTTCTTTAATATCCCTTTATTCTTAAATGTTCATTCAGCAAGGACTAGATTTCAAGATTTCTGCCGTTGATTATAATATTTGGCTGGTATGCAATTTTGTGACTTACTGATCGGAAACCAGTTTTAATCATTCATTCTATGTTTTCTTTAGAACAAAAATGAAAATATAAGTAGCGATCCTTTTTATACATTTTAACTTCACGCTATTATAAATGGTTTCTTCAATGACAACTTATTAGACTTAGGCAACTTCTCATACATTTTCCAGTAAATACTGTTGCCTGCCTATATTTTATTATTGATTTTTAATGATTATACATAATTTTCTTCAATTTAAGCGTGAAAAATATATAATAATAATAAATTAATGTTTTAATTGTTTTATAAATCCATATACTTTTATTAAAACTAACATATATACTTTTTATTTACGAATTCTATTAAAAATTGTATTTGTCAGTATAGGCAGAAATACTCCTTTAATACCAAAACAAATTGGCGCTGCTGTCGCGCACGGAGCGAATACTGACAAATACAATTTTTAATAGAATTCGTAAATAAAAAGTATATATGTTAGTTTTAATAAAAGTATATGGATTTATAAAACAATTAAAACATTAATTTATTATTATTATTATTATATATTTTTCACGCTTAAATTGAAGAAAATTATGTATAATCATTAAAAATCAATAATAAAATATAGGCAGGCAACAGTATTTACGGGAAAATGTATGAGAAGTTGCCTAAGTCTAATAAGTTGTCATTGCAGAAACCATTTATAATAGCGTGAAGTTAAAATGTATACAAAGGATCGCTACTTATATTTTCATTTTTGTTCCAAAGAAAACATAGAATGAATGATTAAAACTGGTTTTCGATCAGTAAGTCACAAAATTGCATACCAGCCAAATATTATAATCAACGGCAGAAATCTTGAAATCTAGTCCTTGTTGAATGAACATTTAAGAATAAAGGGATATTAAAGAACATCGTAAAATGATAATTTATTGTTTATTTAAAAACTTTCTAGTTTCTGATGTCTACTATTTCCAGCATTACTGTTATTATCACAAAAATAAAGGTAATTTTTCTTCTTATTGTACACCTATCCATTTATTTCTTTGATTTAATTTCCACTTTGTTAGTGAAATTTGTTATATAAGTTTCACTGTTTTTTTTTGCTAGTATTTGTACAATTTTCAACACAGCAACTCCGGTTGCTTATTGTGTTGTTTTTACCTACTTTTTTGAAAAAAAGTAAAATGTATACGTGTATTTGATATGCCAAAATTACAAAATATCCCCTAAAATGCACGAATTATCCGCAGCTAGCGCTAGTATCGCTTTTGCTTCCCTTTCCATGACTTCGCACGGAGCGAATAATCATTTTCTGAAATACTTTTTATCTTACAAAATAGTGTACGTCAATATGTTTACTTCGTTGGTGTAAGATGAGATTATGTGACAACTTAATATTTGATTGATTGTCACATTCAAATTTCCTTGTAGTTCTTTAATTACGAAAGTCATCCAAATATCTTGTCTTCAAACTGCTGAAAGAGCCATATTCTGATTTAGTATTTGAAACTGTAACAGAATTTTGTTTTTTGTACACCCTCAAACTACAGCATTTCCAAAGAGGTCAATGTATCCACTGTATGATTTTCGATCATCTGGCAATTCGCATATGAAACATCACTTTACACTCTAAGAGAAGCCTGTAGCTTTATAAATTAGCGTTTCTTTTGTTGTTTTTGTACAGGTATCGGAATAGATGATGAATGAAAAGCAGAATTGGAAAAGAACGTTAACGGTATATGTTATGTCTGGTCTGGTTCCCATTGCAAGATATAAAAGACTTTCTATCTTTGATTAGTAGAGTTTTTTATGAGTTCTCTTATTGGCACATATTGCTTTCTCTAGTTAAGAGCCAGTATCCAAAGGTGTTCTCATTGCTGTTCAACATGTCACATTTTTAAAACAATTTTAAAATATTTTTATTGTTATAGGAAACGTACGAATACAAAGAGAAGTGCACTGTTACTCATCGCCCTACAGTGTGCTGCGGTCGTCATAAGTAAAAGTACTAGCAACAGAAGATAGAATAATCCAGAAATGTCTGGAAATGTCATTCCACGTCAAGGAAAAGTATAGACACTTCGGGAATGTTCAAGAAGGTTAAAGCAAGCTATAGTCGATTTCAAGCGATCTACCAATTAGGACCGGTTGATTAAAGTATTAACCGATTGTGTTCAAGCGGTTTATTATGCTTTGGTTTTCATGCCATGACGTCATAAACAAGCCCTTTGTGACGTCACTCATTTGTCAAATTATAAATGGTAATAACTAAATATTTCAGTTGGTTATAGATGATCTATCTCTTTTATTATTATCTATTAACTCTTTCTCAAGATTATTCTCATCGAGCGTTTTATGAAGGTGTGTGTTCTGTGGTCTTGTGCCTTGTCAGTTGTCAGGCCTTGTGCCCGTTGTGTGTTTTGTGGTCGGCTTCATTTGGTTAAATAAAATTAAAAAGTGGAAGCAGTTTTGAAGTTAAAAAAAATCAGGTATCTCTAATTATTTATTTATGAAAAATGGAAGAATCTTCACAAGAAAAGTAACAAATTAGTATAAATTGTGAGGGTAGGGATTATTTGGTAGTGGTAGACGATTTAGAAACTGCTACTCAACTTGTAAACGGTATGTACAAGTATTATGTAAAGTAAAAACAGTTTATACATTTATAAAAATTGTAGATTATGATGTTGCTTTAAGCTACATCGAGTCAAATCCACAAAGGTGCACATTGCCAGATGACATAGGAAGTGAACTTGAAGATGTTGAAAATAGTGAAGTAAGGGAGGAAGTAACTAATGAAGAGGAACATAGTACAGAAATATGGACACGAAGAAAACCAACTGAACGAGACATAGAGGCAACAAAAATTTTGTTGACTTTAAGGCAAAGAGATTTTAGACTTTTTGATGACAAGAAAACATCCAAGGGAAAATTATGGAATGAAATAGCAGATACTCTTAAACAGTATGGTTTTAACGTAGGTCCGAATAGAGGGGACAGATGCAGGCAGAAATTTTCTAACCTCACAAAATCTTACATAAGTTATGTAAAAAATCAGACGGCAACAGGTGCTGAAAGAAATGATAATATACCGCCTTTCTATGAGGAATTACATTCCATTTTAGGTATTTTTATACAGTTTTGAAACAAAATATGTTATGTATTTATTTAGGATAAATTTATTTTTATCTTTATTAATGCCTTTTAGGGTCTAAACATAAAGTGAACCCTAAAAATCTCCAAGATTCTTTAAGCAATGATGACAGTGAATCAAACAGGGATCAGCAAAATGATCAAATAGAAGAAACTGAAGAAAATAATACTGCAAATGTTGAAGAAAGACCATCAACTTCACAAATAGATAAGTCACATTCTCAAGATTCACAAAACAGGTTTAAAAAGGTACGCCGTAGGCTAACACCTCAGACAAAAACTGAATTATTACTAAAACAATTTTAAGAAGACAGGCAATTACAAGAGAAACAATTTAATTTTTTTCAAAAACAAGCAGAAAAAGCTGATGAGCACAGAGAAAGGTTTCTAAAAATTTTAGAGAGTGCTTTTGTTAAAAAAAGAAAAAATAATTTTGACAGTGAATCCGACTAGGTATCTACCTACCTACCATGAAATAGGAATTAGCAGTTTATTTTTTTTAGCTACTTATTTTTGTCTTAAATAGATTTGATTTTTTTTTTTTAATAAAATACTAATGTCATTAAAGTGTTTTAATTATTAAAATTTTACATAAGTACCTACCCACATGTTTAGTTTACATGTTTATAATAATATTAATAACAAGCTTATAAAAATTATTAACCAAGCCCGTTCAAATGGACTCTATTAAATAATAAACGAGAAATTCTATTTCTTTTTAATACACCATCTGTATAATCATCTCTTTCATTTATAGGCATATTTTCTACCCGGTCTTCTATAAATTGCTCATTCCACAAATCGGCATTATGAATGCAAAAATTGTGCAATACGCATGCAGCAGTAGCAATTTCTATAGTTTTACAAATATTGTATGTATTTATAAACTGAGTTCTTCTCCATCTGCCCTTCAATGTTCCAAAAGCATGCTCGATAACGACTCTAGAAGAACTTAAACAATAATTATGATGTCGTTCTCGTGGATTAAGACGATAATTTTCTTTGAAAGGTGTCATTAACCATTTTTTTTATGCCAAAAGCACTGTCCCCTATTAAATGATACTTTTCATCATTTACAAAATAATAGTTAGCTCCATGATGATCAATCTGTAGCTTCAAAGAAGAATTATCAAATACCTAAAACAAACTACTTAGTAAAGTATATTTTAAATATTACATAAAAATTCTTAAAGAGAGGGTGGGTGGCTCAGTGGTTAGAGTTAAGACTTTGGATCCATGAGACCCAGGTTCGAATCCCGGCCTGTGACGGAATTTTTATTTAATTAAAAATTAATTTTACTGCATTGGCAGGATTCCCCACTCGACCATTCACTGTTGGGTTCTAATTAACAGTGCTGTTCCTAAAGTGGCGCTGGAAAACAGTAACAAATCCTACACAGAACATGAGGCTAATAACCCTGGTAGTTGAGGCGAATGACACCAAGTAAAAAAAAAATTAAACTTACCCTTGCATCATGGGCTGATCCTGGAAAACCCACATATACATATGTGAACAGCCTATTTGAATCACAAATTGCCATAATGTTTATAGAATGACGGCGATATCTGCTTAAGTAACTATCTTGTTGCATATTCTCGATTTTAATGAAAATGTGTGTGCCATCTAGGGCTCCAACAGCACCTAAAAAAAAATGTGATGATAATATATTTTTAATTCAATATTCATATAGAGCATATTATGTCTTATAGTTATACCTATAACTAGAAATTGGGATATGCATACTTTACCTGGATATTTTGTAAAACCTCTTGAAATTTCTTTTAGATGCTCCTCTGAACTTGGAAATAATATGTAACTTTTTTTAAGTTTGATAACAATATATAGAACTTTATTTATTATGTCCATAACCGAACTTGGTGATATATTAAATCGAGTTCCAATTGACCGAAGAGTATCTTGGGTGGCCATGTACCATAAAAAAATTAGTAGTTGGTCTTTTATTTCAATGGGATAATGACCCCCACTTTATTTTTTTGACAAAATTTCATTTATATCAATTCTATATATTACACTTAAAAGTAAATCGAAAGTAGTTTTTTCCATCCTGAACAGTTGAAAAAATTGTACATTGCTGTAATCTGAAAACCATTTTTCAGTATATAGTTTTTTCGGTGACATTGAATGTTCTTTTAGCAGATGGCTTAGTATTATTTTTTTCCCTGTATTTTTCTTTAAATAATAAGGATAAGTATCGTTTTCGAAAAATATGCGGTATCCTTCTATTAATAATAGTTTAGAATTCATTTCAGAACTTTGCTACCTAACCTTACAAATCGATTGTCAACAACAGCAAGTCCAACGTCTAACGTGAACCGGTAAAAACCGTTGTGTTCGTGCTTCTTTCTTTTTGGTCTGAATTTAAATGCTCAAGGGCTATGACGAATTATAACCAAGGGCTTAACCGCGGTAATTATCGGTACATCGCTTGAAATCGACTTATATAAGCAGTGATCCTGACGGCAGAGTTTTCAGTTTTATGGCTCGAAGGTTTTATGATAGACGTTACATGTTAATATCAGTTGTATAATTATTGTTAAAGTTAAGTTGCAATAAATTGAGATACCAAAAACCAGCGTAACATTATATTGTTCTTGAGAGAGAAACAAAATCTTTTGCTTACTCTATTTATAAAGATAAATATTTGGGTATATCGAGAGAAGTACCTAACTTTTTTTTTGCTAAAACATCTTCTCTATGGTATTTCCAAGAAAATATCATTAACATCAATAGCTACTATAAAGCCGGCTACTCACTACGCGTTACTTGCCGAATTACTTGACTTGGACTGAACTTGGCAAGTACTTGTTCGAGTACAAGTAAATCGCCTACATTACGCGCGCCTTCTAAAGTAGTAGTAGTAACTTTACTCGGATCCTTTGACTTCGGTCCGTTTACCGACAACCGACGGGAAGTACAAGTAACTTGCTGAGTATATACAAGTCTCCATATACATTAGATGGTACTTGGCAAGTACTTGGCAAGTAACGCGTAGTGAGTAGCCGGCTTTAGAAATAAAAAGATGTGACTCTGGACTTGACTGGATTAGATTAATTTCGTTTAAAGTCTTGACCAAAAAAGAGTTTACAGGTAATAAATATGCTTTACCTAGTTCTAATTTTACACCTAGGATATTAAAATAAACTTCAAAATCAAAAGGTCCATATAAACAAGGCGGTTTTGTGGTCATATTGTGAATATAATGGGTCAGAAGAATTTTAACTTTTCCAATAAAAAGAGCTTGATTGTCTCCAGAATGTGACGGTAAAAACATATTAAATTACTCATACAAATATCATTTTGTTTGGTCAAATTGTCAGTGATGTTTTTAAGTTCATTCAGATAAAGAGGTGAGAAAAAAAGAGTCTTTTGCTTTAGTTGAAACATCTAGAGGCCACAAGGCTGATTCTAATGAGTCACTAGCTTCGTTTCGGAGTTTTTGCTGTTCTTTTAACAAATCGTGACCAAAGTTCATTATTTAGCAATATGACTTACAGTATCATGTTTAGATTTACATTTGATGCCCATAAGGGATTTAACTAAGGCATGTAAACAATACTCATTTTTTATATCAAAAGTATCATACAAGGTTACATGACCCAAGAATCAATAAAGCAAGTTAGTTGTTGAGTAATTGTTGAGTCGACATTCAATAAAATGAACGCTCTTGAAAGCGAGTGTCACTAGTATATTCTGTTTTTGGTGAATCCAACTTTGGATTTTTTTCTCTACCAGTAAAAATTTTATGTATATTATTGAGGCCATTGACGCCATAGTTTTCCATGAGTGAAAAATGTAAGACCCATATAAATTTTCCATTTTTGGAAACTTGTTCATTTAGAAGGAACTTTGATTTGGAATGATTTGTCAACAGTTTTCTAATTTTAAGACAAATATTTATTTTTTTGATCATCTTCTTGGAACATTTACAATAACACTTTGTGCCTGGGCCCATAACCTAATGGAGGTATTTTAGCCAGATATATAGAAATATCTAAAATAAACTTGATCTGACTTTAAAAATACATTATTCGTCAAATGTAACAATATTAAGTTCAAAGTAAACAAACAAGTGAACTATAAAAAATATAGCATTGTAGATCTCAAAATGGGATGAATATGATATCGTCGGTTGTAATGAATCATGGATTCTAGAATGCATTGTAACGATAATAACAGCGCCTAGATAACGATTTTAGTGAATTCGCTATTTTCTAAAATGGTAGGATCCGTGATGTATATTCTGGCGGCTGCTAGACTAGAATGTTGCAGAAAGTTTGGGTGAATGCGAGAACATTCGAGTTGGCACCATTTTTATATAAATAGGCTGTTTTGCTGTTGGAATCAATCAGTTTATGTTGAGTAGATTAATATTGTTAATATAAATTAGTATAGAAGGTAATGTCCTTATCAATTAGTTTAATATTTGAGTATTAATAAATTTATTAGTGTCTTAGTGTTTATTAATTAAATTAATGAACCGTTTAAATTAATAAACGTTACAATATATAAATAGAAATATTCAACTTTTGATAAAAGTAATATTAAAAATAAAACAAATATTTACATAAAAACGTTATTTAAAGGATTCAAAAATTTAGATTACATTTATATTATTAAATTATAATAACAGTAAGAAAGTTTATCAATATCACGTCTACAAATTATTAAATTAATATTTTTCTCCAAAATAATAATTTTGCATTTATCATATCGTAGTTATGGACTTACACCATCAGAATATACAATTTTAATGATTTTAATAGAAAAAATAAATAGTGATTTAATAATTTACGGAATTAGATACGCTTTTTATTGCTTTAATAAAACAATAAAAGATAATTGAATATAAAGTAATAAAAATGATTATAATTTACACGTCAGTAAAACCAGATATATTGGGAAAACGTTATAAATCTTTACCTATAAATACAGAAAAGTGGATTACAAAATAAAGATAACGTTGCAACTGAAAAATAACAGATTAACAAGTAAACATTAAAATGAAACAAAGCCCCATTAATTTTTAATCAATGTCTTCTAAGAATATTTTAACTACCTTATAAAAACACAGTATCCTTCATTTCTCCTGGAATCTCTTATTTGAATGACACAAGAAAAATAACATGTCGTTCCTAAGATACCTTCTTTATTTGGTAAATAATATTTTAATGTAAGCAATCATACAAAAGCTATTCTGAATACAAATCAAACGAATAGTAGACTACGTCCGTAAGTTCCATGGACAAGAAAGAGTTACTAAGAAGAACAAGTAAAACAATATTGAAATGAAATGAAACCGATAGTTTGGAACTATGATTACTTATTTTATTTTTTATTTTAGTATATAGGCATATAACTGACATACAATAAATAATATAGTACTATGATATAAGGAATACAAAAGCAAGAAACGAAAGTAGCAAAGAAAATAGCAAAACAAAAAGAACAACATAAAAATATATCGTATTATATTACATATTATTCATGAATATACATTACTAAAAAAGAACTCCTAATTGAGAAGACAAAAGTAATTTAACGCATAATTGCATTACAAAATTAAAACCTCAAAATTTTTATTTTGATACTGATCAAGATCATCAAAGAAAATATCCAATGAATTCTGCATCTGGGAGTAAATTTCATTCATTCTCTCTAGTGGTGAATATTCTAATACATTGATTTTGCTTCATCATCGACAGGTTTAACTACATTATAACTACAGAATATCATGAAAACCATGATACGCAACTAATGGTATGCTGACTTTCAATTCAAAATTCGTCCAAACCGCGCATGTCGTAATGCAGGACGAACTTTCAAGTTATTTTGACACTTTTCGATTGAATAGTGTAAAATAATTTAATAATTTATTTGATTTTGTGTTAGTAGTGACTATATTTTCCTATATATAACAGGGAAGAACTAAATTAATGTTTAAAATGCCGGTCTGCGCGGTGGAGATATTTCCGAATGCCACAAAATATGGGTAAATTCTTATCGAAGAAAGGACAAACTTAATTGAAGTAGCCCTATTTACTTTGAGGAAAGTAGTTGTGAGATTCTTCTTAAACATAGACGCAAAAAAACGGAATTTCACCAGGTGCACGGGCCTCATTAAGCACAGAAAGTAAATCGGTATTTTAAAATTTTAGCAGATAAAACATTAGTTTCCTGTCCCAATACAGCGGTTCTTTTGAAGGAATGTCATGAATGAGCCATGCATGAGCAGGACACGAATACATATAATAAGATAAATGAACAGAAAAATTGGTTTTGAGTATTTTTGAAGTAAACTTGACAAAAAAATGTTTAAATTTACCAAATAAAAAATAATTTATTTGTGTATTCACTTTTTATAAATAAATAATTTGTTTCTGCACACTTATTTTTATTTCACATAATAAGAAAAGAGATTGCAAGAGAACTACCACGCCCAGAAAGTACAAATTTGAGTCAAATTGTATTTTTAGTCTATATTTATTAATTATCTTGTGGCCAGGTTATGGATTTTGTCACAAAATACCTATAATTTATGAGAGAAATTAATATTTTTATTACTATTATTTGCCTTAAACCTTCATATTTGTAAACGAATATGTTACAAAATAACCAATAAAGCTTAAGTATTTGCATAAAATTTAAAATTGGCAAAATATCGAATTTTAAACACTTCCATTTAATGCTTATATTTCTATGTCCCACGTGACGTCACCGTCAGTCAGCTGCATGTGCAGGAACATACCATTAGTCTGTGTATCGTGATGAAAACTCTTGAATGAGTCAGTGAAAGACTCACACTAGCACTAGAAGCCAAAGGTACTAAGATCTAAGAATCGCTACATGGAATGTCAATGGCCTTCTCAACAAAAAATATGACTTAAAAGTCTTCCTTAACACCCAGCATATAGACATATGTCTCATATCCGAGATACATATGACAAGTCAGTTTTATATTAGGATAAGAGTCTATTAACAACAAAATTCCTGACTTGGTAGATTTTTTATTTTAAGAAACGTTTCTCCTAACTTTAATAACGTTGAACATTTTGATTTAGACTATGATCAGTTATTAAAAAAACAACTGGACCTACTATTACCAACAAAACTACTGAGTAGCTTCAGAATTGAACTTTAAAACAAGATCAGTCTGAAACATGCTTAAAAAAACTGAACAACTTGATGGAGAAGCTGAAAACTTTACCAAAATCGTTCAAACACCTACTTATAATAACACTAAAAAAATTACCCACTTGACAAAGGAAATTAACTACCCAGTTGAGACCAAAAAACTTATTAGGGAAAAAAGAAGAGCTAGAATAAGATGACAATAATCTAGAGATCCAATTAATGAACTGATTTTAAAACAGAATTGATGAATGAGCTGAAATTTAAAAAAAATCAATATTATAATTATATCGATATTATAAAAATACTTAAAAAATATAGAGCATACATATTGCCAGACACAAATTTCGCTACTTAAAAAAAGGTCTTTCACTTTTTCAAGGGCTAAACATCCGATGAAGTAGCGAAATTCCGCTACTCCTGACAACACTGAACAAACTCCTACTTAAAGACATCTTTCAAAAATTTCCTCCAGGGATGAATCGCGAATAGTCAAAAATTGCAACAATATATAAAATTCAGCAGATTCGACCGAAAGCCATTTTCCATAAGGAAACTGCGAGGTTCTTTAATATATTTATCTGCGTTAAAACATACTATACATAAAGGTAATTTATTACTCAAATTAATTAAGATTTAAGACGATCTTTCAATTATCTACTTACTGTTTCACATAAAAACTTTAAATGCCTGTTTTACGTTCATTTGCAAGAATAATATCTTCGTGGCTACTGAAACATTAAAATATTATTTATGCTCATGTTTTTGTCGCAAATTTTCTTAATAAAACTAATGACTAGGTTTTACATAAAAACTAACACCATTTCAAATTATATTTCCAAAGAAACAGTAGAGAACAAAAGGTAGTAAACAACTTTTTTAAATGTAAAAATGATTGTTGCGAATTAGCAAGGCATATGAGTTGCAAGTAATGATATGTGCTGTTTTAAAACGTTAACGCACACAACATAATAGATAGGTACCTAAGATTTGTAGATCAATAATAACACTTTATCTCAGAAACTATGCTTCGTAGAATTTTTGTAAAAGTTTTCAAAATAAATCGCTGAAAATTATTTTAATTGCTTATTACTATTAAATATTGACGCAGAGTATTTAGTACATAGTTTGTAAGGTTGTTTGCTTGAATTGAGCCCTATCCAGCAATTTTAATGTATTCAGTTAGGTTTTGGGACCACGTTTGCTTGAGTCGTAGGTTCATGAGTTGGAGAGGGTGTTGATTGAGGAATTCTTGGGGCCTGTACTTCGTTCTCTTGCTTTCCTTGTATGTATACGCGGAATACTTATACTAAAGTCGCTGTAAAAGGTTAAATAAACACACAGTAAACATTTTTGTATTTGTCTCTTTGCTAAATTTCCAGACTTCGATACCGTAGCTTCAAATTCTTGGTTGAGTAACGCCAGATCACTCTGTATGTTGACAAATAGAATACGTGATGTTAGTAAAAATAAAGTAAAGCAGTAAAACCAATCCTAATTTAAACACAAATAATAGGCTTAAGGATTATTTCATAAATTAGTAGTTTTTGTTTTTTCGAATACCAGTCAGTTCTTTTGTCTTACTTTCGGGTTTAACTAAACTTTTTTTGCCTTGATGTTCTGGTATAAATGTAGTACCAGGTATTTGATGTTTAATTGGAATTGGAGAGTTATTTATTGTAACTTGGCATAATTTAAATTTTCTTATAGTAAACGTTATCTCTGTTTATTTTTTTAAGTTAAATTTAATTTTAAAACGTTTAACCAGTTTTGTAAGTTATTCAAGTTATTGTATTAACTATTTTGTGACACTGTTGAATAGTGGGAAGCTTTCTTTGAATTCAAACTTCGGTTTAGGGATTAGATCATCGATGGTGACTTTTTCGTGGACGCTTTTTAAATGAATCATTCAAATGTTTTGGAAATTGTCGGTGGTAATGGTTTGATCATTGTTCTATTGGATTGGAACACATAGACGTAGTATACTATTGTAGATTGTCATTAATAGTACAATTAGCTACAGCGCGAGCGCATCTAAATTTTTGATCCTATTTACATTAGAACAATCAATGGAGGTCTTTAGATGTCGAATAAAATCTTCAGTTATTCGTTTAACCATAGTAATCACTTATCAAAATAAAAAAATATAGATTAGAAATTCATATTTTAGGTCGTTAATTATTTATTTAAAATTTATATCGACAAGTAAGAAAGTTAATTTTAATCGACGCTACCGTTTATATTTTGTCGAAATACCACTATTTGCATTTTTTGTATTAAAATATAGAACAGGCGCCTAAATCATTTTTTATTTTCCTATTACTAAAATACACAAAGAATCTGAATTAAAAGGAAAATAAAATAGAAGTTTGACAACAAAATTTTAATTATTTGGATTAAATGGTTCACGTCATGAAACATACTCAGAAAGAGCGGAAGAACAGGGCGAGCCAGACGGTTGCTTGGGGAGCCTATCGCAAGGTGCGCACGATCTAAAAAATTATTTATTGACAATGATACGTGACAAAAAGATTTATGGAGCAAAAGAAGTCCAAAAAATACCAAAATGTCCTAAAGGTCTGAAAAAGTCCAAAAAGTCCAAAAAGTCCAAAAAAGTCTAAAAAGGTAAAAAAAAAGTCCAAAAAAGACCAAAAAAGACAAAAAAAGTCCAAAAAAGTCCAAAAAAGTCCAAACAAGTTCAAAAAAAGTCCAGATGAGTCTAAATATCTTCAAAGGTCTTAAAAGTCTAAAAAATAAAAGGTCTAAAAGTTTAAAAAAAGTCTAAAAAGTATAAAAAAGTCTAAAAATTCTAAAAAAAGTCTAAAATGTCTAAAAAATCTTAAAAAATCTTTAAAAAAGGTCTAAAAAGTCTTTAATAGTCCTAAAAAGTCTTAAAAAGTCTTAAAAAGTTTTAAAAAGTCTTAAAAAGTCTGAAAAAGTCTTAAAAAGTCTTAACACTCTTAAAACGTCCTAAAAAGTCTTAAAAAGTCTTAAAAAGTCTTAAAAAGTCCTATCAGTCTTAAAAAGTCTTATCAGTCTTAAAACGTCCTAAAAAGTCTTAAAAAGTCTTAACAGTCTTAAAACGTCCTAAAAATTCTTAAAAAGTCTTAAAAAGTCTTAAAAAGTCTTAAAACGTCCTAAAAAGTCTTAAAAAGTCTTAAAAGGTCTTAAAAAGTCTTAAAAAGTCTTAAAAAGTCTTAAAAAGTCTTAAAAAGTCTTAAAAAGTCTTAAAAAGTCTTAAAAAGTCTTAAAAAAAAAGTCTTAAAAAGTCTTAAAAAGTCTTAAAAAGTCTTAAAAAGTCTTAAAAAGTCTTAAAAAGTCTTAAAAAGTCTTAAAAAGTTTTAAAAAGTCTTAAAAAGTCTTAAAAGGTCTTAAAAAGTCTTAAAAAGTCTTAAAAAGTCTTTAAAAGTCTTAAAAAGTCTTAAAAAGTCTTAAAAAGTCTTAACAGTCTTAAAACGTCCTAAAAATTCTTAAAAAGTCTTAAAAAGTCTTAAAAAGTCTTAAAACGTCCTAAAAAGTCTTAAAAAGTCTTAAAAGGTCTTAAAAAGTCTTAAAAAGTCTTAAAAAGTCTTAAAAAGTCTTAAAAAGTCTTAAAAAGTCTTAAAAAGTCTTAAAAAGTCTTAAAAAGTCTTAAAAAGTCTTAAAAAGTCTTAAAAAAAAAGTCTTAAAAAGTCTTAAAAAGTCTTAAAAAGTTTTAAAAAGTCTTAAAAAGTCTTAAAAGGTCTTAAAAAGTCTTAAAAAGTCTTAAAAAGTCTTAAAAAGTCTTTAAAAGTCTTAAAAAGTCTTAAAAAGTCTTAAAAAGTCTTAAAAAGTCTTAAAAAGTCTTAAAAAGTCTTAAAAAGTCTTAAAAAGTCTTAAAAAGTCTTAAAAAGTCTTAAAAAGTCTTAAAAAGTCTTAAAAAGTCTTAAAAAGTCTTAAAAAGTCTTAAAAAGTCTTAAAAAGTCTTAAAAAGTCTTAAAAAAACTTAAAAAGTCTTAAAAAGTCTTTAAAGGTCTTTTAAAGTCTTTAAAAGTCTTTAAAAGTCTTTAAAAGTCTTTAAAAGTCTTTAAAAGTCTTTAAAAGTCTTTAAAAGTCTTTAAAAGTCTTTAAAAGTCTTTAAAAGTCTTTAAAAGTCTTTAAAAGTCTTTAAAATTCTTTAAAAGTCTTTAAAAGTCTTTAAAAGTCTTTAAAAGTCTTTAAAAGTCTTTAAAAGTCTTTAAAAGTCTTTAAAAGTCTTTAAAAGTCTTTAAAAGTCTTTAAAAGTCTTTAAAAGTCTTTAAAAGTCTTTAAAAGTCTTTAAAAGTCTTTAAAAGTCTTTAAAAGTCCTTAAAGGTCTTAAAAAGTCTTAAAAAGTTTTAAAAAGTCCTAAAAAATCCTAAAAAGTCCTAAAAAGTCCTAAAAAATAAAAAAAAAAAAAGTAAAAAGTCTTTAAAAAAATCTATAAAATGTCTAAAAAAAGGCCTAAAAGTCCAAAAATTCTAAAAAGTAAAAAAAGAAGACCTCTGCAAGTTTCAAAAATAATTTATGTCAAGAAGGTAAAAAAATCCTGTCGTGTTGGGTCAGAAGAGATATGTCACCCTAAATTATAGGGGCATCAGTGAAGGTGCTGAACATACTGGACATACATTTTTAAGTTTTAGCCTCCTGTGACATCTGAACGATAAAAACTATAAACTAGAATAAGGTTATATACTGCTTGGCATTCTATATGATACTCTTTACAGTTTAACAGACTCCCTTAACCCCCAATTTGTAATCAGATTTCATTAAGGAATCAATAGTCTTCGTCTACTTATTTTTCATTTTATTTTTTTTTGTTAAAGAGTTAGGATTTTTTCAATATTGCAACCTCCCGTAATACCCCATTTTTATTCACAATTTTTTTTAAATTATTAAGCTTCATCCTCTTATAGAGCTTGACTTTTACTTTACTAAATATTTCATGTTAATATCGCTTTTAATTTTTGATTTATGATTTTTTTCCATCTCCTCCTTTATCCCTTATTTTTATTAAGATTTTATTGATAATTACTTACTCCCTAATAGAGCCTGATTTTTTACTAAAAATTTTATGTTGATATCATTTTTTGTTTTGTTTTTGAGTTAGGATTTTTTTAAATATTTCAACCTCCCTTAACCTTCTATTTTCAATAAAATTGTTTTCAAAATCAATAGGCTTCACTACCGCTAAACATTTTATGTTGATTTCGTTTTTCGTTTTTGGGTTAAGACTTTTTAAATATTTCAGCCTGCCTTAATCGCCCCAATTTTATTATGTTTCTTTCAGAATCAATAGGCCTCATACCCCTAATTTTTACCAAAATATTTCATTTTAATATTGCTTTTCGTTTTTGATTTATGATTTTTTTTATTTTAAGATTACCCAACTCCCTATTTTTATTCAGATTTTTCAAAATCAATAGTCTTAGTCCCCTTTTAGAGCTCATTTTTCCTAAAAAATTCAAGTTAATATCATTTTTCGTTTTTCATATGATTTTTTTATATTTCAACCCTCCTTAACCACCTCATTTGTATTTAAATTGTTTTCAAAATTCCTCATATAGCATAATTTTTCCTAAAAATTTCAAATTGATATCATTTTTTGTTTTTGAGTTAGGATTTTTTTTTATATTTCAACCCACCTTAACCCTCCTATTTTTATTCAGATTTTTTTTTCAAAATTAATAGGCTTCGTCTCCTTAAAGAGCTTGATTTTTCCTAAAAAATCAGGTCAATATCAGTTTTCCTTTTTGATATTTATAAAAGTGTTTAAAATTTGATGAGAAAGATTTGGGTACAAAAAATTTAAATTTAGAGCAATATTAAATATTTTTTTCTCACGAAAGTAAACATATAACACTTTTCACAGACTACTGTGTGAAGAGTATAACAATAAAGTTTTCTATGTACTATTTAAAAAATATAGATGTTTTTTCAGCGACTATATGGTTTGCAGTTGTTGATTTCTTTACGGACTTCTTTAAAAAATAATGGGAAATTTACTTACCAGACTGCATTGGTACACTTCTCCCTCTTCATCTTCAACGTTACTGCCTTGAAATGGAGTATATAAGCTTGTTAACTGGTTAGTTTTCTCTTCATAGTCAAAATTGAGTAAAATTGTTTCTTATTGCCAATTTGGGCGCTAATGAGACATTTTACTTAAAAAATTCTTTGTTTTGTCTTTTACAGTTTTTTGTTTTTCGTCCTAAGTATATCTTTTCCAAATTTTAATTTGATGTACAGTGTGTTCCAGATTCGCTTCTATATACAGGGATCTCGGCTTCTATTATACCTACATACCTACAGCAAAGGTTAAATGGGAAAAGTTTTAGAGAAAACTTATTAGTGCATTTGATAACCGGTTTCAGATTTACGATCGTTTCTTTGGTTATGGAAATATCGGCAAAAAACCGAAAATGGCGGATTTTATTTTTTCGCCTGTAAATCCGAAACGAATAATTTGACAGCTGCCAAAATGTGACATTATTCGGACACTTCTTTAAGACGAATAAGACAGCGTATATGACATGTCTCGTCTTCTGTTATCCCGTAATCCGCCTTAATATTAATTTTTTCTTATGGCCGCCATATTGGATTTTTCGATTTTTCATAAGACTGAAAATTTTTCAGAAAGGCTCTCTCGAGCGAGAGAAGTGCCTACTCGTCGAGATAGTTTTTCAGTTTTCTCTCGCCCTACCAGACGAGACGAGAGAGGCTTCTCGTCTTATTTCATACCCTAATATCCAACTTGATCTTGAAAATGTATGCAAATTGGTATTTTTTGAAACATTGAAACAAAATTCTCCTCCAAATTTGCATAATTTGTGAGGAAATAACAAAATGTTGTGGTATTTGTAAAGATTATTTAACAATATGAACAGAACTTTTATAAACAGTTGCTTTGTATCCGTAAGATGATATCAATTCTTTATATACAATGTATATTTGATCGACCAAAATGTTTTTTGTCGATTTTTCGTCGCCTTTTTGACAAACTTCACATTGATGTTTAACTGGATTAAATGAACACACTGGGTCATTCAGTGTTTTCAGATACAGTTTGTTTTAATTGGCGTATGTTGGAATAAAAGAGCATTGCTTGATGTAGTTGATGTAATATAGTGTAAAGTAATCAAAACAAGTCAGTGTTTGTGTTTTACAGTTTCAACTCAACTTAAAAAGTATCCCACCATTAGTGATGCCGCGAGACGAGAGATTTTCGTCTCGTCTCGAACGAGACGAGAGAGACATTTTTTCTCGAAAACAGATTCGAGACGAGACGAGAGAGTGTCATCTCTCGACGAGAATTTCTCGTTTCTCTCGAGCTCCCTCGGGCTCTCTCGAACAATTTTCTCTTTGCTTATTTGAAATTTTCAATTGCTTATAAAATTTTAACACATTAGATTTCGAGATAGTCAAAAAATTAACTGTAACACACCTCTTCTATATATATTAAATGGTAACAAATGATACTTGTGTTATTAGGATTTTATAAATGGTGATTTATAAAAAAAAATATTTCTCATTTCATTTATTTGAAATTTATAGAATAATTTCTTATATTTAATCCATTCTGCTTTTCTGAGGTTACTTTTGAAGATAAGTTGAAAATGTTTTAGTGTTTTTTCGAAAAACTGTCAAAGAAAAGGTAATACAAACGAATGTATTATATTCAGTGAGAACTAAAATTGTACCTTCCTCTATTTTAACTTCTAAATGAAAAAAGATAATGACAAAACAAAAACGAAGTAAAACTCAAGAGATATATTTTTGGAATAACGAGATGCACTTTACTTGAGACACGTAAAATAAAGGGAGATACTAGCTTTAAATTTTCTAATGGAAAGTAGGGTCATGTGATACCTCATTTGAAAGATATTTTCTATATTTTTACGGTCATGTAAACAGATTTAGGTTTTTATGTTTTTACAGAAATTACATTATATTAATTCATAAAGTAGGTTAAATTCTTTTTTTTATTTACCACTTCAACCTCAAAGGATCATTACAGGAGGTATAATACCTTATAAATGCTGTTTTTTTACAATAGTATACAATGGATAATTAACATTTTGGCTAGTACAGAGTAAATATCAGTATCTTTTATTAATATAATGAATTTTTTACTTTTAGAAGGATTTAACACTGCACAAATGGCAATTTTTTGTAGCTGGTACTTTGTTCTTATACAGACATGTTCTGGGCCTTTACTAATAACTAATAACTCTCGTATTAGCAATTATTGTTTATTACTAAGGAAACGCATCTTGTATTTACTAAAATAAATAAATTAAGAATATCAAAGGTGATTTAAAAACCACTTGACGTATTACATTTTTCATAACTTCTTGGCAAAAAAAAGCTTATTAAAAAATTATCTTCAAACATTATCTAACATTTCTAGGATTATTACGGCACACGAGGATTATCAAGAATGTAATTTTTGTAAAAACAAAAAAATAAAACTGTGTGCTTGGACGTAAATATAATCAAAATATCTTTCAAATGAGGTATTACATGACTTTACTTTCCATTAGAAAATTTAAAGATAGTAACACCCTCTATTTTACGTCTCAAGTAAAGTGCATCTCATTATAACAAAAATATCATAATGTGTCTCTAATTTCACATCGTTTTTGTTTTATGTCTCCATCTTCTTGAATTTTAAAAATATACTACAAAATGCTTTCATTTGACATCGCAGGACTGCATGAGAAAAATTCTAACTTCCAATTTAACATCTTCCCTCCCTCCCCAACTGACTTACAGGACAAAGTATTTTCGTTTTTAGTTAACGCCTAATCTGGGCCACTTATTACTTCAAATTTTAATTGTAAAACGACTGTGTCAGACGGACAGAGATACATAAGTGTTTCTTATTGCCAAATTTGGGTACTAATGCGCAAATTACTTGAAAAATTCTTTGTTTTTGTCTTACAAATTTCACCGTTTTTTCATGTTTCGTCTTTTTCAAATTTAAATTTGATATTGTTTTATCACAAGAGAAACGAGACGAGACGAGACAAGACGAGAGAAAGGCTCTCTCGCGCGAGAGAAGCGCCTTCTCGTCGAGACGAGAGAAGTTTTCTCTCGCCCTACGAGACGAGCCGAAAGAGGCCACCCTCTTGTCTCGTCTTGTCTCGCGGCATCACTACCCACCATCGCCACAATTACTCTTTTTGTCAACAACGACATGCTGACTGTCGCCGGAATTTCTGTTTTTCTTCATTATCAACCCTTTTGAATTTAAAACTAACTATCGTCGGTAAATACCATCGTTCTTTTGAGCAACTTAGATTATAGCTTTGAGATTGGCAGTAATTAAGTTTATTATATCTCGATTTTTTTCAGCTACCAATTCACCAGAGTACCCATAAATAAAGCACAATCTTCCCATAAAAGCCCTAATAATCACAGGTACAGCATTGACTTCAATAAACTGATCGGTACTTTCATAACTCCTCCTCTCACTTCTGTACACCATAAACCCCCTGCTCGAGCGCTGGAAATCTCTAAATCCCCGCCCATGAACATATTTCAGGTACCCGCGGCCTGTCAGTTCTTTCCTACACAACTTAATTTTCTCTCCAAGACCCAAGATAGAGACACGAAAGCTTTGGAGAGAGAGAAGAAGAAAGCTCTCTGCTTCAGGATCCGATCCAACAGCCACTTCTGCTTTCAGATCGCGTTGACTACGCTCGACAAACGGACGCTCGTTACTCGTTTCTCGAAACAGTTGATAGTTTCGTTTCCTACTCTAGCGTTCAAAGCTTTCTAGATTCGTAGCCTTCGGCAACGCTTGCTGCGTTAGATTTTCGACCGGTCTCGGTCTATTCGTGTGTTTTTGTTTTTGAACTAACGGTTTGTTGATGTTAAGAGATGTTGTAGTGTTTTTGTCTGAGTAAATAAAGTGCGAATGGACTTCGAGAAATGATGTTTTTGGTACAGAACATGTAAAAAGATTGGATTTCTTTTACTTTTTGAAGTAAGTAAATTTTTGTTACTATATTTATCAAATATTTGTCTTATTGGACCATGTAAAAAATTATTATTTTAGTTAATTGCCCTCTTGTCAATATGCATTAAAAGATCAAACGTATTAGCTCATGAAAGATGATGGAAAAGAAACTATTTGAAAATATAAGTTACCTACTAACTACACAGATTTTGTACTGTTAAGACAGATAACTAAAAATCTAATAAAACTTGATAGTACATATAAAGGTCATTGTTAAGCTCTTTTTACTTATGAAAAACTAAGCATACGTACTTTTAGGTATTACTATTGTAAACAAAAAATCTTATTTCCACATCTTGTGCAAATTAATAATTAACAATTAATTTTACTAAATAGAAATATTTAATAATAATAATAATAATAATAATAAACGTCTTTATTTGCACTAAATATAGAATACAAAAATGAAGTGCACAATAGGGCGAGATTTAGCCTATAGCTACTATTACATTAACCCATTTACAGTTAATTCATAGGGTATACAAATTACAAAATTTAAAAAAAAAACAAATAAAAATTAAATACAGAGAAAAATTTAAAGATAAATACTTATAGTTATAAAACTTAAAAATAATTTACAGCTAAATAATTTTGTATGCTGGCTATCTAGTAGATATTGCTTTAATCTGGATTTAAAGGCATGGGTGGATAGTGTGTTTTTTAACTCTAAGGGTAATGTTTTATACAGACCTACCGCATTAAAAATGAAACTTCGTGTAAAAATGGTAGTATGATGAATAGGCATTGATAATGTTTTAGTTAGTTATGTTAACCGTATGAACTGATGTTCTATATTGAAATTTATCACTAAGATAGGTAGGCAATGAATCTTTGTTTCACAAATTGTCTCAAATCAAAGCTCAGAGATGCTACTTTTACGTCTTACATTGTTGATAAATCGCACCAAAGTTTACTACTTAATTATTTATTATCAAAAGTACAGCAATTCATTATCTAATAATTTTCCTTGTCCTAGCAATATTTTATATTATAACTATGGACGTTGTTTTACCCACCCAGTACCCCTATTCACTCCCTTTCCCGTAAAATTGATAAAATTAATGAAAAAAATGGCATATTTTTATTTAAAAAAAATATTTATATCCTTATTATTCATTTGCAAAAGATATGGAACTTAGTTTTTTTTTTAACAATAGCAATACCTACAATTACATATGCTCAAACTAGACATTTACCCATATAAGAAAATATGGTGAAAATTGAATAGGAGATAAACGGGAAAAAGACTTTGGAGCTTTATATTAGCTTAAATTTCTTACAATGGAAAAACCAGTAAAATTTAAGATTTAGATTTTAAAAACTGGTAAAAGTAGTAAATATCAATTTACAATATTTGCTTCCATTGCGTCCATGAACATTATCAACAAAATAATTTAAAAATTTAAAAAAATAAAAAGATAGATGTCTACCTACCTCTTATTTTTTTGAAAACACTGCCCAAAAGCTTTGTCGAAACCACTAGCTCTTATGCTCAATTAATTTATATAATCTGAAACATTTCCGAAAATATATAACACATATTTTAAAAAATTCTGGAGACTAAAATGAACCTCATATAATGGCTATTTATGCAACCAATTACGAAATGCCTTATTTTGTGTAACGAGTGAACAGAGCGAGGTCCCGCAACATGATCGAGTTACATAAAACGGCATTTCGTAATGTGTTACATACAATAATGTTTTTAAGTTTGACTAGATTATTTATTAAATTATGTTTTGGTAAAAAATTTCTAACATCTACACAACCAATATTACCTTCTTGTATTGTTAGTTGTATATGCATAACTTTATTCCTTTTATTGATATTTGTTATAAAAAATTATATTAATTTAATATCAATGACTTATTGTAGTGTGTTTATATTACTTGTTAAAGTTATTAGTTTTCAAGAAAGTGGTTTTTGTCTGTATTGTTTTGATTTTTGTGCTGATTTAGAATAAAAAATAAGAACTAAAACAACATTGTTGTAAGTTCACTAACCAAATGATATTTTTATATATTCAACCTTTCCTTCTTTCATATAAACTTTTAATAATAACGTATATATTGATTTTAAAACTAAAACATTTATTTTTATTTGTTTTCTTTTCCCAACTGGTGACTTTTCCGTAACCAGTTTTATAATGTTCAACTTTATGCAATTGGCTGCATTGGCTGCATTTTGACACTTTTTGCTATTACAAAAAGCGTCACTATAGATGATAAAATTAGAAAAAATATATAACAATAATAAAAAATTTTATTGCATTAATAGGAAATTGTAAAATTAAGAAAACAAAAAGTGGAATAAAGGACTTAAGTCGATAAGTGCATAACAGTCTCGTTTTGGCAGGAAATATATAATTAAAACATACATATATAGATAACCATAATCATGGTAATAAGACAACTAATAATTACAATACAAAGTGAAAAGGTATGGATCAGTTTAAAAGTAATGTTAAATAATTAAAGAAATAAAAACACTATCTAAGATGAAGAAAAAACTCAAAAACAATTTTTAGGCAAATGCAGACGCTTTCTGAATCATGTAACGTGTATAATAATTAAAATGAAGATTAAATATATTTGTTATTGTGTCCCTGCTTTTATCAAAGATGTATATTTTTAATGATCTAAGACTATTATAAAATTTAGAAGCTAAATATAAAAACGAATGTTATGTTTTGGATTTTACCATTGAATTGTTTATTGCTGTGATATCTAATATTACAAATAAAGAAATATAACTGTCGAATATCTATGATTTTTGATTCGTAGTAAAGTGCATCAAATGAAAGACGAGCATTTTTATAGTAAATATGTTTTTAGTGCGCTCCCCCATATCAATATTCCATGCCTAATGTGGCTTTCAATTAGAGCATGGTATAAAGTTCTCAAATATTTTTCGGGTATCTGTATTTCTTCAGGAAGAGTAATTAATATTTATGAGTTAACATTTGAATTTTTACAAAGTCATGCAGTTGATATGTACTGATAAAACATATATTTTCGGTGATTTTAATATATCAAGTATAACCGGAGTTAACTACAAAAGCCATATTTTTAATAACCTGGTTGAATCATTTCAAGACTTAATAGATTTCAATGGGTTTAGGTTGTATAATTACATTAAAAATGTTCAAAGAAGAACTTTAGATCTAGTGATTGGATCAATAGTAACAATTTCACTGTAATTAGAAACTGTTTACCATTTGTTAAGGAGGACATCTACCAGCCTGCATTGAAAATTATTATTACTGTTAGATCCGATATAAAACTAAATAAACTTAATTTAAAGCAGTCGAGGTATGATTTTTAAAAAGCTGATTTTCTTAGGTTAGGCGAAAGTGTTAAAGATGCAAACTGGAAAAAAGTTTTTGTTGAAAAATATAATGTGAATATAGCGTTACAGGAATTTTACACTATGTGGAATAAAATAATTGATAATTGTTTACCTAAATTTGTTGTATATGAAAGATTTAAAACATTTTCAGTTTGGTACACAAATGAAATTAGGTATTTATTAAAAGAAAAAGAAAGATTTAGTAGGTTAAGGTTGGTATCTGATTCTTATAATGATAAATTCAAGGAATTAAGAAGGGTAAAAGCTATAACTAAGTTAGAAAAACGTAATAACATAAAATAAATAGAAAACAATTTAACTAAAGGTGTCAGACATTTCTGGAATCACGTAAATAATAAAAGAAATAACAGATCTAACTTTGGTAATTATATTTACAATGAAAAACAGGTAATAATAATAATAACTTTATTCACAGAAAAGTAACATATTCAGCAAAACATCAAATTTCAATTTAAAACAATGTGAATAGAGTAAACAACAAACGATAAGGGCATATGCACTTGTTTTGTTTAAAAAAATAAAACTAAAAATATAATAACTTAAAATAAAAAAAATATATATATAGATACTTAAATAATAATTAGTGTAATTACATTGCATAACAAATAAATCTAGAAGTTGTACATTTTTTTGGTAGTAGTGTGTCATTACGTGAGGATGTCGCTTTTGGGGATAAGTCTTTCTTTGGTTATTTATTTTTTGTTCGAGCAATTGAGATAGAATTATTGGTAATTTTGTTATTTTTTTCTAGTATATTTTATACAAAATGTCTTTCTTTTTCTAAAATAAATGAGATAACTTTTTTTTTCCACAATGGTTTGCTATTTAATTTTTTTAAAGTTTGAAGTAGGGTGTTATATATTTTGATAGCAATATAGGAAAACGCTCTTTGTAAAATTGACTTCTTGAGGATAGTTGGGTAGGTATGCAGGTTTCTATTACGTATGTTGTAAGGGTGATCACGTGAAAAGGACTTGTCAACACTGAAGTGGTATCTGACATTTGTGCAAAGATAAAAAAGTTGTCTTAGATCTAAAATTTTAGATTCTATGTACAGAGTGTTAGAAGGATATAAATAATGTTTTCCCATAATTATTCTAAGAAATCTTTTTTGTAATACTTCTAATGGATTAAAGTGTTTACGCAATGCTCCTCCTCAAGCTGAAATAGCATACCTGAGGTGACTGTCCACAAGAGCTAAATACAGTTTTTTTAAATCATTTAGTGGCAAATATTTTTTTAACAATTTGAATTTATATATAATTATTTGTAACTGTTTGATTACATATTTTATATGATAATCCCATTTTAGATTTGTATCAATATAAATTCCTAAGGGGTCTATTCTGTAACAATTCCTTTATATTTAACGGCCTTTAAAAATATTTTCTTCTTTACTTCTGTCATTATTTAAACGGATCTTTAAAATGCATTAAAGGACTATCTTAAAGAAATCTGTTTAAATAATGACAGAAGTAAATTAACGAATACAAACATATTTTTAAAGGTCGCCAATATTTTTAAAGGCCGTTAAATATAAAGAAATTGTTACAGAATAGACCCCTAAGTATTCTATATTTGTTACGGATGGAATGTCCACTGAGTTGCCTTGCATGAGAATTTTAAGATTTTGATAAGGAGCAGCCCCGGATATATTACAGCTGAGAGGTAAATACTTAGTTTTTTCAATATTTAGTGTCAGAAGCTTGTAATCGAACCAATCTTTAATTCGCTGCAAATCTCTCTCCACTTTTATTTTAAGTTCAGTCCATGTTTCCGCCTCGTAATATACTGCGGTGTCATCAGCATACCCTATAATTTCGTCTGTAGTATTAAGTTTAAATAAATCATTTATATACAGATTAAAAAGTATGGGTCCTAAAATAGTATCCTGGGTAACACCACATTTTATGTACTTTTCCTCGCTAAGATTATTTCCTATTTTAACCACTTGTTTTCCATTCTGAAGATAGCTCTCAAATAGTTTTAAACAATTACCTCTAATGCCGTTACACTCTAAACTTCGCAGAAGTAGGGAATGATCAACAATGTCAAAAGCCTTGCTGAGGTCGATAAAAACGCAATGACAAGGTTTTCCTCTTTCGAGTGAATGATGAATCTTCTCGGTGAGCTCTAACATAGCAGCTTCGGTACAAGTTTTCTCCTTGAATTGTTTAGTCAATATTAGTTTGTATTTGTTTAAGAAATTGTTTAATCTGTTTTTTAATTTTTTCAAATATTTTAGGGATATTGGTTTGTAGTTATTAACTGGTGTTTTATCTCTTTTTTAAAAATTGGACATACTATTGATTGCTTTAATATTTCTGGGTAAGTTCCAGTGTTTAGGCATGCATTGATTATGTATTCTAATGGGTATGTAGTATATTCAGCTAATATTTTTAATACTTCAGACCCAATTCCGTCTGAACCAACTGACTTTTTAGTTTTAAGTTCTTTTATTATGGACATTACTTCGTTTTTATTAGTATGAGTTAATAAAATTGAGTTCGGTAAATTGTATTCAACTGGTCTAAATTGTGGATTTTTTATAATTTTTTTTGCTAGAAACTCTCCCATTTCTACGAATTTTAAGTTGCTATTGCCTTATTATCCGTTAAAAGGTCTCCGTTTTCATTTTTTATTGGTCCTATATTCGTTGTTTTTTTGTGTTTCTTTCCAATTAATTCACCAACAGTATTCCATAATTGCTTGGTATTTTTATCGTTGTCTCGTATGCATTGTTTATAATACTTTTACCATCATTATGGTTATCTATATAATATGTATGTTTTATTATTATATTTCCTGACGAAACAACTGTTTTGCACTTATCGATTTAAGTCCTTTATTTTACATTTTTTTTTAATTTCATCGATTTATACAATTTCTTAGTAATGAAATAAAAGTTTTTTTAATATTATTATATATTTTTCTAATTTTGACATCTAAAGTGGCGTATTTTGTAATCACAACTTTTTTCCATATTGTTGGAAAAGTACTGGAAGCAAGAATTACAATAAAAATATGCATTAAGGGTACTTTTAGCCAATCACTACATGCCTTAAGGATGTAAGGCGGGATTCTATCTGCTCCCGCTGTTTTCTTAGGCTTTAGTTTTTTTACCGCAATAATTAAATCCAATTCTGTAACTGTGTTTAACACAAAACAATCATTACTTAGCATACTATCAAGAGGAAAATTTAAATCATATGAAGCTTTGACTGACGAATATCCAGACAAAAAAATCTGCAAAAGCATTTGCAGTTTCTCTTTCATCAACCTGTTTTTCATTGTAAATATAATTACCAAAGTTACATCTGTTATTTCTTTTATTATTTACGTGATTCCAGAAATGTCTGACATCTTTAGTTAAATTGTTTACTATTCGTAAATATTTATAAATATTAATTACACTTCCCGAAGGAATAGAGATACGCCAAAAATATTTGCGAACTTTATACCATGCTCTAGTTGAACGCTACCTTAGGTATGGAATACTGATATGTGAAAGTGCAATAAAAACACATATATCAACTGGAAATTATACAACGACGTTTAATTAAACAAATTTCCTTAAAAAATGCTCGTTTTTCATCTGATGCCCTTTTCTACGAATCAAAGATCATGGATATTCGACAGTTATATTTCTTTATTTGTAAGATGAGATATCATAGCAATAAACAATTCAATTGTAAAATCCACAACTTTATATTCGTTTTTATATTTAGCTCCTAAATTTTATAATAGTCTTAAATCATTAAAAATATACATCTTTGATAAAAGCAGGGACAGAATAAATATATTTAATCTTCATTTTAATTATTATACAGGCTAGTCTAACCAGTGGCGGCTCGTGGTAATTTGAAATGGGTGTTCACTTTTTCCAATAATTTTATCATTTGTAAGTTCGGATCAAAACCTTGTACAAGGGTCAATATCACTGTTTTTTTATTATTTGAGTTTGTATTAAGTGTAATTATTATTATCAACATCATACTGTTTTCAAGCATTACAACTATTAATAAATGAATATTTTAGTTAGTGTAATATTTGTTTTTTTAATACGTTGAAAACAATCTAAACATTATTAGTTAGTAAACTGACTTTTCCTCATAATTTGAGATTATTTTTAAATATATATCAGGTAATGTAGAAACTTTACATTGATTTTTGTGTAAAAAATTTTATATGAAATTTTACCTACCATTTTTTAGTTTTTATTGTAAGTTTAATCATTTTCACAATTTGTCACAGATGTCAAATAAAAAATATATTTTTTAAATACCTTTTATTGGCAAATAAAATAAGAACTAAAATGTTTTAAATGTTTATTTTATAAGATCAGTCCCATCACAATACATAATATTACACAGACACAAACTAGAATAAAGATATATAACGCCTGTCATTCTAGAGGATACTCTTCGTAGTTTAACAGACCCCCTTAACTCCCATTTTCAACCAGATTGTTTTCACAATCAATAGGCCTCATCGGCTTTTAGAGATTGATGTTTGCTAAACATTTCAAGTTTATATCATTTTTCAGTTAGGATTTTTTTTTATATTTTAACCCCCCTTAATTCCCCCATATATTCATATTTTTTTCAGTATCAATAGGCTTTATCTTCTTATAAAGCTTAATTTTTACTAAAAATTTCATGTTGATATCGCTTTTCGTTTTTAATTTAGGATTTTTTTAATTTCAACCCATCTTAACCCCCTATTTTTAATCAGATTTGTTAAAAATCAATAAGCTTTGTCCTCTTATAGAGCTTGATTTTTGCTTAAAATTTTCAAGTTGATTTCATTTCTCGTTTTTGACTTATCGTGTAGACAAAAAACCTGACATCGGACAGACAGACAAAATAAACCTATGATACTCTTCACAGAATACTGTATGAAGAGTAGAAAAAAATGTATAATAAACAATTTAAAAAGGTCAACAATAATATTCAACTTCTTTTATCAAAGGATACTAAAAGTTTGAAATAGCAGCACATAATTGAACACAGAAATCTGTGAACTAAACTAGTGAGATGCATATCGTAAAATGTTATCACACTTAATTCTCCATATGACACTTTCTAAGTGTATTGCACAGAACATTCCAAAGTATTCTTGCTTTCACTAATGTCCTACCCTCATGGCTGCTTTTGCATGTCCAAGTTTACTAAAAAATAATGTGTTTTAATAAATAATAGAATAATAACAATTTTGTTTAAATAGGTAAATCGGCTTCATCTGTATTTTTAAATTATTGTTTAATTATAGATAGTATATTAATGTTTTGATATGTACTTATAGGATTGATTAGCCAGAGCATGTAGATGTGGGATGTGACTTGTTAAATGCCTAATCAAAATCACAATTTAGATAATAGAATAATAACAATTTTGTTTAAATAGGTAAATCGGCTTCATCTGTATTTTTAAATTATTGTCTAATTATAGATAGTATATTAATGTTTTGATATGTACTTATTCGCTCCGTGCGCGACAGCAGCGCCAATTTGTTTTGGTATTAAAGGAGTATTTCTGCCTATACTGACAAATACAATTTTTAATAGAATTCGTAAATAAAAAGTATATATGTTAGTTTTAATAAAAGTATATGGATTTATAAAACAATTAAAACATTAATTTATTATTATTATATATTTTTCACGCTTAAATTGAAGAAAATTATGTATAATCATTAAAAATCAATAATAAAATATAGGCAGGCAACAGTATTTACTGGAAAATGTATGAGAAGTTGCCTAAGTCTAATAAGTTGTCATTGAAGAAACCATTTATAATAGCGTGAAGTTAAAATGTATAAAAAGGATCGCTACTTATATTTTCATATTTGTTCTAAAGAAAACATAGAATGAATTATTAAAACTGGTTTCCGATCAGTAAGTCACAAAATTGCATACCAGCCAAATATTATAATCAACGGCAGAAATCTTGAAATCTAGTCCTTGCTGAATGAACATTTAAGAATAAAGGGATATTAAAGAACATCGTAAAATGATAATTTATTGTTTATTTAAAAACTTTCTAGTTTCTGATGTCTACTATTTCCAGCATTACTGTTATTATTACAAAAATAAAGGTAATTTTTCTTCTTATTGTACACCTATCCATTTATTTCTTTGATTTAATTTCCACTTTGTTAGTGAAATTTGTTATATAAGTTTCACTGTTTTTTTTTTGCTAGTATTTGTACAATTTTCAACACAGCAACTCCGGTTGCTTATTGTGTTGTTTTTACCTACTTTTTTGAAAAAAAGTAAAATGTATACGTGTATTTGATATGCTAAAATTACAAAATATCCCCCTAAAATGCACGAATTATCCGCAGCTAGCGCTAGTATCGCTTTTGCTTCCCTTTCCATGACTTCGCACGGAGCGAATAGGATTGATTAGCCAGAGCATGTAGATGTGGGATGTGACTTGTTAAATGCCTAATCAAAATCACAATTTACGTTTGATACTTATTTCGAGACTTTTTTCGAGACATTCTTTAGTACCAACTGTAAACTACTTTACCAATACCCTTATTTTTATTTAATACCTGTAGTGATTCTAATTACCATAACATTTAATATTTTTGAAAATACTAAATTATACAAACAAGGCAATAAAAAAATATCATTAAAATAAAATATTTCTTGTTTGTATGTAACAAACGACCTTGGTTACAGGGTAACACGATTGATAATTGTAAACATAACTTTATATAGGTAAACTATTTAAATGTACATACCATTTCTTAGGTAAAATTTCTCATCGAGTATATTAAATTAATTGGCTGATCCATTCTTCTGATTTAGACTTTTAAAGTGAAAACCATTTGTCTCTTTATCTTAATCAAATTTTTATTGTACATTTCCATAATGATGTCAAATAGTTACCTCATCAGAATAATTAAATTTTTCCTTTTAGCAGATTTTGTGGGAAAAAATTTACAGATTTTTTGTTTACTTCTTACTTCATAGTATTTACAATTGTGTACAAAATAGACCATTTTGAAGTTGTCTTTGGATGGTCTAGATACTGAAACAAAATATAAAACAAATTATAGTCGTAAAACTTTATTACTGCTTTATTATAAAGTAAATAAACAAAATATAACCTTAAAATATTTTATTTATTTACCTTGCCTTAAAAGTTTTTCTTGAACAATAATTACATTGACACACATCCTTCCAATTTATTAAAGTTGCAGTTCTCAATTAAACACATTTTTTTAAGTAATCACAAATAAAATAATCTTAATTTTATTAAAATCGATGGAATGATAGTATTGACATTGACAGTTTGTACTTTGATTTGGTACATAGTTGCCAGAATGTTTTTGTTATGTACCAGATTTGTCTAAAAAATATACCAGATTCCTTAAATGTACCAGATTTTTCGAATTCTATTTGCAGTGACATCTAAATTCATTGAAGAGGAAAAAAGGGGATCTTTATTGATAACGAACCCAAACAAGGAACACAATATATACATATATTTTACACGTGAACACTGATGCATGCAGAATGTACTACATCTAGTACAATTCACAATTATTGTACTAGACTGGCAACACTGGTTTGGCAAACTTGTTTGTGAGCGGCGCGCCAATTAATTTGTTCTTTGACAGTTTGAAGGATCTGTTGGCGTGTTTCCATCTTTTTTTAGCTATATGTATTCGTCAAATCGTCTCACTCGTGTTAGGCTCACTCATCATAATGCGCCACAGACAAGGTTTACTTAGGTATATTGTGCCACAGAGACGCGATCAGCCAGAAAACAATGATGTACCAAAAAATATAGATTAACACGTATGAAAATAAAAATATTAAAATTAAATTTATATTTTTATGTTATTTATGTAATTTTAAAATAATGTGTCTTTATGAAATTGAACTGGGTGTTCACTGCACAAATGAACCAATGGAGAAACCGCCCCTGAGTCTAACCAATGAACTGGAAGAAAAAGCAAGTTATTAGTTTGCGGCAAATAGACAAACTGAATCAAGATAAATCACAAAACATGAATGTGTCGCTGCGTGCACCATTACCAGATCCAAAAACTGTAAAGTTGTTAGGTTTTACTACAGACAATAAGTTAAACTGGTCCAGTCATATTAGACAATTGAAAAAAAGTTATCTAGCTCCTTGTTTTTACTTCGTCAATTTAAAAACATAACTAGTTAACATACTTTAAAAATAGCTTACTTTTCTCATATATCATATGGAATCTCGTTTTGGGGAAACTCGAAGTCTGAAGCTATTTTTGTTCAACAAAAAAACCAATAAAAATTTTGTCAAATGTCGGATATAGGGACTCTTGTAGAGAATTATTTGTTACACATAAAATTATGACTCTTCCGTCTCTGTATATGTATATTAGGGTGTCCGTTATTTACCAATTTGATTTTTGAGTTTGCTGCGTCCCTAAAATTTTTAGTGTATGACCCAAAAAACAATATCGAACCCATATAAGCCCTTAATATTGATGATAAACCATGCCATAAAGGCAATTCATTTCCCGTTTAAATAACATGGGGTTTTTTGTTATTTTTGCAATCAATTTTTTCCTTCTTCAGCCAGCTCATACAAAGCTGCGGAAATCAATTATTTTTGTAGTAAATTTAACGCTCTACAAAAAATTCTTAGTATTTTTTTCGATCAATTCACTTGCTTAAAAGTTATTCAAGCTCAAAGTTGAACTAAAAATAACTTATTAATTTTCTTTGTATTTTGATTGAAAAACTATCATTATTTGTTTTACAATTTATTTTTTATTGCAAAAATATCTGATTCAGCTATTTTGTTCTGTCAAAATTATTGAAAAAAGGAAAGTGGAATTTATTAAGAAGAAAGTCAAAATACAAAGAAAATTAATAAGTTATTTTTAGTTTAACTTTGAGCTTGAATAACTTTTAATCGAGTGAATTTATCGAAAAAATTAATAAGAATTTTTTATAGAGCGTTAAATTTACTACAAAAATAATTGATTGTCGCAGGTTTGTATGAGCTGGCTGAAGAACGAAAAAATTGATTGCAAAAATTACAAAAACCCCATGTTATTTAAATGGGAAATGAGTTGCCTTTGTGGCACGGTTTATCATCAATATTAAAGGCTTATATGGGCTCGATATTTTTTTTTGGCATACACTAAAAATTTTAGGGGCGCTGCAAACTCAAAATTGGTTAATAACGGACACCCTAATGTATATTAGTCTTATTGAAATGCACAAAAGAGCTCCCTCATGTCTTACTCAGTCCAGTATTCACTCTTATGACACTAGAAATGCTAACCTAATTCAACTACCTACATACAGGTTATTAAAAACAAAAAAAAACTTATATGACATTAGTCTTTATAATGCACTTCCTAGTAATTTAAAATCGACAAACTTATTTAACTTTAAAAAATTATTGAAATTTTACTTTGAAAACCACAGTTTTTATTATATTTCTGAATTTTTAAATCATTTCGTTTCCAAATCATTTTCCAGTTGACGGTTCATTCTCCCTGGGGTCTTCTCCTTCAAGATCCCCAAAAAATATTTTTGTTTGTAGTAATGCATTTTAATTAAAACATTTTTATCTTTGTACCATTAGATTTTAAGAGTTTCCGTATTTTATTGTTTTAGATTATATATGTATGTTAGATGATTTTATTTTTGTTTGTAATTTTAATCTTATGATTGTTTATTTTTTTTTTGACCTGCTATAAATTTATGTGATACTTAATAACATAGTTAAATAAAGTACTCTATACCGTAAATTTAGAGCTATATTTGTATATTTTTTTCATATTTTTTTCATTAAATACAAAAAGTTTATAAAAAAATATATTTTCTTCAAGAATATTTGTATGCGCATCTGGACATAATATACAATTCATTCGAAAAGGAACTATAAATTTATCATCAATAAAGAACCAAGAAGGTCATCTGACAAGGTCAATGCTGATTGAAAATAATAAAATAAATCGTATAACAAATGACTGTGCTTGCATTGAACTCATTTAGATAAAAAAGTGTCCATTAAGACTGATTTCCATATATCATTGCACATTTATATATATTATGTCAGTTATAGTGTATTTTTAATTAATTAGTACGTACATAGAAAGATTATTTCAACGATATTTTATGTAAAATAATGACAATTACATATCTTTAATGGTTATTTATAAACCAAGGGTATTAAGTAGAATTTTGTACCCCGAGGGCGACGGTCTTTCAAAACCCAGGGTTTATATGTCAGATCCAATAGGTAAACCACCTGAAAGAATTTGTACACCACAATTCCTCTTCTTTGAATAATTCCAAAGAATTCCATTACAATAGAAGAAATAGAAATATAAAACTTCTGCACATATACTGACTCTAAACATTTAAATTCTTGTTTAGTAATTGATAATCTATATAGGGTGTATAAATAAAAAAAAATTAGGGAAACAATAACAAAAAAAAAATATAAAACACAGTAAAACAGCAACTAAATGTATATCAAAACATACGAGGCTGGGCTGAGAAATAATCGGCCTCGACAACAGTTGGCGTAGCTAGAAACAAATGCAATTGTTTTTCGTAAAAACTCTTTCAAGTGACTTCTGTCAAATTTTTAGCGAGCTGCGTCACTTAGTTTTTACTTGACAGTGATTGAAGGCAAACAGATTTTGCATTTTTACAAAAATGAATAAAATCTAATATCGCGCAGTGATTAGATTCTTGTTTTTAAAAAGGAAAACGAACGATGAGATCAAAATCGAACTGGATGATGTGTATGGGGACTCTGCATCTTCGTTATCAACAATAAAATATTGGACTGCCGAATTTAAACGCGGTCATACGATAATTTTTGATGATGAGCGTCCAGGCCGTCCAAGAGAGGTCACCACACCAGAAGTGGTCGATAAAATCCATGGTATGGTAATTGACGATCGACGAATAAGAGTGTGTGAGATTGCTGAGGCTGTGGGCATCCCACGTGAACGAGTGGAGAATATATTGCACAAATATTTTGGAATGACGAAGCTCGCTACGAGATGGGTGCCGCGTTTGCTCAATGCCGACAACAAACGAAACCGTTTGACAACTTCAAAGGAGTGTTTGGCAATGTTTAACCACAATAAGAAGGACTTTTTGTGCCGTTTTGTAACCGTGGACGAAACATGGATTTATCACAATACGCCAGAGATGAAGGAACAGTCAAAGCAGTGGGTTTCTCAGGGCGAGTCAAAGCCAAAGAAAGCCAAGGTGGGTCTGTCTGCCACAGTTTTTTGGGATGCGTACGGTATTATTCATATCGATTACCTTGAAAAGGGCAAAACCATCGCCGGCGATTATTACTCAAAGCTGTTGGACCTATTCGAAAAAAACGGTTTTTACGATTGGCCATGAGAATTACGCTTCCTAAGGGTGAGCTTAGGAACTTGTAAAAAATTTTGACCAATTTCTTGGGAACACTTTTGTTAAAAAAGAAATCTGAGATGTGTACGATAACAGTTTTTTAGATACGGCCGGCGTCTCTTCTTATTTGGACACCTGCTTTATGAAATGAATGAACAAAATAGAGAGAAGAAAAAAAACATTTTTAAACAACGTTTGTACAGTAAAATATAAACACTCATGCATTCACTTTCGCAACCCCTAAGCTTAAAACTCTCCTGCGCCTCTTTAAGTTTTTAAGTGAACACCTAGAAATGAATACCACAGATGTACACCTGATCTAAACGAAAACATAGGCAAAGTGGTTGGTCATTTCTTTCTGAGAGATCGACTCCTGGCGAAGCCGTCATTTTACTTAATACCCCTTTAAGAGCCATCTTCCAACCGATCCCTTACTTAAAATTATCAGGGGGTGTGGGTTGTTGCAAGTTTCGCACTAGACGAAGGCGGGTAAGTAGATTGTTTATCTAGTGTTGTTAATAGATTTCAGTGCGAAGGGCGCCACATTACGGTTGGAAAAATGTTACTTGCAGAGGGTCAGGTCGTGCGCGATTAACAACTTATTTTTTGACTTTTTTGAAGAAAGAACATTTTAGGACAAAGTTAAGGTTTTGCAGCAGGGATATATAGAATTAGATTTTCCAAATTATTTCTTATAACCACATGATTAGCGCATTAAAATACGCAATATTGTCACTTTTTTCTATCTTGAATAATAGCAGTTTTTGGCTTAAAAATTCAGGCGGAGGATGGCCCTTAATCATTTGTATATAACTATTGTGCAGTTTGGCATAGTTCCAATGCTCATTACTGTACTCCAAATTAGATCTATTTATAAAGTAAACCATTGTTATGTATCGGTTATTGAGAATCCAATATATTTTTACACTATAGAACCTCTCGTATTCATATTATTTCTAAATGTTTGTTAAAAATACGAGTAATAATAGTAATGTCTTTATTATTTCTATAAAAAGTACAAAATACAATATAGGAATAATTGGGCGAAGTTCATCCGTTGTAAATATTTGATCATTTACATGTTCTACCACTTAACCCTTAAATCCCGAACAACCTGTATTTAATGGTAATTTTGCAAACGAAAACGTGTTATTTTCTAATGTTTGCATATTTCTTGAACATAAGAACGTCTGTTTGATGTTTAATGTTCATCTCTAAATTAAGTCTGAGAATTGAACAACTGGTTTTTTTGATATAGTTCTTAATTTATTTATATTTAAACTTTTCATATTTCTATTGGGGACAAAATTACCCTTTAATGAATCTCGAGGCGGTCGTTTCTGGTCACATTTTTCTGAAAACTCGAAAGGGGAATTTCTTAATTATTTGTGTTTGTTTAACCATATACAAATTCACTCAAAAAAAGTGATATTATTTCTAAATATTTGTTATTATTTCTACTGAGGATAAAATTACCCTTTAATAAAATTCGGGGTGATCATTTTGGTCATATTTTTCTGTAAACTCGAAAGGAGAATTTCTTGTTTGTGTTTGTTTACCCATAAAAAAATTATCAGTTAATGCAACGACAAATGTATGTTACGTTAATAATATTAATAATAATAAGAACCTGGTAAATATAATAACATTTTTGTTACTATATTATTTCGGCCAATGTTTACATTATAATATTGGAATACCTGTGAGCAGCACCAACAATGGTATGTAGTATGCAGTACAGGCGCCATTAGGTACATAATAAGCATATTTTAAAGTCTTAATTATTTCTGGTTAAAATTTCATGGTTTTACGGGCGATTTAAATTAACTTACGACTGCAAAAACATTATGAGTTAATTTTAACTGTTTAGGTACTTGAACTCTGTCAATTTATCTGTTCAACGAGTGAGTTGTTACGAATAGTGTTAGATGTTTCACTGCAAATATTATGTTTACTTAAATAATTCGTATGTAAGGCGTAAAATTGGGGCTAATCATATGTGTGAAATATTGAATACAATCTGACGTTGCATACATCATTTCAATAATTTTATTAACTGTAAAAGTACATCACAATAGCTATTTGCGTATTAAGAACAAAAAGTAGTTTCTTTCCTAGATTCATTTTGGTTTATGCACAATTAAAATAGCCTTGCCACGTTTAATTATAGTGCGACTACAATAGTGTCATTTTAGTATTATGTATATATTATTTCTTACTAGTAGATATTAATTTTATACCTTTTTTATGATAAAATTATTTGACGAACTATTTTATAAATTTTGTTGATATCCACTTTAAAAGTGAAAAATGGTTCTGTAGTTCTGTGTTTGTTGTAGGATAATAAACATTAACTAAACTATGAACTTCAATAGTTTGGAACTTGGTAGCTGCAGCACTAAGAATATTTGATATTTTGCCCAAAGAACGCACGTTGATTTTTTCCTTTTATTCATAAAATAATTTTTCAGCCTTTAAATGGTTTTATACTTGGTCATCCTGTATCTTATGAATAAAATGTAGGAATACAAAAATATAGCAATTTTATATTTTCATAATGGTATAATCTGGAACTAATATGTTAGTCGAGACAATTTTATTGAACTGAATTGGTACGAATTAAATAGGCTAATAAAGGCAATATGTAGGCCAATAACTGAGCTTTATTTACTATTAAAAACAACGAGAGATATCGATCGATGGCACGATAATGATTTCTAAATGCAAACAAGCTTGCATTTGGCTTGCAAATAACTACCTTCATCAACAAACATACAATTTGGCCTAGTTTTAATGATATTAAATTAATGATCTCAATCTGATTGAAGCCAAAGTTTGATTTATTTGATAAAGACTAAACCATTAAAGTTTTTTTCCAAATCTAGTAAAATAATTAAAATTTTTTGAATTTATTTTTGTTGTATAAATATGTAATGAACAAAATAATGATTATTGTAAGTGTCTAATAATAAATGAATGAAAATATTTAAATATAAAACATCACTTAATAGTTTGACAAGTCACAAAGTTCACATTATCTGATAAAATCCATTCTACTAAAATACAGTTAAATAAAAATAGCGAATGATAGAACGTGATAATTATGATATGAATGAAGTGCAATTATAACTATTTATGAAACCAGTTAAGAAATGCCTTAATTTATGTAATGAGTGAATATTTGTGGGACGAACAGAGCGAGGTCCCGCAACATAAATGAATTATATAAAACGGCATTTCGTAACGTATTACAAGCAATATGTTTTCATTAAGTGTAAAGGTTAATCCCTACTACTCACATATGGCTACCCTCACTCCAAAAAAAATATGTTTTCAAATTTTGACTAGATTGTTTACAAAAATGTGTTTTTGTAAAAAATTTATAACATTGACATAACTTCATAATTTATTTTTTATTAGATCTCAATTTTTTTTTTAATCTCTAACAATTTCCTGAGACAGGCATACTATGTAGTAATACTAAGCAATGATGTACGTAATGTTCTAATTTGTACTTTATCCGAAAAAAAATTTGCGGCTGTTTCTACCAAGTCCAAAGACAAATGTGAGTTATGCCCATCCAAAATAAGAAGTTTAGTGCCCTCTAAATCTGAAGTTGAAGGAATAAAACAGTTAGTAAACCAATCAAAAAACTGAAGGCACTCCATCCAACCAGACGGTGAACAATTATAACGACAATTCTCCGGCCCGCCCACGCACCAAGTGGAATAGAGGTGAAGTCCTTTGTAGTTGATAAACATTGGTAAGAAGTCTCCAACAGCATTGCAACACATAAGAACCGTGTACGTAGCTTTTGTGACGCTACCGACTAATTTGTTTGGATTTCGGCTACCCCTTTTGCACAAAACTTTCTGGACACCTGCATCGGTGTGAAAACCAATCTCATCACAGTTAAAGATGTTCTGTGGCTTTTTATCCAAATCTAAACGCGAATAGACAGCTTCGAATTTATTATAACAATCTTCCATTACCTCCCGTGACCCCGCTACAGCTCTATTCTTGGGAAGGTTTTGAGCCACTCGTCTACTTATTTCTTTAGACCATCTTTTTTCGAACATCATGCACCAATCAATACCTGGCATTCCATTGCGGAACGGATTCGGTCGATCAAGTTTTTGCACATAGTCTTGCACACACCTTTGGAGTTGTAGTCGGTCGAATCCATAGCCCCATTCGCCAAGCTTAACTATCGTATGCACCAACATTTCCTCTTCTTCATAGGTTAAAACTGTAGGATGTCCAACAGCTTTACACTTAAATCCCTTAAAATGGTTCATTAAAGTTGTCCAGTTTATGCCTTAACGTTGAGCGGTTGCCTTAAAATAGTCACCTTTTTTAACTGCTTGTAGAGCTTTTTGCATAGCCTCGGGATCATAGGACTTGTACTTTCGAATATTAGGCCGTCTGGGTTTCTTTGTGCGTGCCATCTACAAAAAATTTTGAGAGTCAATGTTGGCCCAAGGATTACATTGACCGTGTCAATGTTGGACTAGGGCACATACTTTGATTTTCTTTTACGACTAGGGGCTAACATTGACACTGTCAAACATGACCTTAAATTAATTTTCATAAACTTAATATTTAGTTTTACAAAATCACTAACGGATAAAAAAACTGATTTGTTATATTAAAATTAGAACTTAAATTACCTTTAACACCAAAACTTCGGGCCTGTTGACTCAAAATTCAAAAAGTTTTCTATGCAAATATTGGGAGCACGTTGAACATCAGCTGTTAAAAGCAGCCGTTATGAATCCACAGGTTGGCTGCGGAGCATGCGCATTACTTTTATACAAAGCCGTCGGATGGTAATAGAGCACCATAAGGAGAAAACGGTCTGGCTACCAATGCAGTCACATTTTCGATTGGATTTAGAAATTGTGTCAATGTTTACCAATGTCAATGTTGGTCCGCGTTACCTTACCCCTTCCTAATAAAAAAGAATCATGGAAATCAGACAACGTAGTAAATAATTATCGCTGAACATACAAAAAAAAAAATCCGACGAATTGAGAACCTCTTTTTTTTTTAAGTCGGTTAATAGAATAATAAGTATGTATTTTGATTTAATTTTTGAATTTATTCAGAAGCAATTTTCCATGTAGCGTTGTTTACATTTTGCAAAGAACTATTGTGTTCTGCTTTTAGCTGATAAATCATGTATATCTAAATGGGTTGAATGTAGACAATGTTAATGTTTTTGCTACTACTGCTAGCTGGGAGTGCTGGGCTGGGACACAAAAAAAAAGAAGGAAGCACAAAGCACTAGACAAGTTACTATCACTTATACTCTTACAATTTACAACCATTCAAGTAACTAGCATGTTGGAAATACTTCACGAAAACATATTAAATTAAATCAGTCGAATGCAATGTATTTTCTTTTTATAACACACCTTTATAGCTTGATTTCTTCTAGTACTCTATTTATTCCAATATCCACAAATAAAACGAGCAAAACACGTAACAATAAGGATTAAACACACACTATCCGTAAATGTATTACAAAAACTACTTCGATAAAATGTAAACAAAAGTTTGTAGTTTGTGTACGAAATATGAGTTACCTGCGCATGGTAGCGAGTTTTTAACCGGATTTATGACAAATGATAGATTATATCCCGAAAACATCAGCACAGTAAAAGCTGCGCGCCTTTTTTCCGCCCAGGTTATGTCAATACTACTGTACCACATTTACGATAAAAGGCAAAAAAGATAAATCTCCATACCAAATTATATATTTTTCTAAAGAGAATTTCGCAATGAACAGGTAGAAGTATTTAAACGATAGTGAGACAATAATTATATGTATAAGGCAGAGCATAAAAAATTTGGAAATTTAAGTATTCTTTTACTTAAAATAATAATCCTTGCCATGCCTTTAAAAAACCCAATTTCATTTATGCAATTCCAAATCGAGCCAACATACATTTTATAACCAGATAATACACAAAGAAATACCTACCTACACTTTCAAATTGAAAGAAATTTTAATAAAAAAAATGTCCGTTGGTTGCATATAACAGATTTATCAAAAGAAATTTCCGACCACCTAAGTCGTTGTGTGACCTCACACCATTAAATCTGCTTTATTCTTGTGTAACATATTCATTCTGGTTTTCAATAGGTATAGCGATATGCACAAATGACGGTTAAGATTATTTTTTGTAAAACCACATAGTATATGAGATAGATCGTATTCTTTGGTCTTACAGAAAGTGTGTTATATCACATTTGTGCGGAATAGTAGTTTGTGCAACAAGGGTGGATATGATGGCCATATCGCACGAAGACGAAATTTGAGCACGACGCCGTAGGTGAAGTGCTCAATCGTCTGAGTGCAATGTGGACAATCCACTCGGGTTGTACAGTATATTTTTTCTACGACTCACTAACGAAAATTTACAAATAAAAAATATTTTTGGTTATTAAGACAAAATAACTAATTTTAAAATAATTTATGACTTTTATTAAATTTTTAAAATAAAATAAAAAAAATTGTTTTTTTCCCAACCGAAAATTGAACTCCAGTCGTCCGCGTGTAAGGCCAGAACGCTGACCATAGGACCACCTACTCTTTTATTTTTCTTGCTTTAATATTCGTAATTAAATTGACTTCATATAGTTTTATTTAAATTTACAAATTATTTATAGACGAAATAAAAACAGAAATGCTATTATTTATCGATTCTACACAAGAATAACCCATTTTAATATATATACTCAATCTCAATAACTAAAAAACTATAATGACAATTAGTTTGACAGAATTGTCACTTATTTAAAATTTTAAAAATAGCAGTCTGTTGATCAAAATATGAACGGTGATTGGTGGATTACATTTTTTTGCAGTGTTCTTACTACCTAGAATGCGTATATAAGCTAATATCCATGTGGATGTAGAAAAAGTAGTTTTCGCACTAGTGTGGATAAGTTGTCAAATATCGTAAACATATAATTTAAATGCATGTAAAGTTTACATTAAAACCGAAACTGGTATTATTGCCCTTGGCCTTAGAAAATCTTTAAAATATTCTTTCATTATCGCGAATCTAAATATCTTGAGCAGAGATGAGCCCAGTACGGCCCGCAGGCGAAGTGCGGCCCTCGGACTACTGTAATCCGGCTCGCGACATGGTACCATTACACATAGATATTTTCTACTATACAGCTTTGCAAAAACAGCGGAAACCAATTGACTGATCACAATTTAGCTTCTCTACTACGAATCAGCTCATCCCAGTTTCTACCAAATTATGAACAACTTTTAGAAGCTCAGGCACTGTTTCATCTGTCACATATGCCTTCATACTCTTCTAAAGAATAATCAATTTTTGTAACTTTTACCTTAACTTTTGACTATTTTAGTATAGGCGATTTTAAATCAAATACTGTCTTGAATATGATTGACTACACTGATATAAATCAAAAACAATGACGTCATATTGAATATTGTTTTGAAATGGTCAAGTTTAACATGACTACAGTAAAAACGTGGTCATCACAGGTATGAAAATCAAATAAAATGACAAATGTAAAACTTTTACTTTTTAATTATTAAATTATTTTTGGTTGTATTATTTATAAAATCGAAAGAAAGGCTGAGTATAGGGCATGGAGGAAGGATAATTAAGAGTTGCCGTTTCTTTGTATAAATGTGGCAACATGTTTGATATCAGCGCCAAATGGGAGGGATTTGTCCAACTATTTCTCAGTCGGTAATACAGATACCTGCATATTTTATTTTATTTAAAAATTAGCGGGATTTTGTTTGTAGCTCTACTTTAATTAGTATAACTAAAATTTTGCATTTTTATTGGCATTTTTTACAACACAGACAAGGTGCAAGATGTAACAAAATGCCAACCAAAATGTAAAACTTGATGACCCATAATTTTAGGAAGGGTAAAATAATGTAATATAAAATAATTGTATTATCTATTATATCATTAAAACTAATTTATAATAAATTTTCTAAATAAACAATATTTTAATAAAACAACTAAAACTTTCTGTAAACTTGGGTAGGAAACAAAACACATGAAGGAGAACCATCCATCTAAACTGAAACAGAAAAAATTCAAAGTAGTATTTTAACTTCATATCATTTTGAATCAGTTTTATACTTTCATTATAATATTTTATAATTAATAATGGTAGTCCCTCCATCTTTTTTAATTAGATGTAGTACTTTTAAAAAACAGATGTCTGCGGGATCAAGCTTTGAGGTCCTTCTTTGATTCGCAAATTTTACTTTGCTGTTTTCTAATTATAAAATAGAGTTTTTTCTTCTTTGGCCAACCATTCACTGGTTTGATTTAAAAATCCAAGATCTAATTATTGTTTTTCAGGTAATAATTATATTTCATTGGATGAAATTTTAATCGAATGTAACTTTCTTTTCACTGGTAATTTGTTTGACGGTATGATAACAATATTACTTTAGTATTACTCTTTACTGTTAATTTAGCTTTCAAAGGGTAGGTACCAAAGGTAAAGCCAATTTACAGTCTTGTAACCTATAAATGGTTTTTCGCAAGTGGAATGATGAAGTTTATGCGGCATCATTTAGTTCCTTGCTTAATATCGGAAGGAAATAAAAAAATGTGTTCTTAAAATTTACAGCATAAATTGGACAGTAAATTGTACTATTTACCTTTATACAAACAACGCTATTACAATTAGATATTATGAATTTATTACGAACAGGACCTGCTAAACACATGTTAAAACATCAAAATATCTTTGCTTAATTTTAAATTTAACATGTTTAACTAAAATTAAATAAAAGTAAAATTACCACGTTTTATTCAGCAACCATAACCATATTGTTTTGTTCAGTTTTGTTATTGTATCGGTTCGAACGGGTGACAATCCCAAAGTCAGGTTTACATTGTACAATTAATTGATCAATTCATGTTTTTCAAATAATTGTAGTAATATACTCTCTGTAATAATATTTACAAGTATTTTTATCTATATACCTACGAGGTACGGTATTTAATTAAATCCGAAACTTCGTTTAGAGCTACATGATTGAATAAGTAAAGCAAGATCAATATAATTTGCAAATTTTGCGATAATCATATATAACACAACGATTCGTATCGGATTTATCAATAATCGCATGAGATAATGCATAACCTATACCAAGAGTTGTGTTGAAGAGATTAAATATCGGCATATTTATTTTCTGGTTTTTTTCTCAAAAACGAAAAATGATATCAACTTGAAATTTTTATCAAAAATCAAGTTCAATAAGGGTAAAAAGATCTTCGATTATGATAAAAATCTGATTAAAATGGGAGGTTCGAGGAAGGTTGAAATTACAAAAAAAATATAAATCAAAAACGAAAAATGATGTCAACATGAAAATTTCAAAAAAAAATCAAACTCTATCGATTTAAAAAAATCTGAATTAAAATAAGGGTTGAAAGTTAAAAAAATCCTAACTCAAAAACGAAAAATTATATCAATTTGAATGTTTTAACAAAAATCAAGCTATATAAGGGGACAGAGCCTATTAATTTTGAAAAAACAATTTAAAAATGGAGGTTTAAGGGGAGTTGAAATTAAGAAAAAATCATAAATCAAAAACGAAACGCAATATCAACATGAAATTTTTAGTAAAAATCAAGCTCTATAAGGGAATGAATAAATACATAAAAATGAGGGGGGTGAAAAATTGAAACAAAAATCGTTATTAGGTAAATTGAAATCTTCAGGAAAAATCAAGTTTGATAAGGGGATGAAGCCTATTGATTCCGAAATTTTGAAATCTGTAAGGAGTATAATATAGAATGCCAAGCATTATAATATATCTTCATTTTAGTTTTAAAATAGTGTCATGAAATTCCTAAAGCCGACTCTGTCTAAGCAAGCGGTCTTCACGTCTGTGACAGCCGACTCAGGCTCGAGGCGACGGAATATTATGGGTATGCCGCTGATGCTCGAGAAACGGGTAGAACGGGCGGAGTGTGCCGTTGAGTCAGAATTTGAATTTTCGGGAGCGTCTGAAGACTTAGACTTAGTTTAGAGTATTGGAATGAAAAGTTAAATTGTAATAAATAAATTAGAATTGTTAGTTAGTGTCTAAGTATTATACAAATTAATTAGTACGTCATAAATAAATTATAAATAGTGTGTTTTAAATAAATAAACTATAAATAAGTTAGACTATCGTTACAATAGATTACCTTTTTTACGACGCTCCCAAGAGTATTCATAAAAAATCTGATATGTCCAACACACATAACTTTCCTGTATTACCTAAAGTTATAGACTTTTTCCGGTTATTCTGAATAGTCTATTTTATCATCCCTGTAAATGTTTAGAGAATAAACTAAATATATAGATTTTCCAAGACGAGGAATAACTTTCTTAAAATATTTGTGATTTTGAAAAGAATTCCGCAAATAATTTAGGCACTAATAAGGAGAAAAATTCGAATTATGCACTTTACCTCTAATTTCTTGAATACGGTTCATTTTAGGTAAATTATGTATAGAACAAAAATTATAGAGAATAACGTCACAAGCAATTTTTAGTTGATCTTTTTCTTCTCCAGATAACAGATAAATTCCTTAAAGTAGAAAAATTACCCTCTATAAAGTACCTCCAGATGCTCCGACTATGCCCAAAATCAACATTCGCTTCAATACTTAAAAATGAATCAAATCAAATGTGTCCTACAGCAGACTATAATTTCTCGTTAATTTTTATTGCTCGTTGTTCGATATAATGGGTGGTGTATATTAGCAGTAATTTAATTTTTGTTCATATAAAGATTTAACTGCCAGTGGCTTATTTCGACGATCCTGGTGGTTGCACCATCAAATATCTGGTATATTAATTTTATATATTTTTTAAATAATCTTTTCTGAAATATATTTTTTATTAATTTATTAACTTTAATTGATGAATTAATTTACATTAATGAATTATAGAAAATAATTACTGTCAACAAATGGTTATTTAAGATCGTATACTTTTAAGTTTCAATGAAATACTTGAAATTACTTATTGACATACTAACATCTGTAAGATACACTATCTATTCACTTCAGATATTTCAGATCTGGTTTTAGACGTTACAACCGTTAAATTACTTCTTTTCTTGCCTTAAGGTATATTAATGTGACCATTAGATGAACTGTCCTGTTCTGCTTGAATAATAATTTATTATACTGGCTAATTAATTTTGAAATATTGCTGGCAGTCTTCATAACAGATGTTCTCTTTTTTGTGAATTTCTTGTGTTAATTTATTTTATACAGACCTACAGCAGCCGGTTCTGAATACATTCATAATTGACAAAGATGCAAATATCAAAGTAAATAAGCTTGTAATCAATGAATCAAATCGTTTTTCGTATACCATGTTGTTGTTTGTTGTTAATTGTTAATTGTATTAATATAAAATGAATTTTTGTTATTCTATCCTTGTTTTATGTAGATACCTATTAGACCGTCAGATAGTGACCGATTTAGGTCAAAGAACATTTACTCTTAGAACGGAAACTACCATGTTGGAAAACGCTTATCTCTGGGAAAACGGTGATAGAATTTCATCGCCACCTGGTGGACGGGTAGAGACCTGAAGCCGTTAGAATTCCTAATCCTTCTAACTAAATCTCAAGGGGGGGCATACAAACCTCGAAGAGGGTTAAAAAGTACATCGAAGTTGAGTAGAATAAAAGAAAATTTACGAGTGGCTCTTGGGGATAACATATGAAAAATTCGATTTTCCTTATCTGAAAAATTTTCCGATCTCAAAATGCACTTATACATTCATATGATTCAAAAAAATATATTTTTCGGTCTAGTGACGATGTACGTTTTGATACATTCGATGGGCTTGTGTAAAAACATCTGGTAAACTCCAGATTTTTCCTTAGAAGATTACGCCCTTATTTCAACCCTTTAGCCACTTGCAACATTAGAGCTTTTGATTTTCCGAAGCCTAGTTCTTATAATTATATAGTGAAAACGGCCTGCGTGGAAATATGGGCAACAAATAACCTTTCATTTTTGTTGGGGAAAATCGAATTTTCCATGTGTTATCCCCAGGAGCCACTCGTAAATTTACTTTCATTCTACTTAAAATCGATGTACTTTTCAATCCTCTTCGAGGCTTGTATGAGAAAATAGGGCAACTAAACCTGTCACTATCTGACGGTCTATATGCATTTCAATTATCTCCGATCTTCCTAACTTTCCTACGTTATCACACAAAAATGTCCTTGTCATTTTCTTTATCTTTGACCTAACTCCCAAAGCATCTTCAAATTTACCCACATTCAAATCCTTAAAGAGAAATATTTAATTCTAATGAATGTTCATTAGATAAGACGATATTTAATTATTTTAATTTTGATAAACTAAGATTCTTTGTAATATTTTATATGTTTTATAACTTGTTGACTTTAATCATCATAATCATTTTAACTACTATTAATTATCACACCTATTTCTAATTTTATAATCTCTAATTTAACATGCAAAATATCAAAAGAATGTATGCATTTCATACGGAAGGATCCTACTATCCTAGTCTTGAAGTATTAACAGAAATTAATTTACCTAAACATAATACCTTAATTAACAAGCATCAACAAAACTACAACTTCAGGAAAGCTAACTTTAATCTGTTCTGTACGGTTTGAATCTGACGAATAATATCTGAGATATTAATGTCTTTTTTGGGTAATGTTATTGCGCATGAGTACTGGTCAATGACATATCAAGTTTAGTACCGTTTGACTCGTGTAAATCGATCCAATAATATTAGATATAGATTAATGCCTTTTTGGCATTGTCACTGAACATTAGTTATCATATATTACATTAGTATATCATTTGTCCCATTCCTCGTTTTTCACATTCAATTCAGACCAATAATATCGGAGATATGCGTTAATGTGCTTTTGGCATTGCCACTGCGATGATTTTTTTTTTCCTTTTAGTGTTAATCTATGGGAAGTCTTTTTCATAGTGTCGTTTAATCCATTTGATTCGGAACAATAATAACGGAGATATACGTTAATGCCCCTTTATTACATTGCTACTGCGCATGACTTTCTCTTCAACATTCAACGTTAATATACGTACAAGGTGAATAATGGTATGCTTGATAGTTCTATGTTCCCTAAATACCAGATCCAACAATATTTTTATTTACTAAGTACTAATATCATCTTAAAATCGCCTTCACATTTGTAGGGAATTAGTTCACATAATTCAATCAAAGTTCATGTAGGTACTTAGTTTTAGTAAATAAGTGAAGAATATCTTATTTTTTTCTCTAAATTATCTTTGATCTTTCTAGCTTTAAAGATTGCGCATTTTAAACTATTGAAAAATGCTTTGTGAATACGGATGTATCTGTAAAATGGTTATTTTTATCAGAGCCACTCATCAGAACGTTTCAAATAAATTTCAACCAGCTTTAAAAACTTCAAGATCAAAAACCTGGAAGCGCATCTAAATTGTGATTATTCTTATAACTTATAAGGCTTCCAACATTAAGGACTTAACTCCCTAATTTAATACACAGCTGTTTCTTTGGGCAGCCGAAGATTTTGGTTTTATTTTGTAAGACAGAGGCGTAACTAGAAACTTATAAATTTACAAATTCTCAGTCAATTACATGGGTAAACAATATAGTTTTTTGTAGTAAATCGCCATAAAATTGGTTCTAATAAACAAATTTTAATTGTTAATTTCCCCTAAAACATTTTTCTTCTTACTAATTTTGGCATTTTGAATTTAATACTTAGGTATTCTTATTGAATTAGAATAAATATACAAAAGTGGTAGAAAGATTTAGATTTATTTATAGTAAGCTTTCGTGATGTTACTTTGCTTTGTTATTTAATTATTTCTATTCTAAATTACGTACTTCGCGTCTTCTTCTCTTAGCACAATAGATACACATCTATCTTTTGATTGATTAAAGTTTTAAACAAGAATGTGATTCACCAATGAAAATATTTAAAATATCAAACGGATAACGGAAAGTCTTGCGCCCACGTTTTTGATGAGATGATGGAGAAGAAGAATGTTATACTGGGTCTTCAAAAATACCGAAAACCCACGTGACCAAATCGTCATGACAACGGTTGGTGAAAATAAAAGTAACAATCCCTAGATGTGAGCCAGTGCCGTATGTATTTTATTACAAAATAGATCTTTTTTATGGTCTGCAACTACGAGAAGAACATTCAGTTAGGTAACTGTTAGAATTACAACACAAAATCATTATATTAATTAGAGGTGCTTTACTTTATTGTATTTTAATGTTAGAATTCGATATTTTAGTTAGATTTAGTCAAATGCAATAATCTAATTTTTAAAATTATGATATAATTAACATAACCTTAAAAACTGTATTTAATGAAAGAATATTAAACTGAAATATGGTTCGTATTAGTTATTGCCACTATTACAAAAAAACCTTTACCAGAACAGGGCGCAAGAAAGTTATGAACAAAAAATGTTATGCATTAAAATATGAATAAAATTAAAAATGATTTACTTTAGATTGACTCGTAAGATATTTAGTTACACCTGAAACTTTAAATACGATAGGCAGAAGACAATGGCAGTATTTGGCAATTATTGTAGTTTAAGTAAACAAATTTAAAACTTACTGGAATTGTACCTGGGCAATGGGAAGTAATAAACAAATATTTTTTTAAGTTTGTTCTATTATTTATTTGTTACAGAGTTTAAACCATTTACAAAATACATTATGTTACGTTACTTATATGTATACAAAAAATATTAATATTAATGTAACAAGCACATATTTGTTTTACCTTACAGCTCTCACTTTAAATTATAAAGGCATACCTATTAACAACTATTTTATTTAAAAGGATATTGAGTAGTAATCGGTGGTGCACAAACGATACTAATTCACAGTACCTATCTGTTCAAAATATTTACCATTAGCTTTAAAAAAGTCACACAAACGATTTTGAGTTGAGCGATCTGTAATATTCCATAGGTAGGTTTAACAAAATATAGTTAAAATGATTCTTGCAGTACCGAAACTTTATAGGGAATGCATTATCAGAAATGTTTTCAATACTTTATGGCTAGTTCGTAGCAACAAATCTAAAAACATATGTTTTGAAGTTCACTTGCCAGAGTCAGTCTTTGAAACACCGTTCAAACTGTTTATTTTACTAATTTATTGGGCATTTGCACCATGTTAATTTGAACATCTTCAACAGCTTTTGTTATTATTGTGGGCCTTTTAGAGCTTTTTCCTTTTTTATAATTTTGAACAAGTATTTGTTTATGATGACAAAAAAGAATCACATTCCATTTATTCACCTGGAAAACATTCCTCAAATTTTTGAATACAATTACGAATATAAAATAATTTTGTTCCTGTGTAACATTACCTGAAATAAATTATATAGTCATTAACTTTACGAGTTACAGTAAATAAATTTGTACTTACCAACAAAAAAGAATTAAGTCGCCAATAATCTCTAAAAATAACTAATTACTTTATTAATATATAATGAAAAATGGAATAAAGGTGTTTATAAAATGTAAACAAATATAATATAAATAGTGTCAGTCCCCAAATGAACGCCAGTGATATTTTTGACAGGACTGACAGTTCAGTTAAGTTTCTTCTACATCAAATCAGGCCCTTTTGATGGTTTTTTGATAGTTATCAGATCACGTGGGTTTCGGGTATTGTTGAAGACCTGGTACAAGGAATTACTTAATTGGCAGGTCGGAATTTGAAATACAATGCTAAATCACTACCATATGCAATATGGTACAACGCTAGAATTGAGAAGCTTTGAGTTTTGACAAGAGCAGTCCAAAAAATTTGAAGACAGAAGATGCAATTGAACTTTTGAGAAAATGGAATAGATGAGATAATTGATTTATTTGGAAGAAAAAATGTATATAGTGTATGGGAACATATTTTGAAAAATAATAAAGCAACTTTTATAATTCGAAATATATTTGTCATTTTCTATCCGGAAATTTTACCAGCAACCCTCGTATAAGCATGGCTAATTTTATTGACGAACAATGTCAGAGCTCTTTTTATTATTTATTTTTTTAAATTTACTTGTGTTTATGTTGATTTTACAGCTTCATTATTACACCCTTATTAACACATACTTTTTTTGTAGTTAAGTTTTTGTAAAGTTTTGATGCTGCAAAGGTACTTAAAGAAGCATCCATCCAACAGCCTAAAAACTAACTGAAACCTGATGAATTATTTTTTTAGATAAATATTTTATTAATATTTACTACGCCTATGAACTGCATGATGTGCAGGTAAAAATGATTTCGGTTCAAGTCGTTCAATCTTTCTGTCAGGTGCACATGTTCCTAGAAGATTTTACAACTTAATTTCAAAGGTTATTTCGTGATGCCCAATCCTATTATTTTTTTGTTACTTCAATTTCCTGTCTTAAATGTGGTTGGTTATTAAGTTAATTATGTAAGGTTGATTTTAGGTTTTTTTTAGTACATTTAACATTATATAGAATATTGTAATGTATTTAAACTGAATAAATTGAAATTGAAATAAATTGAAAATAACAATACGAAGTAAAATATATTTAAAAATTTAGAGATTTTTGTAAATATCCGCAAATTGCGACAATGTGACCATTCACATCAAAATATCCAAAGATAAGAGAATCATTTTTATTTTCTCTAAAGTTTTCACCAAAATCTAGTGATTTTGAAATTTAAAAATATTGTAGATACTGGTAAGCAGACAGGGTAATTAGAACAAAGTTGAAATATTCAAAAACAAGTGAATCAAAATAAACATAACCCTTCTGGTATGATAACATAACTCCATTATAAACAAATGCCTTATTTCACATAGTTTTGCAAATCCATAAGGTCCGATATTTGTTTTTTTACAAATATTTAAATTATATAAGACTGATAAATTCTCATCTCTAATATATTTTTAATGTGGCAAAATATGGTACATTCTTTTTCTTTCTAAATGAAATTCCTACAATTAAAAAATTACACTCAGAAATAGAAAATAGCCCCAAAAAATATTACATGAAATAAATTTTCATCAGCATAAACAGGTATTTTATTTAGATGAAACATGAATTAATACTTGACATACAGTAACAAAAATTTAGCAAGATACTTCCATCAATACTAAAAAACAAGCCTTTATGAAAGGGGTCTCTTTTGGATTAAAAAAACCAACAGGAAAAGGAAATCGTTTAATAATAACCCACATTGGAGGCACCGATGGATTTTTTGTTTATTAATGTTAGAATCACAGAAAACAAAAGACTACCATTGGATGGCCCTATGTTTAAAAATTGGTTTCAGGAAATTATAAAAAACATTCCAGCCAACTCCGTCATTGTTTTGGATAATGCATCCTATCACAGGAGTTACACCTACAACAAGATGTAAAAAAGAAGATATTTCAAAATGGCTTCATTCTAAAAATATTATCAGTCTTCCAGAATCCTAAAATGCAGACTTACTCGTAATAACAAGGCAACAAAAACAAATTCAAAAAATATATTTTATAGACGAGATGGCCCGAGAAAAAGGAATTGAAATTCCCACGAAGAGTTAAATCGCATTGAACTGATCCCGTCACAATTATGTTTCTTGAAACAATACAATATTTAAATTACATGATAGAGAACATTGGAGAAAATGCATTGATCATGTTAAAAAAGTGGAAAAACATTTTGGAAAGGGGATGTAGCAATAAAAAACTTAAATTTTATAATAACAAACCTCAGCAAAGACAATGATAATGATACCAGTACTTATAGTGAGTACAGTGACTTTAAAAGATAGTTCTTAAATTTTTTATTTTTTTTAATATTTGATTTTAGGCACTAAAGTGTTACTTTTAATGCCAAGCGATTAAAAACAATTAATCCCATAAACAACATATCCTCCTTGTTATTTATTGGTTGAATTTAATTCGTTCAATGTTAAAGTGCAACAATTTTGTCAAAAGCATAAGTTATATTACAGAAACTTATGTTGCAAAATACGCCTATGGAATGTGACATTATATCCCCACTTTTACTACACTCCTCTTTTATTCAGACTATACGAAGGCAAAGACATAATTAACGAACACGTTTTTTAACCAATTCGTAATTGTTGATATACCGGTATACCTATACAATTATTTATGGAATTACGATAAAAATGTTTGAATTAGACATAAGCGCGTTAAAATCTTACCAGCACGGGCACATATCTCTTTCTGAAAGATAATAGAGTTTAAAGGCATGCTTGCATATGTCTGGTGTATTTATGTTTCCGGCCGTAAAATTAGACATAAAAAAAGTTTACTAGTCAGTCCCACAAACAAGGTGACAGCAGTCAGAGCAACTAAGTGAGAAAATGCATTCAGAACAAGTCGATGAATATCTAAATAGAAACAACTTATTTCAAAAAGAAACTTTATAGTTAGGTTTACTCATGCGCTATTTGAAAAAATGGATTATAATAGTTATAAATTTTAATTGTGACCTACCTACACAAAAAATAAACAATACATTGCATACGATTCCCATACGATTCACCTCATATAGTACAAGAGAAATGTGTTAAATGTGTTTTGGTGATTTTTTGCTTTCCAAACAAACATATCAGAGAATTTGTATAAAATTTTTGTTCGAAAAATGGAGTTAAGTACAGCATCGCATTCGAAATGATAACCGTAGTTTTTGGCAAACATACTATGAGTAAGATAAGACTTTACAACCACCCCAAATGCCCTAACACATCAACGACCGGCGAGAGGTCCAAGAAATGAAGAAGAGGACTATCAGAGAGGTAGCTGATGACGTTGGAAAATCACAAGCAAGTTTTAGACATAAAACGTGAGGCAGCAAAGTTTGTTCCAAAATTGCTGAATTTCAAGAAAAACAACCTTGTATAATAGAATGGCCTGGATTTCATTTGTAAAACCACTGTAGGTTAAATTTAGTACTATAACCTGCGAAATGTGTTAAAAAGTACGAAATAAAATCAATCAGTAAACTTAAAAAAAATTAGAAAAATATAGTAATCGGTCTAGGCAAGAGATGGCGCCACTAGTAAGAAAGCAATGTGAAAGCAATATTATCTATGGAATATACAGGAAAGAAGGGCAATCTTATATGGTTGTTTATATCAAAAAGTATCCACCAAAATGTATAAAGTTAAGATGGCGCTCGAGTTCTAGAAAAGAAAAATCTAATGATATATACTTATGATAGATTGCTCATCCATATGTAAATGAAAATTAAATACTCCCCTAATCTATGATGAAAAAATAGGCGCATTATTGCATGCAGGCCACCAGTAAAGCAGTTTTGCGAATGGCATTGTCAAGGGATGCTCAAAAAAGACAAAACATGTCGTCGAAAATAAATAAAAGATGAAGCAAGACTACTTTCTAGCACAATAAACAAAATACTCCTAGCAAGTCTCTTACAATTTATTCTTGCTAGGTGTAATCGAAATTGTGAATGTTTCACATTAAATCGCATTATCAATTTTTTTTTACTTATATATACTGGGGTGACCATATGTGCAGCATTTCGCTGAACTATACATTTTTAAAGTCTATCCAGTATTTGATCCTGTACCTACAGCAATTGTATTTTTCCAGAAAAACGCCAATATTGTCTAGAAATACATAATTTACTGAAACGTAACAAATAAGACAAAACTGTTGTTGTATTTACCTTTTCAGAGCTAAAAAAAAGGTGGCCTCTACACCACTTTTCCCTTTTTTGTATTTTTATCTTTGGGGAGCTAAAAAAAAAGAGGTCTTTATCTCCCCAGAGCGCCATAGTTTAAGATTGGAACTCTCTTATTTAATATTAGCGATAAAATATTGAACAGCTTATTTTAAATGCATATGAGCATTTTTGATGATTGTCCAAAAGTAGTCACCACACACCCCCATCAGAAATGGTTGATAAAATCCATGGTATGGTGATTGACCAGACAAGTGCGAAATTGCTGAAGGTTTTGACATCTCCTGTGACTATCTTTATTTAAAAAAACATAGCACAGTTTTTATGGCAAAGGTCTATATACAGAATTGTTCAAAGTAGAAAAAATTAAATATTGATACCTTCTTTTCGGAATTTTCACTAGATTTGAGTATGGACTACCCCGAAAAATCTCGAATAAAATACATCATAAAATGTAAATCAGCAAACCCTAAGGGATTACCAATAATTCTATACCTCACTCACGGGGAACACGAAATTAATATAAAAATAGTAAACTGTCAATATTAAGTACCCACACCTATTTTTATAAAAATAGTATACTAGATATTAGGTTAGGACATTTCATTAAAATTTAATGATAAATATACACACAACCCAATTTATATGATATACCAAACAAAATCATTTTAAAACAATTTTTGCGAAAAAAATGTTTCTCATAAAACACTTATATTTCGTTTTTATATAAATTTGTTTGTTTGTATTTCGGGTACTAGTGTCATATAAACTTAATATAAATATAGAGTTACATACCTAAATAAATAAGTCGTTTTCTCCCGATAAGGAGTCATTATCATCAGTTTCCTCACGTCCCATAGAAATAATTGATTCTATTGATTCCTCTATTAACATCATGTTTCCAGAATCACATAATAGTTGACGAACATCTTGAAGTCTAAATTTATTTTTTCTCGCGACATATCTCTTCAGTTGAGCCCAGATTAGTTCAATGGGGTTAAGTTTACAGTGATAAGTGATAACCTCAACACTTTAACTTCATGTTCTTTTGCTATTTCATCTTCATTATTCTTCTTAAATTTTGGTGAATGTTGTTTACATAACTGAAATAGCTCTTTTTTTTGTAATCCTTCTTCTGCTACTATTTTTTCTAATAAACTATAAGAATCGTAGCCAATATATTACATATTGCTAGATGAGTACTGTATTTGTCTAATGTTGACATCAACCGCCTTGCAACAATTTAAAATGATTTTTTGGCGATATACTAGATACTAAGAAAAAGTCGTAATAGTAGGTTTCTCCAGGAGACTCTAAACTTAAAAAAACCAAGGTGAATTTGTCGGTCAACAATATCTTGGCAACATTTGGACCAATTTGAAGCAAATACGGTCACAGTCGACGAATACAAAGTGCTATTCCATCTTTACAAAGAATCGCTGTACAAGTACACAATCAACGACTATTATCTATTTTCAAACTTCAACAAATGGTTGGGTGTTAAGACATTAAAATCGATTCAGTAAATAATCGCTGCATAATAGAGACTATTTTAAAGACTTCGAGAAATAGTTCTATTCGAAAGACATCGAAATATTGGAAAATCGTTGGGTTGGAGCTAAAAAAAAATCAATTTTGAAAAGTACATTAAATGTTGCTGAAAATACTATTTTCTTACCTAAATTGTTTACTTTTCAGTCCGCCCTCGTACGCTAAAGTCTCAGAAGCTTTCTAATAAAACGTACAAAGACCGCTTTACATTAACCAGTGTGACATCTTCTATTTGAAATTAGCAATTTTATGGTCCTCGACCATAAATCTGTCATTCTATTCTTCTTCGATGTCTCAGAATCCACTTGCACTCGCTTGTCAAATTCAAAAGAGGATCATTTAACTTTTTAAAGTTTATAACCCTTGGACGGTTGTAAACCCATATCTTCTTGGAACTGTTTGGAGAAGATATCCTGTGGACTTTAAAATAGAAACTGAAAGAGTATAATTATAAAATCAGCATGGTGTGATGAAAAGACAATTTTAATGTAAAAATTTTATAGTGATGTCAATATACTGATATATTATATGGCTATTTAGTTTATAGCCAATCATTAAAGGCCGATGTTGAGGTTCTCTTGAGAATTGACTTAAAAGTAACTATTAACCATGACAGAAAGTTTTAAATATTTTTAAAGAAAGTATTTTTATTTAAAAATTTAATTATACTTTTTGGAACCTACAAAAAAGGTGAAATTGAAACTATTAAATTTTTCAAAATTTTTATTAAGAAAATTCATTTTAAAAAACGGTATTCAACACAGATGTATATTAGTTTAATAATTATTATTGGTATTATCTGAAAGCCGCCCATGCAAGATGCTTACGTATTAGAAAGAGCACGCAAATAAACAGACTTAAGGACGGGGTATCCCTGTGTACTAAAAGTGTATGTGTAGACCAATTCGCTCCGTGCGCGACAGCAGCGCCAATTCGTTTTGATACTAATGGACTATTTCTGCATACACTGACAAATGCAACTTTTAATAGAATTCGTAATTAAAAAGTATATATGGTAGTTTTAATAAAAGTATATGGATTTGTAAAACAAGTAAAACATTAATTTATTATTATTATATATTTTTATCGCTTAAATTAAAGAAAATTATGTATAATCGATAAAAATGAATAATAAAATATAGGCAGGCAACAGTATTTACTGGAAATTGTATGAGAAGTTGCCTAAGTCTAATAAGTTTTCATTGAAGAATTACTCTAATCTGTCAAAATAAAAAAAATCCATTTAATAATAGCGTGAAGTTAAAATGTATAAAAAAAGGATCATTACTTATATTTTCATTTTTGTTCGAAAGAAAACATAGAATGAATGATTAAAACTGATTTCCCATCAGTAAGTTACAAAATTGCGGGTCCAACCACATATAATAATCAAAGGCAGAAATCTTGAAATCTAGTCCTTGCTGAATGAACATTTAAGAATAAGGGATATTAAAGAACATGGTAAAATGATAATTTATTGTTGATTTAAAACCTTTCAAGTTACTGATGTCTACTATTTGCAGCATTACGGTTATTATTACAAAAATAAAGGTAATTTTTCTTCTTATTGTATATCTATCCATTTATTTCTTTGATTTAATTTCCACTTTGCTACTGAAATTTTTTATATAAGTTTCACTGTTTTTTTGCTAGTATTTGTTCAATTTTCAACACAGCAACTCCGGTTGCTTAATGTATTGTTTTTACCTACTTTTTTTTGAAAAATAGTAAAATGTATACGTATATTTGATATGCCAAAATTTCAAAATATCCCCCTAAAATGCACGAATTATCCGCAGCTAGCGCTAGTATCGCTTTTGCTTCCCTTTCCATGACTTCGCACGGAGCGAATAGTTAAATCGACAGTTTTCCGAATATGTAGTGTTTAAAAATCTAATTTTTGGCCAAATTAAAAATAAAGGTCTAACTTAGGTCACCTTACTATTGAAAATTAATAAATTTATTATTTTCAATAAAAACCAATCATGTAAAATAACCCCCTTTTATTTCATCCCAAAGGTGCCGTGTAGAATTATTTTAACCTCGATGTCAAACAAATAATAAAAAAAAATGTAAAACGACCTAAGTTCAACCTTTACTTGGAATTTGGTACACTCAGAATATTTAAATATTGTATATTTTTCAAAAAGTGTAGATTTGAAATTTTCTCTTGGTAAATTGAAACATACATTAAAAGAAGACTTTTTAAATGGCAAACTGCGCAATATCATTAAGTAATACGACAGGATAATTTTATTATATAGCATAATTTCATTATACACGTTTTTCCGTTCTTCTATTAGCAATTTCTCACCTAATATAAATTGTTTTTCATTATTTTTGTTTGTTATACTATGCCAAGTTTTGTAACACCCTAGTTAAGATTATATGTATTTTAAGTTAATACCTATTATTTTAGATATAATTTTAGTATTAGTTTTTCCTTTTCCATTTTTTTTTTTATTGAGGTTGAGTGGAAGAGCAGCTTCTATATTTGCTTATGCAAATCTGAAAGCTGAACTTTGCCTTTTGGCTAATTATTTTTAATAAATTATACTATTTTAATTTTGTAATTTTCACATGCCAATAAAACCATATTTATTTATTTATTTATTTATTTATTTATTTATTTATTTATTTATAAGTCACTTTCTTTGAAAAAACATGTCAAAACGAATTTGGACCAAAAATGGCGTCTAATTTAACTCTAAATCAACCCCGAAAAATCAATAATTACTTCATGTAATGTAATAAAGATGGTGCTCCGATCGATAATATTTTGACTATTTGATTATTTCCGTTTATATTATGTGTGTTCACGGGGGATATACGAGATGATAATACTGCCTCTGATACTGTTTATATGATACAATTGGAAACGACCTTTTTTCATCGGCACTCTTTTTTCGCCGGTGACCTTTTGACATGCGCCTATTTGTTATATGATGTATGATTATCGGTTATTTATCAACTAGAAGTATAGGAAATTAGTACATTGTGAATGATAATATCATTTTAATGCTATTTTTGAAACTAGTTCAAAAGTTGCATTTAACGATACTCAATGTTTCATTTTACCGTCAGTTTATGTTTACAAAGCTCAGTTTCTATTCGAAAGTAAGAGAAACAGTCAAAATAAAATGCGAAAAACACTTTTTATCAATTTCATTTATGTCAACTGAAAGCGACAATTGCTGAAGACGTAACAAATAAATTAGGTCGAGAAATAAAAAAATCAATACTATAAGTAACATACCATATATTATACCTGTTAAAATAAATCAAAAATAAGAGAACATATCGTTGACGTATATACTTTTCCATCTGTGATTAGTGATTACTAATTGCAAATTACGTATGAACATGCTTCTGCGCAAAAAAAAACCATTATTTCAAGTACTTGTATCATTAAAGTCCATTAAATTATTATTTTTATAAATTTGCTAATCTTTGCACTTTAAGTTTCATTATATGGGGTATCCAGACATTTTAATCCTCGTCCTCTTCTATTTAAAATTATCTCAGGTGCCATATATTCCGAGTAAAATTTTTCTAATTTTTCAACCATATTTTTAAAAAAAATGGGTTGAATATGAATTTTTTCAACAAATATTGGATTTTCATCGAGCTTGGATTTTCTTTGAGCTATACCTAGCTGTCCTTGAATCTAAAAGTATATAAAATCATTATTAGAAAATCAAACATAAAAAGAATATTAATATTGTAGTATCATTTCTAGCACATTTCTTAAAAATCATGAATTATTTTAACATATTGAAATTTTTCACCTGGTAAAAGTAGTTATGGTTTTCTTTTAAATGAATGTCACCATCTTCTATTTTTAAGCATGGAAATGGGTTTGAATATTAGGTAATGTGCGTCAATAATGTCAAATTATGACAATTCGCTGAAAACGTCAACTTTTTATTTAGATTTTAATGTGCAAAAGCCTACCTACTTTGGATATTGATCGTAGAAAAAATATATTCAGAATAATGAAACATTATTATTAAATAACAAGTTTTTTTATTGTCAAATTTAATACGTAATATTATTTTTTAATTGCAAATATTTGAATGTTAAAATTATAGCGTTTAATTTTTTTATTCAATGACGAACTCGAGAGTGGTAGAAAAAAAATACTACCTACCTTTAATGCAGGAAGTCGATGACAATTTATCCAAAAATAAAACTGATTAAAATGTACAATGAAACTCACTAGGACACTTGGCACAAATAAATCAATTTTCTATTAAAGAAAATAACACTTATTAAAAACAAACAGCACAATAAAACACTTCAGAAACGTGTGATGTAATTTTGAAAACTAAATATCCGTAAGCTTGTTTGTAAATTTATAGACTCTTAACTCCTTCCATCAGCCTTCATTAAGTATATTAAAAGTCGTGACGTCATATTGGCACAGATATACGGTAATTTGTTATTGACAATCAGGGACATGTTTCTAGGAAATAACTACCTAAGATAAGATAAATGAATGTTAAATACCTACTCATAATATCTATTGTAGGGTTTTTGTACTTTAATAGGATAAATATTTATGCGGGCCTGGAAATTCCAGGAAATGACAGTCAAAATTACCCAAAAACATTAGGTTAGTACCAACATCAGATAACAGATAACTTCGGTATTTAACCAATTAATCACAATTAATATTCTTGAACATTCAAATGACAAAAACTTCCATCTTTAACCAATGAGAATATAGTTTTCATTCGATACTTCAAAATCACAATTTATTAATTAGGTAGAATAGTTTTAAAATATATTGCGAATTGCGACACGTCAAGCGTCCCACTCCGACTCAATGTGACGTAATTATTGTGGCAATATATTTTGAAAGGACTCTATATTCGTGACTTGAAATTATTTGTTTTAGGAAATATTTATATTTAATGTGAGGCAAGATATCGTTTTTGTTGTTACCATCTGCATCTACATTCTTTACTTTGGTCCAGGAAACAAAGTCAATTTTCGATAAAAATAAAATGTAATAGGTAGGTAATACTTTATGAAACAGTACAATAAAAGTATTGAAATAAAGTATGCTCATACTCCAAAATGAGTCCTAGAGTTAACATTTTTATAATATTATAAATGGCATATAAAACGATTGGACCGTTTTCACAATCACGAAATAATTTTTTTTATTTGGTAAAATCCCGGCAATTATTGAAAAATAGATTTTATGTTCAGGACTATTATTATGATCCTTCGAACTCAGTCTACTAAAAACCGGTTTATAATACAATATCCCCTAATAGCTAGTCGGTCGATATTTATAGTTACTTAAAGATTTCTGTAATAATTTGCACTAATTCAATCTCTAGTGGGTAGGTAACAGTACCTCCTTGATTGAATCTAAATTGACATAATTTTGTTCAGAAATTTCTAGGAGACGTTGTCCTTAAGAGAGTTGAATCGATTTAACAATTTATACGTTACTTATGACTTATATGGGACATTATTAATTGCTCGTGCTATATAAATTAATAATTATATTTCGGTACAGCCCTTGCTTTATCTGTAGAATATCTCGTTTTACACCCGCGAATGAAACAAATCCTGATTTTTATGGTTTTTACACTCATGTTCGGTATGTACTTTTTTTTACAATGTTCTGTACTTTTTTACAAATATTTGTAAAAAAACACTTATTTACAAAAATATTTTTTCAAACTTCACATTTTCTTATCTCTTGATATATGGCAGTACAAATAAATTAAATAATAATTGTTTATTATGCACTTAGAATGTCTATAGATACAAAATTAAATTAAATATTCTATCAAATCATATGATCATCATATTTATCCGGAATAACATGTAAAGTGCAAACTAAAATTTGATACGGGGCAACTCGACATGCAACAGGTCACGTATGCCTTTCAAAGACAAAGTTCTAATCTAAATCAACTAACCAAGCAATAAAATTTTCGCGATATAATGTAATATGTTTGTTGTAATGCAATAGAAACTAGTCGCTCTTATTTATTTTGTGTTGTACAACCTGTGAAAAATTAGCACCGATTGAGCCGCTTCTAAATTTTAAGTGAGTTGTTATTTTCACTTTCAATTTTCGATTTTATCTATGTAGGTCAACGACACGATTAGTTTAAATTTAATTATAACAGTTAATGTTTTCAATTAGCATGCTGAATAAAACGTAAGGGCAGGTCAGGGTTTACTATAAAACTACATTCAAATATTTTGTGCCACAAATATGCACAAGCATTTCATTAAATAGAATACCGGGTACAATAAACTGTTATAATTATCCAAAGTTAATTATTCGCTTTTTCTCAATATTCTCTTTTGCCACATAGTTTAGTTCGTGTTTTAGCAACCGTGTTTAGTGTTTCTTTTTGGCATGTATATACGGGGCCGCCTATAAAATTTACCCCCCCAGGAACTAGCTGCACGGTAGGCACAATTTGCTTACTTAGTAGTCTGTGAAGAGTATTATTTTTAGTTCAGTGGATAGAGAATTTTTGTAACAAAATCTCATCAAATCTCATCAAATTTTAAATCACTTTTAAACATGTCCGTCCGATGTCACGTTTCTTGTTCGCACGATAAGTCAAAATTGAAAAATGATATCGACCTAAATATTTCAGGAAAAATCAAGCTCTATAAGGGGAAAAGCTTATTGGTTTTGAACAGAGTCGGACTGGCTAAATTTGGCCCCATCGGCACCACGAATAATTGGCCCCCCCATCCTACTCTCTTTGACCAACTCGATTATTTATACAGGGTATTAAAAAAAAGTCACAAAATAAAACGGGGGTAGTATGGGCCAAAATATGCAGAAAAGTCTTAATAAACATATGTCCGCAAATGAATGGTTTCAGAGATAGGGAGTGTTTTGTATCATTTTTTGATTATCTTTTTTCATTCTCAAAAACTTGCTTTTCATATCGGAGTCTACCGATGTTTTTTCATAGATACTATTTGCAGTTATTATTTTGTTGTGGGTGAATAATTTTATAAATTTTCGTTATGCCTGTTTACACTAATATTGAATTAGCTGACATGCATTTTATGTACGGTCGTGCAAATGGCAATGCGAGGGAAGCGCTACGTCAGTATATCGACGCTTTCCCTAATCGCCACATCCCTTCAGTTCGTGTGTTTGGAAGATTGCACCAAAGATTGCGTGATACAGGTAAATTTGGGAAACAGTCACATGATTCCGGGAGACCAAGGTCGGTGTCCACCCCTGAGGCAGAAGAAGCAATTTTAGCACGAGTAGAAGAGAATCCAGAAACTAGTGTGCGAAGAATATCAGCGGAGGTAGGAATTGGGGCTCCTCTGGTTTGGAGAATCCTCGACGAGCAGCAGCTTTACCCGTACCATCTTCAACGAGTGCAAGCTCTGAATGCACCTGATTATCAAGCACGTTTGGAGTTTTGTCGATGGTTTCTGAGAAATGATGCTGAGGATCCCAATTTTATTGCACTAATTCTTTTTACTGATGAGGCAGGGTTTACACGAAATTTACACGAATCCAGGCATCAAGTTCGTTTTTCATTAAACATTTGGATGGGTATTTATGGCGACTGGTTACTAGGTCCGATTGTACTACCTAACCGATTAACGGGAGCTGACTACTTAAACTTTTTGCAGAACACATTGGGTGATCTTTTAGATGATATTCCTTTAATACAAAGAAATCAAATGTGGTTCCAGCACGATGGTGCTCCGGCGCATTTTTCAGTTACCGTAAGAGAACATTTAGACGGATCCTTTGGTCGAAGATGGATAGGAAGGGGCGGACCTGTGCCATGGCCTGCAAGATCGCCTGATTTAAATGCGCTTGACTTTTTTCTTTGGGGACACTTAAAAAATTTAATGTACGCCACTCCTGTGAATAACCTCGAAGAGCTGCAGCAACGAATAGAGCAGGGATGTCATCGAATCCTAGCCAATGAGGGTGTTTTGGAAAGAGTCCGACAGTCCTTTCGGAGGAGATGTCGTAGCTGCATTGAAATGGAGGGAGGGCACTTTGAACATCTCATTTAACTCTATGTTGTTATTGATTGTTTATAAATATCATTGTTTTTTTATAATAATAAAAAATTGTTATAAACACAAAATGGTCCGTATCTCCGAAACCGTTAATTTGCGGTCATATATTTATTAAGACTTTTCTGCTTATTTTGGGTCATACTATTCACCATTTCATTTTGTGACACTTTTTTTTAACAACCTGTATAAAGGTGGTTAATCACATTTAAGACAAAAATATTTAGAATTTATATATTAAAAAGTAGTGTTCAAATAGTAGATAGTCCAAAATCATGAAATTTCAAGTACTTTGCGACCGTTTCAAATAATCTAAAAAAACTGTAAAATTATGCGTTTAAAACATAATATAAATATAATAAATAAAAATAAAGGTTAATTTTTATATAAAACATTTTTAGTTTTTTAAATAAACAACAAAACGAAAAAATTTTAGATATTAATACAAAAATAAATAAAAATAAAAGTAAAAAAGGAAAAAAATCACAACTTAACATTAAAAAAAAAACAGCTTCCATAAACAACAAATAAGAAAATTCTTATTACATAGTCAAAAATAGGAGGGCAAATAAGAAAGTACTATTTAACTAAATCTAACTAAAAATTTCTATCACAAAATATAACGTTGTCAACATACATAAATATTTAAAATAAACAGTTAGACATACAAAATCACAAAACAAAATAAAACTACCATTCTTAAAGAAGCTTAAAAAGTCAAAGCATTATAATAATTTTTTCTAGGTTAATACTATTTAATTTTTCCGTATTCATTAGTATTAGGGCCTGCAATAATTCTTGGCCTAATGAAGATATAAGTCTATTTTTAATTATTTTTAATAAAGAAAATACTCGTTCGCGTTCCACTAGGGTGCAAGACAAAGTAATTAAAAACTTATAAGCCATATACAAATTTGAAAAAGTGGATATATGCATATTGTATTCTCTTAAAATTTTAAAAGTACAGTGTACGCATTCTTTTGTTTCAGACTTATTTATGCAGAGGTCTGTTTTTACATTTTTTTTATTATCCGGGTATATTTGTGTGAAACTCAATAATTCATTTTTTAATTCTACATTATCGATCCCAATCTTTATGCAGTATTAGTAAATTTGGAGTCGCTTAATAAATCCAAGCTTTTAAAATTTCTGGAGTCAAGGTTTGAAAAATCTTCATAAATTTATTTGTTGGCATCAGATCTCTGACTTATACTTTGAATTGCCTGATTAATTACTGATTTAAATACTTCAACTTCAAATTTTTCTCATTGGATCGGTAATAACGGAATCTTCAGTTGTTTCGTCTATCATACGTTTCCTTTTTCTTAACCTTTAGTGGCAGCTCATGTTCAATTACAATATCTTTGTTTCTAATGGTCTTAATTTGATTTATATAATTTAAAAATGCATTCGTCTTTTTAACAATTAAAATTTGTCATATATTTCATTTAGCATTGCTTTAGATTTGTTACCAAATGGTATGCTTGGATAGAGTCAATACTTTATGTCGCAAGATAATTTGAGGCGGGAGTCACGTATTTAAAAAATTTTATCATGAAAAATGATATTAAAAGAGTTTCATATTTGCAGAGTTTTTTAAAAAACAAGTATCAACGTAGAACAAATTGTCTCAGCAGCCTAGACTACGTCTAGACGCACCAATGTTGCCAGTTTCCTAGATTTCGTTGAAGTATTGTAAACAATATTTTTATGATGGTGGTTTGATTTATATCTAATGCTTGACCGTTGGCTCCCAAAAGGGTTTGGCCCCGTCGGCAAATGCCGACTTGCCGACCGGGCCACCGACACTGGTTTTGAAAAAAAAAAAGGAATAAAAGTGGAGATGATCCCTATAGAGCTTGATTTCTACTAAAAATTTTATGTAGATATCGCTTTTCATTTTTGATTTACGATTTTTCTTTAATTTGAACCCCTCTCCAACCCCCATTTTTAAACAGATTTTTTTTTAAATCAAATGGCTTCTTCTTTTTCTCATAGAGCTTGATTTTTGCTAAAAATTTCAAGTTGATATCATTTTTCGTTTTTGAGTTAGGATTTTTTTTATTATTTAAACCTCCCTTATCTCCCTATTTTTAATAAAATTTTCTCAAAATCAAGGCTTTTTTCCCTTATAGAGATTGTTTTTTGCTTAAAATTTTCAAGTCGATATCATTTTTCGTTTTTGATTTATCGTGCAGACAATAAACGTGACATCGGATAAAGTAAACCTATAATACTCTTCACAGACTACTGTCTGAAGAGTAGAATAATATAATCAAGGCTAAATCAATAACATAATAGCCTAAAAAACAGGTACCCTAAAAGAATGATAAACAGCTCTAGACATTTCTTATTGCCACTCTTCTCAATATTTAGGATCCCATAAAAAATTACAATTACTAAATTGGGGTACAATAAAAATATAATAGTGGTAGCTCTTCATCTAACATCGAAACTCTTTAATTAAAAGAGAAAAACTTTCTATTACGGTAAGATAAATTTTTGAAATGTACTTTTGTTTAAAAAAAGTATTGTTGTCATGGAAAAAACTGAATTGATTTTTTAATCAATTTTTTTTTACAAACCTGCGAGTTCATATAGAAAAAAAGATCATATCGCAATACTTTTCTAATGATGTACCATATATAGTATATTCCCTTTTTAAAATAGAGGGGTTGGAGAAATGGAAGGGAAAGGGTTGACACATGACAGATGTCTGAATTTCCATTCCAATGAATACTGCCAAAACTTACAGGGTAGGCTGTTTTGAGTGACCCACTTTTTTTAATATTTTAACCCCTATTATATTCATATTTTTAATCAGATTTTTTCAAAATCAATAAGCTTTGTCCCCTTATAGAGTTTGTTTTTTTTTTTCTTAAAATTTTCAAGTCGATATCATTTTTCGTTTTTGATTTATCGTGCAGACAAAAAAATGTGATATCGGACAAAATAAACCAATAATACTCTTCACAAACTACTGTGTGAAGAGTAAAATAATATAATCAAGGCTAAAACAATAACATAATAGCCTAAAAAATACGTACTCTAAAAGAATGATAAAGTCAAAGTTTTGAAAATTATTTGATAGGTTTATCAATTATTGTCATAATATGTATTGTTTACTAATTATCTAACTATCAAAACTTTTTTCAATATACATGAATGTTTGGTTTTTATAACATTTTTCTATGTTCTGATAACAAATTTTCTATGACTTACTATACCTCCAACATGCGTTTATAAATAGTACGACTAACTTGTAAGTTTATTGAACATTTAACATAGTGAAATTTTTTTTTAAGTTTCTTAGAAGGTCTCGATGAGCCGATTTAAAAAAAAATAACCTTTATAAAACTGCATTATGTCGACATTGTTCAGTTTATCTCCCAGGTAGATATCGATAAATATTTAATTTAGTCATAATATAGGTACATACCTAACATAGACACAACTATTAAGTTTCTTGAATTATTAATTTAGGCCAGTGCAATATTTATATTTTATATTGTAATGAAGTCAATTTTCATTATTATTATTATTATTAATTAATTAATTCCGGGTATTAATTTCGATTTTCAATTAATTTCAACTTCGTGGATATGCCCTGTATATCATCAGTTTTATCGCTGTTCAAACCATCGTCGAGGTACTGTGCCTGCGCGCGTTTTAATGGTGGGATTTTCTGATGTAGTAGGGCATGCGACGACTAAACGTGGTCCGAGATTGAATTGAAATTTTTAGTTCCTAAAATACCGATTTATCGAACAGACTTGCTTTGACACCGTTAAATCTAATAGTCGATTAAACGCTAAATACCTACGATACCGAAAATTTATTTCACGCCGCGAGGTAAAGTTTGTTGATAGTTTTTTTTTTGATAATTTCTTTCGTGCCCGAGACTTTAAGCCGTGCTATTTGAAACCGATTTAATTTTATTTATTCCGTGTTGAGTTAGGATTTCATTTGTTTTGATTTAAAAATACTTTAATTTATTCTTGTTAGAATACACCGTTCTTAATAAATTTCATTTTAGTTTATTTAAAGTTTTGAGCGTTAAACAATTTATTTTTTTTTATTTCAATCGTAGATATAGTCGTATAGTTAATTTTTCCTACTACTGGAAATTTCCGTTAATAAATAATACATTTCATTTTAGTTTATTTAAAGTTTTGACCGTTAAACAATTTATTTTACATTCGATTGTAAACATAGTCGTATAGTTAATTTTTCCTACTACTGGAAATTTATGTGAATAAATTATACATTTCATTTTAGTTTATTTGAAGGCTTAACCGTTAATTAGTTTATTTTTCATTTAATCGTAAATATAGTCTTATAGTCAATTTTTCCTACTGCAAGAAATTTTCGTGAACAAATAATACAGTTTATTAAAAACATTATCCAATAAATAATTAATTGGAACTGTTTGGGAATTGCATAATGTTTTGATTGGTTATATTTGTAGAATTGCGACGAGGCATTTTCTTTTGTTTTATTCTCCGAACTGCAAATTTTATGAAAATTTAAATAGCATCATTCCCAGTTTGAAGCGGCTCGTGATTACGATCGCTTCATCCAGAGATAAGGTGTTATCCCGGCTATTAGTTCATTCTATATCTAAAAATTCATTTGCGTTAGGTCTCCGTTATTTCAACAGAACTAAAATAGTATCATTCCCCTGTCTGAAGCGGCTCGTGATTACGATCGTCTCATTCAGAGATAATGTGCTATCCCGGTTATTAGTTTATTTTCCGTCTGAAACCCTCATTTGCGTTAGTCTCCGTTATTGTAAGTGAACTCAAATAGTATCATTCCCCTGTCTGAAGCGGCTCGTGATTACGATCGCCTCATTCAGAGATAGTGTGCTATCCCGGTTATTAAATTTGTTTTATGTAAAACTCCGTTATTCAATTGACATTAAATAGTATCATTCCCCAGTTTGAAGCGGCTCGTGATTACGATCGGTTCACTCAGGGATAATGTACTATCCCGGTTGTTAGTTGGTTTTACTTTCCAACCACTAGTGAGTAAACCTCTTATAGGGTCCCGGTTTCAGCTCTGGAATTAGTATTATCCCGAACCTGTCTCCTCGCATTCTCTGCAACCAATGATATTTTGTTTTACTGAAGCATTCAATTAAATTTGATTGTAAATACCAATTAGAAAAATTAACAGTTAATTTTTGCTACGACCGAAATAATACTGCCGAATGAAATAGCAAATTGCATTTTTAACTCAACAACAGAATAAACAATTCAATAATAAAGTTTTACTGCGACCGTGATAATTATAAGTATTGATTTCATTTTTTTTCCTTTACGTCTGATTGAGACTACTCGAAAGTCATTTCCGTCCGTTTTGTTTGTTTATTTTTGTTCAGGGTTTGTACATATTACCGTGAGGGTGGGCGTTGAAATATTTAATTTATTTTTTTTTATTGTAAATAGTTAACCACAATATATGTGTCAATGTTAACCTGCCGTATTACTGGTTGTTAATTCCTAAATTTATTTCCCCCTTATATTTCAGCTAGTGATTAATTCTGTACCAGCCCAAGCAACGATTAAAGCCCGTTACTTGTGGCCTACTATTACCTGTGTCTAAGTAACCTTTGACCCCTGGAATTTTTCATCTCCATCTGTAGCTACCCGAGTACTTTCGACGCCGTTTCGAGAGTTTGTGGAGTAAACCATTACCAAAAATCTGGCGCTCGAGAACCGCCCGTAACCAGCGTCATTCGTAAGGAACCGTTTTCTCTGTGGCGAGAAAACCCCTTACAATATCGTCTTTAAAAAAACTGTAATGTAAGTTTATATAATCATCACCGCTACATCAGTCTGCAGTGTTGCCAATCTGCCAGTAATTACTAGCATTTGCCACTCCTTCTGACTCACTCAGAAAAGTGAGCCAAAGAGGTGCTATTAGCCAGAGCGCAATGGCGTACTAAAAAATAGAGATTAATACGTATGGAAACAAAATTATTAAAATTTAATTTATATTTTTGTTATTTGAACCAATGGAGAAACCTCCCCTGGACTTGACATCTTCAGGAAAAATCAAGCTCTTTAATGGGTTAAAGCCTACTGATTATAAAAAAATCTGTTTAAAAATTGAAGGTTAAAATGTGAAGAATATCATATATAATGCTCAGCATTATATTCTACATTCTTTTTTAGATTTTGTATTTAGTGCTCGCACATTCTGCATGGCCCCACTCTAAATATAGAATAAAACATATGTTTAAGACATATTTTGTATCAAAACAAAACTTAGTAGAACATTCAAATTGAGAACACTATTTCTACGGTGAGTATCCAAAATATGTGCATTTTTACTTTCCTATCTATATACAGATATAAGGAAAGTATAGGAATCATGATTTTTTCGACCTCGGGTTTTCGACGGATTTTTACGTTTTGAGGTCCCCTGAATCCGTTTTGACTATTTTCGCGATAATGTCTCTGTGTGTGTGTGTGTGTGTGTGTGTGTGTGTGTGTGTGTGTGTGTGTGTGTGTGTGTGTGTGTGTGTGTGTGTGTGTGTGTGTGTGTGTGTGTGTGTGTGTGTGTGTGTGTGTGTGTGTGTGTGTGTGTGTGTGTGTGTGTGTGTGTGTGTGTGTGTGTGTGTGTGTGTGTGTGTGTGTGTGTGTGTGTGTGTGTGTGTGTGTGTGTGTGTGTGTGTGTGTGTGTGTGTGTGTGTGTGTGTGTGTGTGTGTGTGTGTGTGTGTGTGTGTGTGTGTGTGTGTGTGTGTGTGTGTGTGTGTGTGTGTGTGTGTGTGTGTGTGTGTGTGTGTGTGTGTGTGTGTGTGTGTGTGTGTGTGTGTGTGTGTGTGTGTGTGTGTGTGTGTGTGTGTGTGTGTGTGTGTGTGTGTGTGTGTGTGTGTGTGTGTGTGTGTGTGTGTGTGTGTGTGTGTGTGTGTGTGTGTGTGTGTGTGTGTGTGTGTGTGTGTGTGTGTGTGTGTGTGTGTGTGTGTGTGTGTGTGTGTGTGTGTGTGTGTGTGTGTGTGTGTGTGTGTGTGTGTGTGTGTGTGTGTGTGTGTGTGTGTGTGTGTGTGTGTGTGTGTGTGTGTGTGTGTGTGTGTGTGTGTGTGTGTGTGTGTGTGTGTGTGTGTGTGTGTGTGTGTGTGTGTGTGTGTGTGTGTGTGTGTGTGTGTGTGTGTGTGTGTGTGTGTGTGTGTGTGTGTGTGTGTGTGTGTGTGTGTGTGTGTGTGTGTGTGTGTGTGTGTGTGTGTGTGTGTGTGTGTGTGTGTGTGTGTGTGTGTGTGTGTGTGTGTGTGTGTGTGTGTGTGTGTGTGTGTGTGTGTGTGTGTGTGTGTGTGTGTGTGTGTGTGTGTGTGTGTGTGTGTGTGTGTGTGTGTGTGTGTGTGTGTGTGTGTGTGTGTGTGTGTGTGTGTGTGTGTGTGTGTGTGTGTGTGTGTGTGTGTCGCGCATAACTCATGAACCGATACACAGAAAAACACCAAATTTTAAACTTATCTTTATTCCAGCGTCTAAAGAATTGATTAGATTTTGGGCAGAGTCTAAACATCTGGGGGGTACTTTATAGGTGGTCATTTTTATATTTTATGGAATATATCTGTTATTTATGTTTGGAAAAGAAAATTGTTTAAATAAAAGTTACTTCTAATATTATTATCTATAATTTTTGCTTTATGTCAAAATTTCCTGAAATGGTCCGTATTCGAGAAATTTGACAAAATGTGAAAAATTCTGATTTTTATGAAAATTGCTGAACTAAAAGTTATTTGCGATATCGATCTCTATAATTTTTGTTTATACATGATTTTTCTAAAATGGACCGTAATGGAAAAGTTCTAAATTTTTCAGTATTTTAGTTTTCAATGAATATCTATCGAAAAATGTTTCGAGGTAGACGTATGTGGACAATTTATATATTTAGTTTATCCTCTAAACATTTATAGAGATGCTGCAATAGGTTGTACAAAATAACCGGAATAAGCCTATAATAACTAGATACGAAAGTCATGTGTTGGACATATCAGATTTTTTCTGTATACCGTTTTTAGGCGGATAATAAATGGTCACATACATTTGATCGAATGTTTTTGTTGAAATAGCATTTTATCGAAAACTTTTCTATCGAATTTCAAAAATATCTAAATGCCAACAAAATCAATTGATCTAAAAACAAATGATCGAAAAAGCAAATAATAGAAAAACAAATTATCGAAAAAGCAAATAATCGAAAACCAAAGTATCGAAAAAAAACATTATTTAAAAGCATGTCATACCATATTTTGGGGATGTGGAATACGTTTCTTAATTTCGAATAAATGATCTTAGAATTTATTCTGGTACAACCTAGGTTTCTTCTATACGATGTTGCAAGAGTCGGTGGCTTTAAGGAGAATTGAGAGAGCTTGGAGGGAGGATGAGAATACGTGTGTGATGGCGGAAGTCTGTTGACTTCAAATCTAGAAATTTGACTCTAGTAGCTATGAAGTTCTTCAATAGTTCAATTGGTAGAGGCGCCGAGGACTACTCGGATATTCCAGCTTCGATTCCTAACCGATTCACTCATTTTTTATTGTATTTATTTCTCAGTGACTTTTCCGCACTCGTTAGGTAAATTATACTTTCATCTTTTATACTAAGTTAAATTTGTTTGAGATCTTTAAAAAAGTAAATACTTATTTTCAGTCTTATCTGACATTACTATGTACACTAATGGAGTAAGAATATTAATAATAATACCGAGAATGGTGTAAAACTGATAAAATAGATTGGATACTGCTTAAAATGTATAGACAATGGTTGGTTGCTTTCAGAAAGAATTCCTGAATTAACATTAGCTGCAAAAATGATAAATCTACATGCAGCCTCAGCCTTGGCTGAGTCGCTGCTAAGATATGGCATTCTAATATGGGGTGGGCTTCTAGACAACGCTCTCGATGGGCTGGACTCGACACAGAATACGTTGTTAAAAATATTGTTTCAGATATCCAACAAACCTATTATATAAAGAATTAGACATTTTCAATATTAAACAACTATATATTTACCAAACATCTTTATGGGCAATTTCTAATACTGAAAAACTTCCTAAGGTTTTACACACTACTTCCACAAGAGCTCTACTAAATAAGCATATGCCAATTCCTCTTTTTAAAAAAATGCACACCCAAAACTTTATCTGGTATTTTGGCCCCAAAATATATAACCTAATTCCTACATACATAAAAAATATTACAAATGAACGATCTTTAAAAAATGAACTTAAAATATTTGTACAGAAAAACTACAGTAAAATTAAGAAGGAAATATTTAGTGTTTTATATTAATTTCATGCTACATAATTACATATTCTTCAGTATCAGAGAGTAGCCTTTCTTTTCTTTTTCTTTATTAGTCTTGTATTTTATATTTTTATAATTGTTATTATTTTTGCTATTAATTATTTTTGCTATTTTTATAATTTCTGCTAATTTTTATTTTTATAATTGTTTTGATTTTTATATTTCCATATTTCTCTATCTTTTTCTTTTTTTTTTTGTTGTATTTTAAAATTCTAAATTCTTTGTTTTTGTTTCTATAGTATATACTTAGATTTAAATTAAACAGCATTTATAAAACGTAAAAAAAAACTAATATAAAGATTCCGCACACAAACTTTGTTTAGGCGGGTCTTAAAAAATTGTTAAAAAAATGTAAATTATTTTAATGAATAAATTTGATTTGATTTGATTTGAGTTATCTTTAGTACCATATTTTAAAAAATTCCGCCCTTTTTTTTTAACTTTAAAATCTATATGTAGACTTAATTCCTTAATACTGACAAGATTTTTGGGAACATGATATTATTGTTCTCTAGTTTTTCTAATAATCCTCTTCGTATACGATTTTTTAAATAAAAAATATCAATCATTTACAATTTAAGTTACCTATATATCCTTCAGTTATTTCAAACATATATTCTTAGGGTGTATCTAACGCATTGAGCGTAGAACGAAATATTAACGATTATCGTGAATAGAAAATGTTTATTATTTTTTTCTCGCACTTTATTTTGTTCGACCCTCCCGAATCACTAAAATAGACTCTCGGAGCAAATTGTGTGAAAGAAACACTGATTTTGTTTTATGTGTTCCGTTCACTTACGTAATTTCTGGTCATACCAAACCAAGGAGTTAACTTAAATTTAATTGATGATAGTTAATACCTAATTATCTTATCCTCTAGAAAATAAAGAAGAACTACTAGTTTATAAAGTGATTTAACTTTTGCTTTCAATTGTATCTATCTAGGTCAATGACTCTGGCTAGTTCAAGTTTAATATACGAGTACACAGTTAAATACTCGTAATTTTATGACTTTATTATATGCGCCACATGACCCTGTTATTCCACAAGCATAAAATTGGAAATAAATGTGTTTTGACTTCGTTTAATTTATGAAATTGGTGACTTAAATTATTCTTCATCTAAGGAAGGAGACAAAAAGTAAAATATTTGCATCTCACCAAATTCTGTATACTTCTTTTTACTTGATTCGTATATGTGAAATTAAAAAACTTAAAAAAATGTATTATGGATTAATTTTTTTAGCAAATTGTGTGTATTTCCATTCATTAACATTTTTTTTTTGTTGCAGGCGTTATGTGGTTAATTATGTTATCAGTGGCGTGGTTAGCGGGCGTGTCATCAGGAATACCTTGTGAACAAGCGCGACTTAAATGTGCTTATCGAGTTGGATGCGGAATGGCTCTTCAGAACTACATAGTAGGATGTTCTGCTGTACTTCAAGGTGATGATTTTCCTAAACATTGTCCCGAAATTTGCCAATATTCCCTCACTGCCCTTACATCCACAGATGAAGGAAAGGAACTGATGAATGTAAGTTATGTTTAATTATTTCATGTCCAAAATAAAAAATTGTAGGGGAAGGTTGCCTAAAATGGGATACCTAAGGTTTCAAAAATTATAATGGCAAAAGTTTTCATATTTAGTGGTTCATATTTTGACATAATTAAAAACGACGTGTTTGGAATGTTATAATTTAAGCTGATAGTTGAAAATTTAAAAATAATGGTATTATTTTGCACACAAAAAAATAGTATTAATTTCCCATTTTGGGAACTATGGTTGAGGTAAAATGGGATAAAAAAATTAATGTTAAAAATGGTGAAAAATGTTTTAATACAAAAAGTAGGCAAATCAAAAGTAATTTGTGTAATGTAATAAGAAGAAATTTTGAAATGTCAGTTGCGACATAAATCGCAAACAAAGAAATCTTCATTATCTTCGACTCCTGCACAGGTATCATGTGCCCAATTTTTTCAACTAACACATTGTATCCATCCTTCGCCACGTCCATCTTTTGAATACCTGTTGTTGCAGTAAAAGCATTCCGCATTATCATCGCTTTCTAATGATTCAATGCTCTTTTTTTGTAATTTTTTCGTTTTGATTAAAGGCTTTTTAGATTTTTCTTCATTCATTAAGTTGATGTTTTGTTTTTGAAGCTATCTTCTTAACATTAACTTTTTTATTTCTTTCCTTTAAAGTGATTTCAAATTCTTCCTTATAAGGGGTGCTCGTAAGAATGGCAGCTTTTCCTTTTTTTCTATTTGTAGTTTTTCGAATATCAAGCTTACGAACTTTGGGATAAGGATCAATTTGTTCAGGACTTATCAAAGTTATACCTTTGCTCGTGGATGGCATATCATGTAAAGCACTTGTTTTGGCAACCTCGGAACATTTCTTTGGAAGAGCCATTATTTATTTAGGTAGAGATTCTCTATTAGGGTCATTTTCGGGTGTAGCTCCTCTATTAGTTTCAATTTCGCCTGTATATTCCGAATTAACGTTATGTTCGGGTGGATCATCTTCGGAATCGGAAGAAGATGGTACGACATCATCCTGAACTTGTGGTTTGTCTGTTGAAAGTGTTGCAATAAACATATTCTCGGTAAATACAGTGCGGCTTACTGGGTACTGTCCAGTTTTTTCAAATCCAATAATAGCATTTATCGGAGTAGAAGCACGAAGATATGCTCTGCCAAATAAATAAGAAACTTCGCTTACAGTGATGCATCGCCCTGGATGATTTCTAAGCCAAATCTCCATTTCTGGTAAATAAAAGGTGCTTAGAGGGGCCATAAATGACACGTCCAAAGTCTGGAGTCGATGACTACAGTATGGTGGGAGACATAAAATTGTGACACCATTTTCTCTTGCTTTATCTATGATATAAATAATTTGCGCATGTGTTTTATGACCAGCATTACATATGCTGGATTACTTCTGGATGCTTTTATGTGAGAGAGAAAATGATTAAACCATTTATCAATTAGATGCAATAGCATCCAACTATTTTTATGAGCAACTGTAAATGTTCCTGGAGGAACACCCTCAAGAAACTGTGGCTTCATACGAACTCTAGGAATGATTAACATAGGCGGGACAAATATTCCACTTGCACTTATGCAAATTACGGCTGTAGGCAGCTCCCCAGGTTCGGCAGACGTCAGGGTACCCACTTGTTTCTGATCTCGAAGTGCAATAACTTTTGAAGGACGATCCTGAACCGTCTTTATGCCTGTTTCATCCACATTGAAGATCCTGGCCGGAGGAAAGTTATTTTCTTGTCAAATGCCTTGGCTAAGTCTAAGAATATCGCTAGGCATTTTTTATTATTGTCAATACCATTAATAATATTTTGCACAAAGTCTAGAAGCGCGTCTTGACAGCACAGATTTTTCCTAAAACCATATTGACTTGTACTTAATATTTTGTTTTGTTCAATAAATTCAACTAACCTTTTTTTTAAATATTGCTCAAAAAGTTTTAAAATATTATTTATGACTGATATAGGCCTGTAGTTAGTGGCTAGTTCTTTTTTTTTGATTTATAGACAAGTGTTATTACAGATTCTTTAAATGATATTGGTATTTTGCCAGTGGTTAATATTTGGTTGAAAATGTGTGCTAACGAGTTTAAGATGTAAGGGTGTATATTTTTAATTGTAGTTACCGATAATCCATCTAGGCTACTTGCCGATTTATTTTTTAATAGTGATATATGCTTTTTTAATTCGTTGTTTTTAATGGGGTACATAAACAGAGAATTGCCACTAGAATTATGGGTTATAGTTTTAGTAGAAGCAGTTATATTAGGACTATCAATTTTTTTTATTATTTTATTACCTATTTCTGCAAAAAAATAGTTAAATACATTTGCTTTAGTTTTATTACATTTAACTTTTTCTCCCTTTTCATTTATGATATTGTAACTTTCTTTTTTGTTATTTTTTTCTGTGTTAGATGCCTTTTTACTGTGTCCCAAATTTTTTCATAATTATTTTTTGCTTTTGTAATTTCAGATTGGTAGTAATTATTTTTTACTTCTTTAATTAATTTGATTAAAAAATTTCAGTACCTTTTGTATTCTTGCAGAAGTTCATTACTATTTTTAGATATTGTTTTTTTAGGTAATCTCTACGTCTTATAGATTTAATTATGCCCAAGGTAATCCACGGTTTGATCTTATAATTTTTATTATTGTTTCTATTAATTTGTTTAATATTTTTAGTAATATGTTCTTGAAGTAGTTTAATAAATTCATTATAGCTTTGTTCAGTATCATTACTGTTAAAAACGTTAGTCCATTTTTGAGACTCCAGATCTCTGTATAATGTTTCATAATTAATTTTGCCGAATATTATTTTCATTTAATTTATTATTTTTTTCATTACTAATCGAAATAAATGTGGTATAATGATCCGTTATATTTGTCTCAAATAAATAAGGCTTAATATTAGTTTTACTTTTTATTTTATTATCTAAACCTACAAAAAAAATGATCTATGCAGGTATTTGTTTCTTGTCTCGTTACTACGTTTATATAAGTAATGAAAAAGACCTTGTTGATTTAATACATTTAAGTAAGAATCGACTAAGTTATTCTGCCCGGCAACTAATATATCAATGTTAGTATCTCCAGCAAATATTTCTATCTCAGACTTTTGTAAATTTAAAAAATAATTCTCTAAATCATTAATAAATTGTTTGGCGTTTATAGACAGTGGTCTATAACATGCAGTAACTGCATAATTTGTGCCATTTATTTCACCTAATAGTCTTAAGACACTAACTTCGCTAAATTTGACTATGTTCACGTTAACTTCTAAGTTATTATTAATATAAAAAAGTGTGCCAACATTTTTATTATACGTTGATTCACTATAGTATATTGCAAAATTTAGAATTGCAAAATGTTTTACTTTATCAATTACATTAAACGTTTCAGAAAGTATTATTATGTCCAATTTTTCAGGCCCAAGTATTTCTGGATTAATGACTAATTCATCAAAATTTTTCCTAAGTGATCTTATATTGTAATGAACTATGTTTAATAGTCTTTCTTCAGATATAAAATTAGAACCTTCTTCAATATCAGAAAATATCCTAGTTTTTACTTTTTCTTCATAATCGTCTCCTAAATTCATGAGAGGATTTACTTAAGAATAAAACTGAAAACATCAGTCATAACCCCTTTAAATAATAATGCCTTGTGCAGTAAATGAAAATAAATAAGCAAAGTACGTATTTTTTGCGGTTAACAGCAAAATGCATTAATGCGATATTCATAGTTAGGTTTAGATAAACCAAAGACAAAAGAAAGTAACTATTAAATTAAATTATTTTAGTAGATACTATGAGTTTTGTACTGACCACAGTTACATTCATTTTTCACTGTTCTTTTTCAAATAGTTGTGGTAATTATCCACATTGTTTATAAACACTTTCCTGTTGTCTTTAAATATAATAATTCTCCCATTTTGAGTACAGCACAAATTGCCCACTAATTGACGAACTTTTTTAAATAACTTTAAACAATTTATTGTTAGCATTTCTGTTCATAGTTCAAGAGATTTAAAATTGAGAAAAACTCTAGGCTTTAAAATTAATCTTGGCTATTTTGCGCACTGGTCTTGTATTGCAAGAGATTTAAATAGACCTTGCAATGACAATAAGAAAATGGTTTGACTCTCTTAACACTGTCTTATCCGTTGCAGGTAGTTAAACTAGAATAAAGCATAAAAGAACTTTGGAGTTGCGCCAAATTGAAACAAAGAGAAAATTCTAAAGTCCTTCTGTGTGGGCTACTAAATATTATTTAGATATTTTTAAACTAAAAAGTCATCGTTTCAGTTGAGGTTTATGCTTATTATACAGGGTTCATTGGTTAATGCGCATACGTTGGGGGTAGTTAGGGTACACCAAGGTGGTTCTAAATAAACTATATTTATTGAGTCAGATTCTTCAAGAGAGTATAAGGTGTGTACATACTGGGTGATAAGAAATGAAAGAATATGGATTTAAAGTGTGCATAGGAAGGAAAATATATTAATAAATTTCTACTTTATTAAATTAAATTGGGACATTGCAAAGATTAATAAAGATACGATACTTAATTAAACACATTTAAACTTACTAATAAAAAAAAACATATTGTAAGGTTAGAAAACAAAAAAATTCAACCGGTTAGTCCAACTGAATGTTAGTTAACAACTTCAAAATCTCAAGATAAGCGAAAGAAAATTTTCTCCACGTACGCGTGGACGAGCAGAAAGTAACAGGTTGCAATAATGCACTGAACGGAATTCTTGAGTTTCTTATTGATCCAACAGTAAGTGGAGGCCCAAACAATGATAAAATATGAGTAAGATAGTTGAATTAAGTGTTTAATTTTGAGAAACGTATAATCCCACAAACAGTATGAAATGAACTTTTTTTGAACTACACCGACTATTTGATTTGACAGTTAGAGGCTGAATTAGAAATAGAAGAATAAAAAAGAAGAAAAAACCGCGGGTCATTCAAATATATTTTATTATTTATTTACACTTTTTGGCATTCATTACTCTAAAAAAAAACTGTTATGTACATTAAAATATCGTATTTAACATAAATATTAGTTTTTAGGTAATAAACCCACTATGCATAAAAACGTTTAATTAATAAAACCTCTACATCACATTGTTATTATATAACTTTTTTTTATCTTGGTTTATGGGACGCACATTTAACCGCATGGCTAGCGTAGAAAAGTTTACTTTTGTGATGAATCAATGTAGACGTTACAGTGATATTATAGCGCTACCCTACCTTGTTACGTTTTTTCATCGTTACTAGAGGTTCCCAAAAATTATGTTTTTATAACAAACCAGATAAGAAATGTCTCCTAACTCCTATTTCTAGGAAATTGTACAAAAAAAAGTATGATAATACAATGGTATAAATTAATATCGGAAGTAAAAGTTTGAAATTCGAATGAAATACTGAATCATGGAGGAAGTATAGGAAGTATAGGAAGAGTTGCCGTGTCTTTGTAGAAATTTGGCAACAAGTTTGCTTGCAGCGACCTGTGGGTGCGGGTGGTTGAACTAATCCTACTCTATCGGTAATGTAGTTACCTGTAATATCAACTACACTATTACTCTGTCGGTAATGTAGCTACCCATCATATATTTAATTTAAAAATTGGCGAGAGTTTTTGTACTAAAAGGAGAATTTACATAAGCAATTATTTTCTATCTAATACGAAATGTAGCCATCCAAAATTTCAGTTCGTTTTCTCATTTTTAATGAAATAAAAAACATGTACGGGTAGATAAACGTTAAATATGTTCCTCTGGAGCCACTTTTTCATAATTTTATCAAATTTTGATGGCAAACAAACGCAAAATTTTGTTTGTGCAAAGATTTTCTCAATTTTTGAGAAAGTAATTAAATCAAATTTCGGAATAATTTCAGTTTTATCAGATTCATATTTTTCATTCACAAAAAATTAAAATAAACTATAGAAATATTTATGGCTCTATTGCGTATTGGTTAGAAAAATATAATTGCTGAAGTAAATTTTCGTCTTAATTATAATTAAAATTTTGCTTTTTTTATTAGCTGTTTGTAAAAATTATGAAATGCCAATAAAAATGTAAAATTCTATGACAAATAATTATGAGGGGTAAAATAAATTCCGTACAAAGCTTTATATAATTATATTTACTAAAAATTCCCAAGAAAAATAAAAAAATTAAATAAATGGCAATACAACAATAATAATAGCTACCCTTCACCCCCATATGAGTTAAACGCCAAGAAGAGCTTGTGCGAGGCAAGCACGGCTATTATTAATTGGTATGGCACTCAGGGACGACTTAAAGATGACTGATAGTGCCATTTTATTTACAGATGAGGAAAATCCGAATAACCCCACCTGCCATGCCATCACTATTACAAAATACAATCCATTTTTACAAATGCTTACTAGTTTCTATCAAAAATACTCCTAACCATGAAAATAGTATTCTCTAAAGATTACCTAATGAGTTTGACTTTAAAACAAATTCTAGTATTATAAATTATCTCCAAATATTTATTATATTTAAGAAAGTTAAGTTGGTTAAAATATGAAAACCATAAATTGCAAAACAAATAATTCATAACAAATCTTGAATCTTGGAAAATAAGATAAAACCAACTATCCATATAAACTGAAACAGAAAAAAAATAAATACAGTTACTTCAATTAATTTTTTTAACTTTTTGTTCTTTAAAACATTGCCGCAGCCCCCATATTAGGTCTGTCCGGGTTTTTCAAAAATACATTGAGAACTATCAGAGGACTAGTTGACCAGTGGAAATTATTAAGTTTAAACAGGTATAACAATTTTATATAAATATTAGGTTTATTTCATATTTTCTAATCAAAATTACTAAAAAGTTGATACAGCACACCCTGTATCAAAATGTAAAATAATGAATTTAATAATATGCCTTGCCTAAAGTTATGCCTATATTATATACAAATATTTTGCAAAGTTGTTACCAAAAACAAAAATATTTCGACTTTAACATCCTGTATCTTTTTCCTCAGCGATATTTTATTGAGGCATGTTTAATCCAATCCTCATATTTTGGTCCAAATAATTTGCGCTCATTCTGTCCCAATAGTTATGACTCACCCTGTAGATAAAGAATGGCAGGCGACATTTAATTCTACAATTTACAATATATTTTTGAATTTATATGGCGTTAAATAATTTGTCTTGGACAATCTTGCGTATAGTTTATTTGAAAATGCATGATAGCATAGATTTTATGGCAAAGGTCTATTATACAGGATTGTTCAAAGCAGAAAAAGTTAATATTGATACCTTCTTATCTGAATTTTCACTTGATTTTTGTATGACCACCCCAAAAAATCTCGAATACAATACATCCTAAAATGTAAATGAGCAAAACCTAAGGTATTAACCAATAATTATATACCTCAGTAGCATAGAACATGAAATTACTTTATTATTAAAAGTAGTAAACTGTCAATATTAAATACCCACATTTATTGTTATAAAAAGAGTTTTACTATATATTAGGTTAGGACATTTTCTTAAAATTTAATAATAAATATACACACAACCAAATTTATTTGATATACTAAAAATAAATCTTTAAAAACGAAATTACGATGTGATTCCATATAAATTTGTTTGTTTGTATTTCGGGTACTAGCGTCATATAAACTTATTATAACTAATATAAATATAGTTACATACCTAAATAAATAAGTCGTTTTTTCCCGATAAGTTTCCTCACTTCCTCACAGAAATAATAATTGGTTCTGTTGTTCATCTATTAATATATCAAGTTTCCAGAATTTCTTTTCCTCTGCTATGACATGTCTTATAGCGTTTTGCCAACTGTCCGGTGAAATTTTTGATATGGAGTCACATAATAGTTGACGAACATCTTGAAGTTTAAATGTTGCATTGTTTCTCGCGATATACCGGGTGTCCCAGATTTTTTTGCCCAGCGGATATCTCGGTTATTTAATGATATAAAATTGTAAAAAAAAATATGAATAATATTTGTCTAGTAGCCTTTTAAATTCCACTACATAAAGTTATATTCATCAATCCACCCCATAGGAACAACCCCTAACTTTTTTTTTTCAAATGTCACCCCTATATTTTTTTTCGCTGATATAAATACTCAATTTGTCCCGAATGCAACGATATGATATTTGATATACTTTACAGAGTCATAAAGCCGATAAAGACTAAAAACCAATGTTGTGGTTAAAGTCATTAATTTTGTATCACCTGGTATTTTCTTTTTATTTTGATTAGAATTGCTTCGTTTTTGTTTTTTTTTTGTTACCTATAACTAACTAACGATATGCTTAGATCATTTCTGAAATTGTTCGCTAGCTATAAACAACAGACAAAATGCCCTTTACATTCACTCCAAACGAATATGTTGATATGCTTTTAATTTTTGGTGAGTGCCAAAAAAATTCTCGTGCTGCTGTACACTTGTATCAACAGAGGTTTCCTGAGCTCCGACAACCATCACGTAAAACATATTCTTATGTTGAGACTAGGATGAGAGAAGGGTCATTTCCAGGAAAAGACAAACATCGTCAACATGCTGCTGCTGTAAGAACTGAAGAAATGTGCATTAATGTATTAGCTTATGTGCAAGTACATCCCCAGATATCGACGCGAAACCTAGCTAACGAGGTTCATATTAGTAAGTCGTCAGTACAAAGAATCCTAAAATCCTATAATTTTCATCCGTTTAAAATTCATTTGCATCAGGAACTTAGAGCTGGAGATTTCGAAAGAAGGATAACATTAATAGCACATTTTGAAGATTTAATGGAACGAAATCCCAACATTTTGAACCAGATATTGTGGAGTGACGAATCAAGGTTTCACAATAATGCTACTGTAAATCGTCACAATATGCATTATTGGTCTCCTGAAAACCCTCACTGGGTTAGGGAAACTAACTTTCAGACCATCTGGGGAGTAAATGTGTGGTGTGGATTATTTCAGGGACGACTGATAGGTCCCTATTTTTTTCAAGGTACGTTAACTGGTGCTAGGTACTTACACTTTCTTGAAAATGACCTTCCAGAACTTCTTGAAGAAATTCCAATACAAGAAAGAGGTGCTATGTGGTGGCAACAAGATGGAGCTATTCCACATAATAGTAATTTAGTTACCCAATTTTTAAACGAACGCTTTGAAAATCAGTGGATCGGAAACAGCGGCCCTTTGAGGTGGCCTGCGCGTTCACCAGATTTATCGCCTCTAGATTTTTTTTTATGGGGATATCTGAAGACCGTGGTATTTGAAACACAGCCATTGAATTTAGAAGATTTGCAAAATAAAATAGTACAAGCCTGCAATAACATTACACCAGAAATGATTACAGCGTCATGTACTCGTGAACTCATTCGACGTTTTGAAGCATGTTTGGCAAGTAATGGGGGCCATTTCGAACAATTTTTGTAAATATTCAATTATTTAAAAAACATATTAAGAGGTTTACCTATTCATTGGATTTGTTATTTTTTAATATAATAAAATGATAAAATGTAAACTAATTATTAATGACTTTAACCACAACATTGGTTTTTAGTCTTTACCGGCTTTATGACTCTGTAAAGTATATCAAAAATCATATCGTTGTATTCGGGACAAATTGAGTATTTATATCAGCGAAAAAAAATATAGGGGTGACATTTGAAAAAAAAAAGTTAGGGGTTGTTCCTATGGGGTGGATTGATGAATATAACTTTATGTAGTGGAATTTAAAAGGCTACTAGACAAATATTATTCATATTTTTTTTTACAATTTTATATCATTAAATAACCGAGATATCCGCTGGGCAAAAAAATCTGGGACACCCGGTATACCTTCTACAATATATTTCTTAAATTTGGTGAATGTTGTTTACATAACTACCATAGCTCTTTTTTGAGTAATCCCTCTTCTGCCACTATTTCTTTGGTTATATCCAATCGGAGAACTCTTGCTTTTCCATTTAGTGTTAGGTAACAGTTCCATTAATCTTGAATGGTAACTGGCATTGTCCATAACTGTTAGAGAATTGGTCGGTAATAAATCTATCATTTAACTAAAATATTCCTCAAAAACATCAGCTGTCATTTCTTCATGGCACTCTTTCGTAGAATTTGAAACAAATTCTAACAAGCCTCTATCAACAAATCCTTTATCTCTTCCAATATGATTGATAATTAAACGGCGACCTTTACCATTTGGAAATTTTAAGCCAGTAGACAAAACTTCTATAAATGCCGGACGAGCATTTGTTACCTGTTTATCTTGACAAACTTTTTTTACAAAATGTCCTCCATTTATCCATGTTTCATCCAAATAAAAATATGTTTTTCTTCTCTTTTTAATTGTCTAATTTTCCTTAAATATTGCCTTCTCCAACAAATAATTTCATCTTTCTCTATGAGCAAAGATTTTCTATCGTTTTTCTCCAAAACGAAGTCTAATTCATGTAAAGTTTTCCACAATTTGTCTCTTTTAACGTTTGGCAAAGTTTCGTCTCTGTCAATGTTTAGTAAAAGTTTATCCAAAGTAGGTATATTTTTTTGTAAATAAAAGGAATGTACTTTTCTTTAGATCAGTTGTTTAATAGTACTGTCTATTTGAATGGGTTTTCTCTCAGTTGTCGTTTTAGGTGCTACTGTAATACATCCTTTTGTTGCTTCAAAAGTCTATAAACGATTGCTTCTCCAACTCTGGTCATATTTGAAAACTTTGAACTATACTTCGAACAGTAATGTTAATGTAGAAAAGTGTCATGTAAATTTAACACTAAAGTTTTCGTATGCACGATTAAATTCACTTTAATTTAACAGGAGTATATTTAGACGCTTGTGCTATTTTTATTGCACAAATTCACTTGATCAATATCGCGTTTTATCGCCTATTATTACAAAACTAACAATTCTGCGTGTTACAATCACACGACAATACAAACAGAAATGTAAATCTTAACTATAATAATTTACACTCTGCATAACACTTTCTGCCGATTAGACATTTTAATCATTTCTAAGAAAGTTGAGGGCTACTTAAACTGATCTTGATTTATAAATATTTTTTAACTGTAGAGATTACATAAAATGACTACAAAATTTAATAAAATCATTGAAATAAATTGGCATTTTTAAAAATTTAAGGAAGAAAACCAAAGATTTTATATTGAAGCAATTTTCCGTCACTGATATATTGGGGTTTATCTCCTGGGTCATAAACATTTTCAAATAAACTTTAGTATGATGTAACACAGGATATTTTACTTTTTTTAGTTTATTCGCATTTTTCTAGGACATTCTATTTTCCTAATTTCCTGCTATATGAATGCCCTGGTTACATAGTAACCTAGCTAGCTAGATATATTTCCAAAGTGTTGATGCGTGGGACATGTGTGGCAGGTTGTGGTCCATCCTATAAAGTGGGAAATATGATTTAGGGAAACCACGACAACCTAAAATACACTTGTTATTTTAGTTGATTATGATTAAAGTTTGTTTTTCTAAACGTTACAGCTCTGCAAAAATTATCAGTTATTTAATCTCATGGTTCATTCAATTATTTTTTGTTATGTTGTGCATCAAATTAATAATTAGTTTTCAAATGAAGTGTAACACTTAACAATACGTAACCATTTTTTACCGTACTAGAGGGCGCTAAAATCAAAAGAAATGCAATGAAGAGTTATATTATTGAATTATCCACAAAAATTACCTTTTCAATGATGTATGATACTTGGTACTTTCCATATTTAAATTGTATTGGTTGGAGTTACGAAAAGAAGAATGTCAAATTTTCGTTGGGTCACTTTGTATATAAAATAACTAAATAAATTTATAGTTCATTTAATAGTGTTTACAAAAGTTAAAAACTTTTTTTTATTTCTAAGAACAGCTGCTGTACAATGTAATAATTTTCGAGACCAATTGAATATAATAAGTAGGTTCCCATTTTATAGTGGAAACCAAAATTAGCATTCAACTTTGTATAGAGTTTACCTGACCATGAGCGTCCTTTTCAAATTAACAGTAAGGGTTCCAATTGAAAAGTTGCTTTTATGCTTTGCTAGTCCTTGGTAAATAATATTTGTATATTTTCTCAAAAATAGTTAAATATAATAAAAATTATATTTCTTCATATTTTCGCAAATACTTTTGGATCTAGCTAACGTTCCTATAAAATATGTAATAATTTTTGAAAATTTGCACATGTAACGACTTAATTTTTCTCTATTTCTTACAGAATTTGTGAATATTTCCTAGTTTATTAATCTTTTTGTTGTGAAATTGCCTCTTCAATTTTTTTTATTTATCTCCTTGATTTGATTTATTTCTATTTTTTGTATTTTTCAACGTTCACTTCTAACTCGCGATTCAAATTGATTTTCCCATACTGTTTTTAATCAGCTGATTTAGGCAAGACACAATATAGTACTATCAAAGTGTTACAATTATACAGTGCTTCTCAAAAGTCCCCTCCCCCGCTTTTTCTTTTGAACGGTGATACGTAGATTGATGAAATTTGGAGGGTGAAAATGAACTATTGTAAGCTTCTCTATCACATGGTATGAGATTTCTTCCTCTTCCATGCAGAGTTTACACCTAGTAGGATCATTGTATAATCCCATCACATGAAGGTATTTTAGCAAGCAGTGCTCCGTTAGTAATCCCACAAAGGTGGGTTGCCAGATCTTTTGGTATTCCAAGGCAGTTCCAGACAAGCTTTGACTTGATTCTGTTTGAATCAAGAGCCTTTAAGGCTGCTTGGCTATCTTAGAGAATTAGAATGGTTTTTTGTACTTCTTTCCTAAATTCTCTCGTACACACAATTCGATTGCATGTATTTCAGCCTAAAATACAGTAGTATGTTTTCCCAGTGAGACGATGATGTCGCATTTGGGTTTAACTCCCTGTACACCAGAGTTTGTTCCCTTATTAGTTTTAGATCCATCCGTATACCATATGATACCGCTAAGCAAGTATTTATCTATCCCCCTATTTACCTCGTTCCAGAAACAATTGATCTGGAAGAGTCTGTTGAAGGTTAGGAGAAGTGTCGTGTGATCTGATCCCATATTTAATATAGAATCAATTATTTCATGTATTTTTCTGGTATGTTTTATACTTATACGTCCCAGTGGGTTCCAGTTGTTAGAGATTTCCAGTCTGTATGCACTCATTCTGGCCTCCCCCTTTATGACTAGGTCAAGGGGTGGGAGGTTTAAAATAATTTCCATAAAGGCTGTCGGTGTACTTCTCAGTGCTCCTGTAATACAAAGGCATGCCAGCCTCAGAATTTCTGAGAGGGTATTGAGGGCTGTTTTCTGGTTTACTTTTGGCCACCAAACAACCGCTCCATAAGTTATCATGGGTCTTGTTATTGCCAAATATAGCCAGTGGACCATTTTTGCTTTTAATCCCCATGTTTTTCGAAATGCTCGTCTCCTTACAATGAGAGACATTTTACATTTGTTGGTCACTTTTTGTAAGTGTTGGTTCCAAGTAAGTTTGCTATCTAGGATTAGACCCAGATATTTTACTTGGTTCGTTTTGTTTAGCCTTCCTCCAAACATAGTCGGAGTTTCTAAGACCTCCAACCTTGTTTTTCGAGTAAAGGTTATGAGTTGTGCCTTGTCAGGGATAACGCACCACATTTATGTCAGCCTAAGAGCTCTTTGCATGGGTTTGAAGACTGTGGTTTGGTGTTTCCCTGGGATAAGAATGACTATGTCATCTGCATATCCTTGGACTTACAGCCCTTGATTATTTTCAGCAGTTCATCTGCCACTAGGTTCCACAGGGTTATATACCCTGTGGGCATCCCCTGGGGATATTCAACTGCATGGTTGGTCATGGCCTACTTAAGAAACATTTTTTGTGTATCACTCTTTATAAACTTACAACTTTATTCTGGAGAAAGCAAAAATGTTTTGCAAGTATGCGTTCAATGTAATCTTAATGAGTTTTATTTATTGTTTACACTTGTTTAACGTCGGTAGGCTCCAGTCGGGTAAATCCGAAGATCTGGAACCTGGTTCTTTCCATAGTGGAGCAGGTACATAAAGTGAACCCTACAGAATTGACTTCCAAGCTGCAGAATCGACAATCCAATGTTTGTTGCAAACCTATCCTTCTCATATGCTTATCCAGATGACAGTCACCAGTCTTGTGAAAATGTATAGATCTTTCCTACTCCATCCTTGGATCTAAGCAGAGGCAGAAGGGTTGTTTACAAACGCCTTCGAATGAGTTAGCCCTAGGGTATCTCTCCAGTTCGTGAGTATTGCACCCTCCGTCCATTTTGAGATAATTCCATTGGCAGTGTTTTTTGCAATGCCCAGAATGGTTCTGGTCTTATGAACTTAGATTCCGTTCCTATTTTAGCGAGCGGCTGAGTTTGACATCCATAAGTTGAACGGTGTTAGAACTGAGAAAAAGTTAAATTATTAAAATTTTGATCTTTGGTTAGTCATTAAGTATGTCTAAAAGGATTATCGAGCAAACCCATTTTGGCAAATATTTTTACTTACTTTCATCGTGTACATATTTTGCATTTATAAATCTTTTATATGTAATCGGAATAACGAAGTGCTAGATTCATTTTCTTTGTCCAAACATCTCAATAAAACTCAGAAAACAATATCATTTAAAACTTCAAAAATGCAAAAATAACTGTTACAGACCTAATAAATCACTTAACTATCAATACTGATCTGTACTGTGACAGTGTTGCCAGTTGCCAGATCTAAATTTTTCGTAATAGTTTTGTTGTAGAAAACTTAATAGATCATTCATATAAATAGTAACAATGATGGTGGGTAGAGTTTTCCTCACCTGTAATTGAAATGGCACCATCAATCATCTGCTCGACTTCTAGGATTAGAAATTAACTTACAAGGGAGTGAATTATAGGGAGATCATTATTATTAATAGGTTTTTTAATACGTTAAGATTTCCGTTCAAATAATATTACAGTTACTAATTAATTGAACACCGTGGTCAAAGAAGTGCTACTTTACGTAAATTTGAGTTTTACGGACTCTCATAATAATAATAATAATAATTATTTTTCGTTTTCATATTCGAGTGTATTTTGTTCGACAATTTAAAGAAAGTAAAGACGAACCGTACCACGTTGTTGCCTCTCTAAAGGGACGCTCATGTTAGCTGGTTGTCTAGCATCCCAAATGAAAGCAGTATGTAATACCATACCGCATGGATATAATTACAAAGCATCAAATTATGCTAATTTTTGATTCCAATTAGAGGTTGTCTGTCTTTGGAAGTAATTATTCTGGCTTAATGAGTTTAAGGTCTCTAGATGGAGCGAGGTAACCATAATGTCCTTCACCATAGTTTCGAATGCAAATCAATGGGAACTTCTAGAAAATAAAAAATATCCAGTTATTTAGAATCCACTTTAGATTACCGTACGAGGAAATGGTTCTGATTTCATTTGTCAGTTACGAATTAGGCACTAATTTTAAGGATGAATATAAAATGTAATTACAACTCTACTTATTAATGTTTTGTTCGTTATTGTCAATGGTTCGTATATAAAATACACCATTTACTACGTAAATATCTTGTATAGATTTATATAATTATAGAAAACAGAACTAAATCCCATAAAAAATGTTGTTTTGCTTTTTTTAAGCAAATTACTATAAATGGAAGTTTCTATTATTTGACATAAAAAATCAAATTTATTATTGTTATGATTATAATTAAGATGAGAGCATAATAAGAAGTCCTATTTTGTCCATTTAAAAAACAATTTGAACAGCCTATGGTTAAAACAATTAAAACCAATAATAATTCTAAGATAAATCTGAAAAGATAGCTCGAAAAATGTCCAAAAATTATCTAGTGGCAAGTCCAAGTATCTACCAATTTAAAACTTAAATTTATAAATTTTGGAAAATATGCAAGTCTATTTTGTTTTCGTAATTGTTGATGCTTTGGGAATCTATAATTTCATGGGGCAGGTTGTTCCAGACTTTGGAGATTCTGTTAGCCTTGAAAAATTCTAAATAAATAATATTGATACGCTTTTTATCTTTAAAGGACTTTGTCCTATTATGAATACAATGCAGAAGACTCCATCGTCCTTTGATGAAATCGTATTTCTGATGAGATATAACATTTTTATGGACGAGAAAAGAGGAAATATTTTCTGCACCAATTGATTGCATTACCTTGCAAACAACTGATTGGGAGGTAGTTGTCAGGATCAAGTTTATTACCCAGAACATCAGATTGATAGATGCAGATTTCCATTGGGAGGGAAAAAAACCTTGAATGGAAGAAGCATTCATTATTATGGAAAGAGGATATGACAAAACGACTGCACATTTTTTTAAGAAATAAAATATTAAGGCGTCTATACCAGAAGATGAGTAAGCTTTAATGTAATATTTTTCAGTAAGGCTAAGTTGCTTATAGTGATAATATGAAACAGCACACCCTTTGGTGACTCAGTGGTGTAGGCCCTGAAAAAGAGGAATAAAATCTCGGCTGCCTCGAAATTAAAGAAATATAAACTTGCCTTAGTCTTTTGAAGAAAAAAGTGACCACTTTGGAGAAAAGAAAAGAACTAATATATTTAATGATTTTTTTTTTGTATTGTCACATTTAGCAATTGATTCTTTGCAAGAATATCTCGTAGAAACAGTTGACTCAGAAGCAGATTGGAAAATCTTCTGTTTTAAATTAAATCATCGTCATCTTATGTGTTTTTCTCCATAGATTGGGTTTAAGTTTATGTACCATTACCAGTAGTTTCCAAGTAATCCAGGGCTTTAATTTGTTTCAATAAACGTTTCTTTTAATGGTGTTATAATCATCAGTCCAATCAGTAAGTTATCCCAGTCAATAATTGCAAGCGAATGTCCAACCTTAGTAATGTCAATAGTTATTACTGCGTGATCGGACTTTTCTATTAGAGTACTAACCTTAACTGAGGACAGTAATAGCGAATTTGTATGTATTGATATATCATTATTGATTTGGAAGCATATTAGTTCGAGAATACGTTGGGATAGCTTGAAGTTCATAAAATAATTTTTAAATTTATTTCCGTTAAGAATATTATAATGGACCAGGAAAATTGAAGACACCAATAATAATTGTGTTTTCAAAACCGACAAATAATCAAATTTTGATAGGAGAGAAATGGTGTCGTCTAAATTCAAAATACCTGTTTCATACTTTATTAAAATGGCGTAAGGGAGGATAGGAAGGCGTAGACCCCTGAGTTTTACTTCTTTTCTCTTTCTCCCGTCCGAGATATTCTTAAAATATTTACAACTTCAAAAAAAATATATTTTATTCTGCCCGAGAAGTATTGGAATACTCCACATCCACATCCACGTTTTACGCACGCTGCCTCTAATTTTATGGCCCCGACACTCCCTCTTAAACACCGATTTGCATTTTTATTATAGTTAAATATTATTATTATAAATCCGCTATAGAAATATGACCTTGATCTTTTTTTTTTCTTTTGTTACAGTGTGTATGCAGTGACGATTACTGTGAAGACCAAAAACAAAGGACCGACATCTGTAGGCCCGCCGTAATACATGCTATGAATGCGGTGGTGGTGCCTTGCAGAGTAGCTCAATGGATCTGTATGGCGGATACTTTGTGTTCAAAGGCTCTTGAGTACTACAACGAATACTGCAAAGCCATGTTCCATGGAAAGAAATGCACACTTAGATGTAATAATTCTATTAACATTTTGAGGAAGCAGGAGAAAGCTGCCAAACTAAAATCGTGTAAATGTGATGGTAAGTCAAGTTTTCCAAAATAATTTACTTGTTTATAAATGACAGATTGTTGATCATAGCTTTGCTATAGTAAATATTTCCAGATAGTACAAATACGTCTTATGGACGTTTTAAAAACTTCCTGCTTGGACATTCAAGACATCTTTGGAACGTCCATTTTTAATAATGAGGATGTCTTAAGAACGTCCATTTAAGAACATTCCATGGACATTTTCAAAGGCTCAAATAGAGAAATACAGGATGTTTAAGGAAATTAGTGAAAATAATGAATAATTTAAAAAAAATTATTTGGAAGCGAATAACCTATGAATAATAAAATTATTAAAACTTTTTCGTCAAATTCATCCCATCTCTCTTCTACTTTGCCTTTTTCAACCATGATTCGATTGACAGCAATTCTCGCTTCATTTCATATCATATTCGCTAGAACTGGGTTTGCTGAATCGGGATATAAGTTCGTTAAAGTTGGTACGACAGTATTTTGGAGCATTCAAACTGCCATGAATGAAAAAGGAACCTATGGTATGATCGCCAACAATTCCTGCCCAAACATTAACCTTTTCAGGGTATTGCATATATTCTCCTCTCATCTAGTGAGGATTTTACCTAGACCATTAGCAGCAATTTTAACGATTAGCATGAACGTGAAGTGTAATGGTACACTCATCAGGAAACAAAACATGTTCTAATTGGATCACCATATTATCTAACATTACCATCATTGCGTTATATCAAAGTCTCGTCTTCCGTGAGCTCCTGAGTTGGTATTATTTTATAGGGATGCATTTTATTTTCTTTTAATGATCGTATAATCGATGAATGGCTAATATCGAATATTGGGTGGGTTTTCCTAAAACTCATGCATAATATCCAATTTGGTATCATTAGTTGTTGCATTGGCAGCTGTTTTTAATTAATACCTTAATAAGAAATAAGTATTGAGTGTATTTTAGCGAATTACTGTAATCAAACAATTTTATGTTGTCATTTTCCTGTTCCACCCTGTATAAATAACATATCCTTACTACCGACTTTATCAAAAAACTAAAATACGAGTTACAGTATCGGCTAATGAACGCTTTTCAATACGCTTTGTTAATGTCAGACGGCTGCATGGGAATATCTATCACTATGTGCCTATTCACATCGAATAGCACATAAGGCAACATTGATATTATTTATTTTCTGCACACCTTAATGCCAACTCTTTGTTATTTTCACTTCGCCATTAGCAAAGCGTATTGGAAAGTGTTCAATTCGACATTGTATAAGCTCTTACTAAAAGCTTTAGGATACTATAGAATAAGCAAATTTATACAAAAACTTTCAGCAGATAATACCTGTCTGCTAAAAATAATTAAAAACTCTATTATCTCGAAACAACAAATTTACAGATAGGACATTTCTGACTAGGAAGGCAGTGCACCAGAATATGGAAAAATATTTTTTCGAAACATTACAATAATACGTTATGTTCTTTAAATAAAAACTTATAGTGACCGATCATACTTTGAAACTTTTATCTAATTTTGAATAGTTTTTATTAAATTTAAAATAGTCAAATTTTGTGATTTCAGCCAAGAAGAGCTCGCGGTCCTAACCAATTGAGTTTTTTAATCATTAAACATTAAACCCATTCATTGTTTGTGTTTTTTGATAAAATTTTGTTCATATTTTAAACTGATAACTATAAACATCTAATAAATTTTAATGAACTAAAATGTATTTGAAATCTATATGAGTAGGTACCTGTTTTTGTTAACAGACAAAAACTCATTCAAAACACTCAGCTTTTGTTAATTAAACTTTTTTGAATGGCTAAACAGTTCTATGTGGGTAAATTAACCCTCGGTCACCCGCGTTGAATTTCCAAACAAGAGTACCCGCGTGGTGTCTGTGAGACGCCATTCAATTAATTCATAAGAATGGAATGAAAATATATGCTGAAGGTTTTATTTAAATAATTTACATATTACTCATATATGTTTTTGTTCTACCCTAAATTCACAAACAAAAATTCCTCTTTAATAACGGTAAAATAAAATATGTAATAAATATAACATCTTTTACATTTTTACTTTCCTATCTGTATACAGATATAAGGAAAGTTAGGAATCATGATTTTTTTCGACCTCGAGTTTTCGACGGATTTTTACGTTTTGAGGTCCCCTGAATCCGTTTTGACTATTTTCGCGATGATGTCTGTGTGTGTGTGTGTGTGTGTGTGTGTGTGTGTGTGTGTGTGTGTGTGTGTGTGTGTGTGTGTGTGTGTGGTGTGTGTGTGTGTGTGTGTGTGTGTGTGTGTGTGTGTGTGTGTGTGTGTGTGCGTGTGTGCGTGTGTGCGTGTGTGCGTGTGTGCGTGTGTGCGTGTGTGCGTGTGTGCGCGTGTGTGCGTGTGTGCGTGTGTGCGTGTGTGCGTGTGTGCGTGTGTGTGCGTGTGTGCGTGTGTGTGTGTGTGTGTGTGTGTGTGTGTGTGTGTGTGTGTGTGTGGTGTGTGTGTGTGTGTGTGTGTGTGTGTGTGTGTGCGTGTGTGCGTGTGTGCGTGTGTGCGTGTGTGCGTGTGTGCGTGTGTGCGTGTGTGTGCGTGTGTGTGTGTGTGTGTGTGTGTGTGTGTGTGGTGTGTGTGTGTGTGTGTGTGTGTGTGTGTGTGTGCGTGTGTGCGTGTGTGCGTGTGTGCGTGTGTGCGTGTGTGCGTGTGTGTGCGTGTGTGCGTGTGTGTGTGTGTGTGTGTGTGTGTGTGTGTGTGTGTGTGTGTGTGTGTGTGTGTGTGTGTGTGTGTGTGTCGCATAACTCATGAACCGATACACATAAAAACACCAAATTTTAAACTTAAGCTTTGTTTCAGCGTCTAATGAGCTGATTAGATTTTGGACAGAGTCGGAATATCTGGGGGGGTACTTTATAGGTGGTCATTTTTTATATTTTATGGAATATATCTGTTATTTACGTTTGGGGAAGAAAATTCTTTAAATAAAAGTTACTTCTTATATTATTATCTATAATTTTTGTTCTATACAAAATTTTCCTAAAATGGTCCGTATTCGAGAAATTTGACAAAATGTAAAAAAAATTTTTTCTATCTGGGTAAATTTAGCACAACTTATTCTATTTTATAATATACTGAAATAACAATAAAAAAATGTAAAATTGGCAAATATCAAATCCCTAAAAGAAAAGCTATTATATGCGCTGTGGCTTTACGCATGCTCGGCACATTCCATCTGCGGTCCAAACTTTGATATAATTATAGAATGTTTAATAAACACTCGTCTTTTTAAATTTTATTTATTAAATTTAGTTTTCATACTCAAATATCTTTATTTTAGACAAAACCACCCAAACAAACCGATTTAAGATTAAATCACGAGTACGAAGTGATTTTATTAGTCGATTTGTTTACGTGTTTTTTTTTCAAATGAAGAAGTTTAGTTCTGTGAACTTGGCACCACAACATTGCAAAAAGGGTCAAAAATGTGTGAGGGGTTTGCCCATCGTTTGCCCATTATTGCCCATGAAATAACTTTTTTTTGCCCACCCTGTTTTCACAATATATTGAAAATAATTTTCGCGGACCAACTTCCAGACAAAAGTTAAAATTTTCATAATTTAATTTCACGGCATAATAGCATTTCGTTTGCCCACGTTTGCCCAGAAATTAGTTTTTTCAGAAAAAAAAATTGAGAAAATAAAAAAAACAAAAAAAATATTCCCAAAAATGCAATGTGATAACTGCATTAGATAATCATTCGTTAGCTTATGTTTGCCCATTTTTTGTTTCACAAATTTCCATAATGATCTTCAAAAAAAATTTAATTAAAAAAAGGGATTTGATGACAATTCCACTATCCGAGATTTATACGAGTTTATTTGTTATAAAAAAATGGGCCAACATGGAAATAACGCCAAAATATTTGTGAGTTACAAAAAAACGGTTTCTGAGGATTCCAAAATAAGTGTAAGTTACCAAGACAGGTATTCTAAAAATTGCCCATTTTTAAAAAAAAAATCTTCGTCCAATAAGGAGGCTTAATCTCCGATAATAGTGCATTTTTGTGATTTTATTTGATATAAAATATGGTCAAACATCAAAATGATTCCAAATAAGTTGCTAATAAATGTATTCTGAGGATTACCCATTTAAAAAAAAAACCCCGTCCAATACGGAGGCTTAATCTCTGCTAATAGTGCATTTCTGTGTTTTTATTTGATATAAAAAAATAAGCAATTATCAAAATAATTCCAAAATAATTGAAAGTTGCTAAGAAATGTATTCTGAGGATTGCCCATTTTATAAAAAAATCCTCGTCCATTAGGGGGGCTTAAACTTTTTAAAAATGGGCAATCCTCAGAATACATTTCTTAGCAATTTTTAATTATTTTGGAATCATTTTGATGTTTGCCATTTTTTTATATCAAGTAATAATACAGAAATGCACTTTTATCGGAGATTAAGCCCCCCATTGGATGAGGATTTTTTTAAAAAATAGACAAGCCTCAGAATACCATTCTTAGTAATTTTCACTTATTGTAGAATCATTTTGACGTTTGGCCATTTTTATATCTCTAATAAACACATATAAATGCACTGGTATTGGAGTTTAAGCCCCCCTATTGGACTTGGATTTTTTTTAATGGGCTATCCTCAAAATATATTTCTTAGCAACTTACACTTATTTTTGAATCATTTCGATGTTTGCTAATTTTTTTATATCAACTAAAAACACAGAAATCTAAATGCACTACTAACGAATATTAAGCCCCCTATTGGAGGAGGATTTTTTTAAAAATTGGGCAATCCTCAGAATATATTTCTTAGCAACTTATACTATTTTTGAAATTATTTTGATGTTTTCCCATTTTTATATCACTAATAAAAACATATAAATGCACTATTTTCGGAGTTTAAGCCCCCCTATTGGACGAGGATTTAAAAAAAAATGGGCAATCGTCAGAAAACATTTTTTAGTAACTCACAAATATTTTGGCGTTATTTCGATGTTTGCCCATTTTTTTACAACAAATAAACTCGTTTAAATCTGGGATAGTGGAATTGTCATCAAATCCCTTATGTAATTAATTTTTTTTAAAGATCGTTATGGAAATTTGTGAAACAAAAAAATTGGCAAACATGGGCCAACGAATGACTATCTAATGCAGTTATCATATTGCATTTTTTATTTTCTCTATATTTTTTTTTTTAACTAATTTATGGGCAAACGAGATGCTATTATGCCGTAAAATTAAATTATGAAAATTTTAACATTTGTCTGGAAGTTGGCCCGCGAAAATTATTTTCGATATATATTGTGAAAACAGAGGGTGGGCAAAAAAGGTATTTCATGGACAATAATGGGCAAACAATGGGCAAACCTCTCACACATTTTTGATCCTTTTCTGCAATGTTGTGGTGCCAAGTTCACAGTCCTAAGAAGTTTTTCTGGAAACTAAAAATTTTATCGATTAAATTTGAAGGACTCTTGGTATTACCTTTGATACATGTTTCATAATTATCTTCTTCTGATATTTTTATAAAAAACACTAATCCATGTGTTTCAATGATGATTGCTATTTTAAAGAATATTCTACTCTAATATTTTCAAAATAGACTTACAGTTCATCAAATTTCTAGAGGTGTTCGACGCCCAGACAGAGAACGCGCTACGTGTGACTAAGATAGCTATTGTACAGTCTGCTAAACAAGTTATTTTAAATAGTTTTTAATATTTTTAGGTAATTAAATTTTAAAAGTGTGGAATAGTTTAGGGATTAAATTGGTCTGATTGGGCTTTCTTAGAACGTTTTTAAAAGCAGCTAAAGATAGTATGTAGAATTGAAAATAATTATTATGCCATAAAAGCTGTTTTGGAATTCCTTCAACCTTTTGAAATTGAGTCAGAAAATATAAATTTTATAGGATTGCGGAAAATATCTATAATTTTTTTGTAGGCCTTTGTAAATCGTGGAAATAGTTTATATTTTATTTCTACCTTATTAAGGAAAATGGTACCTATTATTAATAACGGTTGTTTCTGAAACATTACTAAAATTTTCGAAATTTTGTTTTTCTACAAAATAATAAACTATACTATTTAGAAAAAAATGTATTTCTCTTATAATTTTATAAAAAATAACAGGGGAATATTTACATTTCTTGATCTATTAAACAAAACGATAAATTATCTCGACGAATGACACCATGTTCTAGTACGGAAGCTAGCTTTACATTTTTGTTGGTGGTTTCATGGGTTTCATATCAATTTTTTGTAATTGTAGTTTACACGTACATATACCTCTTAACACTTGTTTGCTTTATTAAAAAACTCCGAAACAAAAATAGCTATCTAATAATAAAAAAATAAAATTTGATTCTTGTGCAGCTTCATCTATATCATTAACTGTTTTTGGTTTTTTAATGGTTTTTCTTGGTGATGAAAATTCCGATATCTCACGGTTATCGATTCTTTTTTCTCTCCAGAAATGCGGACGACAGTGTTTTTAGATACTCCTGTGGCTTCAGCAACACGATCATTTACATTTTTAAATGGTATTGAAGGTGAATTAAAGTTTCCTTTTCTACTCATAAACTCTATAACATTGGCTATTATTTCGCGAGATTGACTGTTAATCACGCGGCCTCTTAATTTGCTATTAAACTCCATACTTAGGTTCTATTAAACTGTAATGAGCAAAAAACAAACGAAAATAAAAGAAATGTTTTAGCGAAATTTACATCTGACATTTACGTCTGAATGAAATAGTGAAATACTTGATGCGCAGAGTGTACTTTCATTGCGTAAATCCGTCGGGATGCCTGTCAGTAGTGCTTTCTCTGTCTAGCCGTCGAAAGCCTCTAGAAATTTGATGAACTGTACTTGGATATCGACTTACGTGGTAAATACTTATTTTTCTTTCAGGTTTTGAAGATTATGACTGTCACGGTATTCAACGGAACATGGACAAACTATGTTTCCACAAACACGCTAGGCATCACAACAGAACCCACCACGGTTACAAAGAAGAAGAAGATCCGATTCATCGAATCCACAAAGAAGAAGAAGAAGTACCGACGGTTATTCTTGCCAGCAATGGACTAAAAGTAACTATCAGTTGGTCTGTACTAGTGTCGATAGTGGCAGCACTGGTAACATGAAAAAGGGCTTGTTCAAGTCAGAACTTAGTTATCTTTTAAATCTACCTCTTTAGTAATTAAAGTATTTATTTATTATGAATTGTGATACTAAAGCTATGTACTTAAATCAATTTGTATACAACGATGCATTTAAAAAGTTTCCTGAAAGGAGTAAACAGACTGAAAACGTAGGATACATTTTTTTACGCCGTATTTACAAGTATAACAGTGGGAAAAAATAACTCGAACCCATCAGGATATTGTATAAACAATTTGATTTATGGAATAAGACGAATTTCATTTGGATTAAAACTAAATTTAGGTCTACAAATCTGTCAGTAAAGACAAACATCATAATAGTTTTAGTATGAGCAATAAAACCAAGAAAGTACATAATCATTGCCAAAGGTTTAGAGTGATGTGGGTTCTTGAAACAATGATTGAAATGTTTATGTCGGCGTCAATTAGTGAAATCCGTCATTCCCTGAAATGCCTAGTCATTTCACGTATTGCCGGCAAACAGCGTAACTCTACATTTGATACACTGTTTGCCTAATGGTTTCAGGCATTCCCAGTAATGACGGAATCGTTACAGTCAAACGCTGTAACTAACTAAATGATTTAAGTTACTCTGTTTGCCGGGTTTAGTCAATCATTGTAATTAGGACAGTATTGCCAGTAATACAGGAAAGGGTATTAAGTATTAAATTTAAAACATAAACTCATTTATTGTCAGTATGGAGAATGGTTTGGACAAAAAAAATAAAATATCATTCTGAGATTAAATTCACCTATCTAGAGCATACATACTATAAAAAAATCATGGAACGTACACATTGGAACGAAATATAATATATGATGGTGGGTGAAGTTTTCTGGGTTTTCCTCAAATGGCACCATCAATCATCTTTAAGTCGCCCCGGAGCGCCACGGCAAATAATAATAATATCCGTCCCTTCCCCTACACAAGTCGTTCAGTCGACTTTAGGGGTTGAAATTCACTCGTAAGGGGGTGAATTAGGGAGAGTATTATTATTATTAATAAATAAAATAAAAGCTACATGAAAACTATAAAATGACTGATAATATGGTTTATTAGCGCAAGGTGCGCTTTTATGACACCTTAAATTACAAAGAACTTTTTTCTCACACAAACACATCTGTTTGACAAACATTGTTTTTTCGCTGGCTTACATGAACAGTTAAAGTATCCTTAACCTCCGGAAAGTGACAGCGACTGCACACCTTCTCGTATTGATAGAAACTTTTTAGGGACCTCATCTACTTGAAGAAATTCCTTTTTGGTTTCCATTAAATCAGGTCGATTGAACCATGATTTGATTCGACCAGCTAAACATCCGACTTGATAGACCCCATTTTTGTAATCTGTTACAACACACATCAAATTTTGCCTGTCAGAAGGACCTCTATCAATTTAATTAATAGGTAAAAGGACACACGAACCTATATTTATTGGTAGAAGTTTTTTTGTAGTATTTTCCAGCATTTTTTCTGCTGCTCGCTTTTGGCACCGGCTTGTATCATGTCTGTTTTCTTCAATTATTGCTGTATTTTGACATAATATACATTTACCTCCATCTTTAGGGCATGTAATGCATAACGTAACTTCTTCCTGACTAAATATTTCTTCTGTGTTTTCATTGGTAATCACCAATGTTTTTATTTCTTCTTGATACTCAGCAATCAAGTGAACAACATGCTCAACATCATTGTGATCACCAACCGATTCCCCAATGCCATGTAGTTCTTCTATTTCATCACACTGTGATTTTTCTTGCAGGTTTTCATTTTCAATATGTTGTTCTAACATACGCAAGTTATCTTCGTTTTCCAAGTTATCCAGCAAATCTCTAGGTAGATTCAAAGGAGAAAATCCAGCTTTAGGGTCAGCTCCAAATAATGCTTTATATGGTAAACGTCCAATTACTTTGTGGGAGGAACTATTCTTTGAAACTGTACGAAATAACAGCCCAGTTACCCGTTTTTTGAACGTACATCCACGCTCTAAGCATATTTTCCACATCTTGATTGCTTCTCTCTATGCTTCCCTGTGATAGTGGATGCCTTGGTCGACCATGAAGAATTTTTAAAATGGCCAAATTTTCACCATTTCCGATATCACAGATGCCGTGAATTCTCGACCATTGTCACTTTGGAGTATGCTAGGTGCACCAATTTCCAAAAATATTTTGAGCAGTTCGTTTGCTACCTCATTCGCAGTTTTTGTCTTAAGAGGACGTAAAAATAAAAATGTTGTTAGGTAATCTTGATAATTAAGGAACCAACGGTATTCATTGTCTGGGTAAGATTAAAAATCCACTTGTCCTTTAGAGTTAAAGTTTGTTGAAATAATAGGTTTTATAGTCAAATTTGCATGAGACTTGTTTTTTCTTTTGGCAAACTTCACATGTTTCGAGCAATGTTTCTATTGCATATCTTCCAAAGTCATATTTTGTTTTTAAGTTGTGTATTATTTTATCCCGACCGCCATGACCAACATTTATGTGTGCTTCACAAACAACATTAAATATTTTTTCGTAACTAACCAGTGAAACATACTTTCCTTCATCATGTTTGTCCATTTTAATAACCATTTTTTTCTTCTTCCACTTCCAACACGTCATATAAAGATAAAAGGTGATACTGTCTTCTCGTTTTTTTTTCCAGAAGTTTGCTTAGTTCGCAGAATTTCTGTGGCGACCTAAAAGAATACAAAGTAAAATATAATACCCGTTTTATAATTAAAATCTACATGCTCAAAAACTCAATGAAAAAGCAGACAATAAAATCTTTTTTTTTCAAGCAAATTAATTATAAAACCGTGTTAAACTTGACAACAGTGTACGGATTTGAAGTGATTTTGTAGATTGCAGTAGTTTGAGGTTAGATTTCAAATCCTAAAAACCAACTTATCTTCGTCAATTCCGCAATATTCCAAGGTTTTTTCTTTCTTCGATTGGAGTAATAGTCATCTAACTTCTTATAAAACAATTCTGAATGCTTCGACATTTTAGTTTTCACCAGAAAAAACACTCACGGATGTTAACAACAATTACAGCGTTCGACTAAACCCGGCAAACCGAGTAACTTAAATCATTTAGTTTGACTGAAACGATTCCGTCATTACAGGGAATGCCTGAAACCATTAGGCAAACGGTTTACCAAATGTATAGTTACGATGTTAGCCGGCAATACGTGAAATGACTAGGCTTTTCAAGGAATGACGGATTTCACTAATTGACTCCGACATTTATATTGCAATTGAGATATTCCAATTCTCAAAATTAAAATCAAGTTCCTACCTCTTTTTTTATCGAATATATATTCGACTTTTTAAATTTTATTTTAAAAAGAACCATACCACTCTCCAGAAATGTATTATGTATGATGTAAATAAGAATAATTAGAGTAATGAAAAATTTGTACATTTATATATGGGGAACAAACCTTACCAGTGATTGTTTTAATAGTGTTAATGCCAAAAGGTCTGACATTATAACTAATATAACCAAAGAAGGCTTGCTGCTGTATATAGCTTTAAATTATTTAAAGAAAAAGGCTTTATACACGCCGGCACTTCTTGAGTGTATAAAATATTTGTATATATTTATTTATAGAAAGACATAATTTAAAATTAATTTGTTACCGAGAATTTACCATACAATTTTACAAAATTAAAACAGATTTCAATTTCGTAGTGAACGTTTTTGAAAAATAAACATAGTTTTACTAAAATGTTAGTAAAGTTCGATAATACCATATTATAGTAGAATTAATAAATTAATGTAAAAATCTAGTAAACAAATAATGAAATTAGTCATCAAATGTCATACACTGCAAAACTGAGAAGATATAAGGTATCCGGAAACGTTCCTTTCGACAATAGTTGAACATAAGTGATAATATAAACAAATAATTTATTGGTCACAAAAATAAATAATAGTATTAATTTCACCGGCACACAAATAAAAAGTTGTTAGTACTTTTGACGGGACCGGTATATCTTTATGTATTTCGACTCGCTGAATCCGAATCTGAGATCCGTTTGACCCGTACACAGTCAAATTTTCGAGAACACTAAAAAACCGAAAAAAATTACGAAAATCGGCAGTTATTTAAAAAGAAAATTTGACCTAAACCAACCATGATTTTTATGTATTTCGTGTTGAATAAGCGTGGTTTTGGTCAACAGAATAAAGTCAAATATATCACTTTAACTTCTGTATTATAATAAAAAGAACAAAAAGGCTTCATAAATCAATATGTGATTAGTAGGTTTACGAATTAAATCTTCTAGAACTTGCTTGAGTAAGATACATTCAGTATTCAGTTATATAGTTTAGTCTAATCAACAAGTTCAAAAGCGTGTTTTTGGGACATACTATTACGAAAATTATGTTCAATAGCTCATTCGATTCGGAATAAGGTCTAGATAAATGTGTAAAAAATAATTTTACAGTGCATAAAAAATTGCAAAAGTTATAAACAATTAAACACCTCAAAAACATGGTGTTTGGTTTTTCGCCTATAGTTTGTAAACTATAAATACTTTTGTATTTTTCAAAAAAGATCCTTAAAGAGGAGAAAATTTGGTATAAACAAGTTTTAACTTCCGGAACTGTAATTTTAATTTAACGCTCAAAATAGCCTTCCGCGCGCCATTTATAGGTTGCGCGCACGGCGTCGAAACCGAGTACGTTATATAAAATAATTTTTTTAAATAATAAAATTAAATTAAAAAATTTAAAAAAATTACGGTGTATTCTAAACACTTAAAAGAATTCATTCCCGTTGGAATTTTTCATAAAAATTAATTTTCCAACAAAGTAGGTTATTGTTAATTAACAAAATTTTTAGAATTTCTCTCATCATTTCAAATTGATAAAAATATTAAATATTTACCGTAAATTTTGTTTGCTTCGTGGAGCTCTTTTTATATACATATAAAACAAAAAAAGCTTCATAAAAGTTTAAAAAATGTTAATACTTTGTTTATAATCATTTTTTTAAAGTTTACATAAACAGAAAAGTCACAGTGGTGCTATAAAAATTTTTTTTTTCAATTTATTATAATATTACTGTTTTATTGTCGAAAAAAAACATGTATTAACAAAAAAAAATTTCCTTCATTTGTTTATAAATTTTTTATAAACAAATGGCGTATTTCAATTTTTTTCAAATTTTTTTTACAACTTTCTAGACAATTGCCAATTACGTTTAAAAAAAAATTTTTTTCTTAATAATAACCTTCAATTGTTTATAATCGTTTTTTTAATATATCTATCGTTTAAATTATTAGTTAAGAAATGTGTTTTTTTTTTTAATTATAATTGTTTATTAACAATTTGTTATAAACAAATTCCCAACTTTGGTTTATTTTTTCCTGAAAGAAATAAAAATTCCAAAAACGACTTAGTGCATTAAAATTACGATAAAAATTTTATTCCATTTTTTATTAAACTTAATAAAAACAATTTTTCTCCAATAGTTTAAAAGTTATATCAACTTTTAAGTCAACAAATGGATCAGCTGCTGCTACTTTGATAGTACGTATATTTTCAAAGTCGTTTTTGGAATTTTTATTTCTTTCAGGAAAAAAATAAACCAAAGTTGGGAATTTGTTTATAACAAATTGTTAACTTAATCAACAATGGAATTATTAATAAAATTTTTGCTGTCACTTTGTAGAGGACTGTCAATTATGATTTAAAAAAAACACATTTCTTAACTAATAATTTAAACAATAGATATATTAAAAAAACGATAATTGGAACAATCTTTTGGGGCTGAGACAGGCCAAGATACTTCTGGGTGAATATAACCAAAAAAGATCGGAAGCCTGCATCTGCCTGAGCAAGAACAGGCTACGTATTGTAACAGGGATCCTTACCGGGCACTGCCGACTAAAAGGACACCTAAGTAAACTGAGAGTAGTAGAGGATAGTGAGTGCAGATTCTGTGAGGAGGAGGACGAAACCTCCATTCACATCCTAATTGAATGTGTAGCACTCCAGAATCCAAGGGCACTATATCTAGGAGGATATCAAATAGAAGAGGGAGACTTACCTAACTTGAAGCCACTTCAAATCCTACACTTCCTTGAGAAAATAGGATTGGAAGGGTCGCTATAGGCATTGAGACATTTCCTTAGTGCAGTGGCGACAGAAGGGTGCACAATAGATCTTTCTGGTCGCAGTGTATTAACACCCCATTATCAACATAACATAACATAATAATGAGAGAAATTCTAAAAATTTTGGTAATTAACAATAACCTACTTTGTTGGAAAATTAATTTTTATGAAAAATTCCAACGGGAATGTATTCTTCTAAGTGTTTAGAATATACCGCCATTTTTTTAAATTTTTGAATTTAAATTTATTAACTTAAAAAAATTATTTTATGTAACGTACTCGGTTTCGACGCCGTACGCGGAACCTAAAAATGGCGCGCGGAAGGCTACTTTGAGCGTTAAATTAAAATTATAAATAATGAAGGTACAGTTCCGGTAGTCGAAACTTATTTATAGCAAATTTCCTCCTCTTTAAGGATCTTTTTTGAAAAGTCTAAAAATATTTATAGTTTACAAACTATAGGCGAAAAACCAAACACCATGTTTTTGAGGTATTTAATTGTTTATAACTTTTGCAATTTTTTATGCACTGTAAAATTATTCTTTACACATTTATCTAGACATTATTCCGAATCGAATAAGCTATTGAACATAATTTTCGTAATAGTATGTCCCAAAAACACGCTTTTGAACTTGTTGATTAGACTAGTTGGCTAATGTTACATATTCAACCTTGGAACTTGACAAAGCAACAATAGGTTGTTTCTTTGATTTCCAAAAAATAACATTATTAAGTCTTAAAATAAATCCACTAATACTTTTCCTATCATTAATATTATGAGCAAAATCAGAATCAACAAAAGCATTAATATTTACATTTGGACTGTCGGTTTTAGTATACTTTAGAACATAATTTTCAGTTTTCCTCAGATACCTTAGAACATTCTTTAAATATTTCTAATGATTTTCATCAAAACAATTTTGAAACTGGCTGAAATAAGTAACTGCAAAGCAAAGGTCAGGCCTTGTACCCAACATAACATGCATAAGTGAACCTATAAATTGTTTTTATGGTACATTAGCAGTAAAATTCTCTTGTGAGATTAGATTTAACTTGGCTGAATTGGTACATCTAAACCTTTACAATCATTCATTTGAAATTGAACTAAAATTTTTCTAATTAACGTTTGTTTTGAAAGTAACAATACATTATCTGTTCTTTGAATTTCAATACCTAGGATTTTATTTTGGTCTGAAAGATCTTTCATCTAAAATTCTAAATTTAACTGTCTTTTAAGTTCAGTTACTTCATTTATGCAATTCGAAATTATTATAAGATCATCTACGCAGATTAAGAAATAAGTATTACTTTTAACATATAAACAAGGATCAGCTGAGTATCTACAATAGTTTTTCTCACATAAAAATAGATGTAAGCGGTCATACCAACATTAAGGACTCTGCTTGAGACCATAAAGAGCCTTTTTCAACTTACACACATAACCCTCTTGATTTTTTAGTTCTTCATTGAGGAATGCTGATTTAACATCCATTTGATGGATTGTGCAATTCATTTCAAGTGCCAAGCACTCTCAATGTTATCATCATGGCTACTAGAGAATAAATTTCTTCTTCAAAAGACATTTCTTGTTGAAAACCTCTATCAACAAGTCTCGCTTTCTTTACTTCCTTCCCTTTTATTTCTTTTCTTGTAAACACCCATTTTGAATCAATGACATTTGTGTTTTCTGGGGTTGCAACTAATTCCCAAGTTTTATTTTTCTCCAATGTTGTTAGTTCTTCCTTAATAGCTTGTGACCATTCTCTGTCTTTTCGAACGGTATTAAAATCATTAGGAATGTCTATTGGCAAAACTACTGCTGTACTATTCTCAGGCTCTACTGTGTCTTCTTTGTTTTTATCATTACCATTATTTAATATTATTATTGTAGGCTTTTCGTCTTTTTTTTGCTTCATTTAAAATTACATTTCCTTCAATCGGAAGCGTTTAATTCACTAAAATTAAATTATAGAAATGTTTTCGATATTCCAGCATTTAAGTCCCAGTTAAGTGTTGTTTATGAAACAACTGAAATTAGTGATAAAAAGACGCCCATCAATGTGTTAAATTTTCTTATAACAACTTGTTTAAATAAGTTCCTTTCTGAAGTCGTCAAGTTGTGTGAATTAGTACTAATCATCCCAGCCACAAATGCGTCAGTTGAGCGAAGTTTTTCAGCTTTAAAGCGCATTAAAAGTTTTATACGAAATTCAACTAGTGAAGACAGACTCTCTAATTTAGCCCTAATATCCGTTGAAAAACAGCTTGTTAAACAGTTATCAGAAAATCCAAAATTTTACGACGATGTCATAGACAAATTTGCAGCCATTGAGGATAAGCGAATAGATCTTAAGTATAAATAAATGTCAACTGCTGTGTCAACTGTGCGAAAAATGCTGGAAAAAATAAAAAAAAAACTTCAGTTAAATGTTTTTTTTTACGTATAAATAAACCAAGCAAGCTTTTAAATGGTATGTTTTTTATAGCTTCTAGTACTAAACTAGGTAATAAAGTAATAGTAACACTTCAAAATCTCAATCTCGAATATCCGTAGTACTGAGGAAAAAAGCAAGGTTTTGACAAAATGGTGAATGCGCCGCGAAAAATTTTCACCTACGGCGCTGTGCTTACTGGTCTGCTGTATTTTTATACAATCGCTTCCCTTCCAAAAATGTCACCGCACGCCACTGCTAAATCTTATCGAAAATCTGTGGGATTTGTTAGAGCTAGACTTGGTAAAAACCAAAATTAATTGAGGAGGTAATCCACATTATGATTTCGAGACCAGCAAATATCATAAAGCTGACTATATATCAAAAAATTATAAAATCAAGCTAAAGACTTATTTCTTATTAAAATAACAACTTTAAACTTTAATATTATTATATTTTTTCTTTTTTTGTAACCAATCAATTATCACTTGTGTTCACATTCATTTGCACAATAATGTAGATGTGCATTAGCAGTAGTAGAATTTGTGAATAAGGATTTCGAACTCTGGTTGTTTTTTTTTTCTTTTTCTACGTATCTCGCGGGCCATCGCCAAATTTACTTTCGGTGCGCATCATCTGCAAATATAAGGGGAGGTTTTTGCAACCCCTATTTACACATACGACAGTTTTCATTATTTATTTGCTAGACTTTAAATTGATACCTACAAAAAATTCTGTTAGTAAACAAAATGAAGATGAAAAAGAATAACCTTATAAAAGAAAACAAATATCAGATAAATTAAAACCCATATATCTCACATATAGACAGTAAAAGTAACCTATTATTTTGTAATATACAGGGTATTATTCCAATTACCTCTACTACAGGGTAGTAAAAACAAGCATCGAACAATATGAAAGACTATATGAGATAAGTAAATAATTTCATTTTTTATTCTGGTCTCTCCCCTAATATCTGCCACTATCTCTGCATAAATTATATGAAAAAAAAAATAGGTGAAGTAAATAATAAATAACATATACAGGGTGTTTCTTAGGATAATTCATTATACATATTTAAACTTATAGTCCCTCATCTGACTGCACAAAGTGGCATGCGTGTTTTTTGCTTGCTATTTGTAGTTAGGTACAGCAGATGGAGTAAACAACATGTACTATGTCCCGATGGTAGGAATTGTCATGTAACCTATCAAATTCAAAATAATGTTTCTTATCGATGGTGTTTTTCGTTTTTTTGCTGACTATGAAATAATAGTCGTCTACAACAATAAAAAAATCCCTTTGCAAGCATTTTTTGTCGTCCGGTTTTGCTACTATCAATGTAAAAAAATTCCTACACTTAGGTACACCAAAAGAATCAAAAAATGCTTACGAAGGAATTGTTTTATTATTATAGACGTCTAGAAGCATATTATTTCATTGACAGCAAAAAACGAAAAACTTATTGATTTAATAATAATAATAATAATAATAATACTCTCCCTAATTCACCCCTTACGAGTGAATTTTTACCCCAAAAGCTGAGCTGGGACGGGACGGCCATTATTAATAGTTGCCGTGGCGCTCCGGGGCGATCTAAAGATAATTGATGGTGTCATTTGACTTACAGATGAGGAAAACATTATTTTGAATTTGACAGGTTACACGACAGCTTCCACCACCACTTCCTATTTTATTTAATTTTTAAGCGCGTTATTTAATTTATATTTATTCAATTAAGTATAAACTGTATATATACAGGGTGTTACTTTATTCGAAAGACAACCCTCTACCACAGAGAGCTCTCGATAATTGATAAATTTTAAAATTATATATTTAAGTGTTTAGTTACCGAGATACAGAGTGTTACAAATTTTAAATGAAAGTTCAAAATTTGTCATAAATCAAAAATATCTTTAAATATTTTTTTCAAATCTGGTCAAATACACGAACTTTTAAAAATTTGGGACGTGAGTACGTGCCAAATTTATAAATATTGAGTCGTATATCCAGACTTTTGTTTAGGAGAAAATTTCTGCAACACCGTTCATTTTAGCTTCATTTACATTTTTACCACTAACCTTGATAGCGCGCCACTGGTAAAATTTTTCAATAGTCTATGTGAAAATATTATTTTCTTAAAGAGCACATGGGTCACCAAATTTAAAAAAATATATTTAAAGGTGTTTTGATTTATGGAAAATTTTGAATATTGATTTCAAACTTCTAACACTCTGTATCTTGGTAACTAAGCCCTTTAAGTGTCTACGTTTTTATATCACAATTCATCTGCGGTATTGCGATGTCGGTCGAATATACTAACATCCTATATATATTTCTGTTAAAAGGGCCCAGAATAAAAAGTTGTATAATGTAAATCTTATCTAATTTCATATGAGGAACAAGCTTGTGTTATACAGGACGCGAATTTGGAAATATTCTGTATCAATAAATGAAACTGAAAAACAGTTAAAGCCTTATATTTTTAAAAAATGTTACTAAACCTTAAGACTGAAATTTGTTTACAAAATATATTTTATTGAAATAGATAGGCAGAGAATTTTTGATCAGTATTTACGAACGAAATAGTATCAGTTTTTTAAATAATAAATTGCACTTGAAATTGACCATGACACCGAATAACTGAGTTTTGTGCGATCTTTATTTTTGTGTGTGTAAATTTGTTTAATAATTGTATAGAATTTATTAACGATATATATTGTTTTCTTTGGTAGAAAGTGGTTGATTTAGTATAGTTTGTAAATTATTATATGAACGAATAAAAATTGTTACTAAATATTTGTTTTTTTATCTTCGTTTATTGACGAAAAATTTCCTTTATATCCTTGAATCCTTTGAAAAATCATTCAATTACTGTTTTCAATATTTGGAAACTGGAGAAATTGCGAATCATATTAGAAATATATCCATAGGTTTTAATGAAGTGAATTTGATGATTTAAAAGAATGACAGGCAAGAATTTAGTGTCGTTTACTACTACATTAAAATTTGAAAAACTCGACTCACAATTTAATTTTAAAGCACTCGAACCTTTACTTGCAAAATCTACCGAAAATGGAGTAAAATGCTTAATACATTTTGTTGAGTTTATTTTTCCTTAATTTATTATATTAATTTGCATTGCTCCATATCTTTCTGGTGGTTTAATTAATCTTTTAGGTCTAGAGACCGCTGAAACTACATCTTGGCTTTTTAAATCCACATCAGCAGACATATTTACTGCACTTGTAGGCAAAGAATTATTATTAAAAAAATTTATTTGGTCAAGATGTCGTTTCCATTTCATATCTAACTCTGGAATATAAATTTCATATACTTTTTTTCCTATTAATTGTACAATTTTTCCTTTATTCCAGTATTCTTTATTATTTTTATATCCCCTAGCTAATACATTATCTCCAATTTTAATATCTAAAATTCTATTACCTGAAAAGTATTCTTTTTGTTTGGTTTGACTTTCTTCGACTTTTATTTTAATTTTATTATTTGCTGATAATAATCTAAATCTAGTATTTACTTTATGTCTAAAAATGAGTTCTGAAGGTGTAACACCAGTGGAGGAGTGTATCGAATTTCTATATTCAAAAAGAAACTGACAAAGCATAAAATCAAGATCACTATGAGATTTATTTTCAAAAACTAATTTTTTTAAAGCATTTTTAACAATTTTTACACTAGACTCTGCTTGGCCATTAGACTGAAGATGATAAGGTGGTGAAAAAATATGTTCTATATTATTTGAATTTAGGAATTTTGAAAATTCTTCTGAGCAAAAAGATGTGCCATTGTCAGAAACGAGTTGTTTTGGTAAACCAAATCGTGAAAATATTGATCGTAGTATTTTTATGGTATCTTGACTAGTCAAAGATTGCATCACAAAACACTCTAGCCATTTTGAATGAGCATCAACAAAAATAAAAAACATTTTATTTAAAAATGGCCCACAAAAATCTATGTGTACCCGGTCGAAGGCTTTTTCAGGCCATTTCCATGAAGATAACTTAGCTTTTCGAGGAGATGGACTAATTAGGCCACAAATTTCACAATTTTTTACCACATTTTCTATTTGTTTATCCATTTTTGGCCACCAGAAATAACTTCTAGCAATACCCTTCATTTTGACAATTCCTAAATGTGTTTGATGAAGTTCCTGCAAAACTCTCTTTTGTAATAAATCAGGAATAATTATTCTGTTATTCCACACTAAGCACTCATTTTCAACTGAAAGTTCATATTTTTTTTTTTAAATACATCTTAAATTGTTCATGTTTCTGGGCAAAAGAAGGCCAACTACCTGTTTTTACACATTTTATAATTTTTTGTAAAAAAATATCATTCAATGTTGCTAAATGCACATCCTCAAATTTAATTTTTAAATCGTTATTTTTTGAAAAATAATTTAAAAAATCTTTCTCAAATTTTTCTTTATTTTGACTCTCATTTTGACTTTCAATAGGTAAACGTGATAAAAAATCGGCTTTATTATGCTCCGATTTCACATATTCAATTTTATAATTGTAATTTGACAATATTACTGCCCATCTACGTAGTCTGTTGGCTGAAAATTGGGGTATACCTTTAGCTGGGTTAAAAATAGTTACCAGAGGTAAGTGATCTGTAACTAGGACAAAGAAATGTCGGATATTGATAAATTTGCAAATAAGGGTTTATGGTAATCTTAAAGTCACCACAAATCCTAACCTGGCCGTTGGGTTTAATAACCGGCACTATTGGTGTTGCCCATTCTGTATATTCTACTGGAGTGATAATATTTTCTTTTAATAGTCGATTTAGTTCATTTTCAACCTTTTCTTTAAGTGCGAATGGGAGTGGTCTGGCCCTAAAAAATTTTGGAGCTACCGTACCGGCTTTTAAAATTATTTTAGCTGTTCCTTTATTAAAGGTTCCCAACCCTGGTTCAAATAATGTTTTATTTTTTTCAATAAGGTTGTTAAGTTGTGCCTTTTCATCAAAAAAATAATGTTCAGTTAGATTTAATTTAAACAATTCAAAAAAATCTCGTCCCAGGATTGGAGGACCTCCATTTTCAATAACAAAAAATGTTAAATTCTTAGAAATATTTCTGTAAGTTATAGTTAAATTTGTACTACCAATTGGTTTAATTTTTTGTCCCGTATAAACAAAAAATTCTTGATCAGTATGATTTAATTTGAAATCTGTAAAATGATCGTGATAAAATATATCGGAAAAACAACTAGAAGAAGCTCCCGTATCAATTTGAAATTTAAATGTTTTATTAAAAATGATTATCTCTGCCATAATAGGCTGTTTACCTAACTTCTGATTTAAATTTGAAATCATAAATAATGAATTCTCTGCTACATTACTGTCTGAATCTGAATTTGCGTCTGAATCAAGTTTTTCTAGAAAGTTATTTCTATCTGTTTGATGTTTGTATAAACTATTTTTTTTATAAGAATTTCTTTGCGGACAAACAGTAGCTAAATGCCCTTTCTGATTACAAACATGACATTTACACTCACGATACTGACATTTCGAAGCTGTATGATTTCCTCTTCCACAGACGTCACATTTCCTGTGCGCCATTGTAGATGATGACGTGGATGGCTGGTGTATGGCTGTGGTTCTCTTTCCAGACTTGCGCAAATGATGAAGTGGTTCTGGCTTGATGACTGGACCTGTGTACTCTGCTTGTTGCGAATTTTGAATGGCGGCATCCTTACTTGCTGCTATAGCAATGGCCCGTTCGAAGGTCAAATCATTTTTCTCTTTAAAAAGACGATCCATTATTGATCTACTTTCGATTCCCATTATGAATCGATCTCTTAAGGACATCTCGAGACATTCGCCAAATTGGCAGTGTACCGCTAAACTCCGAACTCTAGCGGTCCATTCCATAATTGACTCTGAATCTAACTTTTTTGCAGAATAAAATTTGCTACGTTCTGCAGAAACGGATAGTTGACCGACAAAATGTTTGTCAAATACTTTCAACAAGTCTTTAAAATTTTTCTCTTCGGGTTTTTCCGGCAGGCACAAATTGTACATTAACCGGTAAGAGTCTTCTGATAATGAGTTTAAAAAAATTGCACGTTTTTTTGATTCCTCATTAATTCCGTTAGCACTAAAATAATTACTTAATCTTGGTTGAAAAATTGTCCAATCGTTTGCGTTGATATCGAACTCGCGAAGATGCCCAAGCAAATTTGTAAATTTTTCGTCCGGCATTTTTTTTTCTAACACCACACTTTAATTACAACTAACTAATTACAATCGTCGCCAATTTGTTATATTGTCCTTAATATGAAGTTTATATAACACTTGAAGCCTTCAATTTGGAAGAATCAAACTCACACTTTAAGTATTATTATTATTCTTTATTGATTTACGGTTAATACAAGAATGATTTCTTTTTAGTATTGTACATACCCATCGATGTACCTAGGCGTTAACAAATCAACCAAAGAAATAAATAAATATCCCAGTGGCGTACCAGTAATATTTACAATATACAACAGTTTTTGAGATATTTTGAAAAAACTAAAATGACGCATTTCCGAAAATACCTTGTATTTTCTTTATTTATGAAAATTTCTAACATCTGTAAAAACTTTCTTGGGGCAACTTTTTACGTAGAAAACGCCTGTGTTGTCAGATTTTATTTGCAACGTTTCGGTTTCTTGGAACCATCAATTTTTTTTTATGGGCGCCGTATTGGATTTTTACTGTTTTGAAAACCCCCTTTTTTACCTTCCTAACCTAACCTTAGTAAAAAAAAGTTAGGTTAGGTTATATGGGTTACAAAACCAAAAATTATGATTTTGTTTTTAATTTGGCAACGTCGCCCTGTAAAACACTAACACTTAAGGAGATCACATTACATTTAATCTCTAAACTGCAATTAATACCAAAATATTCTCATAATAGTTTTGTCCATATTTCTCGTACATCGAGCGCCCGACGCTTTTTTCACAATAATACTAGTATTTTCCATTTATTATTGTTTTAAGCATGTTAAAAAAATAATTTTTAACTTTTTAGTTTGATAATCTCTAAAAGCGTGTTTTTTTGTTTTTTTAAACTATATTTATTTTGTAAAGCAACCCTCGACAGCCCCAGGCCGCACAGGTAACGTATATTAGTTAAGGTTTTTTTATTAATTTTTTTCATTTTTGTATAATTTTTTTACGAGGCAAACCGCGACGGCTCTAGGCCGCGCAGGTTAGGTAAACCTTACAGAAATGCATACTTATTTTGCGTGAATTAACCACAATGCTTTAATCTTAATACCGATAAATACTCGTTTATCTCTGAAAATATTAATTTGTAAATTAACAGTATTGTAAGGATAACATTTATTAAATGAGGCAACTACCGTTTGAGATTGTCGAAAAATTTGCCATTAGTTCCTAATTTGACGATAGCCGCTGATAGTTTCCCAGGTAATAGGGATTAGACAAACGTTTGCAGAGGGGTTTTTTATTAGTTTACCATTTTTAATGTTGATTTTCAATAATATTGTCCTTTCGATCTAGATCTCAAAAACTATATTCTTGAGTGGCGTTCGATGATCATTCGTTTTTAGCTAGTAATATGTCTGGCATCATTGTAAACTGTATATCGTTGAATTCAAGTAATGTGCAGGCCATAAAAATAAGGATTATGTAATTTAATTACAACAAACCAATTGTAAATCTATCGAATGATGTTTTTTTCTAATCACATAATATATAAATGTTCACGATAAACTGAAAAATAGCTATACGAGTGCAGTCAATGCAACCCATAATTCCAGGAAAATCGTACGTCATAAAAAAACCTAGTTTTTATGGCACAATATTAATTTAAAAAATCTCATTCAGTTCTTTAATATGTTGTGGCAATTTTACAAAATTTTACAAAATTAAAAAATGGATTCTGCCTCTGCATGTCTGAATCTTTGAGGATTCTTATCTTCCAAGTTTCCTAACTGTTTAATTAATAATAATTGAAAGAAATTCTCAGCAATTAGACTTTTTTAGTACTGCAAACCATATTTATAAGAAATTAGATACTTTTGTAAGTAATAATCAAAAGTAGTTTACCTAGAATTTGTTAAAATCAGTCAATATTATTAATCATACTAAATGTGACATATAAGTAACATTGACAAAATCCTTGGAAACATGCACGTTTTATCAAAAACGTGTGAAAAATTCCGCTCGCTGTAAAACACACGTTGTAAAAACGTATACGTACGAAGCAGTTACCATCTCACACTTTTTAGTATATTTATCAATGTTCTAAAACTCAAAGCGATCTATATCAAGAGTGAATTATACAGGGTGATCGAGAAAATAGCTTAATAGAGCATTTCTTGTTTACTGCTTCATGTGTAAACCTACGTGTATTTCTTTCGAGTTGAAGTTTTCGAAACCACTTTTAAAATAATTAGGAAACCCTTTACTATTTATTATACAGGGTGATACTTCCTTAATAATTTTTTACTGCAAGAAAAAAATTGGTAAGAAATTACAGTTTTCTATAAATGAGTCCGTAAAAAATAAATATTTTTATTTCTAAGTTAAAATGATATAATCTTTAGAGTATAAAATATTCATTCGATTTGATCGACTAGTTTTACCTGAACGCAAATTCCAATAAAACGGAAGTCTTAGCTCGGGACATCTTATAATTTTCATCATAATAAACCAAAGGATAAAAATAGTAAGAAATGACATTATATAAGTCTAAAACCGTAGCAGTTTATTGTTGTTATTACGGTATTTAAACTTATTACGCTATATTGCATTAAAAACATTCTAATAACACAAACATTATTTTATTCAAACATTTTTAGGAACTTTTTTAAAAAATATATGAAACTGGCAGTTTTTTTACAAACAATAAAATAGAGAAACGTATCAGCAATTAGTCTTTAATTATTTCGGGACCTACTGCTTCTCCAAGTTCTTCTGCATCCCAAACAGAATCTAAAAGTTGTGTGGATGGATACTTGATATTTTCAAGATGCCTCGCGTATCTTAAAAATTATTGTATACATGCAACATGGGTACATGATTTAATCGTTCTTGCACCAGACTTACATGAGCAGTAATAGCCTAATATAGGTGTATCATCTGAATTTTGTGGTTCATTATTGTAAACTATCCATGTCATATACTTGGTATTATTCCTACCTAAATCGAGGAAATATCGTATACCTTAAAAAACTTTTTTTTATGGAATACCTGATCAACTTCAATAACATTAGCTTCATTGTGTTGAATAGTATCCTGTATGTATGATGAGGACAAATAGACGTGATATGTACCAGAAATTGTTGGAACGTATTGAAGAGTTAGGCGGGGAAAGTCAAGACTATAGGTGCTTTCACTACCCACCTGGTAGTTGTTATCCGACGAGATTTATTTGCATCAACCGTATTAAGTTGATTTTGGTTCCTTGGTAGAAAAGGTGGCATATAAATAGTAAGATCGTGATTTTCCATCGTTTCAATTGAATCTCTGTAACCTCTATCAACTTTTATGAGATCACCGTCTTGGAACCAATCTCTTATATTTTCGATATCTTTGCGGAATATTGCAGCATTATTATTCTTGGAGTCGGAGAAATAAGGCTCGTGAATTGCCAAAATATATCCATCTGAAGCAACAATTATTTCAGGCTTTTCTAAATGCTATCGGTTGTGGAAGCAATAAGATTTTCTCAGTATACGAAAATTACTTCTTTTTTCAATTTTATTATATGTGCAGTCTATATAAGCAATAACTTTTGTAATATCAGGAGTGGTGTTATAAAGTTGGTTAGTAAAATCGGTAACATGCCTAGTTATATAATTTTCCGTGTTATAGAGTTGAAACCAATATTGTTAGGCACGAAATTATGCATCAGAGGTAGTCTAACATTAGATATAATCAGAGTAGTAACTTGTCTGGTGCTATAATTAAATAATATTTGTAGAAACCTATTCGAAAAGCCATCTAGCAATTTCACAAAAAAAGTTAGTAAGTATTTTTCTTTAACTTGTCTTTGGCTGCCACAATTTTGAATATTACCACTAATCTAGTAAACTTCTCTAAATTCTCTTTTTGAAAGTGATGTTAGCGTTTTGCATTCTTCATCTGTGAAGCTGTTTATCTTTTCAGTTTTTGGTTGTTTTTTGAGAATTGGCAACTGTTCTTATAGATTGTAGGAATTGCTGGATATTATTAATAACATATAGTTTATTAACAAACCTCAAACCTCTCTGTAACTCTCTAAGAAGAAATCCTTGTTGTTCGAGATGGTGATCATAAATTCTCGAATATTCGTTTGACGTCAAACGAAACGTCAAACGTCAAACGCCGCGCTTGCGCAGTGCTTGAGTACAAAGGTCAAAATGTACTCAATACACCAATTAACTACTTGTAGCTCATATAACATTAACTTGCAATCTAAAAATATTAAAAAATATATTGCAGCAGTAAAATCTTGTGCGGGAATATAAGAAACAAAAAATGTGAAAATACCAAGACCTATCCTTCCAAACGCAGTAGGTCATAAAAAATTTGAACACTAATATGCTGATCTCTTTATGTATGTTATATTTTATAAAAAAAGTTCAAAAAACTTGAAAATGTTGAATAAAATAATGTTTCTTTTATAGAACGTTTTTACTGCAATATAGCGTAATAAGTTTAAATACCGTAATAACAGCAAACTGCTATGGTTTCAGATTTATATATCATTTCTTACCATTTTTATCCTTTGGTTTATTAGGATGAAAATTATAAGATGTCCCGAGCTAAGAATTCCGTTTTATTGGAAGATGTTACGTTTAGATTTGCGTACAGGTAAAACTAGTCAAACAAATAGAATGAATATTTTACACTCAAAAGAATATATCATTTTTAATTTATAGAAATAAAGATATTAATTTTTTGACCGACTCATTTTTTTATACAGGATGATGCAGAAAATTGTGAATTTTTACCAATTTTACTTGCAGTAAATAATTATTATGGTAGTATCACCCTGTATAATATATAGTAAAGTGTTTCCTAATTGTATTAAAAGTAGTTTCCAAAACTCCAACTTGAAAGAAATAAACGTAAGTTTACACATGAAGCAGTAAACAAGAAATGCTTGAATAAGCTGCTTTCTGGATCACCATGTATAATTCTCCCTTGAAATAGATTGCTTTGAGTTTTAGAACACAGAATATACCAAAAAGTGTGAGATGGTAACTTATTCGCCGTTGTAATAAAGATTTTAGAATTAGAAAAAAATATCTTCCCTAAATCTTCGAATCACCCTGTAACGAAAAGATTTTCCAGAAATTTTTTCATGTGAATATATGGTGTAAGAATTAAAAAACGATATCCGGCATAGAAAACCTTGATTGTTGTACCCAGTTTCCGACTGCGGCGTTATGAAAAGTGGCTATTCAGAACTTTAACACGCCATAGGATTGGATTGGGGCCATGGACACTTTTGGTCACTAAGTTGACTACTATCACGTAGCGAAGTTTTAGAAAATTTGACCGAACACATTTTCTTCATAAGAAAGGTGCCTAGTCCAATTTAGGATTGGGACAAATTACATTAAATCTTTTTTCTTTTTTTTTTCTTGTTTAATTTATTTTATAAATTAGTAAAAGTCTTAAATTATTTTTTAATTAGTTATTTTACCTTATTAACACAAAATAATTTTTTTGTAGATTTTCGTTAGTGGGTCGCAGAAAAAATATGCTGTATACCTCGAGTTGATTGTCCACAAACTAGTATTTACGTTTTGTAGACCAAAACTATTGTTTTGATACTAAATATGTAAAAATGAACTTTTAGTGACAATTTTCTAAAAAATAAATATTTTTATATACTACCTCATATCGGAATACCTATTTATTTATTATAAAATAATATTAATTTAAAAGATTAAATAAATATTTGCAACAATGTTGCTTAATCATCTGCAAACACTACAGTACACTCGAGTTATTACCTGCATTTCTAAGAAATTAAGTAATTATCAAATTGTTTAAATTGCCTTTAAGTACATACTTTCTGTGATAATAATAAAAAAAAACTGAACACGAAACTTGACTGTCTGTCTGCTAATTCCAAACCTGAATACATTTTTAATACAGGGAGTCCCATTAAGAATGAGACATTAAGAAGAATGGGACACGAAACAATGAAGATTTAAAATGAGACGATTAAGTGAAACATGCCTAGGTAAAATGTTTACAAAATACTGCTCTATTTTGTCCTTCGGATTTTTAGACTTTGCGCTATTTGGTCTTGCGCTATTTTGTCCTTGCGTTATTTTGTTCTGCGAGTTAAATAATTGTTCCTGGGATCTATACGGCACATGATTTTTATGTCATTGTAGGTTTTTTCGGCATTTACATGTACATTATCAATCCGCATCTACCTCTAAAATTTACTAGGCCCTCGTTCACGCAAACAAATACTCCAAGAGAAAATTTTCTTTGAGAATTGGCAATAAAAATTTAGAAAAGCTGCAGCTATATCTTCTTTTATTTTTCTGCTCTATCCTGTTATTATCAAATATTAATCTCCTTCGCGGCATGGTGCATCTAAACACATCCATTCCTGTGACATCAGTAGCAAACAAACCCTTTATACTTTCTTTTCCAATCTTGAATACTTCTGTGTATTTAAGTAATCCCAAAAAGCTCGAATTTCTAAAACATCCACACTTTTTACAGTTGAAAAATCAAGATTTTATACTTTTCGGGCATTTGTAAAAGTTTATGGTTTATCGTTTGTCCATATAACAAGTTCATGTACCATATCTTCACTAAATAGTAAATACCACACTTGAATGGGGCTTGCAATCTTACTTAGTGCTTTTGCCGGACCTCGCAATCCAGGTAAACTTACCACCAAATCATGACTTCTTGTTCTAGAATTGACGGATGGTGATTACTTTAACCTAAAACAGGAGTTCTAAACTAAATCCTTACAGATCACACTTCCTGGTGGTCCCTCCAGCCGCAGGTACGATCGTACCACCTTGCGGCCTTAGCTCTAAGATTATAATCAATGTGCGATGCACAAAATGGTGCTAAAAATAGTATGGTTTCAAGTGGGCACACTCTCTGTTTCACGTATCTGTTGACCTCTCTTTGTAAATAGAGGCATTCGCGGAAATCTCTCGCATTCAATCAGAATATTGCATCGACAGACGCGATCAGCTAGAGCGCAATGGCGTACTAAAAAAATAGAGATTACTACATACGAAAATAATGAAAATATTAAAATTGAATTTATATTTTTGTGTTTTTAAAATATTGTGTTTTTTGAGCTTTAACTAGGTGTTAGCTGCACAAATGAAACAAAGAAGAAACCGCCCATGCTTGCCAGTGTTTTTTAAGGTAATTATTCCATTTTAATTGATTTTTAATTTAAAGACCATTTCTGTTATTCGCTCAGTGCGAAGTCAAGGTAGGGGAAGCAAAAGCGATACTAGCATTTATATACGGGCATTTATTGGCGATATTTTGTAATTTTGGTATATCAAATACACGTATAAATTTAACTTTTTTTTTTCAAAAGAGTAGGTAAAAATAATACAATAAGCAATCGGAGTAGCTGTGTTAAAAATACTACCAAAAAAAAAACAGTGTAAATTTAAAAAATGTTCAGTAGCAAAGTGGAAATTAAATCAAAGAAATAAATAGATAGGTGTACAATAAGAAGAAAAATTACCTTTATTTTTGTAATATTAACAGTATTACAGGAAGAACTAGATTTCTGCCTTTGATTATTGTATGTGGCTGGAATGCAATATTGTGACTTACTGATAGGAAACCAGTTTTAATCATTAGATCTATGTTTTCTTTTGAACAAAAATGCAAATATAAATAGCAATCCTTTTGTTTATACATTTTAACTTTACGCTATTATTGAATGGTATTTTTTTATTTTGGCAGATAGGTTAATTCTTCAAAGACAACTTATTAGACTTAGGTAACTTCTCCTACATTTTCCCGTAAATACTATTGCTTGCCTATATTTTATTATTGATTATACTTAATTGTTTTTAGTTTATGCGATAAAAATATATAATAATAAAAAATTAATGTTTTACTTGTTTTACAAATCAATATCTATACCCCAGAGCTAGAATAAGTCCAAATTGGACAAATTTTAGCTTAATATGCTAACTAACTTAAAATTTTGTGGGGCATCGTTTGGTATTTTCCTTTTTGGCGTATCTTTTTAAATAACTAAAATGGCCCATTTTAAACTACGCTAAGTCCACAGATCTCCTTAAGGCAAACAAGGTTAGGTAGCGCAAACATTATTTGCCTCTGAATTTGTGTTCAGTTTCAATTTCTATTTACAATGCCTGGGACAAGACGTGGTCCGTAATCTTCTAGGCCAAGTCGATTTTAAAGAATTTACTAGGGTGGATCAAAAAGTTCCCGTGTTAGAAAGGAAGAGGCAAGTTTTAAAAAAAAAAAAAGTTTCAACGAAATCTCCTTTTAGTGCTATACACTTTTCCCAACGTTTCTGCCATTTATTTAACCCCTCCAAAAAATATGATTTCTTAAACTCCGCAAAATACGCTTCAGTCTCGACGATAACCTCCTCGTTAGAGCTGAATTTTTTTCCCCCGAGCTACGTTTTCATGTTGGAGAATAGAAAAAAGTCGCATGGAGCCAAGTCGGGCGAATACGGTAGGTGCGGCAATAATTCGTACTGTAGTTCTTGCAATTTGACCGCGACAATTCTCGATGAATGTGCTGGTGTGTTATCGTGCTGAAACAGGACTTTTTTCTTAGCCAAGTGAGGCCGTGTCTCCTTCAATTTTGCATCGAATCGGTCCAATAATTCACTATAGTACTGCCCTGTGATCGAACTTCTTTTCTGCAAAAAGTCGATGAGATTATTCCATTGGAATCTCAAAAAATCGTGGCCATGATATTTCCGGCCGATGGGATCGTCTTTGCTTTCTTCGGAGCAGATTCACCCCGAAAAATCCATTGCTTCGATTGTCGTTTGATCTCTGGCATATAATAATGTAGCCAGGTTTCATCAACGGTGACGGCTTGTCGCAAAAACTCCTGCAAATTTCAATTAAAGAGCTCCAAACACTGCTTTGACATTGACAGCCGTATCCGCTTGTTGTCCACCGTAAGAAATTGCGGCACTCATACCTTTTTCATGTTTAACTTATTATGCAAAATATTAATTGCCGTTCCATATGATACGCCTACGGCCTCTGCTACTTCTCGCACTTTCGTTCGGCGATCTGCGACAATCATGTCTTGGACTTTTTTAACGATTTGCTCGGTAACAACGTCTGCCGTGCGACCTGGTCGCTCCTCATCAAAAACAGATGTACGACCACGTTTCAATTCGTTGAACCAATATCTTACGGTTGTCATAGATGTTGAAGGGTCCCCATAGACAGCATCCAACTTTGCTTTTATTTCATCGCATGTTTTTCCAACCAAAAATAAAAAGCGAATTTCGGATCGATATTGTTGTTTTTCCATTTTATCGATTAATGCGAAACACGTATGGTACAAGTGGCTGCCAAATAAAAACCAACTTATGAATCAGTTTAAAATTTAGTATGGTGACATATGACAAAACACGACAGTAATGCCAATTTCCCTCAGCAATGCCACCTGCATTCAAACACGGGTACTTATTGATCCACCCTCGTAAACGTCTTTTTGAGGGATCAACAAAATCAGATTTCAACAAGAAAAAAATATAGCGCAGGCAACGATTAACTACTGATATCCCTAGCAGTTTACTTGCAAGTTAGGAGATGTAACCCTGGAATCCTCTATTATGAAACCGCTTTTAGTACAGATTTTTTATAAGTCTACTTTTACAGAAAAAAAACAAGCTAAATGACTCCTTTATTGATTCCATCGATTAGGGAGGGGCTTAAACCAATTTCAGCTAAAAAGTACAGCCATTTACAAAAATTCACAGATAGGTACCAAAAAGAATTCATGACTATTACAAGAATTTATAATACAGAAAAAACGAAAATGACGACTAAAAATATATTTGTTTATTATAAGACCAAATTGTGTTATATTTTTTAATAATTAAGCAGTAAATTGTAATGAACAAGTAGTATTATTTTCCTTCTCGATTTGCCTAAATATAAAGTCCACTGAAAATATGTGAAGTGCATCCCTTCAGACTTAATAAATATAATAAATCAAAAAATGAGTTTTTTGCATACGCCAAGCTACTTATGTTAGGTCACTAAAATCAAAAACAAAAATCCAAAAATTTGGCATTATACTCCTTATTCGTACGCCTAAAACTAATTTAATTTTAAATTAGTGACTAGATTTAGTAAAACAGTGTTTCATAATTTCAAAAAGTCTAAAATAAATATATTAAAAATTCTCTCCTGAAAAAACTAAGTTTTTGGTCTTAACATACTCTGGCTCTGGGGTGTAGCATATACACTTTTTAATTACGAATTCCATTAAAAATTGTATTATCAGTATAGGAAAAAATAGCCCATTAGTACATAAATGAATTGGCGCTGCTGTCCCGCACGGAGCTATTAGCCCTCGACTTTGGAGCCTCAGTTAAATGCTGCGGTACTGAAAATTTATTTGACAATAATTTTTACGAGGTGTCAAATTTGAATGAGACAAAATCTAAATCACAACATTAAAGGTTATCGTTCACATTTCGGTTTCGTCAATGGGCGTGTTTAGTGAAATTCAAAAATATTTTTTTCTAAAAGCTAGCACAAAATCTAATCTAAAAATATTTTTTTGAAATTTTTCTCTTTAAATTTTCCTACAAAAATTTTTTAAAATTCAAAAAAAATCAAGCAAATTTGAAACGCGCGCCACAATTATTTGTAAGCATCGTCATAATGAAGACTAAAATCTGATTGGCCAATTTATAACCTTCCAGATAATAGTCGATGTTTATACATTGTTGCCGCTTCCTATAAAGAATTATTGAAATTCCGGATAACGGACAATTTAAAGGTTAAGATCATATAATTTATCACAGAAACATATATATTATAACTAAAAGAATAATTGTTTAAATTCAGTTTTTATGAAGTAACTTGACACTTACTATTTCAATAAACTTTTCTTTTTAATCGAAATGTTATTCAAATCATAATCGCCATATCGCAAAATCTTTTTTCTGAATCTGGCAACGTGGTTTTATCTCTGCGTCTATAATGTCAAAAATCCTAACCTCGTTTTCGATTGCGAGATTATTTTGATTTATTTTCAAATGATTTAATTTTTTTAAAATGGTCAAAGTACAAACAGGATTAAAAGAATAATCTTTATACAACTTAACCAAGGTAGATTCTAACATGATTAATGATTTTTTATATAAATAATATTAAGCTTATTGACCTTGAAATTCACAACGTTGGTACACTTTCAAAACTCCAAATCTTTCTAGAATTATTGTATTCAAAGAGATTTGTATTTAAGAAAGAACCATTTTTTTTTTAAACTAACTACTTACTATTGTTAACTTTTTCTATTCTATTAGGCATTCCAAACAAATGAATTACCAGTGGGCAGGTTTGGTATATCTAAGGGTGGCGACATATGGTGTATTCTATCTACTTTACGTAAAATCATGAATAATGGATTACATTTAAATATTTTGTCAAACACAATAAAAATAATATTTAAAAAACCCACCTATACATTTCTTCATAAATTGGCAGGCTTGGCGAGTACTACTTCGAATAAAAATAGCGTCCAAGTTGCAAGACTATGTCGCTACCCCCTTAAATATACAAGAATTTCCCACTGGCACCTATTGTTTGACAGGTCGTTGGAATGCCTAACTGTAGGTTTTCCAAAGAAGTGCACTGACATATGTTCGATTACCATTTGTAACAATAAAGCTAGAATTACACCAGAACACAAAAAGTTTATAGCGTTATTCAGTAATAAATTAATAAAAGGAAAAGGTCATATCTTGTAAATTCACAAAATATTCTGCGTTCGAAGATAATTTAAATTCCTGTCTATGAAAAAGCTCAAAATACGGATTAAATGATTTTACATAGGTTCTATTTAAGGTGGGTGCTTTCTTGTTGTGGCTTCTGAAAACCATGGAAGTGAAAAACCTTTCATCACATCAACATTTGTTATTAGAAAAGTCACTGTTGTCAAAAGTTTGTCGATTCTTCGAAAACATTATATGTGTACTTTTTATAAATAAGAGTGAATAGATTTATATCAAATGTAAAGTGACCAGAAAATTATACTTCCATATTCAACGGCAAATGTTGTTTTCTAATAGACAATGGTTTTCTGTTTGAAATATCCAAATTTTGAAATAAATAAGGACGTTCAAATAATAGAAGTTTTTTTACATGAACAAGAACTAAATGATATGAAGCCGACAAATATTTTTTGGAATTGTTATATATTTATAATGAATTCAAATAAAAATAAGTTTTGTAATTTTCTTCATATTTATTTATCAATTACCTATTATATTACCGTTAACCGAGTCTTTTAAAAAGGTTTATTTATGGTAAGACATTGACAGTTTACTGTAGAGGTATTCTGCCATCATACGCAAAACTCCAGTAACTAGACAAACTATAGAATGGAGATATTTGCAATAAAAGAAATTATTAGTGCCAGCATTTTCATCGGTGGTATCAATATAGCTGCATTTGTTGAATCAAAGACATTTTTTGGATAATGCTTTGAACTAGCTAAAAATAGGTTTAATTTGTTTTTTGTTGGCTCGTATTTTAGAAGGTTTTTGCTACAAAAGTGTTAGTTATGGTGTAGAATCAAGTTGACTTTTTAGGACATAGAATAAATATTACATTTTGCTCACTTTTTAAGAAGAAAAAAGCTTTAGTATCAAAATGGTCAAATAGGCTTATGACGGCATAGTTCATTTACTTTTGTGGAGTTGCATAGATTTCGCAAATCTACCAAAATTGAAAAAAAAAACACTTAAATGATTTGCATATTTTAAAAGAATTGTTTTTTAAATACATCTATTAGCTTTTGTTAAATACATATTAATAATAAAAACATATATGAACATAATATATAAAACACAAGTTTAATAAATTAAGTTTTTGTACATATTTGTAGGTAACTTATTTATACATTCCTGTTTAAAAAGAATACAATAAATAACAGACAAGCTTTATTATAATCATTTAAGTAATTAATAACATTTATATGTGGAATGACAATACAATTCAAATTTTCAATCTTTTTTTGGCAGGGTCAGTTAAAGAACCTTTAGATGGTATATTTATGAAGCACAACTTGTTTTATTGTCAAATTTTTACTCATAATTTTGAAATGGATCAAGTTTTCTGCATCTGCTTCCACCTAAAAAATAATGTAAACTAATTAGGTAGTACCCTCAGAATCATTGTTAGATAAAAAGGTAGGTACACCTATATTGACCTACTAGTTGATCAACTAGGTAAACTAAGTAAGTTTTATCAATTTATATCACATTGGAAACAAAAAAAATACAAGATTATCTTTACTTACATCAAAATACAAAAGCACGATGGTGGTTTGTATTTTGCAACACTATCGTTTCTGGATGTCTAGGTCTAGATTTTAAGGAACTTTTATAAACATTTTATCAGATTGACTGGTTTTTTTTACTTCTCATAGGGACCAAGTACTTAACCAGATATTTTTAATGTTACACAAAATTAAACAAATGTTTATTTTATCACACTTTTTAAAAGCAATTTCAATGTTTTGTTTCCAACAATCGATTTGAGGTTAGAAATTTTGACATTTTTGTATCATGAGAAATGAAAACATAATTTTAGTCCAATTTTAGAGAAAGAGATAACTATCATAAATGTAACTATTAGAAAAAGATAACGATCAACTGTCTAGTGTTACGGTATCACAGATTCTTTAGTGACCAATAGAAATAGCCCAGCTAGCACAAAAACATCCCATCTTTGTTAATAAGCTGCAATTTTAGGCTCTTTAAGCCCACATGCGATGTACTTTTAATGTAACCCTAATATCCCTGCAACCACCGAATGTCCGCAACGGCAAGACTTTTACAGCACATCTCACAGAGGTTACAAAATGAAGTTCGGAAAACATCACACTAGCACTTTTAAGGTACTTACCCTGAAAGTTGCTCTGAAACTTTCTATAGATGTTATAATGTGAATTAGTTCTACAGCATTATACAGTGTGTCCACGGATGAACTTAACTATACTTGTGAAAAATTTATTTTAAATTAAAATAGTAATTCTTCATAATTTCTTTTACTTGTTAAATAAATTCGATTCACATTAAGAAATTATGAAAAATAACTTTTTTTAATTTAAAATAAATATTTTTACAAGTATAATTAAGTCCATCCATGAACACACTATATTGTTCTTTGTGTAATGTATAGAGAAAGTAAAAGTTGAAAAGTCGTTTGGTAGGTAGAGAGGGGGTAAACGTCAAACCACGTCGGGCGGCTCAGAGAATTTCACAGTAATGTTTACCTGCCAGTGTCGTTTCATAGAATAAGTAATTTTAAATTGTTATCGGCGGAACCGGACAATCGCATGTATTTATGGATTATAAATAATTAATAAACATGTATTATAATATTCAAATTATAATTTTACAAAATTTCAACAGCTATTCACAATTTAATAAACTATTTACTCGAAATTGTTATTAACATCTATAAAATAATTTTGTACGCCAATGTATCGCGTCCACTTCGGTGAGATCCGCTGCCAACCTGTCAATTTATGTGTATAAAGTGGGAGAACTGGCAAAAGCATTTCCAACTTTTACTTCTGTTCTAATACACAGAGGCTGAAATTGAGGTATAGTAAAATCTCAATCGAGACATGGAAATTTCAAATAAAACAAAATATATAAATTTATTATTAAAATGTTCTTGAAATCAAGTAGAAATATCACAAAAGTAGAGGTAGGTGTATCACAAGTGCTATAACAGAAGCCACCTATAAAGCACTGAACGATTGGACAAACTTAACTTAATAGTATAATAAGGTATCAATATTGCAAAGGTTCACTAGAAATTTAAACAGTGAACGATTGTACGAAAGTATATTTACATAAGGTACGTTTCAAGATGGCAATTGTATGATGCTAAAACTAGATCTCTAAAAGAGCTAAGCCACACACTTATTAATTGGAGAAAATGGGTAAATAAGTTTGTAACTCTTAGGTTAAAACAACTTTTGATTTAAACCTTAAGTTTGTATTCACTAAATATGATAACATTTGGTACAAACGAAAACATGTCCTTCATTTTAAGACTGACTTAAAAACGAAAAAGAAAGGTATGTTGCTTAAAAATACTTACCACTGAAAAAGATATATGTATTTTCACCTAGCTTCTTTCAGTTTGTGAGATTTTGAAGTTATAATCATGGGCGTCATTTGGGGGGGGGGGGCAAGGGGGGGTAGTTGCCCCCCCCTGGCTTTTAGCGACTTAATCAACAACGCGTAAGATTATGCATACGAACAACAATCTCATATAGAAATAATAATATTAAGGCTAATATAGTTGAAGAATATTATAGGTTGAATATATTTATTGAATATCGTCGGTCTAAGATGCAAATGGCCTAACTCATAAATTATAAATTTTTCAGGAAACGCAAAAAATCTTTTAGACCTAACCTTAATGTAAAGGGGTTATACAAAATGAGTCATGTTATTTTTGGCGCGAATATTTAAAATAGGCTTGGCAGGCCATTTCGAATCAACAGTACAGATCTTTAACTAAGGGGTAGCCAATAAAACGTACCTTTGGTAAAAAGTGGAGTTAGGCCATTTGCATCTTAGGCCGACGATATCTGGATTCCCTTATTACGTCGCTTACATCACGCTTTGCGAAGACTCTGTTAATTTTCCTTAAGCCTGTTACATCCCAAAAGCATAAAAACAATACTTTTTTCACTACCAATTAGAAAATGAAGGTAGTGGAAAAATTTGGAATCGACAATTTTGAAACTGGACTACGAAAGAGCTTTCTACACACAATGAGCTTTTCATTAATGATATAGCATCCAAACATTGTGAATTTTATCCAGAAATAAAAAGTGGTTTAAAAAATATTTATGGCTCTTTCACCAATGACAGAGTTAATCGAAAGAACGTTTAGCACGTTAAGGCATGTTAAAACATGGCTGCGATCTATTCGATCAGTGCAAAGTCATGGTAGGGAAAGCAAAAGCGATACTAGCGCAAGCTGCAGATAATTCGAGTACTTTAGGGCGATATTTTGTAATTTTGGCGTATCAAATACGCGTATACATTTTACTTTTTACTAAAAAAATAGGTTAAAAACAATAGAATGAGCAACCGGAGTTGCTATGTTGCAAATTATACTAGCAAAAAAACTGTAAATTATATAAATTTTCAGTAGCAAAATCCAAATTAAATCAAAAAAATAATTAGCTGTATAATAAGAAGAAAAAAAAAAACCATTTTTGTAATAATAACAGTAATACTGGAAATAATAAACATCAGAAAAGGTTGTAAATAATAAATTATTATTTTATGATATTCTTCAACATCCCTTAAGTCTTAAATGTTTATCAAATGATTAGATTTCTGCCTTTAATTATTGTATATGGCTGAAATGCAATCTTATGACTTATTGATAGGAAACCAGTTTTAATCATTAATTTCTATGGGTTCTTTCGAACTAAAAATGAAGAAAATATAAATTACAATCGCAAATATACCAATTATTTTTGTTAATACGTTTTGATTCTACGTTGTTATATAATAGTAGTGTTTTTATTTTGACATTATTTAACCTATTCTTCAATGACAACTTATTAGGCTTAGGCAAGATCTCATAAATTTTCTCGTAAATGCCTACCTATGATTTATTATTGATTTTTATTGATTATACTACTTTTTTTTTAGCTGAAGTAATATAAATATGTATATAATAATATTAATAATTTTTTCACTTGTTTTATAAATCTATATACTTTTATTTTGTCTTTTTTTCTTGGATTATTTTATTTATTAGAGACTTGTTATGACAACTTAAGTATCAGTTTTGTCAAATAGGTCAGTGATATTGTTAGGGTTACTACTACAGTTCCACTCCCCCTTAGCTTCGCTATTCAGTGAGATATCGGATTAATTTTGTTCTATTTGAAATACTTTCTTATAATGGATTCAATTGTTCTGTGATTTCATGGCTTACTTCCGATTTTTCCGAAAATAACAGATTTTTTTTATTTTTAAAAGGAAACTCTCTTTTTTATTGCAAATTTAAATTTCTGGGACATTTTTGTATAATAATCGTGTATTGACAATTTTCTGTCAGCTGTCAAAATGGCCGCCATATTGGATAATATTTTTTCTAAATATGTTACTATTAATTCGTTTATGGAAAAACATATAGGAATGTACGAACTTTATAAAATCTTTTTAGGCTTCAAAATTCCCATTAAGACCCATTTACCGTATACCAGTGGCGTATCTAAGCATTTTTATTATTAGCAAACCGTTTAATAATTTTATCCGATTTTATCTTCGTTGTTAATTGAGATACTGGAATGAAAACTTATTTGTTTAAAAGCTTGGGACAAATACTCTCATATACTGGATTCAATTTGTGTGTGACTTCATGGCTTACTTCTGTTTCATCAGAAATAAAATCTCAATTTATTTTTAATTTTTAAATAGAAACCCCGTTTTTATTGAACATTTGAATTTTAGAGACATTTATGGATAAGAATCATGTGTTGAAAATAGCAAACAATAAAAAGTAAACAAACAAGATTTTAAGGTTATAAATTTGAAAATAATCAACAATGGAAGATTTGCGCACGCGCTTTAGCTTTTTGTACACAATTCATAATGCGTAATGCATAAAAGTTAAAAGTTGGCCAACTTTGTGAATTATCCACTATCTACTAAATTATACATTATCCACTATGCGTTGTGTAAACAGATGTATTTAATTTTTAAGTTTTAATAATTATCAATTTTGAATTAAAGTTATGCATTAAGAGCTGGCTAAACCCACCTTTATTTGTATTGGGTTGTTGGTACCTAATAAATGAAATATTAAATTTACACCAGGAATTGCAATCTGAAACGAAGAAAATGGTTTAGAAAATAGTTTTCTATTTTATAGAGGATCCTTACCAATTATTCTACTCAAATGTATAAAAATTATTTATAAAATAAATTCCAATAGGAAAACAACAACATTCGACAACTCATCAAAAACATGACATATGACAAGAAAAAGTGACAAATGACAATTGACATAAAAAAACGTTCGGAATTACTTTATTACGTTGTGTTTAGAGATAAGGGAGGTTGTGTTAACATAACATGTAGGTTAAATAGGTAAGTAATAAATATAAGTTTTGCGAGGTTTTGATTTCCCTCAATAACTTCTCATGAACGTTGCATTTACGTTGTATAGTAATGTTATTACGTTCCCTTAAAGCAACGTCGCCGAAAGGCTTGGCAACGTTATGTGCTAGCTGAGAGGCGCTTTATTATGACGCGGTTAATGGCGTAAAAATGGAGTGTTTTAAATAATTGATTTAAAAGTGAACTTTTTAAAGTACTATAACTTTATTATTTATTATCTATTTAAAGAATGTAATTCATGAAAAAAGTTTTTTTGTGCCTAAACAGGTAATAGTATTAGATTCGTTAAATTCGTTTACACTAAATTTTACATTAATTTTTATCGAGAATTTAATCCATCTACCAATCACATACCTTAAAACCCCAAAAGCAAAATAGATAAATCATTCTTACATGCATACGTCCCATCAGATATTGAGAAAAATAAAAACAAAAAAGCCGGTCGAGAAAGAGAGCCAAGGAACTCGACTCTCGGAAGTACGATGACTCGCCCGGTTCGTAGTAAACAATCGACGATCTGCCGCGAAAAAGTGGCGCTCTGAATGTTCATGCCGTAGCAGAACGTTCTCCTTGCTCGATTGTTTTCAAAAGCAAACAAATTAATTAGTTCTCGGCTACCTGGTTTTATACAACAAATTTGTTCACAGTAGTTTTTTATGTTGTCGCACTTATTACTCCATTAAAATAAACCGTCTTTGAATCGGTTGCAGGAACGTTCATTGAATATATATTTATCGAATCTTTACATTCATATTGTTCTGATTCGCCGAAAATCAAAATGAGAGTATTTCAGTTCTCTTAACAGCAACATTGTGCAGGTTCTGTGAAGAAGAAGAGGAAACATTAATATATTTACTGCCCTAGTATGAAGGCCTGGCTAGATTGAGATTTCTAACAGGTGAAAAAATGCCTGAAGCATGTAACTACATGCGGAAGCGACTATCAAAGATACTAATTCTAATAAAAAGGCCAAGCTAGACTACAGACTCTAAATAACATGTTACGTTGTAATCGTCACTCCCTTTTAATAATTACAATATTTAATTAGTTCAAATATTCCAATATATTCTAATACTTTTTGAGTGCCCCTCGTATTTGGAAATATGGATATTATGTTAATTCGGGGAAATTGTCTCTGTATAAGACATTCTATGGCTCAACCAATGGTGCGCCATCTCTAAAAATCAATAATTACTGTCAGAGGTTGTGCGCACGTCTGGTCATCTCTTGATGTGGCCGTTTCACATTTCACACATTCAGTCGGTTTCTTATTTCTTTTTCAATTCTGCAGCCAAACTAATCAGTTGTTTAGTGCTTTGTTAAGTGTTTCCGAACTAACTAAGGTAACAGAATCATTTTTTTTTATAATGAATGGTAGAAATTAATTTTATTATGTGTGTATATCCTGGTGAAATTATCTTTGAGTTATTTTATTCATTAATAGCGAGATTTCCGCGTAATATAAGTTCCATGCAATGTACAAAATGGCTGCCATTAATTTCATATTTTTTTTTTCTCAGTTATTTAATAAAATCTTTCCATTCTTCATGTATTTTAATTTAAATACTATTGCAAATCTCTATTATTGTTGTAAACTTGAAATGTTCAATTTAAAAATGTTTAATTTAAATAGAAAGCTTTTATGGCTGACCACATGTTTTTTTTTTTTTTTTTTTTTTTGAAGCAATGGAAAGATACGGTTTTTTTGTTGTAACTGACACGTTTTTTCTTTCTTAAAAAATTAAGGAACTGGCCCTGTAAGGACCGTAAGGAACTGGCTCTGATAACTAAGAACTCGTAGTATAAAGAAAGTCATCATGGGCTGAGCTACATCTAGAACTGCAGAATATGTCTAAAGTCATCGTAGGCTGAGCTACATCTAGAACTGCAGAATATGTCTAAAGTCATCGTAGGCTGAGCTACATCTAGAGAGCGACACGGACCAGTTCGACCGTTGAAATCCGGAAACACACAAGATAAGTGTCGGCCAGGACCACACACAATTTTGAGTCAAAGTTCATACTAGTCCATTTTAATTTTTAAAAAAATAACTCATTATCAGTCAAATAACGTAAACCGTAAACTCTGTTAAAATCAATAAATTTCATTTTTCTTTCTTATTGTTAACTATTATTCATTAATGAATTAATTTTAAATTAAAGCCCATTAATTGTTTTAAAATTTAAGTTCTTTTATTTTTCTTACTTTCAACTGACAAGTTAATGGCAAATTTACTTTTATTGTAGATCTAAAGGTATGGCGCCCAAATTAATTTAATTGACCTTGCCATTGATTTGAAGGTAAATTCTAAACGAATCCCACTGACCCATTTTGATCTGAGCTAGGCCTGAGGCTTGTAAGAATTCTTATTATAAGGATTTTTACAATGAGACCTAGGTAAGGGTTAAAAGTTAACGTATCATCTGGTGCAAAATATGTTTTTAAAACACAACATTGAAACGTAACAAACAAAGTCCCATAGTAGATCTGAAAAGATTAAAGTAGATATGGACAAATAATGTCCTTTCCTAACTGGTTTTTAAATCTTTATTACTTAATTAATTACGTAAACTCTAATTTTATATGTTATTTGAAAATGCATGATAGCACAGTTTTTAATGCAAAGTTCTATATACAGGATTGTTCAAAGCAGAAAAAAGTAAATATTGGTACTTTCTTATCTGAATTTTCACTAGATTTTTACAATACATCGTAACATGTAAATGAGCAACCCCTAAGGGATTAACCAATACTTCTATACCTCAGTGACGGAAATTACTTTAATATAAAAAATAGTAAACTGTCAATATTAAGTACCCACATTTATTTTTATAAAAATAGTATACTAGATATTAGGTTAGGACATTTACTTAAAATTTAATTATAAATATACACACAACCAAATTTATATGATATACTAAAAGAAATTTTTGCAAAAAAAAAAATGTTCTCATCAAACACTCATATTTCATTTTTAGAAATAAGGGATGATTTCATATAAATTTGTTTGTTTATACTTTGGGTACTAGCGTAATATAAACTTATTATAATTAACATAAATGTAGAGTTACATATCTAAATAAGTCGTTTTCTCCCAATAAGGAGGAGTCATCATCATCAGTTTCTAGACTTCCCACAGAAATAATAATTGGTTCTATTGTTTCCTCTATTAACATACCAAGTTTCCAGAATTTATCTCTGCTATGACATGTCTTATAGCGTTTTGCCAATTTTTGATATAATAATAATAATTGACGAACACCTTGAAGTGTAAATGTAGGTATTGTTTCTCGCGACATATCCCTTCATTTGAGCACAGATTAGTTTAATGGGGTTAAGTCACAGTGATAAGGTGGTAACCGCAACACTTTTAACTCCATGTTCTTTTGTTATTTCATCTACACTATACTTCCTAAATTTTGGTGAATGTTGTTTACATCCGAGAATACCGATCAAGGAGAAGCGACAGCTTGGTGTTTTCAGTGTACCGTTTTGTAACGCGCATGTGCGAAAATAAGTTGTGTATCACTCAAAATTATGTTATCTGTCAAATTCAGTCCAAGTTGTGTTTAGTACTTGAGCAATGTTAAGTGATATTTTTTGGTGTTTGTTTTGTGTAGTAATAAGATGAAGATTTTTACACACTTAGGTATTCTAATACAGTTATAAAATGTGCCAAAAAAGTTATTAGGAAACTAAGAATTTTAGCAACGGCATAAATATTAAGTATAATGATTTAATCATTTTGGACATTTTATTTTTCATATGTAGGTATTGTATTTTGTGAAATATATGGTTTTCTTCTTTTAAATAAATTTAATTTATTTTATTTTGAAACTATATTTAAAAAAATATAATAAATTCGCGTGTTTCAATTAGGATTGGTCAAAGTGGGCAAAATCCCTTTATTATGGCTAAATTGTAAGTTACAATTATGTCAATATAAAGATGTTTTGTCCATTCATATTTACATTTATTAAATGAATCATACTGGAGTTGATTTTGGAAATATTGGTGCATACTTAAATAAGTACTATTTCTAAAAATTCGTCTATGCACATATAGTCCAATGGACGTCCACTTTAGATCTATTTGAGGGTCAGGACGTCCATATCCGGGCATCCAGTGTACGTCCGTTTATGCTAATTAAATTGATAGCTGAATATCGATACCCAGAGAACGTCTATTTTTGGACTTAATTTTAAGTTCAGTAGTATTTTGACGTCCAGTGGACGTTCATCTTAGGTCATTATTTATTAAGCCTACCAGATAATACCCATCTATATATATACCTTTTTTTTAATATAACTGGTCATTAAAAATTGACAAATTGAATCTATTGCATTTCATTCTATCAGCGGAAGTTTGAAATCTTCAGTTATAGTAAAAAGATTTTATTTTGGAACAAATATTGTTAAACATTTTATTTTAGAAATTCTCTGTTATTGATTTATGATGTTATATTGAGGTTTATCTCTTGGGTCATAAAAATGTTGCTGTCATTCGTTTTCAAATAAGCTATAGTATTTATTTGGTTTACCCATCAAAATTAGCTTTAATTCAAACCATATACAAACACAAATTTGAATATTAGAGGGAAGTGACTCTAGAGTAGCGCTATATTTTATTAGATTCATTTAACCAGATATATTATTCTTTATTAGTATCTATAGAGAATATTTTGCATATAAATTCATGAACTGAAAACCGAAATAAATAACATACTTTATTACCATGCCTCGTTACAATGTAGTTGACAAGGCAGAGGCGAGGTAACTAAAAATTTATTTGTTCAGGAAATGAGGCTTTCAACAACTCCTATACTGTTGAAAAAATATAGTCGCACCTTATATCGTAGTCACCGCGGTATTTACTCATAATTGCATAAGATAATAATTGGTGTAATAAAGAGAAAGCATGTAATTAAATTGGCAGGTAACAATCAATTTTAAATAGACTGACATTTAATATTCCGTTCAATGACTTCTATTTTTTAACCGACTTCAAAAAAGGAGGAGGTTCTTAATTCGTCGTAATATTTTTTTAAGTATGTTCAGCGATAATTCTTTAACACGGTGTCCAATTTCAATGATTCTTTTTTTGTTAAAAAGGGGGTACTTTAATTTAAATTAAAAAAAAAACACGGGGACGATTACAAACGGTTTAAAAAATTTTAAAAAAACAGAAACCTCTTTTTGTTTCAGCGTGTGAAGGTGTATTACACTGTTTTTTTTTTAAATTTTGAGTTCCGAACAGTGGCGGCTCGTGGGCACTAGCGGCAGTGGGGCACACACTGGAAAGGAATCCCGGGATTCGTTTTTCCCTTAGGAAAACAAATTCTCCGCTTAATGAAAATTATATATATTTTAAAACAATCAGTTGGGGCAATAACGATTTCTGAATATGACTACAGGGAGCTAAATGTGACCACTCAAAATGCATTTAACTATGTATGTGGCTATTTAATCAAAAAATCATTACATATCCACTCTTGCGAAATTTGCGTAAATTTCTCAGAAGAATGCAATTTACTTAACAATTATAACTTGTTAACGCATTTTAAAGCATACGACTCTGAAGAAAAGGTGTTTGGCAATTTAAAATCTCCCACCGAAAAATTTCTCTTTTATATTTTCAAATTAGAAAAAATATTTATATCTCTATTTGATAGTTTGTCAACTAAGCCTGGAATTTCCAACGCATACCTTTTTGAGATGAGCAAAATAGAATTTGGTCATCCTTGCCAACAATTTGCGAAAATGTACACCATTAAATTATTTATAAGACTCAGAATTTTTTATACTCTTAAATATGCAAACAGAGAAAAAGTCAGACAAAACTAAAAGAAAAATTAAAGTTTTGTCCCATTTATAAATATTATTGATTTTTTTCATCATATTTGACTTCTTTATAAAAAAAAAAAGTTATTTTTCTTTATAGTTTTATTTCTTAACTATTCCAATGGTCCAACTAACGTTTTTTCGTAATCACAATAAATAAATTATTATCACGGTCCAACAAACGCGCACCTCATCGCCTTGTGAGGAAGCCGGTAAAGAAGCCGCTGCGTACATTCGTATCTGGTCTAGGTAATATGTGCCATGGGTCAGCGCCCTGCTTGTGATGTATAATCCATCGCATGTGTTCATCTCTAGCTAAGCGATATTGTCGTTGTCCTTGTTTTTCGCATCATAATGAGAGATAAAACAACAGAGGTACACATTTACTGTGCCCTGTGCCCATCTTAATTTCGGAATTCTCGGAACGTCGCTCAATGCCTGGTCGTCCAGTGTCGTGCCAACGCCGTTTGCGCTGAATATTAGATAAAATAATAATAGGCATTGAAGAAAATATAAAATATGTAAGTTATTTTTTTTGTTTATTATACTAAGGCACGGGCATACCGCATATGTAGTGCTGTGATAACGATCGAAAATAAAATTTATGACCGAATAAACCAAGGAAATTTTTATTTATATGTATAAAATTCTGCTTCGGTCAGGAAATTATCCTAATTAATTTTTTATGTATATTTAGCGATAATTCTTTGCCTCCTTGTCCGATTTCTATATGATTCTTTTTGTTAGAAAGGGGTTACCTCAGGGGTGGTCCCATAGAAATTTAGTCAAGATCTGGTGACGACATCTGCACGATTTTGAAATCGATTTTTTAAAATTACTTTATAACTTATACAAAAAAAAACGCTAAAATGTCTACTTACAAGTAAAAGTAAAAATGGGTCAAATGGTCATCCCGTGTGGGTTTCTGATCATGAGATGCACCAACTGTAGTCGATAATTGAAAATTATGAAAATTATGAAAAATATGTAATTGATATGTAGAGTATAAAACCTAAAAGATCTATGTGCCAAAAAGAATTTTTGTGGAAAAATTAAAAAACCCGACATGTATGGATAACAAAGCAAAATAAATATGTATTTTGTTAATCTTAAAACTGTAGAAAAACCCCCAAATCAATACCACATATCATCAGGTCTATAATAGAATTCAAATTGACAGGTAACGAGGTAAAGAGATATTATTTTATAATTACAATAATTAAGTTAAAAAAAAAACTGAAAACCTATATACATTTGGAAAATATCTATAGTGTAATAATATTAGGCATTTATTATATTTTCAAAAAACTTCCTATTTTCTTCATCGATAAACTTTATCATTGAAGATTCTTCTCGGTAAGTAAGTAAGCAAGTAAGTTCAGTTGACTTCCCTTCTTAATCACATTTTTTACAGTCCAATAATTCGCTAACGTTTTGTTTATAAAAAACTATACTGGAATCTTCTTTTGTCACTCGCAGCCATGAAGCGTGTGTAATACGAGGATTACAGTGGATCAAGGGTCACAGTGAATCAGTCGCCACATTTCTTTTGACATCTTTCACTCTATTACACAAATCAAAGTCAACCCGGACCCTTTAGTGTTTAATTTAGTGTTCACTAAGCTGTCGATGAGTCTAAATGTGCTTCATTGTTTCAAAATACGTGAAGTTTTTCCTGTTTAAAATATTGTTCATATTTACATAAGCCGTGATGAAAATTATAAAGTTTTTTTGTGTTAGATATATTAGTTTATTAGTGGTACTAAGAAATTAGTTTGCATTTTGAGTTTAGCTGATATAGTTTTTTAATACGTATTATTTAGTGGCAAAAGTTCAATCTGGTCACAGTGGCTCAACTGCCGATGGGGCTCAATGGATGTTGATCCACTGTTCCCCATAGGATGTAACTTTTATATTTTGTGACAACAGTATATTTTTTCAGAATCAAAACGCCACGAAACAGGGTCATAAAAACTAAAATAGAAATGCACGCAGAACAACAGATACAACATGCTCTAGATATTATTAAAAATGAAATTAAAGTTTAAGAAATATCGCAGACCTAACAAAAATTCCCTTTACTACTATTTGAAGGTATTTATCAGAAATCTATAAATTCCGAGGGGCATATAAAACTCACTACTGATTATGCAGTCAGAAAAATATTTACGGCTGAACAAGAACTGTCTTTGATGAATTAAATGAAAAAAATTAAGTAAAATGTACTATGGTTTAACCAGACAAGAAGTTCGGCAGTTGGGATAAGAAATGGCCGTTCCAGAAAAGTGACATGATATGAAGTGTGCAGGAAACGAGTGGCTTTACAATTTCAGGAAAAGACACGTGGAGTTAAGCCTGAGAAGATACGAAGGATGTAGCTTATTGAGAGCGACTTCCTTTAACCGCCACAATGTGAAATTTTTTTACGCCAAACTAAAAGAAGTTATGACACGTAAACCTACTTTCGCTAATGGCACAAGTGCTTACAACATCGACGAAACGGACACAACAGTATACAAGTATTACAGAAAGAACTTGCAGTTAAAGGCCAAAAGCAAGTGTGTAAAATAACGAGTGGAAAAAGTCGAGTTTTGGTAACCACTTATTGTAAATGCCACAGAAAATTTTTTGTCACCTGTTACAATTTTTCCTTGTACCCATTTTATGCAGCAATATGATGAATAGGGCTACAGCTGGTTCACTGGGTTTGGCTACCCCAAGTCGCTGGATGAACAGCGAATTATTTGTAGAAACCATGTTGCACTTTATAAAATGTTCAAATAGCACCAAAGAAAATGCAAGTCTGCTCATTTTGGAAAATTATGAGGTCCAAATTTCCACACAAATAACTGACCAAAGAATATGGGGTTTACTATATTGACAGTTTCTCCTCATTCAACTGGAAAATGCAGCCCTTGGATGTCTGCATTTTAAAGCCATTTAAAACTTCTTATAATATTGCTCCCGACAGTCCGTTAATAAGAAATCCCGGTACCCATCACTATCTATGAAGAGGCTGCTTGAGTTGGGGATGCTTACATGAAGGCTATGACCCCTAGCAACATGTGCAGTGGGTTTAAAAAAACCGAATATTTTCCGTATGATATTAATAGTTTTACAGACACAGATTTCCTATCATCAGAAGTAACTAACAGATTACAGAATGAAGAAACCGGTAATTCTTCTATTGTAACTCGCAATTGAACACCCGCTGTTAGTAAATGCAGCTTCCGAAGCCCAATCAGGTTCTTCAAATCAGTTTCTCTCTCCAGGTAGATTTTGAGGCTCTCCTGTGGCTGGGCATAGGAAAGGAAGAAAACCAAAGTGCATAGGGAAGTCTATGGTAGCTCGAAAAAAAAAATGTAAATTGAACAACGGAAAGCTGCAAGGAGAATAAAAAATGCGAAAGGTACAAAGAGAAATTTAGTACAAGAAGAACAGGAAACTACACACAAAGATAACTACAGCGTTCATTTTGAAGAAATCATATTGGATCATGATAATGAACAAAATAATGTAAATCAAGAACCTAGGAAGCTTTGAGTGCGGAAAAATCGAAAGTAGAAGTGAGTTATTTACGAAAGAGTGAGACATGACGCCATCTAGTTCCCGCTTCAACCTGATTGTTCCTTATTCCCAACGCACATAATGGTATGGTATCTGTAATGTCAGCGATATGGATTCCAAGGTTAGAACAAGATAGTTGACTGCAGTAGTATATACGTACTGCTGTGCGCTTTCTGTAAGTCTGTGGTAGGTGCATGTTTTACTTACTTTCTGGTAAGGTACTAATTATTATGCTGAATGCTGACATTCCTAATGGTTTGAAACTTCTTTCCAACCATTTTATGATGCAATTTTATTCTAGCTTGCTTTTTGCTTTCTTTGCTTCAGTAAAATATATCTGCTTTTGATTATCCTGTGAATAAAATCAACAGTCTTATACAGGATGTTTTAGAATATCTAGGCAATCTCCCGGATTCAGATAGAACACGTAAAAATAACATGATAAGTTTCTATAAATTTTGTTCCTAAGACCCCCTTTTCAGATTTATGGTCCCATAATGGACACCACTGAAAATCTTTTTTTTAATAATTTTTAAAGCCTTTGGTATAATTTAATAATTTTTAAATACGATTTATTATTATTATTATTGTGTCATCGGCATCAACTGCTAAGGTTATTAACCTTGTGTTCTTTGTAGGCTTTGTTACTGCTTCCCAGCACCACTTTAGAAACAGCACTGTTAATTAGGACCCAACAGTGAATGGTCGAGTGGGGAATCCTACTAAGGCATCAGAATTCATTTTAAATAATTAAATTAAATTAAAACATTCCGGCCAACGGTGGGATTCGAACCTGGGACCCTTGAATCCACAGGCAGAGATTCTACCACTGGGCCACCTACCCCCAATATTATTATATTTTTATTAATTATTAAATTATAATATCCACCAATCCGGATTAAAAAGATAGAATACATATACAGGGTGTTTCAAAAAGGTATGTCATAAATTCATCCTCAGATAGATTACCAAAAAATAAGTGGATTTGGCTATATTTACCTATATCAAAAACTGGCTCCCAACAAAGTTACAGGGTGTTAAACTAACATTGAGAATAACTTTTTTTTTTGTAAAAAGTTTACTGTTGCGATTTTTTCTTCGAAATTTTTATCAGTGCTGTAGATTTAAAGTCCCAATATTCTAAGGAGAAAAAAAACTTTAAAGCGACCCCTTTAAAAAAAGTTGGGGAGTTAGGAACCCCCCCGTATTTTTTTTTGACACAAAGAAACTTGTATTATCGATCTTAAAATCAAAAAGAACTATGAATTTTTAAAAATTTTTAATATCGAAATGAACTTTGTGTCTTTCTTATTTAACGAGCTATTTACAATTTTTTAACTGAATTTCTAGAGCAATTGGTCCGTCCTGGAATTAACACATCAACAAAACTAAGAGTAGGTCATGAGTTATTGTACAAAAAAACGCATATAAAAATAAGTGGTGTGCCAAGGGCTGTGCTTGAGCCGCCCTTGCTTAAACTACCTCTTTTATTTATATTTTTGTATTCAAGAAGTAGGAGGACATGTTGAATATTTACTAAATTAAATAGTTTATAAAATATATATAATAATTATTACCAAGTGTTTATTTTTAATTGTTAATTGTTTGTTAATTGTTTGTTAATTATTTGTTAATTGTTTGTTAATTGTTTGTTAATTGTTTGTTAATTGTTTGTTAATTGTTTGTTAATTGTTTGTTAATTGTTTGTTAATTGTTTGTTAATTGTTTGTTAATGGTTTGTTAATTGTTTGTTAATTGTTTGTTAATTGTTTGTTAATTGTTTGTTAATTGTTTGTTAATTGTTTGTTAATTGTTTGTTAATTGTCTGTTAATTGTTTGTTAATTGTTTGTTAATTGTTTGTTAATTGTTTGTTAATTGTTTGTTAATTGTTTGTTAATTGTTTGTTAATTGTTTGTTAATTGTTTGTTAATTGTTTGTTAATTGTTTGTTAATTGTTTGTTAATTGTTTGTTAATTGTTTGTTAATTGTTTGTTAATTGTTTGTTAATTGTTTGTTAATTGTTTGTTAATTGTTTGTTAATTGTTTGTTAATTGTTTGTTAATTGTTTGTTAATTGTTTGTTAATTGTTTGTTAATTGTTTGTTAATTGTTTGTTAATTGTTTGTTAATTGTTTGTTAATTGTTTGTTAATTGTTTGTTAATTGTTTGTTAATTGTTTGTTAATTGTTTGTTAATTGTTTGTTAATTGTTTGTTAATTGTTTGTTAATTGTTTGTTAATTGTTTGTTAATTGTTTGTTAATTGTTTGTTAATTGTTTGTTAATTGTTTAATTAAAAATTTTTTTTTATTTACTATTAAATTTAATAAATACATTTCCCAACTAACGTGTATTTTTATCAGTGGCATGGTGAACCCATGAGGATGGGTGACACACCATTTTTATGGCGTCAATCCAATATTATAAATACCTTTTTTACAAAAATATAAATAAAAGAGGTAGTTTTTGCAGGGGCGGCTTAAGCACAGCCCTAGGCACATTACATTTTATATGCGTTTTTTGTACAATAACTCCTGACCTACTCTTAGTTTTGTTGATATGTTAAGTCCAGGACGGACGAATTGCTCTAGAAATTCAATTAAAAAATTGTAAATAACTCGTTAACTAAGAAAGATACAAAGTTTATTTTACTATAAAAAAAATTTAAAAATTCATAGTTTTTTTTGATTTTAGGATCGATAAAGCAAGTTTCTTTATTTCAAAAAAAATACGGGGGGGTTAAAAGGTACCTAACCCCCCAACTTTTTTTAAAGGGGTCGCTTTAATTTTTTTTTCCTTAGAGTATTGGGCCTTCAAATCTACAGCACTGGCAAAAATTTCGAAGAAAAAATCGCAACAGAAAACATTTAAAAAAAAAACGTTTTTAAGAATTTTAGTTTAACACCCTGTAACTTTGTTGGGAGCCAGTTTTTGATGTAGGTAAATATAGTCAAATCCACTTATTTTTTAGTAATCTATCTGGGGATGAATTTATGACATACCTTTTTGAAACACCCTGTATATTATAAATATCTTAAAATACCTGATCCTCTTAGAAAGTCAATAATGTGTACTATAAATACAGTAATAAAACCTTTCCCGTCCAGAAATCTAAACAAACATTATAAAACGTACCCCAAACTTTAAATCTCGACACGCAAAACGTCCATCAAAACAAACCGAATCGCTGGCCAACTGCTACCGTGCGTCAACATCATCATCATCATCATCGTCGTCTTACTCTTCTTCTTGTTCTTTTAATAGAGAGAAAGGGTTAGTTCTAAGTTCTTAGGCGGCCGGTCCTGACGGAGGCAGCGAGCGACAGATTCGGCCCTCTGCCGGCCGGCTGCAGCTCGCCGATCGCTGGAAGGGAGCCCCGAGGGGTAGGGAGAAAGGGGCAGAGCGCCACACACGATGCCGGCCACACCGCGGACCACCCAACTAGCGGCAGCCCGGGGCCCCAGCGGCCCTCCAATCGACCAGAGACGGACTGGCATCTAGGGACCACCTGTGATTGCGGGTTGTGGCGCCATCTGTAGAACGTTAGAAAAATTAACTTACTACTCGTATTAAATTATTTAATTTAGTACAGTTTTAATTAATTATTTTTTTTATATTCCAACTAGAAGTAGATTCGACTCGTTACTTGAAGGGTATCTCTTCCTTTACAGTTCCCCAATTAATACACAATATACGGAACTGGAGGAACGCTATACATAGGCGTGCTAAAATATTTCATAGAGGCTAATAAGTATTTAGTTTCATTCTAATTCCATCCTTTTTTACATGTTTAAACAGTTTGTAAACAAAATTTAAAATTTTTCATACATCGAGGACGCCTTTAAATCTATTTTTCAAATTTGATCTACCAAGATCTTGTCAAATAATCGAATTATTAAAAAGGACCCCGCAATAATCTTATGGATATTGGGTTTCTGTCAAATTGTCTGAATTTTTGACATGTTGTAGATTTTGTCATCCTGAACAAAAGTCTCTATGGGCACAAAGTGCCAAAATGAATATTTTGGCAGCTGCGGAGCTGCCAAAGCTCCCCTGACCCGTTGCAAAACTATTCATTTTCAATACTATTTACAGATGTCAAAAGCATATTTCAATTATTCTAATATATAGGGTATTGTTTTTGAGGTCACTGGATTCAACCCTCATGTCAGATTGGATAAATTGACCGTTGACAGCTGTCAATTCACTGTCAACGACGAATATAAAAGTAAATATCCTCTTTTCACTTTGAGAGTTTGGGTTTTTAAGGTCGCTGAACTCAATTCTCATGTCAGATTGGACAAATTGACCGTTGACAGCTGTCAATTTACTGTCAAACTAGAATAAATATTAAAAAAATTATTTTTGACCTTAGAATGATTTGTTTTGAGCCTGCTAAATTCAAAGCTGATGTACAGTCAGAGAAAATAATAGTTTACAGCTGTAACTCTATTTACAATGAGTGTTGGTATTAAAATAAGTTTAACTTAAATCTTGCTATTTGCAACATTTCTATGCTTTTTAGATCATTGAATCCAAGTAAGTCATAAAATTGAAGACACCGTAAGTTTACAGCTGTCAACTAGGTATGATAATCTTCACCAAGAGAATAACTATGTTTGAAAGGAATATAATTATGCCCAAATATTTTATGTATTTCGATCATCGCTAGTCATTGGATTCTTGAGAGGCTTCGTTTATTCAAAACAAACTCTCAATGTGAAAAGAGAATATTTTCTTCTTCATTCTACTTTGACAGTGAATTGACAGCTGTCAACTGTCAATTTTTCCAATCTGGTATGAGAATTGAATTCAGCGATCTCAAGAACTTAAACTCTCAATGTCAACAGAGTATATTTACTTCTCTATTCTTCGTTGACAGTGAATTGACAGCTGTCAACTGTCAATTTGTCCAATCTGACATGAGAATTGAATTCAGCGACCTCAAAAACCCAAACTCTCAATGTAAAAAGAGGATATTTACTTTTATATTCCTCGTTGACGGTCAATTTGTCCAATATGACATAAGGGGTGGACCCAGTGACCTCAAAAACGTTACCCTATATATTAGAATAATTAAAATATGCTTTTGACATCTGTAAATAGTATTGAAAATCAATAGTTTTGCAACGGCTATTTGGTAAAACCAAAACCAAATAGCCCAAATAGCACCGAACGGTTTTATTCAGTACTTCAAGGATGCTTTAAAACTGTAAAATAAAACTGCAATTAAAACCAATTAGTTTTAAAAAGAGCCTTAAGGTTGTAATAAATACGCGTTCAGCATAAGAGGGCCCACTCTGAAAGAGATCAATAAAACCCAAAATAAAAACCACCATAAAACTATATTACCTTGAATAAGTGATTTTAAAGCTGCTGTGAAGACCCTTTTAAAACCACTTTAAATACATTTTAAACACACGCGGTTTTGAAGTGGACTTAATAATGTTGGTTACGTATATACTTTTAAGATAATTTATCTTATTGTTAACATATGAAAATAGTTTTTTAAAACTATATACATAATAAAGTTTTATAATCCAAAAAAACAAAATTGAAAATTGAAAAACATAAATTAGGAAGAAAAATAATTTTATCTATTATTTTAGATTTTTCTGTATTAAAATAATTCGAAATTATACGTTTAAGTGGTGAACTTGTCGTTTTCATGTAAGCCTAAATATTTCTATCTATCATGGTTTTCACCATCTCAAAAAAGTAAAATGGCCGGAAATTAAATAAAACCGTTTAATGAATAAGGAAACGTTAAGATCAAAGGGTTTTATTTAATCCAGTTTTGTACTGTTCCAAGAGCACATACCCTAGACAAAAGAAAGTTTCGCTTGTGGTTTAGTTTTAATGCGGCTGTGATAAATGCCTCTCGATTTTAATGTAAAGCTGACTTTAAAATCTCCGTGTCATATCAGTCGTTTGTGTTTTGTGTATTTTTAGATTATTAATAATAATATATTGTTTTCAGTTTTTCTAATTATTGTAGGTACACCCCTGTTTGGCATGATACAAAATGCGGGGTTCATTTGGGCCACGTAAAAATAGGGGATGAGTTTAATTTTATTGTTTCTAACAAGAAGTAGAGTTAGTCTTTACGATATCCGAATTGATTTATTTAAGAGCGTTTCGTTTTAATATAGCTATCTAATTGCATTTAAGAAAGCCGTTATGAGGAAAAGTAATGAAACAGTTTTAAAAGGCAATATTTACTGACCAAATTCTCCTAAGATCAAGCAGATTTAATAATAGGTTCTATTAGTTACATTAAAAATCTCTTTAAAACTACTTAAAAACTAAAACGTCACAATCTAGAGCATAATAAAACCAAACAACCAGCAAGTCCTTCATAAAACTAAGTAGTTTTAAAGTTAATTGAAACTAAACCATTTTAAAACTACAACAAGACATACAAACTTTTAAGATTAATTGGCCTTATTAGCGAATCTGATTAGATACTTAAAAACCAGTATTAAATGCTAAACGGCTTTTAAGTGCCCGCAGTATATCTACAAGGTAACTTTAAAACCAGTATCTTTTTATTTACCATATTAAAACCATTTTAAAACTGAAATAAACCCAAAATTTTTATATGGTGCTGCTTGGGAGGTTAACAACTAGAAGTTAGGTATCTGTAATATAGTGAAGATATTCACTTGAGGTTTACTGAAAGTAAGTATAGATGGCTTAAACAAATCTTTTATTAAACGTTAATAAAAATTATAAATAGTAAATTATATTTATTTTAATAAAGAGAATAAACACCAAACAAGAAAATATGATTATATTGTATCGAAATTGTACCCGACAATCAAAAGAAAAATTATGTTGTAGGAAACCTTGAACTGATGTTGAAAGATGGTTGACACAATAGAGGTTGGAGGAAGAGGGGGAAAGTTTAAAATAAGTGCTACATTAGGGTAAATTCATTTTGAGAAAACGAAACACGTGGTCAGAAGTATAAGAGAAATAAAGAAATGGAAATATGGGGTTGACAAAGAATAATTAAAATAATGCTAAGTACATGATTAATGATCTAGGAAGATGAAAATTATTTTAAATAAGAGCCGAGTACTGATAAATTGAATTTGGGTGTTCAGCGAACATGTTGGACTAAATTTAATTTTATTTTTAATTTCTAGGTTCTCGAAGTTATTTAATTGGAAGTCGTATGTAAAATTTTAAAACCTGTACCAATATCGAAGTCGTGTTCAGTATCTAACAGGTGTGAAGCGAAATGGGAGAAGCCTGTGGTGTTAGTATTGAATATTGGAAATAAATTTAGTTTCTTCTTCAGATTTACAAATTGTAAGCCCATTCTCCTTAAACGGAATGAACAACAATAATTCAGGTTCCTTTAGAATAAAAAAATTAAAAATTTTGTTGAATCCTAAACATTTCAAATTTTTATTTGTTATTTCGAGGGGTAATTTATTAAACAAATTCATCAAGTCACGTATAATTTGAGTTGCCTATTAGTAGATTCAAATATATTTACACGAATTTTGAGACCGAGTCACGATTGTAGATTCGTACCATGAAAAGACCTTTGAAAAGGTCAGTGCGAAATAAACCGTATCGAAAACCGGTTAACTTAAATTTTTTGGTGCAAAACCTTCTTATCTGTAAAATTAGAATAAAAATCCTGTGGTAGGAAAGAAGCCTGGATCATCCCTTGGATACCGGAATTAGGGAGGGCTCTCACGTCACCCCTAGATGTAGTTTGGGTAAGTGATTTGGTCTCAATCGTTTTTTCTAAATCGTTTTATTTTTTTATTAATTTTTTTTAACTATTACGCAATAGAATAATTTTAAAAGACATACAGTCTATTTTTCTCTGCCTACTGGTTAGGCTATCAACTGTTCCTACTTGTGGGAACGTACATGTTTGGTCCTTCGAGCCGAATATTTTATTGCGAACGTTATTGAAACTCGCTGAAGATGAAGGTGATCAATATTCTTTAGCTGGTGATGTAATTCGCAATGTGATGTACATCGATGATGTTGTTACTGGTACAAAGTAGGTGAGGGTTCCCTAAATGGCAAAGAAACAATATAACGTCCCGCTGAATTTCTACGAACAGTCTTCTTAAAATGATCTTTACACAGCTCATCCTCAGGAGAAAGACATTCAACTTGAAGCAACTTCCCAAAATTTCTTCATATATTCTTCAAGAGAATCAGATATTTCATAAGTATTACACAACAAAGCCGAAACTGCTGTAGTGGGATAATAAATCTTTCCAGTTAATACGTAGCCAAAGGCCATATTCAAAGCAACTGGAGTACCAGGATGATCAACAATTTTACCATCTAATAAGCTTTGAGGTAATATATCCGCTCCTAATAAGAGATCAATACGACCAGGAGTTTGGAATTGAGGATCTGCCAGTTTAAAATTTGCAAGATAAGCCCAAGAATGCACAGAAATTTTGGAAGTAGGCAGATTATCACAAATTTTAGGTAAAATTAAAGTTTCAAAATTTAACACAGGGAAGAACTGACCAACAGGTTTTATAGAAACTGAAGTACGCCATACAGTCTCCTCAAGCGAACCAATGCCCTTGATAGTCATCGAATGACCATATTTTTGTAATCCCAAACGATTAACACAATTTTGAGAAATAAAACATCACAAATTTAAATAGATGTCTTGAGAGTCTGATAATTTTTACTTTTTACTTTTTTACTTTTTACTTTCATTAATTGACGTTATATCCTTAAAAATTTTTAAACTGTTTGTGCTTGTAAAAACTATTTTGTGTTGTTTAGTTAATAATTGTCTTACATGTGTTTTAATTAATTTATTCAAACAGACATCTCGCGGTTTAACCTAACCTAAAATATTTTTTAAAAAAATACTATTGTATTACATATGACTTTTTTAACTCGTTTTGTTAAACTTTATGTAGCGCTTCCTTTATGGAAATAGTCAAGGTGTGCCTGATGATGAAGTGACAGCTTCGAAACCGGTTGCCAATTAAATAGACTTGTGAGAAATAAAGGACCTTTTCTTTAACCCCTTGCACTTAATTAAATGAGTATTTTTATTAATATGTAGTTTCCCATTCAATAAGTTTTCTGTCTGCTTCACGATAAGTTTTTATTTTTTCAATATAATTTTATGACTACTCATCCACACTATTCGGTTGTCTATTTCAGCATCTTGAGATTTTTTTAAAAAGTTTTTCCAAATTTGCTTATCATCTTTCAGTTAAATAAAAATCAGTTTGGTTTCTGTTCCACCTATTTTTTAAACTGGCAATTACAAGCCATCTTTGATGATGCTACTTTATAAATTCCTAATTTCAATCAATTAACATTAAGATCTACAAGTGAATTTTTCTTATTTACAGTTATTTGGATTCGTCAGCAAGAAATAAACATTCTCACTTTCAATGTCTAAGGGTGATTGTCAATGTTTTGCTGACAAGGCCTAATAAGAAGAAAGGTCAAATAATGACGTTATACTTAGTAAGAAAAATCGAAGCTAGAGTTTTGAAAATAATTTTCTCTCTACTGTTTTTCTTAGGATATAATCCAATGTCTGTAGTGAAATTAGCTAAAGAAGTTGAATCATAATATTAGTGATAATCATTTTGATGGCTACTATTTATACAGGGCGGGCAGAAACTGTAGAGGGAAAGGGTTATGTTTATATGTTAGTAATAAGATAATTTTTGAGGTAATAGAATGCCGACAGAGTTATGTATGGGAGCAATTTTGAATTAAAATAGTCACTGAAAAAAAGTCAGTTGCGGTAGGGGTGATATACAAGCCACATGAACAAAATACTAATATTTTTCTTAATGAACTTGAGGACTGCCTAATCACAATAGCTCCTACTCATGACGAAATTGTTTGCATGGGAGATTTTAACTTAGATTTACAAAATTTTCAAAATAGTAAAGTAAAAAATTTTTATTCGATGCTGGATGTATTGAGCCTTCGGCAACTAATAGACACTCCCACCAGAGTTACTGCTACCTCTGCAACCCTTTTGGACTATATTATAGTTCGGGATGGTTGCAAGGTAGAACATGGCATTATTCATTCAGGTATATCGGATCACTTTGGTATATATTGTAAATTAAGAATGCGCGATGAACAACAAGGGCCTAAATATTGTACATATAGGAGTTTTAAGAATTTTGATCAAGATCTTTGGCAAAGAGATTTATTTTTAGAATTTTCGATCAAGAAAATATAGATGAAAAAGTTTCCTATTTAGTTAATTCTCTAAATAATTTATTCGATAGTATTTTCCCAAGCTATCGGAGTGCTTGGTTCTCGGCCCATACACTCCTATTTTAGTTCCTTCTATGGTTTTGGAACCGTCCGTATACCACTGAATAGCACGTCTTTCGGTTGCAAGCGCGATGGATTCTTGGCTCCATTCTTTCTTGCAGCCCAGCTCTGTGGTTTTGAAGCTTGAATGTTGAATATTATTAAATATGTTATCTGTCTTTTTATGATAATTTAAACAATTAAACGATTCATTTTTATAAATAGATTATTCCGCTACATTTTTGCAATAAAATAGTGTCAAAGTTCAATGGTTTCTGAGATGAGGTTATTCACAGAATATGAAGTGTTGTTCAACTGAAAATTCATATTTCTTTTTTGTTGAAGAACCATTACATCATTTGGTGGTTAGGTTGGTAATTTCGAAGAAGATTAAATGTGTTCCATTTTTGCTGAAGACTCACGTTCACGTACTACTTCACGACATTGCAATGAGATACTCGACCCATTTATAAATCAGCTGGATAATGAGAAATTACAAAATGGGTATTTCCAACAAGATGTTATAACAGCAAATATTACCAGAGAAACATTTCAATATCTTGGAGAATTTGGATGACATAAATCCCTTATCCAACCAGGTATTGCGATTTAAACATAGGCAATTGTTTCGATTTTCGAGGATATTTCGTAGTTTCTTATAAGAATAAAAACACAAAGCAAATCCAAAACCAGTACAATAATATTTCATTAAATAAAAACACAGGGAGATCCATAAATTTCTCACCACATATGAAAGAGTTTCAACAAAAACAATTCAATAATATGTTCTGTATTAACACTAACAATACCATTATTAATATAATTCAAATGGCTTATCTGTGTGAAGAATCAAGACCAAATAATGGTGATATATTATTAAAGACTAAAATCTGCTAAAAAGTGATACTGCTAAAGCGATATTAGAAAATGCACCAAAGATCTTAAAAAATAATAATAAAATTATGCAATATAGCGCAACAATACCCCTCAACCAAGCTTCAAGGAATAACAAAAACAAAATTCCAGCAACTCAAGTCTTCTCTTGTGTTATCGCCTCTGTTGAAAAAGAAATCTCGGGCGAAGAAATCTCACAAAAAATTATCTCATCTGGAGGGGAATTCCACTACAGAAAAAGTATCACCTCAAAAAAGATGGACACTCCCAACAAATTTCGTAAGAATTATCACAAAAAATCTAAAATGTTACCCCCCCCCCCCTTAGTCTCAATGCCCTGCAATAAGTGTTTGAAGTTTTTCCACTCAACAAAAAATTGCGCGGAACCAATAAAATGCAACAAATGTGCTGAAGCTTATTCCACGAACAAGTGTCCAACCACACAACCCCCAAAATGCAGTGAATGTGGCTTCGATTTTCGATTTTTCAACGTCAATTCATAATCTGGAAAACTGAGATAACAGAAAAGTGTGAAGAGTTCAACAACCCACTGCAGAATGTTGCATAACGTTTTTGCTGGATAGCGGAGAAGAGTAGGTTTTCATTTAGACATAAATGGACAATATTTTCAACAATTTCTGTAGTTTTATGTAAATTTTGATTATGATTTTCGATATTAGATGTATTATTTTTTCTTTTATATTGCAGTATCATTTAACATTTAAATTATTTTACAGCCAACTCCAACAAAATTATGATTTTTCTCGACGGCTCGTTGTAATAAAATTTTGTAGTTAGTACACAAATTCTTTAGGATACATAAAAAAATTATTCTAAAACAACCCTGATTTTTATAAAGAAATAACACTACCGAACTCCTCAATTTATGACCATCTCGCTCGAGTGCTACCTACTATAAACCGCCAACTAGATTACGTTTGGCCTCGTCCAGATGAGTAAATAAATATGAGAGATGAAATGGGAAGCAAGGTGAGGCGTACCAAAATACTACAAACTACACACTCACGGGCAACCTTGCTGTGCAACGGAGCAGCTGATCGAGCGGGGAGGCATGGTGGTGGCCCATTCACGAGCTCGATCTTCTTTCGTTCTATCTCTGACACGCTGATTATAATATTCGCGATTCCTTGATCGGAGGTCCAGTGGACATTGACAGAGACGGACTTTACAGGGCCAATTTTCAACGAAAATTAAAAAATAATTTTAAAGTTTGGACAGTGTCTAAATTTAGATATACAGAGTATCTAAAAAGTGTAGAAACAATGTTTTCTGTTGAAACGAATGAACTTAAAATAATTATAAGACTGTAGGGTGATGAATGGGATTGCATTCTGCACTTTTATTTTTTCAAAAATAGAGGGATAAGTAAGCTTTCCTGCGCTATATAATTCGACATACTTTACACTGGCATCACATAAATGTAGAATACTCGTATAATAAAATTCACAACCCTAGAATTTTCGCCCATTTGTTTCAAAAAATACCTTATTGTCAGACTTTTTAGTTACCCTGTATATTGCGGAATCGCCGGTAATTTGACTCAATAATCTGAAAATTCTAAATTCATGCAAAAAATCAGGAGGTTATTTATTAATTCAAATTTGCCAACTAATGAAATGGTAAAGACACTAGTTATTCTATAAAAAAGAGAAAAATACAACTCAAAATCTATTCCACATCTATTTTAATAATAACTGCGACCGTTTCGCCTATTCGCTCAGTAAGAAGTCATGGTAGGGGAAGCAAAACCGTTACTAGCGCTAGCTGCGGATAATTCGTGCATTTTAGGGCGATATTTTGTAATTTTGACAAATCAACTACACGTACACATTTTACTTTAAAAAAAAAATAGGTACAAACAATACAATTGTAACTTGTAAAAATACTAGCAAAAAAACAGTGTAAATTATAAAAATTTTCAGTAGCAAAGTGGAAATTAAAGCCAAGAAATAAATGGATAGCTGTACAATAAGAGGAAATATTACCTTTATATTTGTAATAATAACAGTAATACTGGAAATAGCAGTAGACATCAGAAACTTGAAAGGTTTTAAGTAAACACTAAATTATCATTCTGCGATGTTCTTCAACATCCCTTTAATCTTAAATGTGACTTACTGATAGGAAACCAGTTTTAATCATTCATTCTGTTTTCTTTCGAACAAAAATGAAAATATAAATTACAATCCTTCTGTTTATACATTTTAACTTCACGCTATTATTTAATGAAAATTTTTTAATTTTGACAAAATATTTTAATTCTCTAAAGACAACTTATTAGACTTAGGCAACTTTTCATACATTTTCCCGTAAATACTGTGGCCTGCGTATATTTTATTGTTGATTTTTATTGATTATACCTAGTTTTTTTTTAGCTTAAGCAATAAAAATATATAATAATAAATTAATGTTTCACTTATTTTACAAATCCATATACTTTTATTAAAACTAACATATATACTTTTTAATTACGAATTCTGTTAAAAATTGTATTGTCAGTATACGCAAAAAATAGTCACACACGGAGCGAATAGGGCCATTTTCAAGCATATAGTATATTTTATAGTTAACAATGATGGTAAAATTAATATTTAGTAAAATACAGACCTTAATCTTAGGTGATTCCTTATAAATTATAAGTGTTATAAGTAAGGCATTTTCAGATGCGCTTATAGTCCAAACGGCGACCGCCGTAAAAAGGTGGTCATCCAGTACAAGTACAAAAATATATTTTATTACTTTTTGGGTATTAGATGAATAACAAACCATCGGTCTGGTAGTTTATGACTTGTCCAATTTTTTTTTAAATAAAATTTGTATTTTATTTTTTTTTTGTAAAATTGATCTACATAACTTAAACATAATTTTTTAGTTTACGATGGCGTTTTGACCAAATGAATATAGAAATTCAAGTCTAGCGTTCTTAATCTTGACGCAACTGTTTGTCAGACCAACCCCAACAAATTTATTGCAACAACAAATTTCCTATACAAGGTATAAGAAAAAATCAAACGTCAAAACTTTTATTTTTTATTCCTCTTTCGAATAAAATTGGTCTGGCACGTTCATCCTTGACCAAAATTCTGCCAGACCAAGATTAAGCAAGTCCTTTTCTACTGCTTGTAAAGTGCGAGTTGTTTTTGTTTTTGACATAATTGACATCATTCAAATCTTAACCTGTTTAATTCGCCAAAATGTGATGTGCGTATTTTTAAATGACATTTACTTAGCTAAATAATTAAATAATTTTTTTATCTACAACTGTCATTATATGGATGTATTATATGCGTATCTAAGGCAACATAAAGCAATCCATATATCACTAGTTAGAATATATTCATATTACACGATTTTTGTGAATTATACCCCACTAGAATTAAAAATCATTTGATCTAGTATGCGTTTGACAAGTTAGTTGACAGCATGTTGACAGTTATTCGTTGTTCCCGGTTCTTTTTTGAAATTAAACTTAAAATATTAATCCCGTTTTAAGTGTTTATCAATTAAAAAAATGGAAGACGATGATTACATGGAACTAACACCTCCTGAAATCTGCGACGCTGCTAAAGTGGCGTCGTTGGAATTATTACCTGAAATATGGAGGAAAAATTATGAGATTACATACAACAAATTTATGTCGTGGAAACAAACAAAAAATGTATCCTCTTTTTCCGAAGACACTGTGCTTCTATATTTTATGAAAATTTCTATTAAATACAAATCGTCTACTTTATGGACAAACTATTCCATGCTAAAAAGCATGTTAAACATCAAGCACAATGTCGACATTGATAAATATCCGAGATTACGGGCTTTGTTGAAAAAACGATCCGAAAATCACGAACCTAAGAAATCTGAAGCTCTGACTGGAAAACAAATTGAGAGGTTTATAAAGGAAGTCCCAGATTTTAAATATCTTGGAACAAAGGTGAATACTCGAATCGAAAATCAAAATTCTTTAACTTAATCTACACATTTTTTTAAGGTTGCCTTGATTATGGGGGTCATGGGTGCTTGCCGATCCTGTGAATTAAAGAATATGAAAATTGGGGATTTAAGATGTTTTGAGGGATGTTTTCAAGTAAACGTGCCACACACAAAAACCAAAGTCCCAAGGAATTTCACAATTGTGGATAATTTTTTCAAAATCGTTAAAAAATATATAGACCTCCGGCCCGAAAATGCACCACAAGATTTTTTTCTCAATTTCCAAAAAGGAAAGTGTACAAAACAAGTGATAGGAATAAACAAGTTTACCGCAATGGGAAAGCAAATTGCTACGTTTTTACAATTACCAAACCCTTAGAGATATACTGGCCATTGCCTCAGGCGTTCATCTGCAACATTGGTTGCTGATTCTGGAGCTTAAATGACAACATTAAAACGTCATGGAGGCTGGAAATCCGCATCCACAACAGAAGGGTACATCGCCAATTCAAAAAAGAACAAAATAGAAACAGCTCAAGCAATTTTAAGTCAAATCAATAATGAAAATTGTGTTGGTCTTAATAATCCATCATCTTCTGACGGTGATCGTCATGATTCTGTACTCATCAATAGCAACACTAATTTTTCTTTAAAAAACAATAATCTCAATGATATTACCGGAGTTATTAATATTTAAAATTGTAATGTTACTATTAATTACATCAATAAATAACTTTAAACGAGTTCCTGTATAAATTGGCGTTTTATTTCACACGGTGGCTTAAATACTCCTCATTTGAAAGGTTTTTTAATTGTGAACAATCTTGTCAATTCTATTTATAACAACTTCAAAGAATTTTTTTAAAAATCCCCTTTTCGTTTTCGGTGAGTTCCCGTATTCAGTTGTAGATAAATTATAGTATTCGATTCGTGTATAATGGACCATACTACACTCGTGTTCTAAACAATTCTCGTGTAATATGGTCAACATTATACACTTATTGAATAATATACTATATTGAATTAGAAAAATGAAATGCTTTATCTGTAACATCACTAATAGCAAGGAGAAAGTATTATCGTTTAATGCTGATACATTTCAAAGATGTTTATTTATTGAAATAAGAAAAAAGAATCATTTCAAGTACGGTGATTTAATATTAATACCTGAACTTCAAAAATCTGCAGGTTATCATTTGAAATGTTAACGTAATCTGGTTGCTGTAAAAAAATATGTGGTTCATTTTTCTAATTCAATAAAATTATTTAATCATTTAGCTAAGTAAATGTCATTTAAAAACACGCACATCACATTTTGGCGAATTAAACAGGTTAAGATTTGAATGATGTCAATTATGTCAAAAACAAAAACAACTCGCACTTTACAAGCAGTAGAGAAGGACTTGCTTAATCTTGGTCTGGCAGAATTTTGGTCAAGTATGAACGTTCCAGACCAATTTTATTCGAAAGAGGAATAAAAAATAAAAATTTTGACGTTTGATTTTTTCTTATACCTTGTATAGAAAATTTGTTGTAATAAATTTGTTGAGGGTGGTCTGACAAACAGTTGCGTCAAGAATAAGAACGCCAGACTTGAATTTCTATATTCATTTGGTCAAAACGCCATCGTAAACTAAAAAATTAGGTTTAAGTTATGTAGATCAATATTTTACAAAAAAAAAAATAAAATACAAATTTTATTTAAAAAAAATTGGACAAGTCATAGACTACCAGACCGATGGTTTGTTATTCATCTAATACCCAAAAAGTAATAAAATATATTTTTGTACTTGTACTGGATGACCACCTTTATACAGCGGTCGCCGCTTGGACAATTATAGTAAACAAGATCTTCCCGGGTAATATTAAAATTAAAAAATTGAGAAAAGGTTACGTAACAACAGCACATTATTAATAATTATTCTGGGACATACTGTAACCAAACATTTAATTAGAAGCGGATAGGCAATAGCCCAAGCTGATGACATATGGCCAGCCTATATAACCTATTTAAAAAGTGAGATGAATTGATAGTGTATAACTGAGTAATATAACCAAAGAGTGTTTTCAGATACCCTGTTGGATCCAATAAGCCAAAATGACAATAATATATTCTTTATCTTTATCGGTTGTAAGAAGGTAGGGTTGAATTGGCCCAGAACACTGCGGCCTCTTGGGTCTATTGTATTCCCCTGCTTTCCCCGTATTTAGGTACTATCTTTGGAATAGTCCTGCGTCTTTGGTTAGTTTTAGTTTAGTGCACAAGATCTTTTAGAATTGGAAAATCTCGAAGTATCAAAAGCTGCTAGTGATCCTGGAACTCCAATATCTGAAGAAAAAACCAACGAAACTGAAATAAAAGTAAAACCACAACATACAGTAGTAGAGAAAAAAGTCAGTATCGAAAAACCAAAAACTAACAATACAAAACCACTTTCGCAGACTCCAAAAAAATCTACTACCACTGTTAGTTTACCCCTAAAGAACTTAGAGAAGATCAGAAGCCTTCGTTCATCCTCAGTGTCCTCTCAAGGAAAACAAAATTAAAAATTATTCGCTATATATATATATATATATATATATATATATATATATATATATATATATATATATATATATATATATATATATATTTTTTAGATAATCGTTCGCTTATAATTTTATTTTTAGCTGTACTTATTCCTTATTATAATAATTGTAAAAGTGATAATTTTAGTGTGAAAGTCGTAGTTATATTACCAATTTTACAAATTTTTATCCCTCATTTACCATATACTTATTTTTCATGATCTCTTGTTATTTCTTTAGGAAACATGGATTAAACATTTTGATTCTGATCCAATAGATACTATATTAGTCCAAAATGCCGGTGTTTGTAAAAACTATATTAAAAACGTAGAAATTGCAAATTTAAAAATTATAAATACTAATATAAGAAGTTTATATAAGAACTTTGATGAATTCGGTATTCTATTAGAAAATATTGATATACATTTTGACATAGTATGTTTTTCAGAAACATTTCAAATAACAAACGTAGATTTGATCAAACTAAATGGATATGATGTTTTGTATAGTGAAAGTAGTATTAACAAAAACGATGGAACAGTTGTACTCATCAAAGAAGTACTCAAATACTCCTATAAAATTGTTAAAATAGGATTAATTAATGCCATTCAAATTAAAGTAAATATAAATGGTAAAACATTTCTAATTACATGCCTATACAGACCTCCTTCTACTAATATTTTTGACTTTAATTCGGGTTTACTGTTATATCTCAAGAGTCTTAAAAAGAGAGAATTTGACTTTCATATAATTTCGGGAGATATCAACATAAATCTTTTCGGTGACGAAGTTGAAGTCACTGAGTACATAAATATTTTAAGCGAAGAAGGGTATAAATCACTAATAAATAAATACACCAGGGTCCAAAATAACACTAAATCCTGTATTGATCATATATTTTTATTAGATAACACGAAAGATGACAATAAGTATATTCCCCTTGTATTAGAAACTTCGATCACAGACCATTTTACAACTCTGGCACAAATTATTACCTGTAAAGAAAAAACAACATTAACATTAAACAAAAACAATAATTTTAAAAAATATTTAAACTATGACTTACTACAAAATAATTTAAATCAGGAAACCTGGAATTCAGTCTTGTTTGAGGAAAATATTTGTATTGCCACGGAAAATTTTATTAATATTGTAAAAACCAATATAAAAAATTGTGAATATATAAAAAAATACAAAACCAATGAAAGAAAACGATCGCGATGGATTACAAATGCTTTGGTTGAATCGTCAAAAATAAAAGATAAACTATATAAAAAAATTAAAAAACAAAACTCTGTAGAGAACATAAATGAATACAAGCGATATAGAAACCACTTAAGGGATTTAATTAGAATTGCTAAAGCAAATTATTATAGAAGCTTGATAGAAAAAAATGATCGTAACTCTTCAACGCTGTGGAAAACAGTAAATAATGTTATGAACAAAACTCGCATATCTAATATTAGTGAAATCACTCTTGACAACAGTAAAAAAATATCTGATAAAATACTAATGGCGAACGAATTTTGTACTTTCTTTTCTAATATTGGCGCCAATTTAGCAACAAAAATAAATCCCAATAATAAAAAATTTAATAAAAGAATAATTACAAATTCGTTTTTTCTATCTGACACTAGTGAGATAGAAATTATAAATGTCATCAGTTCTCTTAAAAATAACAAAGCTCCGGGTATTGATGGTATACGCGCGGAAATAATTAAAAAAATATCAAATCAAATCGTAAAGCCTTTGGCATATATAATAAACAAATCTTTTAAGAGCGGAATATTCCCAACACCATTTAAAATAGCGATAATTAAACCTTTATTCAAAAAAGGAGAGAAAGACAATATGACTAATTATAGGCCCATATCCCTTATAACAAATTTTTCAAAAATATATGAAAAACTTTTGAAAGTAAGAATAATCAATTTTCTGAATAAATATAATATTATTTCTGATGATCAATTTGGTTTTAGGGAAGGGAGGTCTACACAAGATGCAATAACTAAACTCACAAAGTACATTTATGAAAATATTGATAAAAAAAAGCATCGCTCTGTATCTTCATAGACCTCGCCAAAGCTTTTGATACAGTCAGCCATTCGAAACTGATTGAAAATCTGGAAAATATAGGTTTTAGAGGAAGAAGCTATGATTTACTACTCTCATACTTAACAGATAGAAAACAATCTGTGATTATTGATAATATAGTCAGTGAAACTAATAATGTGGTATATGGGGTTCCGCAAGGGACCGTACTGGGGCCAATTTTATTTAGCATATACCTTAATAACTTAATTTCTATAAATTCTAATGGCAACATTATCAGTTTTGCTGACGATACTGCAATTGTTTATGAAAGCACTGACTGGGTATCTTTGAAATTTTTAGTTGAAAGTGACTTGCCTCATATATTTCACTGGTTTCAGCAACACTTACTTACGGTAAATTTCAGTAAGACATTCTTTGTTCCCTTTTCATCATACGCTAATGCTTTACCAAACTATAACAAAATCGAAATTAAAGTGAACAATATTGGAATAGAAATTAAAGCAGTCTCTAATATCAAATACTTGGGAATATATATAGACAATCATTTAAAATGGGATATTCATATCAACTTTGTTACTAAAAAGTTAAGAATGTTACTGCATACATTCAAATTCTTGTCAGAAATATTAAAATGGAATGAGCTAAGAATATTATATTATGCTCTTGCTGAAACCCATATAACTTACTCAATTATTGCTTGGGGCGGTGCACTTGATTGTCACATAAATAAATTAAATATTACGCAAAAATGGCTTATAAAGATTTTAATGAAAAAACCATATGCCTACTCGACAGAGCAGCTCTTCGAAGAGAGTCAGTTCTTTGATGTTAGACAACTTTTCTGTCAAAATCTTCTTATGCGACAGCATTATAATAAAAATGAGCTGAAAAAGAAAGAATACCATTACAATACTCGTTCTAGGCTCCATACTTTTATCTTACCTAAAGTCGATAAATCAAATACCCAGAGAAGTTTTTGGTACATGGGTCCAAAATTATATAACAGACTACCTACAGAAATAAAAATGAATAATTCGAAAAGACTGTACAAGAAAAAGATAAAAAAATGGATACTACAACACTCTCGACTAACGATACATGAAATGATTGAAAATGACTTTATTTAAAAAAAATAAATAAATATAAAAAAAAATTATATACTCATCTTAAGATCCTCAAAAAACAAAACAAAACACACTTGAACTAAAATTAAAATTTTGTCGGTTGTATATTGACGGACTACAGACAGGTTTTCCTTGTGGAATGTTAGTATCACAGCTGATAAATAAATATTATAACAAAAAATTCATATTTTTATAAAATTTTGTTTAAAAGGTGCATTAATTATATTGTTTGTTTGTATCACATACAAGTGGTTTCACTACTTTTGTGATAATTTATGTTTATTCGCCCTTTGTATTTATATTTATATTTTTATGTAATTGTATATATATTTTTTTTTAAAGGTGAATAAACATTATTATTATTATTATTATTATTATAATAGGTTCCCTAGTAAGAGCTTCGCATTCGAAGATCACATGGTATGAGGTTTCTTCCTCTTCCATGCAAAGTCTACACGTATTGGGATCATTGTGTAATCCCATTACATGAAGGTGTTTCAGCAAGCAGTGCCCCGTTAGTAATCCCACAATGGTGAATATCTGAGGCCTTGCGAGTTGTAGTGCCTCAGTAGCCATGCGCGGGTTTGGTCCCCTTAGCATAAGCTTACTGATTCTGTGCCCTCTTATCTGTTGCCAGTGAATTTGGTGTTTTGTGGTTATCCACCTGTTCACTGCCTTTTCATTTCCTTGGATACCTTTGTGTATCTATGATATCCTATGGATATTTTGGATATCCACAAAAGATATTCTGTGGATATCTCTGGGATTTGGTGTGTTGTCTGGGAACCTAGTGGTAAGAACGTCAAGGTCTCGCAATATTTGGAATATTTTTATAGTGGGTTTTGGAAAGGGATAAGTGAATAATAATAAGTAGGTAGGCAATTGAACGATAAAGAAAATAAATAAACAAATGTATATTTAAACGATCTACACAAATATTAATCTTCACATAAACAGGTTTATTTAATAACAAACCGGACCTCTCGCGAAAGAAAAAATATTTTAGTGATTTTCTAATATAAAATTGTATTTATATGCCACTGGAAATAATTCACGATATTATGTGTCTCGAAAATATTGGGAACTATAAGTTTGTGCAACGATAAGGCAGCACTCTATATAGAAACGTTCAAGAAACAAGTATTAAAAATTTAAAATTTTTTTTTGAAAAAGGATTCGAACATTGGATCCGTGATTCGAATCACATGGTGATCTGTCAAAAACACGTATTTTGATTGGTTCAAAATTACAGGTGTGGAATTTTCATTATTATTTTTGAGAATATTAACGTGTCACCCTTGAATAATTTTTAATGTAAGCCATTGCTACTTAATTTATTTTAATACGTTACTATTTGATTAAACATCGCTAAATTTTAGAATTTTTGTGGATTCTTTAGTATTCACTAATAATAATGGCAATGATTACACCTAACTTTATTTTATTAAACGAGATAATATTATACAGACTCGAATTTCGGACACACTGTATATCATTCATTAATAAATTATCTCAAGTACCTACGGTATTATTTTTAAAACCTGAAACACTAATTGCATGGTACTTGGGGTGAAATCTCAATGAGGGCGGTATAATAGACAATATGGCACAAATGGGTGTCTGTGTGCCGCCACGGGCGCTGCTGGCGTCTGGCTACTTTACCATACGACCATATGGGTAATGTGGACTTGAGTATTTACAACTTAAATAGTGTAGGAGTCACTAACAACTTTACAATACGTGAGGTCCTCAGATTTAACATAAACTTCTAAAAGGCACTTTTCTGTGAATATAAAAACAACATAATCATCTTGTTTGACTTGACATGAAGATTGCAGTTACGAATTATAAAAAAAGAAGTGGTTTGTTTAAACCTATTCAGTATATTTTGGTACATATTGAATATAAAATTGTTTCTATGAAGAATTTATCCGTAGATGGTTAAAAAGCAAAAAAAGGTGACTCTTTTAGTAAATTCAAATTAATGGCGCCATCCAGAGTTTAACTCTGAGGGGGTAGTGGTAAAAATGTAGGGGGGGGGGGGTAATAGTTAAGACTATTACCACAGCTTATACAATACAGCTCCACAACTCCGTGTCGGCGTCTTTGATCTGGCGGTCGAGAACCAAGCAAGACGGAATGGTGCTATCTCTGTTAGATTAAAGGGAAAAGTCGAGCCCGGATTAAGCAATTTTTTTATTATTGAAAAAATTGAAAACCTTGACGTAATAAGGTTGGTTACATGCCATGTTAAGTAAGTTTTGGGAAATTAAATTTTTAATTTGTTTTAAATCTGTCAAATATAATTAAAAAAATTATTTAAATATAAATATTACGAAAAATAGCACATCTTTCGGATTAGAGGTAAAATAATTTGTATGTGGCTAGTAAAATCCTCGTTAACAAATGTTTTGAGCTAAAACAGCCACTTCACGACAAATTGTGACTTGGATCCTTTTTACACCAAGGGCTTCAATTGTTAAAGAAATGTGTCACGCTCGTGGATGCAAATCAAGTGCTACCCCGTGTCTCTGGCAAGTGTTACTCTTCGCGCAAAGGGTTTATACCTAGATAAACGAATGCTTCGACTGAGGTCTGGGAACTCTATGGTATTTTGGAATTATAAAGAATTTGTGCTTTTATTTTAACAATATTGGTTATATTTAGATGTATTCTTATTAATTGAAATACAGATTTGTAGAAGTAATACTTTAACAGTTTTTATTAATATAATATATTCAATTTTTATCTGACCATACCGAAGTAGGGAATTTTGAAACTTTATAGTAATGTGAAATTTGAATTACAATATTACACGATATTACATAATTAGTACTTATTTTAGGTAGGTACTAAATTTGTACTTGGAGAAAGTAATATCGATTTTTACAAGAAAACTTGAAAAGTAAATTAATTTAGTTCTTATTTCTGATGTAAAACTTAAACCAAGAAAACAAATAAATTGTAGTTTGTTCAACAAGGGTGGATATGATAGCCATATCACACAAAGACGAAGTTTGAGCACGACGTCGTAGGCGGAGTACTCAATCGTCTGATTGTGATATGAACAACGACCCACTAACGAAAATCTACAAATTTAAAAAATTATTTTAGGTTATTTAGACAAAATAACTAATTTTAAAATAATTTACGAAGTTGACTAATTTATAAAATAAAATAAACATGAAAAATTAATTAGTCCTCGGCCTAGATTCGATCCCGGGCTTTTCGCATGGAAGGCAGATGTTCTGTCCTCATCTTCACCGAAACTTTCAGGACTTTAGTTTTAATACTCGTAATTAAATTAGTATCATGTAGTTTGATTAAAATTTATTTTTTTTTTAATGTGGACATAAAAACAAAAATGCTATTATTTACCGAGTCTACACAAAAATTTTAATGTATATTTAATATCAATAACTAAAATATATATTGACAATTAGTTTAACAGAATTATCACTTATTTAAAAATTTTTAAATAATAGGAGTTGGGTGACCAAAATATGAACTGTGATTTGTAGATTTAATTTTGTTAAAGTGTTCTCACTACCTAAAATGGATATGAAATATATTCGTAGTTGAACGCAATAATATAATTTTTCGTTTTGTAGTATGTGCGTAGATTGGCTAATATCCATGCACAGATTACAAAACGAAAAAGTATGCTATTGCCTTCAATTGAACGAATATATTTCATATCCATTCTAGATAGTGAGAACACTGCAAAAAAAATAAATTCGCCAATCACCGTTCATATTTTGATCAACCGACTGCTATTATTTTTAAAATTTTAAATAAATGACAATTCTGTCAAACTAATTGTCAGTATATTTTTTAGTTATTGAGATTAAACATACAATAAAATAAGTTATTCTTTTGGAAAACGTTAGCATGGATGACTAAAGGGTATTGGGTTAATTAATTCTAAAAGTGTGGTACAAATGTTATTTTTTGTAGCCAATTCTTCAAAATTATTTTAAAATATCTTTTCAATATTGAATATTAGTTCTACAAATTCATCATTTGACAGTTGCAGATTTCCAAATGTATCTGAATTGGCGTTATCATATGCCTTTTAAAAGCAATAAAAAGAAAAATCGTCTAATTCAACGTGATCTTTGTTATATTTAAGACAGGTATCGCAGGAGTGGATCCGCAAGGCTTTTATTAAAAGGTAACCAAACACATACCTGATAAAATGTTTCTGTAGCAATTCGTTTTTACAATAATTTAGGGTGTTAATAATTTCATCATAAAATAAAATACAAGGTGTTCCATTTAAAAAACATACATTTTAATTTTCCAGGCAAAAACGTGACACCCTGTATATCCAAAGATATTTTTAAAATATGTAGGTATTTTTCAAATCCATATAACTTTTATTTAAAACTTTCTTGCGTGTCTACAACAAAATAATGAACAATAACGCACTAATGAGACACCCTGTATAAATTATATTTTTAACAATGAAAATTTCTTATAATGTAGTACTTATCGGTTTGGGTCCTTGGGAAAACTAAAGAATGTTTTCTTGCAGGTATAACCCTTACTAAAACAGCTTTTGACTGCACAAACTCATTCTACTCACAGCTAAAGAGTCACCAAAATAATAACAGTACCTTTAACTCAAACAAAATCAACGAAATTATAGGCTCCACGAAATTATACAATCAACGAAATTATACGCACGACTCAACACCTTGCCTAAGTACGCTTCTGAACGCCAAAACCGTCTTTTCCCTTCGAAGGCGGAGCTTAAGCGATGCGCGACGAAATCGACGCAAACCGTTGCCGCCAAGAGAGTGTTTTAGCTGTATTGTATAAGCTGTGCTATTACCTTTCTCTACTCCTGTTGATTTAATTATTCAACTGCTCTTGAGTAATTAATAGTATCAATAAACAAATAGCGTGGGTTTTAATAGTGAGTTATTATAACACACGCTAGGCTCCTACGATAATTCGGTATATAAATAGGTATAAATAGTAAATTTGAAAATTTTAAAGTCGATAAATGTTCCATTGGCGTAAAATGTTAGAAAGATTTTTTAATAACTGGAAAGGAATGAATAATAATTAAAAGATTTTAAAATTATTAAATTGTCAACGCCTCTCAGTAGGCGGAACAGTCAATTATTACATTGGGGGAAGTAATGTCATTTGATATTTTAACAAGATAATTTTGACGTTTTCAAATCAATTTCTAATAAAAGTGCTAAATGAATTTAGATAGTGAAGATGAGTTATTATGTACACCTCCAGAAATAAGACAGATAGATAATAATGCAATACAGAATTTATTACCAGAAAAATCAAAAAACAAGTATAAAATTTTCAAGATTGGTGTAACTCGTTTACAGAATATGTACCTTTGGCATATTTTAATAAACTTAGCAATCAATATAAAGCCTCGTCTCTATGGACTTTATACTCCTTGCTAAGAAGCACACTCAACATAAATAATGGAATTAATATAGAGAATTATTCAAAATTATAAATATAAATAAAGCTCCTGATGAGAGATATTTGGCGACAAAGGTAAAAGCTTTTACAAAGATTCAAACATTTTCATCATCTAGTCAATTACTTGTATCTTAGTATTTGTTTGTTATAGTCGTAGATAAAGTATAGTATACAACTTGCGGTAATGGTCATAACTCACTTGATGAATTACAGCACTCGCTTGCGGCTCGTGCTGCAAACTTCATCTGCATGAGTTATGACCTGCATTACCGCTCGTTGAATAATATACTATTATTACCTCTCCCGTATACAGGGTGTTTCTAAATTCATGCGACAAAATTCAGGAGGTGATTACTCGTATGAAATTAAAATGGGTCTTTCCTATAACAAAATTTCCTCAACCGACCCCTTGCCGAGATATCACCCTTAAAAGGTGGTGACTAAAATTGAGTTTTTATTTTTTTTATTCTAAAATTTTTGTAAAGCTAGAAACTTAAAATTTTGTAATTTTCGTACACTCGCAAGGGACTAACCACGGGTATTTTTTCAATATTCCTGTTACATTATAGGGTGGTGTATACAGTTATAGAAAATCCGTCTCGAAATCCAAATTTTTTGTAGAAATTATTTTATATTTATTAAGGTATTCTTGTAATCTTAAATTTAGTGCTTTCTCTATAACTTTTGCAAAAGTGGTAATTAAAAATATTGGTCTGTAGTTTGTTACTGTTGTCTTATTGCCCTTTTTAAATATTGTTATCACTAACGATCTTTTTAGTTCAATGGGAAATTCTCCTTACAGTAATATTTTATTAACTAAATGACATAAGAGTGGAGTAAATATTTCTAAATTTTCTTTTAATAATTCTGTTTGTATATTATCTATTCAGGGTGATTTTTTGTTTGCTAGGGACTTTATTATATTTTTGATTTTAATATTTGTTAAAGGCAATAGAACAATGGAATTTTTCTGAATACTTCTCCTAGGTTGAGGAGTGTAAGGAGGGCTTACATTTTCTGCAAGAGTTACAGCTACTTCAGTAAAGTAGTTGTTAAACGTTTCAACTAAATATTTCGCCTCTGTTACTATATGCCCATCATCAGTATGTATTTATTTTATTTCATTGTTATTGTTTTTTGATTTGCTTTGTATTTGATTAATATTTTTCCATAGACCTTTTGAATTTTCTTTATTTTCATTTATTTGCTTAGCATAAAAATCTTTTCTAGTTTTCCTTATAACCTTATTCGTTAATGTTCCATAATTTAAATATTTCTTCTTTTTCTTTCTATATTTTCAAAATCTTTTTTTATAAATATGATGAAGTTTGTTTCTTTCTGTAATTGAGTTATTGATACCCCTGGTTACCCATTGTTGCCTTTTACAAACATTTTTGTTTTCTCTAATAACTTTGGTTATACGTTTAATGTGTTTACTAAATAACTAACTTTTTCATTTAAATTATTTATGCTATAAAAGTCTTTCCACCTGTGGTTCTGAATATTTTCTTGTAACTTTTTATAATTAATCTTCTTGAAAAATAACTTTTTTTCAGTTGTCTCAGCTTGTATTGGCAGATATGCGATTGTAGCTTTGTGATCTGTTATATTGGTATCATATGTGGCTGCTATAAATTTATTTAACGCATCAGACCTATAAAATATATGTTCTAAGTAACTTTTAGATGTACCCTGTACTCTTGTATTTGTTTATTAGCGATACGAAGTTATATTCACCTATACTCGGACAAAATATTGGAGAAGGTGAGTCATATGCATGATCAACACTGTTGTCTAAGAATGAAAATTCGGACAGAGTCAGCATAGGCGGCGTATCAAATACCAAATAATTATTTATTATTTATTAGGTATTTGTGAACTTTATTAAATTTGTTTGTCAACATCTTTATTTAAACAAAGAAGATGCGTTAAATATATGTTTTTGATAGTTTTCAAGAAATGAATATATTTATTCCCTAATGACTTCGTTATCTGTGTTTAATGTGTGTGTGTGTGTGTGTGTGTGTGTGTGTGTGTGTGTGTGTGTGTGTGTGTGTGTGTGTGTGTGTGTGTGTGTGTGTGTGTGTGTGTGTGTGTGTGTGTGTGTGTGTGTGTGTGTGTGTGTGTGTGTGTGTGTGTGTGTGTGTGTGTGTGTGTGTGTGTGTGTGTGTGTGTGTGTGTGTGTGTGTGTGTGTGTGTGTGTGTGTGTGTGTGTGTGTGTGTGTGTGTGTGTGTGTGTGTGTGTGTGTGTGTGTGTGTGTGTGTGTGTGTGTGTGTGTGTGTGTGTGTGTGTGTGTGTGTGTGTGTGTGTGTGTGTGTGTGTGTGTGTGTGTGTGTGTGTGTGTGTGTGTGTGTGTGTGTGTGTGTGTGTGTGTGTGTGTGTGTGTGTGTGTGTGTGTGTGTGTGTGTGTGTGTGTGTGTGTGTGTGTGTGTGTGTGTGTGTGTGTGTGTGTGTGTGTGTGTGTGTGTGTGTGTGTGTGTGTGTGTGTGTGTGTGTGTGTGTGTGTGTGTGTGTGTGTGTGTGTGTGTGTGTGTGTGTGTGTGTGTGTGTGTGTGTGTGTGTGTGTGTGTGTGTGTGTGTGTGTGTGTGTGTGTGTGTGTGTGTGTGTGTGTGTGTGTGTGTGTGTGTGTGTGTGTGTGTGTGTGTGTGTGTGTGTGTGTGTGTGTGTGTGTGTGTGTGTGTGTGTGTGTGTGTGTGTGTGTGTGTGTGTGTGTGTGTGTGTGTGTGTGTGTGTGTGTGTGTGTGTGTGTGTGTGTGTGTGTGTGTGTGTGTGTGTGTGTGTGTGTGTGTGTGTGTGTGTGTGTGTGTGTGTGTGTGTGTGTGTGTGTGTGTGTGTGTGTGTGTGTGTGTGTGTGTGTGTGTGTGTGTGTGTGTGTGTGTGTGTGTGTGTGTGTGTGTGTGTGTGTGTGTGTGTGTGTGTGTGTGTGTGTGTGTGTGTGTGTGTGTGTGTGTGTGTGTGTGTGTGTGTGTGTGTGTGTGTGTGTGTGTGTGTGTGTGTGTGTGTGTGTGTGTGTGTGTGTGTGTGTGTGTGTGTGTGTGTGTGTGTGTGTGTGTGTGTGTGTGTGTGTGTGTGTGTGTGTGTGTGTGTGTGTGTGTGTGTGTGTGTGTGTGTGTGTGTGTGTGTGTGTGTGTGTGTGTGTGTGTGTGTGTGTGTGTGTGTGTGTGTGTGTGTGTGTGTGTGTGTGTGTGTGTGTGTGTGTGTGTGTGTGTGTGTGTGTGTGTGTGTGTGTGTGTGTGTGTGTGTGTGTGTGTGTGTGTGTGTGTGTGTGTGTGTGTGTGTGTGTGTGTGTGTGTGTGTGTGTGTGTGTGTGTGTGTGTGTGTGTGTGTGTGTGTGTGTGTGTGTGTGTGTGTGTGTGTGTGTGTGTGTGTGTGTGTGTGTGTGTGTGTGTGTGTGTGTGTGTGTGTGTGTGTGTGTGTGTGTGTGTGAGTGTGTGAGTGTGTGTGTTTGTGTGTTTGTGTGTGTGTGTGTGTGTGTGTCTGTGTGTGTGTGTGTGTGTGTGTGTGTGTGTGTGTGTAGGTCGCATAACTCATGAACCAATACACAGAAAAACACCAAATTTTAAACTTAAGCTTTATTCCAGCGTCTAATGAACTGATTAGATTTTGGGCAGAGTCGGAACATCTGGGGGGGTACTTTATAGGTGGTCATTTTTATATTTTATGGAATATATCTGTTATTTACGTTTGGAGAAGAAAATTTTTCAAATAAAAGTTACTTCTAATATAATTATCTGTAATTTTTGTTCTGTACAAAATTTTCCTTAAATGGTCCGTATTCGAGAAATTTGACAAAATGAAAAAAAAATATTTTTTTATAAAAATTGTTTAAATAAAAGTTGTTTGTAATAGAATTCTCTATAATTTTTATTCTATGCATAATTTTTCTAAAATGGACCGTATTCGAGATATTTGAGAAAATGTGTAAATTTCGAATTTTGAAGAAAACTCAAAAACGGATAAAGAAAAAAACATTAAATTTTAAACTTAAGGTTTATTTCGGCCTGACGTGAAATGATAAGATTTTGGACAAAGTCGGAACATCTAGGGGGGTACTTTATGGGAGGCCGTTTTTATATTTTATGGAATATATCTGTTATTTATGTTTGGAGAAGAAAATCGTTCAAATAAAAGTTACTTCTAATATTATTATCTATATTTTTTGTTTCATGTCAAAATTTCCTGAAATGGTCCGTATCCGAGAAATTTGACAAAATGTGCAAAATTCCGATTTTTATGAAAATTGTTGAACTAAAAGCGATATCGATCTCTATAATTTTTGTTTATACATGATTTTTCTAAAATGTACCGTAATGGAAAAGTGCTAAATTTAAATTTTTCAGTATTTTCGTTTTCAATGAATATGTATAGAAAAATGTTTCGAGGTAGATGTATGTGGACAATGTATATATTTAGTTTATCCTCTAAACATTTATAGAGATGCTGCAATAGGTTGTACAAAATAACCGGAAAAAGCCTATAATAACTAGATAGGAAAGTCATGTGTTGGACACATCAGATTTTTTGTATAAGTGCTCTTTTCTGATAGGAAAGAGTTCATGTTTGTGCCTTACAATTTGGTAGTGGTAGTGCATATTCGAGGAGTTATAATTATTGTGTAGTATATTAGGTAGGTACTTTAAAAGTTTATTAAATAGTATAATATTGGTGTCTTTATAAATTTAATAAAAACAATTTAATAGTAGAATTATATTGTTACAATAGTAATGGATTCAGAGCCGGGTCCAAGTGAAACCCAATTACGTCGGCGAAAGCCCTTATCAAAGGATGAAAAGAACATTATATGGAAAGTTTATGATGGGCTAAAACAGACACTTCCTACAAATGAAGCTGTAAACCGCAGTTCTTTTTTAACTGGAGTATCTGTTTCAACAATTGAACGTATTGTACGCGAAAAGACAAAAAAAGGCTCCTTAGAAGCCCCACGCATACCCGTGGTGGAAAATTGTTGAAATTGGACGATAACCAAAAACAAATCATTCGACGAACTGTGCATTCTTTTTTTTTTTCGAAAACAAAGCCCCAACACTCAAAGTTGTTCTTACGAAATTAAGAGAAAATGAAGAAATTCCATTAATGAGCCGTGAAACTTTACGAAAAATTTAATGGGACCTAAAATTTCGTTTTGTCAAACGGTGCAGGAAATCAATTTTAGTTGAGAGGTCAGATATAGGTAGTGTCCTGGCGACGGCGTTATTTACGAAATATTAAAGAGTTTAGAGCCGCTAACAAAAATATATACTATCTCGATGAAACGTGAGTGAATGCTGGACACACGGTATCTAAGATATGGCAAGATACTTCTGTAACTAGTCATGGCCAAGCTTTTATAGAGGGATTATCTACAGGTTTAAAAGCACCATCAGGTAAAGGACAGCGCCTAATTGTTACCCATATCGGAAGTGACAGTGGATTTTTTGGAAAATAGCGCTCTTGTGTTTATATCGAAAAAAAAAAACAGGAGACTACCACGAAGACATGAATGCGGAATGCTTTGAAAAATGGTTTACTGAAGTATTACAGCGTGAGAACGAAATTCAGTTATTGTACTAGATAATGCTTCTTATCACAGTCGACGAGTTAAACGCATCCGATAAAGTCCAGTAGGAAAGCGGATATGCAAACCTGGCTGCGGGATAAAGCAATAAAATTTACTGAGGAGATGCTTAAAGTGGAATTAGTGGACCTAATAAAGGAACCATAAATATATTCAATATGTTGTCGACACAATGGCTCGTGATCGTGGTATTACGGTATTAAGATTTCCTCCTTATCACTGCGAATTCAATCCTATTGAACTAATTTGGGCGCAAGTGAAAGGGTTTGTAGCTCGAGAAAATAAAACTTTTAAAATAGCCGATGTTCAAAGTTAATTAAAAACCGGTATAGAACGTATAAAACCTGAAGATTGGCAGAATGCTATTTCCCATGTAATTAAGGAAGAAAATAATATGTGGCGCTTGGACGGTATGATCAAAACGGTAGTTGAACCTTTTACTTTACTTTACTTTAAGTTCCGACGATAAAGACAATTCCAGTGATAGTTCTGCAGAATCAATGGATTACGAAACCTCACAGATTTAGAATTCAAGTAAGTGATACCAAGCTTAATTTACGTATTTTTATAATAAACAAAATACAATTATAAACATAGATGAATTATTATAACAAAAATAGATAGCCAACCTACTTTCATCTAGTAATATTAACAAATACCCATTTAATTTGCTAATATAGTATTTCTGCGACACTGGAAGAGTGCATTTTGATATGATAACGATACCTTTTGCAGTTTTAACACAGCTTATACAATACAGCTAAAACACTCTCTTGGCGGCAACGGTTTGCGTCGATTTCGTCGCGCATCGCTTAAGCTCCGCCTTCGAAGGGAAAAGACGGTTTTGGTGTTCAGAAGCGTACTTAGGTAAGGCGTTGAGTCGTGCGTATAATTTAGTTGATTGTATAATTTCGTGGAGCCTATAATTTCGTTGATTGTATAATTTCGTGGAGCTTATAATTTCGTTGATTTTGTTTGAGTTAAAGGTACTGTTATTATTTTGGCGACTCTTTAGCTATGAGTGGAATGAGTGAAAAAAAAAGACATCATTCTGTTTGTGCAGTCAAAAGCTGTTTTAATAAGGGTTATACCTGCAAGAAAATATTCTTTAGTTTTCCCAAGGACCCAAACCGATAAGTTTTACATTATAAGAAATTTTCGTTGTTAAAAATATAATTTATCCAGGGTATCCCATTACTGCGTTATTGTTCATTATTTTGTTGTAGACACGCAAGAAAGTTTTAAATAAAAGTTATATGGATTTGAAAATTACCTACATATTTTAAAAATATCTTTGGATATACAGGATGTCACGTTTTTGCCTGGCAAATTAAAATGTATGTTTTTTAAATGGAACACCTTGTATTTTATTTTATGATAAAATTATTAACACCCTAAATTATTGTAAAGACGAATTGATACAGAAAAATTTTATCAGGTATGTGTGTGGTTACCTTTTAATAAAAGCCTTGCGGATCCACTCCTTTGCGATACCTGTCTTAAATATAACAAAGATCACGTTGAATTAGATGATTTTTCTTTTTATTGCTTTTTAAAGGCATATGATAACGCCAATCCAGATACATTTGGAAATCTGCAACTGTCAAATGATGAATTTGTAGAACTAATATTCAATATTGAAAAGATATTTCAAAATAATTTTGAAGAATTGGCTACAAAAAATAACATTTGTACCACACTTTAAGAATTAATTAATTAATTTAATTACGAGTATTAAAACTAAAGTCCTGAAAGTTTCGGTGAAGATGAGGACAGAGCATCTGCCTTCCACGCGAAAAGCCCGGGATCGAATCTAGGCCGAGGACTAATTAATTTTTCATGTTAATTTTATTTAATAAATTAGCCAACTTCGTAAATTATTTTAAAATTAGTTATTTTGTCTAAATAACCTAAAATAATTTTTTAAATTTGTAGATTTTCGTTAGTGGGTCGTAGAAAAAATATACTGACCATATCGAGTGGATTGTTCATATCACAATCAGACGATTGAGTACTCCGCATACGACGTCGTGCTCAAACTTCGTCTTTGTGTGATATTGCTATCATATCCACCCTTGTTGAACAAACTATAATTTATTTGTTTTCTTGGTTTAAACCAAAACTTAAGTTTTACATCAGAAATAGGAACTAAATTAATTTACTTTTCAAGTTTTCTTGTAAAAATCGATATTACTTTCTCCAAGTACAAATTTAGTACCTACCTAAAATAAGTACTAATTATGTAATATCGTGTAATATTGTAATTCAAATTTCACATTACTATAAAGTTTCAAAATTCCCAACTTCGGTATGGTCAGATAAAAATTGAATATATTATATTAATAAAAACTGCCAAAGCATTACTTCTACAAATCTGTATTTCAATTAATAAGAATACATCTAAATATAACCAATATTTTTGAAAGAGTAAAACCAAATTTGGTAGATTTTCACACTTTTATTTTAAAAATAAAAATTTTTAAACAAACACTAACATGACATATGTTTCGAAGTACAATTTGAAAAAGAAGTTGTACTTCGAAACATATGTCATGTTAGTGTTTGTTTAAAAATTTTTATTTTTAAAATAAAAGTGTGATAACCAATATTGTTAAAAAAAAGCACAAATTCTTTATAATTCCAAAATACCATAGAGTTCTCAGACCTCAGTCGAAGCATTCGTTTATCTAGGTATAAACCCTTTGCGCGAAGAGTAACACTTGCCACTTGCCACTTGATTTGCATCCACGAGCGAGACACAATTCTTTAACAATTGAAGCCCTTGGTGTAAAAAGGATCCAAGCCACAATTTGTCGTGAAGTGACTGTTTTAGCTCAAAACATTTGTTAACGAGGATTTTACTAGCCACATACAAATTATTTTACCTCTAATCCGAAAGATGTGCTATTTTTCGTAATATTTATATTTAAATAATGTTTCTAATTATATTTGACAGATTTAAAACAAATTAAAAATTTAATTTCCCAAAACTTACTTAATATGGCATGTAACCAACCTTATTACGCCAAGGTTTTCAATTTTTTCAATAATCAAAAAATTGTTTAATCCGGGCCCGACTTTTCCCTCGAATCTAACAGAGATAGCACCATTCCGTCTTGCTTGGTTCTCGACCGCCAGATCAAAGACGCCGACACGGAGTTGTGGAGCTGTATTGTATAAGCTGTGGTTTTAAGGCCACCTTCTTCAATATTTTGTTCTGGTATAATACCCCATTTAATTTTCCAATAGTGTTTCTACGCCACTGGTATAATATTTAAATATTTTAACAATAAACAATACAAAATTATAGACATAAATGATTATTACTACAAAAATAGATAACCAACCTACTTTCATATAATATTATTTACCATTACCGCATTTAATTTGCCAATAGTTTTTATACTCCACTGGGGTAATTCATTTTGGCAATAAACATGCATTTATGACTAGTTGGCACGTGATTCCGATAACTTCTGTAGTTTTAGGCGCGTGATTCCATTCATTATGCTCTGGTATAGTATGATTGTAGTACGTGAACAGGAAGGAATCACCTTCTTCAATATTTTACCCGAGTTTAATATATCTAAATATGTAGAAACTAGGTCAGTTTGTTGTTTAATATTTATATTAAAATCTCCTAAAATCAAGTGTTTAAAAACATTTAAATTGTTTTTTGTTTCTTCCAGGTATGACCACAAATTATTAACAAATTCTTCTTCACTTATCGGAGGTGGTTTCTACAAAGATTTTATTAAAAGTTGATTTTTTTTAGATAAAGTAATTATAATTTGTACCGCTTTACATAATCCTATTTCTGCTATATTATATTCGTAATTTATATTACTTTTAATAAAAACTACAACCCCATCGCGCATCGTTACGGTTGATATCTCTCTTATTGTAAATCATATTATAATCAGGAAACTGAAACAAACTTGAATCTGTTTCTGTAAGAAAAAAAAACTCAAAAAATGTGTGAATCAACTGTCATAAAAATATTTTTAGTTCTTCTATGTTTTTATTTATACTACGTATATTTTGATAAAATATTTTAAAATGATTAGAATTTAGGCTTTTGTAGTGTTTATTAATATCTTTTAGTTCTTTAAACTCAATTGTTGGATAAGGTTCATAGTTAACGTTTGCGATATCATTCTGTATAATTTTTGTATTATACATGATTTCTCTAAAAATTTAAGGAAAAGCGTAAAATTTTAATTTTTTAGTATTTTCGTTAACGATGAATATATGTATATTAAAAAATGTTTTGAGTAAGATGTATGCATCTTTTAAACATTTACAGGGGTGATACAATAGGTCGTACAAAGTAACCGGGAAAAGCATATAATAACTACATAGGAAAGTCATATGTTGGACACATCAAATTCTATAAAATGGTCAAGGCTCCAGAAGTTTTCACCAAATTCCCCGACTAATATTACAATGTGGCACCTTCGCCAAAAGATTAAATTAAGTAACATTTATCGAACATTCCACTGTGTTCCAAACTGTTGATCAGCGTTCGCCATAGGCGTCCCATTTACCATAGTCGTAACATTAAGTTGGGTTTAGGGAGGTTGAGTCGGCCAGGCGGGGCCGTAAGGGCCCAAACATGGCAGAGGAGGACTTAAGGAATTATAGTATGATGGGACTGGTCCAAAATGGCTCACATTACATTACATTAGAAGTAATGTGTTTTACAAAATAATATAGGCATACTTAAGGACGCATCCGCATCCGCCTTCCAAAAGTGTATATAGGTTTCTAATGTCTAATTAAAAATTTAGGTTGGTACAATATGTAATGTGTTCAGAGATAAATTCTACTAACCTCTATTTTCTAATCCATAAGGATTTACCAAAACCGGTTCCCCACATATTTCTATTTAATGTTTCAAAAAAATACTCATCTATCATTACACGACTTAAGGTCAACCATGGATGTTTCCAGGCCCATTTACATAAGACAGGAATAATAGATCCGCCTATTTGTCAACATGATAATGAAAATGCTGATTTGAATCACCTGTTTTTTAATTGTAAAATAAATTCAGGAACGGCTAACTTCATGGTCAAACTAAATAAGTTAAATTTATATTTTCCCTCCAACATTCAGTTTTACTGGCAATAAATAAAATTCCCATTTAATTAGGTTAATTATTCAATTAAATATTTAAATGTTGTGTGTGGCTAAAGGATCAATATCCAAAGCAAAAAAAATGTAATGTTTCTCAAAGTATTTTCAGATCTTCATAATGTTTGGGAGTAATTTTAACAAATGATGATTTGACAGAATATCTTTATTCAACGCGCGCCAATGTCATTTCTCTCATCTCTGAATATCAAGTGAACGCGGTGTTTATTACAGTGTATGGGTGGCCCGTCATTATGTATATATAGAAATATAAAGGAGAACTGTATTAGAAGAATCCAAAGACTCAAACCTCTTATTAAGAGCGTACGTACAATTTTTCCGGTATAGGAGTTTCAATGCTATTCTTTTTCCCAAACTATGAAAAAACTAAAGAATATTTTAAAAAAATTTAAAAAGTACAATAAAGAACGTGTTGATATCTAGAAATGTGCTGGCTTGGCAACATCGTAATAATTTTTTTATGGAAACAGAGGGCGGTTAAAAACTGTGAAAATAACAACAAATTTTCATTTCATAAAAATAATAAGTCAGCTTTTTTTGTTTTTTATATAAATCTACCACTTTCCAAGGTAATAAATCAGAAGGAAAATCACCGAAAACCGATTTCAAAAAGGTCTATTAGTTTTTTTAGAAAATGGAAAAAGAAACAACGCTTTTTAATCGAGTTAAAATTCTTTACTAAATTCGCTGTCTTTCTTCCACGATGTCCGGTCTCCATCTTGTTAAAAATCGATAATTATAGACGGATTAAGGTATTTTGTACCTCACACGTGCATGTTACTACATTTAAATTAAAACATTTGTGAATGTTAAAAAATTTAAGAAAGATTTTGTAGAATATAAATCTTTTTTATAAAGATTAGTAAACTTTGCTGTATATATACGATATTCTAAAAGGTAAATCACATTTATGTGATTATAATTTTTTTTTAATTATTTTCTAATATATTATGGATTGCTCTCTAAATATATATACAGTGTCTCGCAAAAAGCCTGCTCCATATGGAACACTTTTTATTGTCACTTTTTTAAGAAAATATTATTCTTGATAATCCTGAAATTCACTCGTAAGGGGGTGAATTAGGGAGAGTATTATCATAAAACTTGGTGTTCAATTTTAAACCTGAAACTTTCTTTATTTTAAATATAAATTTGGATGCGCAGTGAACTAGGTACCCACATTTTTACATATAAAATTAATGTAATATAATGTATATAAGCCCATATAGTACTTTAATAAAATTAATCTAGTTTATTATATGCTTTTTTTACGTAGATTAAAAAAAGTTTAAAAATTTGATGCTTTCTTGGTGCGTCGTATGATTTCACTTTATATATGTTTAGGTACAGATAATTATTGATACTGACAGTTTATTTTTAAATCATTAAAATAATATTTTGTTAATCCAAAAAAAGGCGAACAAAAAAATCCTTGCCACATATATACAGTGTAACAATAAAAATTAAATATATAAATATAACATGTTATGTATTAAGGGACTAAAATATGTTAGTCATAAGGGAATAAAAACGACATTTTAGTCCCTAAAATAAAGGAATGAATTACATGTTTTAGTTCCTTTGATACAAAAAATATTTATTTATGCAACAAGTGTGTAAAGTTACCCTTTTTTGACGAATGTGTATGTTGTCGCACTCACCTACGGCTTGTGCGTCAATCACATGAGTCAAGAAAGGGAATTTACACACGAGTTGCATACAATATTTTTTCTACTACCGTACACATTATCTACTAATATTAGAAATATAAAAGTTACTTTTTTCACTAGTGCGTAAAGTACATAATGATTTGGCTTTAGAAATTAATCTTCAACTTATACTTTTGTCGTATTCTGTGATGATATACTAATAAAAGTTTAGAGATTGACAGTTCTTCTAATCCACACAGCCACGGACAATTTACTTTTACCAAAATCGACATCCACGGTTTGTTTACTTTTAAATAAATCGATGACATTTAGAGAAAATTATAATTAAAATAAAAAACCGTTGATAATTTGTTGGGGACTAAATAAATTCTTAAATGAGTAAAATCAAACAGTAGATTCTCACATACTTTTATTAAAAAATAAAAATTAAAGTCTGCATAACAATTGTTTCGAAGTACAACTTCTTCTTCGAATGTGACTTATTTACATTTCGGTGCCTAATATACAGTGTGTCTACTTAAGTTGGAAACATATGGAAAAAAATTATTATTGATTTTAGGAAAAATAGTTATTCTTCATAAAAAGTTCTGCATTATCTAAAACCTTGAATAAAGTCATCAAATATCAAATTGTTTTAGTGGTATACGAGGTTTGTCAAAAAATATGAATTTTGCTCAAGAGTAAAGTACGTTTATTTTTGACAAAATCGAAAATTTTCATTGTATATATACTAAGTAAACTAATATAAGTGGGATAAGAGCTTTATTAACGTACGTATGCGAAATTTGCACAACGAGTGCGTAGCATGAGTTGGGAAATCGCAGAAGTACCTTAATAAACCGTTATCACACGTATACTGTACAAATTTTTATCTACGCCTCTAAATGTAAAAATAAACGCTAATAATTATAATTTTTGTCTAAGACTTTAGGGTTATTGTTTTCCACCACTACCTACATGTCGATTGGCGACACATCGAAATGTTGGGTAGCGGTTCTAACAATTGAATAAAAACGTTTTTTTTTCTTAGCTACGATAATATTGTCATAAACACTGAGTCAAAAATAATTCATTTTTAACGTATTTTTGCATTTTCGAGTAATAAAATGAGTGATTCGGAAAGTTTGTTATCTGATATTGAAGAACAAGCTTAAATAGTTATTTATACAACAAGTGCAAAAAGTAAGTGTTTATTGCACGCGACGTGAAATTGTCCAACGAGGCCGTTAGGCCGAGTTTGACAACACGTCGAGTGCAATAAACACTTTTTGCACAAGTTGCATACAATATTTTTTCTAGGTTCATGCAAAAACCAAAAAATGTTTTATAGAACTGCAGTTGTATTATCCAAATCATAGTAGCCGTGATCGTGTACCTTTGTTTGAGGCATTTATTTACGTTTGTGTTCATAATTTGTAATGACATTTTTAATAAAATACATTTTTTTATTAATTTATTTATTAAATAATTGAAAATAATATAAAATATGCAATTGTTTTTAAAACGTAACACAGAAAATGAAAAAAGACTAAATATTTGGCGTTGATTTGAATATTTATGTTTGTCATGATCATAAAACGCTGTAGTAAAATGACAGATGAGTGCAATAAAATTTTTATTTCACTAGTACAATAAAGAACCAGTTTTTTCACTAAATATAGTTCAATAAAGTTTTGTTTTTTGTTTAAACGTAGAAAAAAGCTATTATTACTTGTTACTTTAAATTGTGACAGTAATTTGCTATTAAATTTAAATAGATTTTGACATTTTGACTTTTTTATTTGATTGATTGAAAAGCAGTGAGACGGGCGCAGATAAAGAGATTTATTAAAGGTGAGTTATTAATTCTTAATTGAGCATTTAAGAGGTTATCTGAATTTTCAGCCAAAATATGATTTGAAAAAGTAGAATGATTTTTGTTTTTGATATAACTATTGTAATGTTCTAAATAGGGTTTTTTGAAAGTATGGCCCGTATTACCAATATACAATTTTGGACAACTACCATAATTTACTTTATATACTCCCAATTTATTAATGGAACAATTTTGCCCTTTTTGTTTTTAATATCCCAAGCGTATTATTGTTTTTGAAAGCTATGTTTTGGTTTTTTAAGTATGACGAAACCTTCACTGGGGGTTTCTATATAATATGAGAGAATCGCATAGTTACAATTTTGATGGATTTCATCAAGTTAAGGCCTAACAATCAAGAACATAGTTGTTTGTTTAACTAGGCAGAGAAGTAACAGATTTATTACCGCAGCTAGCATTTCATTGGCGAGGCGAAACCGAGACAATGAAACAAGCCAAGTCAGTAAATCTGTGTCTCTGCCATGTAAAATATCTAATTTTTTCTGATTGTTTATACAGTGTGTTTAAAAAATGGAACTAAAATGAAAACCTCTTTTAAGTATAACTGATATAACTCACGCATTTTTAATATATCGTATTTTATGGTTTTTGATTAAATATACTTATAGTAACTTTGTATTTAATTTATTACAGTAACTTTTTTGGCCGGATGCCCATGCAGAAGTCTTGAAAAGAAAAAAAAAGTAATTTTTTAATGCCTAAGCAGTAAAAGTGTTAGGTACTAATAAAATCGAGAAATATCACTAAAAGTTACATTTAATGTCAATCGACAAGAACATTAGTTCATCAGAATGGCAAATTCTTTAAAAATATTATTTCAAGTATAAATTCACACAGGTGTGTAAAATCAAATTTTACCCTAATTTTTCTATTAGAGCCTATGACTTTCACGTACAGGTTAAAAGTGAGTAGTTGGCTCTACTGGTTTTGCTTTTTTGTACATTATAAATATTTTCCTATTAAAGTTGTGCATAAATTTCACGCACTTCTTACATAATATACATAGAATGCAGAACATAGAATGCTTTTCATTACTAGACTATATTATAACATAAAACATTTTTGTAAAATTTTGCTTTACTTACGTGTTGTCCTCTGATGTATTGACTACCGGAAGATTACTTTCCGCCTCAGAATAATTTTCCATTCTTTTTTTCAAGAACCTAATATATAGAACAAAAAATAAATCAATATTATTTAATTTTAAATATAAATTGGTATTACCTTAATCGAGCCAGTCGCTTATTTTTCCGTTTGTATGTTGGTTTTATTTTTCCCATCTTTCACAAAAATGCACAACTTAAAAAAAACTAACTCTATAGGTACTCCTAAATGTAATTTAATCTAACTACAGCTATTCACTAAATTAAAATAAAAAATATTGTAAACACCCTCTAATAAATCCAACTACATTATAATAATATCTCACAATACACCAAGAACAACTAAATGCGGTTCTGGTTTCCTTAATTCAGGTAACTCTGACTCACTTAAGACCTCTGAACGTCGGCAGCCGTGGTAGGGAAATAATATGTGGGATGGAGAACACGATTTCGAGTTCGAACGTTAAAATTTTGTAGGTACGCTCTTAAATAGAAATGTATTCAATTCAAATGGCTGGCGTATGTGTATAACTTATACTACATATGGCAAATTGCACTTACAAATTAGTCCTGACAATATACCTACCTATAGGGGTAAGGGTATCTAGCTAAAGATTTTTTTATTCTGTATTAATCGAATACGTAGGCAACGAATTTGTTTCTTTCACTTTTATAATGTGGGTGAGTAGGGATAGCAACGATATATGGATGTTTTGTAAATATCGATAAATTATACAAACATATCGATATATTTTAATCGATATTTTGCTACCGATATATCGAAAAAATATCGATATAATCTTTTCGATATATGAGTAGAAAACATTATTAAGGGCAAGTTCAACGCATTGTCAATGACAAGTGACGGCGACTTTTTTATCACAAGAAATACAGCTCTGAACGATAATATTTTCAAAAACTGTTTTTATAAATGGGTTCAAAAAACTATAAAGAATGGTGGAAAGTCTATAGTTTGTTTTTGAATATAACTAGTTAAAAATAAAACTCTTGTTAGTTAAAATAAGTTTAGAATATTTTTTGTACAACCTACCCATAATGTATTTTGTAATAACTATAAATCATAATATTCTTATAAGTTGGAAAGCTTAGGGTTTGATCAGTCGCTGTTGAGATTATTTTCATCTTACCTAAATCATCGTTTTAATTATGTCTTTTACAACCACATCTGGAGTTCCACAGAGCTCCAATCTGGGGCCACTATTATTTAGTATATTTATAAATGACTTGGCAATAGACTTAACATGTAATCACCTGCTGTTCGCTGCTGACTTAAAAATATTTGCCTCAATCTCATCAATTCAAGACTGTCACTTTTTACAGACCCAACTCATTGTTGAAAATTGATGTAATGAAAACAAACTGTTTATGAATTTGTCTTAATGTAAAGTATGTTCCTATACTAGAAATATTAACAAAGTGGAGTTTGATTATTTAATTAACGGCCTACCTTTATCGACTTGTGCACAAATTGAAGATTTAGGTATATTATTCAACCAAAAAGTTACTTTTTCGGATTATATTGAAATTACCGTTGCTTTTGCACTTCTGCGTTGAAAAGCTTAGGGTTTCTGAATTCGTAATACTCGTTCTTTTACAAACTCTCAAAGCTTGGAGATCCTTTACTTTTCTTTAGTTCGTTCCAAGCTAGAATATGCATCTCTTATCTGGAACCTTATTTACAATATTCGTACAAGATCATTGGAAAATGTTCAGCAGCGATTTCTCAAGTACCTTTCTTTTAAAATAGATGGGGCTGTATCCCATTCGAGGTATTGAATAATCTCTGCTGCTTTTGAGGTTCAGCATACCATCTTTGGAAAATAGGAGATAGTTTCCAGTGTGACATTTCATTATAAAATATTACATAACACTATTGATGTACCATTTTCGATAAATTAAATAAATTTTAATATTCCCCAAACAGCTATAAGATATCATAAAACATTTTATACAGCAAGTATTCGAACGAACTTGGGAAGAAATTCGCCTATAACGCTAATGTGCTCAAATTTTAATTAATTTTGTTCTGATTGGGATATTTATTTCGACTATTAATTGTACTAATTTGTAGCTAATGTATTTAGGATTCTTTCTTTTCTTTTTTTTTTCTTGCAGTTAGTTGCTAAAATTATTTTCTATCGAAATATTATGTTTAGCATTTATTTCATGTATTTTGTTCTGTAAATGGATTAATTTGTTGGGCAATAAAATTATTTTTATTTTAATAAGCAAAAAAATGTTTATTTTGATGCACCTACCACCTTTAAAAGTTTGTCAGTATATTAACGAGAAATCCTATATAATTCCCAAAGAAAAATATTTTTGGAATAAATTCCGAATTCTATTTATTGATATTTGTTATTTTTTAGGTTCAATGACTCGAAACATGATGATCAGCTACACCAAGAATATCCTTGATTCTTAAAAAAATGGTATGAGATCATGCAGATTTGATGCTATGTCACATTGTGGTTCGAAGGCGTGGTTTGTATAAATTTGGGGTATCAGTTGATAGAAAACAGTACACAAAAATAAATTTAAATCTGCATAGGCATCAGAGATAGCCATATTCCATACCACAATACGTCATGCGTGAACTCGATGAGATTTCATCGGCTAAGTATCATTCCTCTGTAATGTTTTGTATCATTAGGAACATCATCATTGTAAACAATTATGACCAGGGTTTTCTAACCTTTTCCCTAGGTCAGAGAGAACAAATGAAAACTAAATAATGTATAGTAATAAAGATTGAAAATATATATACTTTTAAGAGTTTTATTATGTCAGCCATAGTTTTATACCAAAAATGAAAATAAACTGAAATTATACATTAAAAATACATTCATAAATTTACTATATTTATAAAATTCATCGACTTTTTCCTAGCTAAAATATTACTTATCTATCTATTCAGCTCTGTTCCGTCTATTTTTTGTCTTTTGTCTCCTTCTGACACTTCCATTCGTTCTTATTTAGTGTAGTATGCATTGTTTTCAGAATATCAAGTGTTATACCTATCTGATGCTGGGTCCTGCAAAGTTCATCTTCAGTACACCTGCTTATGTGACATCTATATCGATGTCAAGTTTCATTGAACATCCGTTTCTTGCCTATTACTCTTATATTTAACCAGAACTCGTTTAGACTCAAACGCATATGTCTAATTCGGCCAAAACAGCCTTGGTACACAAATATCTATTTTACCGCTGGTTTCATTACAAAAAACTGGAGTAAAGGGTAAAATTATCTCTTGTCTAGTACACTCGTATACACTTGAGTATTAGCCTATATTATTTTTGATTAAAGACGTATCCATTTAAAAATGTCGTTTACTTAAAAAATAAATATTTAATTTTTATATTTTATTTAACTCAATCAAAACATTAAATTATTATTTTCCATTTAAATATGGCTTATACCCTTAGATTATACAAACCTTAGATGGAACATAAGACACTGCGCATAATCTCATTTCGAAATGATTCACACCCACCAATCACATGTCAGAGCGTTGTCCATCCAAATTTAATGTGTCAACGAGAATTAATTTGGTATTTTAGTGACTTAAATTTTAGAAATTAACGTTGAAAATGCCAATATGTGTTGTAGAAAGCTTTATTTATAATAAACCTGCGAAATGTGACGGAGATAAAAGAAACTTACATTTATTTCGGTGAGATATTTAATTTTTAAGGATTATGTCGACGTCCATATTTGTTGATTTGAAAATAAACAGAATCGGACTTGGTCATTGGTACATGTTTTATGTAGCAAATAAAGGTTATTATTATAAACTGTTTACTATTTCTTGTTTCATGGGGAATCTTTTTTTAGGAAGTGAAAAGAGAAACATACAATCAAATACAAAAATATCAATTTCATTGCCAATTTATTCGTTTCAAACTTCACAACTGATTTCAATAGTTTTCTCAAAACTATTTATTTAGAAATTCTCTATAACAGTGTTACTCAAAGTGTGCTCCGCGGAGCCCTGGGGCTCCGAAAGCCTTTGTGAGGGGTCCGCGAAGAAAATATTCACAATAAAAAAAAAACAGTACTATCGCCACAAAATGGAGGGACCTGGCTTAAGGATAGTTTTTTGGGAAGTAATTTTTTTAAGTCACTAACGGGAAGGAGGATATGATTTTGCTTTAGGACTTTTTTATTTTATTTTTTATGGGTGAAATGGATTTGGGATAATTCTTGCAAGGAATCTTTGGAATAAATCAAAAATAAATTAAGAACAAATGATGCTCTTATGCATTTTCAGCCTGAGTTGCCGATTAAATTATTCGTAGATGCATCAAATGTGGGAATAAGGGCCATGATGTCATGTTTTTGAAAAAAATATTGAGAAATCTGTAGCTTCTGCTTCGCGTACCTTATCAAAGTCCGAACAAAAATATTCCCAAATTGAAAGAGAGGTCCTTGCAATAATTTTTGGCTTAAATAAAATTAATGAATATTTATATGGACATTTCTTTATCCTAGTTTCAGATCACTTACCTCTGGTAACTATTTTTAACCCAGCTAAATGTATACCCCAATTTTCAGCCAACAGACTACGTAGATGGGCAGTAATATTGTCAAATTATAATTATAAAATTGAATATGTGAAATCGGAGCATAATATAAAGCCGATTTTTTATCATGTTTACCTATTGAAAGTCAAAATGAGAGTCAAAATAAAGAAAAATTTGAAATAAATTTTTTAAATTGTGTTTTATGTGTTTAGGTATCCGTCAAATATTTCGCTAATATGGGATCTATCCATTTAATTTACATTCTCTTATTTTCTCTAATTTTGACATATAAAGTAATATATTTTGTAATCGTAGCAAGTGTCAAAAGATCTACTTTATGCAACCAGTTGCATAAAGTAGAACATTATGCAACTGATTACGAAAAGTTGAATATGTCACCAGTTACGAAATGAAAATAAATAAAACTGCCTCTTTTTGGTTTTTAAGTTGAAAAAAATCGTGAAATCGAGAAATCAAAAAATCGAAAATCGAGTAATCGAAAAATCTAAAAATCGAAAAATAAAAAATCGAAAAATCCAAAAATCCAAAAAACGAAAAATCGAAATAACCAAATATCGAAAAAAAGGCAATGAGTAGTGACATTTCACATTTGAAAATATGACATTACGTTTAACAACAAAAAAGAAAACAAACAAAGAAAAGCTGTAAATTGCGTTTTATTTTTAAAATAACGCCGTTATTGAAAACTGCCCAGAAATGTTGGGGGTAAAATTTTGACGTACTTCTTCAAAGATAATGGGTAAAAATGTTTTTTTTTTTTTCAAATGGTAATGTCAAAAATTAGATCGGATACACTGCACATGTCCCTTATTTTTATTATTACTATTAAAAAAAAAAACGTCGTAGAGCAATCAAATACAACAAACAATTCTAAAATATTTGATTGGAAGTACCTACAGAAGAATGATGGTGAATCATTTTTAACACAATTTTATAAATAATCAAGTCGAAATTAGAAAAAACCTTGTATGTAAACACGTTACGAAATGCCGTTTTGTGTAAGTCGTTCATGTTGTGGGACCTTGTTTTATTTTTTATTCTCTTGGTAATGCTTACTATGTTTTTAAATTTTTATATTAATTTAATTCAGATTGTTACTTATTCGCTCTGTGCGCGACAGCAGCGCCAATTTGTTTTGGTATTAAAGGAGTATTTCTGCCTATACTGACAAATACAATTTTTAATAGAATTCGTAAATAAAAAGTATATATGTTAGTTTTAATAAAAGTATATGGATTTATAAAACAATTAAAACATTAATTTATTATTATTATATATTTTTTACGCTTAAATTGAAGAAAATTATGTATAATCATTAAAAATCAATAATAAAATATAGGCAGGCAACAGTATTTACTGGAAAATGTATGAGAAGTTGCCTAAGTCTAATAAGTTGTCATTGAAGAAACCATTTATAATAGCGTGAAGTTAAAATGTATAAAAAGGATCGCTACTTATATTTTCATTTTTGTTCTAAAGAAAACATATAGAATGAATGATTAAAACTGGTTTCCGATCAGTAAGTCACAAAATTGCATACCAGCCAAATATTATAATCAACGGCAGAAATCTTGAAATCTAGTCCTTGCTGAATGAACATTTAAGAATAAAGGGATATTAAAGAACATCGTAAAATGATAATTTATTGTTTATTTAAAAACTTTCTAGTTTCTGATGTCTACTATTTCCAACATTACTGTTATTATCACAAAAATAAAGGTAATTTTTCTTCTTATTGTACACCTATCCATTTATTTCTTTGATTTAATTTCCACTTTGTTAGTGAAATTTGTTATATAAGTTTTACTGTTTTTTTTTGCTAGTATTTGTACAATTTTCAACACAGCAACTCCGGTTGCTTATTGTGTTGTTTTTACCTACTTTTTTGAAAAAAAGTAAAATGTATACGTGTATTTGATATGCCAAAATTACAAAATATCCCCCTAAAATGCACGAATTATCCGCAGCTAGCGCTAGTATCGCTTTTGCTTCCCTTTCCATGACTTCGCACGGAGCGAATACTGTTTTTTTATTTTGTTCTAGTACGAACTATCTTCAAACCATTTGGAGATGAAGAATTGCATCGTGGAAGCCAAAACGGCCTAATCAGGGAAGTAATAGTCGCTTTACCTTTTTGTATTCATGCCTCACTTTCCCTGCTGTCTACACATTTGATTTTTATATTAATTTAATTCAGATTGTTATACTGCTTTTTTATTTTGTTCTAGTACGAACTTTCTTCAAGGCGAATGGACCTAGTATCCGTAGCCAAGGGAAACCTAAATTTAATCACACACATAACTTTCTTCAAACCGTTAGGAGATGAAGAATTGCATCGTGGAAGCCAAAACGGCCTAATCAGGGAAGTAATAGTCACTTCACCTTTTTGTATTCATGCCTCACTTTCCCTGCTGCCTAACACATTTGATTTTTATATTGATTTAATTCAGGTTCTTACTTATACTGTTTTTTATTTTGTTCTAGTACGAACTTTCTTCAAACCGTTTGGAGTGGAATAATTGCATCGTGGAAGCCAAAACGGCCTAATGAGGGAAGCAACCTCTGTGGATAATGACTTAACTTTCCAGCTAATTAACACGCTACATTTAATTATTCTATTTTGTATGTTTTTTTTGTTTTAATAAATTAATTTTGTTGATCATGCTTTTTAATTTTTTGTAAAAATAATTCAACTTGTAGTCAAGTTAGGATTGGTTCATACTACTCATTTTTTGCTTTATTGTAACAAATATAATTTTATTGCTACAATAAACGTAAAGAAGGAGTTTGTATGAACAAATCTTAATTTGACTACCACTTTTAAACTAAATATTGAATGACCATTTTGAATGTTCCCGCGTTTTATGTTAACTAAAGTGACCGCGAGATGGCGCCACTTCCGCCAAATAGTTCAAAGAACGCTCACCGGGCGTTACAAAACTGTCTCGAATTTTAACATTGCAGTTTCCATTCTAAAAGTAGTTGTTCTATGACGTTATGTGCTAGCTGGGTATTTACCTAGTACATAATTTTTTTCTTGCTTTAGTAGGAATAATCTATTTCAAACATGTAGCACTATCTATGTTATAATAGGTGCATTTCGATAGTAAGGCTATTTGTTGATAGATGGTGCCAGGTTGTATTTTACGGATTATGGCCATCTTCCATCCAATATATTTTTGAGTAATTTAAAGTTTTTGTATTTTAACTTTTGTTGATTTAAAATATTCGTGTATTATTTACAATTTTTAATAATGGTTAGGCAGTATTTACAAGGTTTTGAACAAATGTGTTGAATTATTTTGAATTTGTTCTCACTCTATTTCACCTATCCTATATTGGGAAAAATCTAAATTTCTCAAAAAATATACTGGATGTAAGATGGCCATAATTCGTGATGTGCAATACTGGCGCTGTCTATTAACAAATGGTCACACTTTCGATGTGCGCGTATATTATATGATCATAGATTAGGTGAAAATTATGATGGTGATACATGTTTGAAATATACCGTTTATGGGGTCTATTCTGTAAAAATTCCTTTATATTTAACGGCCTTTAAAAATATTTTCTTCTTTAATTCGGTCACTATTTAAACGGATCTTTAAAATACATTAGAGGACTATCTTAAAGAAATCTGTTTAAATAATGATAGAAGTAAATTAACGAATACAAATATACTTTTAAAGGCCGCCAATATTTTTAAATGCCGTTAAATATAAAGGAATTGTTACAGAATAGACCCCTATGGGGTCTATTCTGTAACAATTCCTTTATATTTTAACGGCTGTTAAAATATTGGAGGCCTTTAAAAATATTTTCATATTTACTAAATTACTTCTCATTATTTAAACGGATTCCTTTATAATACATTAGAGAACTATCTTAAAGAAATCCGTTAAAATAATGACAGAAGTAAATTAGCATATACGAAAATATTTTTAAAGGCCGCCAATATTTTAACGGATTATGGGGTCTATTCTGTAACAATTCCTTTATATTTAACGGCCTTTAAAAATATTGGCGGCCTATAAAAATATGTTCGTATTCGTTAATTTACTTCTATCATTATTTAAACAGATTTCTTTAAGATAGTCCTCTAATGTATTTTAGAGATCCGTTTAAATAGTGACCGAATTAAAGAAGAAAATATTTTTAAAGGCCGTTGAATATAAAGGAATTTTAACAAAATAGACCCCTATGGGGTCTATTCTGTAACAATTCCTTTATATTTAACGGCCTTTTAAAATATTGGCGGCCTTTAAAAATATGTTCGTATTCGTTAATTTACTTCTGTCATTATTTAAACAGATTTCTTTAAGATAGTCCTCTAATGTATTTTAAAGATTCGTTTAAATAATGACAGAAGTAAAGAAGAAAATATTTTTAAAGGCCGTTAAATATAAAGGAATTGTTACAGAATAGACTCCAAAGGAATTGTTACAGAATAGACCCCATTATACGATATTATTATATACCTACTAAAAAAAGAGAAAATAATTATATAAAAATTGAATATTTTTAAAAACCACGCTTTCATTAAAGTGTGATAGAAAGAACAAATTATTTTTCGGCCAAAAATAAAAACATAAGCGACTACGGTATTAACACAGATTACAGCATTCTGTTGTTATTTTTGGCCTTAGATTTTGGCCGAAAATTGATTTTAACTTCTCTCATGCTCAGTTCCCGCAACAAAGTCGAGACCGGCGTAACAAAAAAAAGCTAGGTACTAAAAAGTTACAAAAAATGAGACAAGCCCAAGCTAGTGCCGCTATACATATATCGGCTAAGCTAGCGGATTAAGCGGATCCACGATTTTCTCCTGCTCAGTACAAGTTAGATACAAGCTACAAAAGGGAGACTGGCGTAACAAAAAAGTTACGAAAAACCAGCTGGCTCTGAATCTGTGCCGCTATTATGGAAATTCAAGTTAAGGATCTGCGGTTTTTTCGCCCGTTAGATGCCGAGTTTGGATTAGATTACAGAACGTCTGCAACTTTGCAGATCTGCAAATATGGCGGCAACTTTGCAGATCTGCAAATATGGCGGACTTACATGTATCAAGTTTTCGTATTCCAAAAAAGATCTGCAAATTCGCAATATTTATTGTGGTTTATTACTCCCAACAACACTAAACCCAAATCCATTACTATGTTTAAAAACTCGATAATCTGACACGATGAACTAACTGTATTCAATCAAAAGAAACAGAAGACTTCATGGTTGTAGGATGTTCTAACTTTTTTAAGGGTGGATTTGGATTTAGGCCCGTATTTATAAACAGAACTTACGTGAGTCGGACTTGGGTAAGTCGTCCTTGAACTAAAATCGAAGTTCGGTTCTCCGAGTAGTAATTGCTCGGAGGTTCGGTTACAACGTCTCTAAAGTTCCAGGTGGTTCCGGTGTTACACTGGAATTTAGAGATGGATATTAACCAATGAACTGGAGTGGGGTAGAATGCTTGTCAATAGGCTTGACATGCGACTCTATGGGCAAAGACAGGTTATTTTTCATCTCACTCGGGAGTATTTATAACAACCATTTTCTATTTCACTTTGTTATTGTCTGATCCACCAGCTTGTGGATTGAACAATAACAATGTGAAACAGAAAATGGTTATTATAAATACTCCCGAGTGAGATGAGAAATAAAAATGGCTGCACCCATAGAGTCGCATCTTGTTTTATTGATACAATATGCACATTGGCTTTCTACCCCACTCCAGTTCATTGATATTAACAAATCTGTAACTGTTATGTACATTTACGGATTTGTTACTACCCATCTCTAAATTCACGCAATATAACCGAACTTCGATTTTAGTTCAAGGACGACTTACCCAAGTCCGACTCAGGTAAGTTCTGTTTATAAATACGGGCCTGTGTTGTTAGGGGTAATAAATATTGCGAATTTGCAGATATTTTTTGGATACTTGCATCTGTCCGCCATATTTGCAGATCTGCAAAGTTGCCGCCATACAAAGTTGCAGACGTTCTGTAATCTCACCCTTTACCTACTCATAAAAATATTTTTGGCTGAATGCTGAAAAGCAAGAGGCCAACAGATAAAAGAAGATAAAAACAGAAGAAAAAAAATTGTCAAAAATATTGTGAAGGTTAGGTTTGTTTATTGGTTGCGGGTAGGGAAGTGATTTGTGGTAAAACGAATTAATAAATTGACAATGGAACAGGATGAAGTTGTTCTTGAAGATGGCGAAGTAATTAATAAATTATTTAACTGCTTGACCGACAACTTACCGAGTATGTTTCCTATTTCAGCTTTCGCATGACTCTGGAGACGAGTGTTACACTCCCTTAGAAAGACCGCAAAACTATTCAACCACTCAACCAATGCCTCGACTTCCAGTAGACCCTCCTTCAGAAAGCGAAGAGGAATTACAGTCTAATGATAGTGACAGCGATTCTGATTCTGTTTCTAAAAAGATAAAAAAGACCAAAATTCGTTTGAAGCCAAAACCACAACAAAGAAATTTGAGAGGTAACATGTTTTAGTAGTTTAAAACATTTGTTAATAAGGGTTTAATAGTTTAAATCATTTGTTAATAAGGGTTTAATAATTTTCAAAGGGAAATGTCACATATTTACTGATAAGACAGGATATTTCATTTCATATAAATGAAGGAACATTTTTACATTCATTTTCCATAAAAGTTACAATGAAATGAAACGAAACAGGACAACAAAGGTCTTTGGTACACCTGCACTTTAGACATTTTCGATAACCTTACTAAGAGTAGAAAGATTATGAATACATGGTCATTTACCTGGGGTTACTAACATCCATGTTTCAAAATTAGTAGATTACTGGTCCTGTTTTGTGATCAAGATCAATATTTTGAGATCCTCTGTGAGTAGATCAGTAATAGATCTGTATGCACACTGCCTGGTTTTATAGAGAAATAATGCAACTTATTTGTCGTTGTATAGTAATAGTTTTGAAGTTTATTTTTATTTAATCACTCCTAATATTTCTGCAAGTGGATGAAATTTTAATAAAATGTCCATATTGTAACTTTATTAGTCAAACTACAAATGTACAAAAATATGAATCTTTTAATCAGAATGGTTCTTATTCTCAAACAAAAACGGTTTTATAATATAATATTGACTGTTGCTCATAAAATGGCAAAAATTGACAATCGAGATTAAACAAAAACAATAATCCAACTCATATGTAAAACAAGTAGACACAAAGTTACGAGGAGGTGGGGTAATGATTTGTGTTCATAAAACCATATTATCAAGTAAACTTATCTTATGCTACTAATGTTGAAGACTTATTTGTAAAATAGATCCTTTTGAGAATCACTGTGCCAAAGTTCATGCAATACTTGAAAGAAATTGGAAAAGGTATATTGGTAGGTGAATATAACTTTGACTATAACTTGCCAAAAATTGAGTGGGAAAATGATGATTTGGGAGTTTCAATACAATACAACAGTGTCCAAACAATTTGTGACACATTCACTGTTCATAATTTGTACCAAGTGAACACAATTAAAAATTGTCATAATGTAATGTTAGATTTAGCTTTTACTAAAATCAAAAATAAGTACCTACATCTGTTGATATAGCTCGTGACTCACATAGGCTTGTGATTCGTGTCACTCAGCTTTAGTTATTAAGTAATTCAACAATTTTTGAAGAAATTACCCCTTTAGAAAGGACTTTTTAAGTTATAATTTCAATAAGAGTAATACAAGCCCTAACCACTATATGTTCTGCCTTTTTATAATTTTATTTCCTTTATATATTAGGAAACTTAAGGTTGAAGAAGTACATCTATTTTTTAAAAATTATTTAATGTTAATAGTTGTTGATGTTTCTACTATTTGTGAGAGCATGACACACCATGATCTTAATTTTTTTATTAAACAGTATCTAATTGAAAGATAAATTATCATTTAAATGTTCGATCAATATCCTCTGCAATTATTAAATTTAATGTTTGGGAGGCTTTGGAATTTTTGATGTTTAGAATTTTTTATGTGTTTGATGCACATAATGAAACACTAACTTATTTTGTGGTTTGATGTTTTAAGTTGTTGAAAGTGTGACGGTAGGGTCATGGCACTATTTATAGCCACTACCCTACGTATGGCCACTTCTTGCTTTAAGACCTAAAAATAAACGTTTGGCAACATTGTTAACAAAAATGATAGTTGGAGAAGGTAAATGAGCATGTGGTTACATGATTGGGCAGGTTTGCAACTAATAAACCAAGTCCATTGGAAATCAGTTAAATAAATAGTTAGCATGTGTAATACATGCAAGCATTACTTGTTGTTTTGGCTAAGAATTTATCTGTAAACATTGGAACAAAACTCAGATTTATTAAGGATATTTTTAAAAACTTTCCATTCCAAAGGTAAGTAGATGTTAATACCCAATGTATTTTGTTTTCAAAATCATATTTTTTTTTAAATAAAAATAAATATCTGTGTGGCCACTAGTAATGACAAGAAATTAAGAATTCGTGAGTTATGGCCTCAAGAGTGGCTAAAAGTAAAATCTTTTACTACAGTTATTGTGTGAGTTGTTGGAGTTTTTTAGCTAAGAAGATAAAATGTCACTGGCATCTGACAGCAGTGGCAGTTTCTCAGATATAGAACCAGCAGTAATTATGAAGTTAGGCAAAACATTAAAACCGGGTGACTTTATATTGGTATAATTTAATGCTTGTGGCAAAAGAAGATCAACTGTGTATAAATATGTTGTTCGCCAAACTATGGAAAATGAAATAGGAATCTAGTGCTTAAAAGGCACAGAGAAAAAACTATTTTTGGATATATATTGAAAATGAAATTTCCGCTGTTCCCATATCTGATGTTTTAGGACTGTTAACTGAGCATTCTCTAGTAGAAGAAGGTTGAAAATTGGTTATAACATTTTTAGGAATTGTTAAGGTACCATTTGGGAAGGCGAGACCAATACGGACTTCAAGTGGCAGGCAGCAAGCAGCAAATCCTATCGTACTAAAAGTGCTCTCATCGGTCGCGCCTTCCCAAATGTGTTTCATTTAATAACATGTGTTCAGACTTTTAGAGACCATTTTCGGTCTCCTTCGCTGTCAGTTTGAGCTTGAAGTCGGTCTCGGTTTCTGTTACCTTTAATGTTCATGAAAAATAATTTCATATTTTAGCAAAAAATGTTAATTTGTTACACCCTACCTATTCTAAATCACTACTTGGTACATACATGTAAATTAAAATATTAACATGCACTTAAATTAATATTTAAAAATGCAACTTAAAAATTAGTGGCCACAAGTAAAGAACTAGTGGCGGACTAATGGCCAAAAATAAAGAATTTCTTTCACTTTTATAAAAACAAAATGTAAAAATAATTACATGCTTTTAACAAAATAGATACATATACTGTTGAAAACTACATACTTTAAACTATCAAATAGTATTCCTATTTATTTTTTCTGTTACAATATTATTGAAAAACAGACTCCACAAAAGCATTTTTGCCTTAAGGTGGCCATAAGTAGTGCCATGACCCTTGGTTTAACTTCTTAACTAGTATACATTGGAATATATTTAATAATTATTGGAAAAAAAAATAATTTTAAACAATATACACTGATATTGATCTGTTTGTACCTAAAGTAAGAATTAGAAACTAAGTCTGAAACTCAACTAATTTTTGCTAAAAAAAAGGAGCTCATTCACTCGTCTAGTTGCAAAGTTATTTTAAAAAACATGTAATAATACTTGGTATTCACTCTACAGAAAACTATAAATAACAAGAGGTACTTATAAAGAATTTTTGTAATTTTGTTTATTCAAAAAGGAAAGATATTATTCCACAACAAATGTATCTATTTATTTGCTGTTTAGTCCACGACTTATTGTTGACAATCTGTTGACAACCAGTAATTGATGGAGATTGGGACTCAACTCCCACCACTGTCACCAAATTTAACAACCGACTAAGGTAAAATGACCAATAGATGACAGTCTTAAGAGAAAAAAATTGGGAAAAAATCATATTTTATACATTCTGACACCAAATTTACAAATTTGCTTATAAATGTTTAGATTGAATCTTGCTTAAGAGAAGTAACAATTCAAACTTGAGTTAAAATTAAAAAATATTCTGAAAAAATATATAACATATGCACCCATAGATGACACCCATAAATGAATATGTGCCAATAGATGACATAGCAACTTTACCAAAAAATTACATATACACCTATTGTATTTATATTTTATTTGGTAAAAAAAAGACAAGTATTCTTAAAATAATTAACACTAATAGCTGTGAAAAGAAAACATTAGCCTATGAAATTGGCCTAGTGCTGAAATAATCCTAAATTTCTTCGACTGGTAATGACGTTTTAAAGAGCTAACTTATTCTCTTTCCGCTACTCAAAATTTCTGGTTGAGGCACTTTGCCAATCACTTGGTCATTGGTAACCGAGGAAATATCATTTTTATTTAGTACAAACTGTTTTTTATCTTTGTCCGTTGATTTGAGTCCCATCATTTGCACAAAATCGCTCTTTTCTTGTACAACACATAAACAAACTTTGGTTTCGTTTTCCTCCAACAAATTCGCAGAGTATGAAGTCGCCTTCAACAATAGCTTCAAGAGAAACTGGCTCAATTGAAATATCATTGACTTCCTCTTCAAAATCTTCATCCCACTGTGAAGACTCGCTACTACTTATTGAAAGTGACTCTGCTGTTGAAGATTCACTATCTTCTTCTATTTTGGATTTTTTAATTTCCTTTCTTTTGTTCTTTTTCTGATCTTCAACTTTTTGTTTCTTCCAACTTCTCTTTATTCCTGTTGTTTTTTCTTGATCTGTCTTCTTTTCTTTTGGTTTGTTCTTCCAGCTTCTTCTGTTTTACTTCCTCTTTTTTTTTATAATATGAGAGAGCCTGAGCTGATGTTAATACTGAAGGTAACTTTTCCCTTTAACTTTTTTGTTAGATGTGGGTTTTCTTCTGGCCAAAAAAGTATTCTCTTGAATGGAGATGGAATAGTTTTTGGTACTTGCAGGTTTTTGTTTCTCAAAACTTGCAAGGTGATTTTTTGGAGGTGTCAAATGAGGGATGACCTTCGTTATTTCAGTTTCTGATGACTCTAGTTTTTCTTCTTCTAGCGTTGAATCATCTAGGTACTTAGTTTCAATGTTCTCTGGTTTATCTCTTTCGTGATTATCTTCAGAGGGTGGTAACTAAAAAGATATTAAAAATTTAGAATTATGGCATTTTAAAATAAAAGTTTTACTTACGTTTTCTGTCACATCTTCCCGAGTTCCTTGATCAGATTCAGATTGCATTCCAGAGGAACCCGGACGGTCCTCATTTAAATTTTCTGCTTCATCCTCTTCATTTCTATCCTGTGGCAAAGTCTAAAAAGTAATTAGGATTATGAAAATAATATCCATATAAGTATTTTTTTAAATGTTTTTTAACCAGAATGCTATTTTTCTGCCAAATCTTGTAAAGGGATGTATCATCCTTTAGCTCTTTCCGTTCTCCAGTATTTTGTTTAAATTTCAGTAATTTTTCGTGTCCTATTTCATTTTCCATGAAAACTAAAAATGTTTTAATTTCATCCAAATTTGGATTTGTAGTAAATTTAGGATTTGGTGCACTGACTAATAGAATTGTCACAGCATCAGGATTCCAAGGGACTAGCCCACATTTTCTAAAACCATTTGATATTATTGAAGGCTCGATATTTTGAATGGTGTTGTGAATAAGCGGAGAAAAGTCTTTCTTTTTTAGTTCTTCTCCCATGTGGGACATTCTCCAATTTTGTACTTGAAGTTTCCATTCTGATTTAACACTGTGAAAAACAGCTACGTCCATGGGCTGTATCAAATGTGTTGCATTAGGGTACAATGCAATCAACTCAATCCCATGTTCAATACAAAAATTTGATAAGTGCAGGGAAATGTGTGGTCCATGTCCGGGTAGCTGGATCTTTTTTTGTTGAAGCCACGAAAAAAAAACTTTTTGGTCCCATTCTTTTTCCTATTTGCAACTTCCCACTTAATTTATACATTAAAGAAGTTCTGGGTATTTTATATTTTTTAGATACCGATTTAACAGTTTTCCTGCCCTAAATAAACTCATTTAAAGGTAAGAGGCAAAAAATACCATCTTAGACCCTCACTAATACCTGACACCCAGAAAATCCATTAGATGACACCCTATGTCATCTGTTGGTTCCTAAAAATATATATTTGCACAGTACACGTTCCCAACATATAACAATGATATAACATATATCTAATCTAAAAAACTTGCTAAATCCAATGTAGGACCCAATTGTCAGCCTTTGGTTTAAAGCAGACCAATGGCTGACACCGACGCTGAAGAGTTTTCTGCATGGCAACTAAGTACTTTAAAATCATTAACAAAACAAAATACTACCATATATCTCACATCTACAGTAAAGAAAAATGTTCTAAAAATATTATAAAGATTTTACTTAAAATATTTTTCTACCTACATTCTTAGTAAACTCATTAAGAAATCACTAAAAACCACGTGTTTTTTAACATTCCAGAGAACTGATGCTCTGCACTCTACCACAATCAGTTGGCAACTGAATATTCCTCACCATGCCGTCACATAATAATGAAAGAATCTTACCTCGTTTCACAAAATACTAAAATACGTTTGCAGTTCTTATAAATCATGTTTGAATTTGGGGCGTCATCTATTGGTATGAACAACTTGGGCTGTCACCCATTGGTCATTTTACCTTAGTCTAAAGGACCACCTCTTGTCACCAAATGTAACTACCAACTAGCCTAAAGACCATTTGTAACTACTGATAGGTCTTTAGCTACTGTTGTTAATCTATTAAGGGATTAAGACAACATTGTCACCAGCCAAAGGGTCCTGTGTTAAGTTGGAATACATTTTTAATAAATTCAGCAGACGCACCATTACAAGAATAAACTAAAAAAAAAAAAAAATATCGCGACGAATTGAGAACCTCCTCCTTTTTTGAAGTCGGTTAATAAAATAAATGATAATGAACAAATCTAAGCTCGATTGACAAATACAAGTTAGAGCTGTCAGAGACAATAGATACATGTAATATAATTACTCTTGACATTTTCAGGTCATTGCGGCTTTGCACTTGTCTTGACAATTAGGCATTCCAACGACCTGTCCAAATGGCTACCAGTGGGTAATGACAGTTTAGATATGGCAACCCTGTTGTCATGTTGTCATTAACAGGGTCAATGATACATATATAGTTATATAGATTGCTCAAAGCTGGTCGTTTACGAGCGGCCATATTGCCTGGCAAATATTTATTAATTTGAATCGGTTTAGCAAAAATGTGTTTTAAAACCAATTTTTAGCCTTTAGATATTTTAAAAAAAATAATTGCTTACATTTTTACTTCAAGGCATACGCTTATGTTTATTTTGAAAAATATGGATAATCAATCTATGTAACTATCTATTTCATTGACCTTGTCAAATCACCAGGTCTACAGGGTTGCCATAATTTTGCAATATCATAACCCGTTAAAGCCCACTGGTAGGCATTCAGTTTGGAATGCCTAATTCGTTCCTATTCAGACCCAGGAAATGATTTGACAGTACACAGAACACTATGTTTTTATACAGTTTTAAGTCTGAAGTTTGTTGGAACATGAATACTAGACTAAGCAGAATCCCAACAGTACTAAAAACTGATTTGGTTTATGTTGGAACCAACTTCTACTTATATGTATCTAATAATAATGCCTTAAATACACATCCTTTCATAAAGACAAAATATTATCTTTTAGCGATTGTGATATAACATTAATTGCTGTGTTGGAAAAATTGAGAACTCTAAATATCAAAAAACCTCCAGGACCAGACATTGTTGTCCTAGATGCTACTGAAATATTGTATATTTTCCTTGGCGAAACCAATCTATGATTTTTTAAATATATCGTTACAAACTAGCATTTATCTGTCATTAATAATAAAGTAGCATAAATTATTATTCATCAGTAACATTAAAAAAGGAATATCAACATTTACTAATTTGCTTCTAGTACGTGTTAGAAGTCATAGATACTAAACATCCAGTTATTGGAGTATATAGTGATTATTCTTAGGCATTCGACAGTGTCAATCATGTAATTCTATGTAATAAACTACATGCGCTTGGAATCCATGGATTATTGTTGGATTTGTTGTCATAATATTTTAACAAATAGGTTGCAAGTAATAAAAATTAATGGCCGTATGTCTAAACAAAATTAAGACTCCTCTAGTGTACCTCATTTAGGCCCTTTGTTATTTAATATATTTATCAATGATATTGCCAGAGTATTCGTTATGTAAATATTTACTATTTGCTATTAGTCATCTACAAGATTTTATTAAAGTTCAAAATAATCTTGATACATTACATGAGTGGCTTCGGATCATTCAATTAGTTTTAAATATCAACAAATGTAAATACCTGATGTTTATTAGACTTGAAACAACTCAAGCTCTATATCCACAATTTACATATTGCAGGAATATTTTTAGAAATATTAGATAGTATACTGGATCTTAGGGTGATCGTTGACAGTAGGATGGACTTTAGGAAACATTATGAATATATTTAAAATAGAGTATTCAAGATGACAGGGTTTATTAATAGGCATACAATTGAATCACCAACTTGAATACCTTAAAATATTTGTATCTCACCCTATTTGGACCAATTCTTGAACGTACAGCAGTTGTTTAGTGTCTCCAATCTATCAAAACCATATAGCAACCTTAGAAAGAGTAAAGATCAATTTTTAAAATATATTTTTTCTTCTAAGTTAAATATCTCATCAAAAAACTGAGCTACATAAATAATACAATTTATGCAAATTCAAGAATTGGATAAACAAAGATATGGAGTTGATATACTATTCTTATATTAATAAAAATTAAATTAGGAGATTGCAAAAACTTAAAAATAACAATTATGTCAAAAGATATACATTGGCTTTCAGTTCAGAATTATGTCCATTGTCCAGTACCTGAATTTGATATTTATTTACAAAAATTAAAAATTACTCGGTACCATCAAAACTATTAGAAAAAAAGTCAATATAATTTTCAATATCATAAATACAATACAAGAAGCTGATCTGACTTGTATGTACGGGAAGCTATCACTAAAAGTTCCTAAAATACAATTTTTATTAAAGGTTTAATTAAGAGTTTAATTGACTGTCTACAGAAATTAAAAACGAAACATTAATAAATGTATTCAAAAGTAACCTCTAACAATACTTGATAAATAAACAGAAAGGAGATAATTTCTTGTGATAATGTTCTTTAAACCTGCCCTTTTTAATATTTATTTTAAATTTAGTTGTTGATGTTATATTTTACTTTAAATTATTTCTATATTTTATTTTTTATATGCATATTTAACTACTAATGTAAATTAGCAGTTACTAAATAAAGGATTAATATACTTTGGTATGTAAAGGTTTTGTAATACGATATGGTTGTATTTACATGGTTGTCCGATCTTTTGGTTTTCTGAAAATATAATAAACTTTGTTATTGTAAATGGATCACCCCATATATTTTTTGGTATAGGGAACATTACAAGTAAAAATAATCAGTATTAAGGCTTACAAAAAACAAAAAATATACAGGGTGGTCCATTTGAAATTATGTTTCCAGAAAACCGAAAGATCTGACAACACTGTTAATACAACCATAATATCGGCCACATTACAAAACCTTTAGATATCAAAGTATATAAAATATTTGCAAGCTGTTACCGAGATAATTGATGCGTTCCATACTTAAAACTCACTGTGTATATTTAAAACCCGTAATAATTTCATCAAATGTCATGAATTACTGTCTATGATTTATCTTCAAGTACCACCCTGTAATTTTAGAAACACATTGTTAGCCATTCCTTTTCATATAACTATAATTATGTAATAATCTGTTGTCATAAAACGGCCTTTTTTAAGAATTCAATAAAATTGAAATATAAGATTAATGAAAGTGTCGTTTACGTAACTAAAAAAAAAATTAAATTTTTTGGTCGTCTGTGAAACGAGATATTAACAATCAAAATGTGCATAATTAACACTCTTGAAGCCTGTCATGTACACAAGCAATGCATTTATTTCAAGATATCTCGAAAACGATTCTTGCCATATATTTTAAAAACTAATGTAACGTAAATCAAGAAGTTATAAAATTTTCTAAAGAAATAAAAATATTTTTAAAGCAGTTGATGCGTAGTTGCGTAAAATTATTACAACTTGGCAACATTGTAATCACTACACGTAACAAAATAACACTCAATCAGCTAAGAGGTTGTTATAACCTTGCGACGTGTTCTTGAAAAATTAATTCGTCCACTGTGTTTGAGAACTGGAATCAGCGATTCTGTTTGAACCAAAACAGACCCTTAAAATTAGTATGAGAAGTCACAAATTTCTATAGCATACCGTTCATATATTTGCGAGGTTGCCGGATGGATTTTATTAAAGTTATAACATATCCATATGTGTTTATATACTGGGTCTTCAACAATACCGAAAACCCACGTGACCAAATCGTTATGACAGCGATTGGTGAAAATAAAAGTAAAAATCCCTAAATTTGAGCCAGTGCCGTAGGTATTTTATTACAAATAGAAAATAGATCTTCTTTTTTTATGGTCTGCAACTACGAGAACAAAATTCAGTTAGGTAACTGTTAGAATTACAACACAAATTCATAATATTAATTAGAGGTGCTTTACATTATTGTATTTTAATGTTAGAATTCGATATTTTAATTAGATTTAATCAAATTCAATAATCTAATTTTTAAAATTATGATATAAATAACATAACCTTAAAAACTGAGCTGTTTATATCTAGTTTGTATTTAACGAAAAGAATAATAAACTGAAATATGGTTCGTACTAGTTATTGTCACTACTACAAAAAAAAACCTTTACCAGAACAGGGCACAAAAAAGTTATGGATAAAAATGTTATGCATTAAAATATGAATAAAATTTAAAATTATTTACTTTAGATTGACTCTTTAAGGGTTGATTCCACCGTTGTGTTAAACGGAGATTAAAATGACATTGTTAATGTAAAAATGTCATTTTAAACTTCGTTTAACACAACGGTGGAATCGGTCCTAAGATATTTAGCTACAGCTGAAACTCTAAATACGATAGGCAGAAGACAATGGCAGTATTTGGCAATTATTGCAATTTAAGTAAACAAATTTAAGACTTACTGGAATTGAACCTGGATAATGGGAAGTAATAAACACATAATTTAAGTTTGTTCTATTATTTATTTGTTACAGGATTTACAAAATACATTGTTACTTATATGCATACAAAAAAATATTAATATTATTAATATAACAAGCACATATTTGTTTTACCTTACAGCTCTTACTTCTCACTTTAAATTATAAAGGCATATCTATTAACAACTATTTTATTTAAAAGGATATTGAGTAGTAATCGGTGGTGCACAAACTAATTCACAGTACCTATCTGTTTAAAATCTTAATCACCAGCTTTAATGCAAGCATTAAACCTTCTTTTTTGAACACATTATGCAGTTTCTCCTCAGTTATATTTTGTATATCATTCAATATAGGTGCTCCAATTCATAAACGTCACAAACGATTTTGATTTATTGGGAATTTACAACATGTTAATTTGCACATCTTCAACAGCTTTTGTTATTACTTTGGGCATTTTAGACCTTTTTCCTTTTTTGAACAAGTATTTGTTTATGACGACAAAAAAGAATCACATTCCATTTATTCACCTGGAAAACGTTCCTCAAATTTTCGAATAATTTTGTTCCAGTATAACATTACCTACAATAAATTATATAGTCATTAACTTTTACGAGTTACAGTAAATAAATTTGTACTTACCAACAAAAAAGAAGCCACCAATATTCTCTAAAAATAACTAATTGCTTTATTAATATTAAATGAAAAATGGACTAAGGGTGTTTATAAAATGTAAACAAATATAATATAAATATTGTCAGTCCCCAAATGAACGCCAGGGACATTTCTGACAGGATTGACAGTTCAGTTTAGTTCCTTTTACGTCAAATCAGGCCCTTTCTATGGGTTTTTGATGGTTATCAGATCACGTGGGTTTCGGGTATTGTTGAAGACCTGGTACATGTGTTTTGTACACTCTCTTACAAAAATAAAATTGATCAGCATTGAGAATCTCGAACTTTTTTTATGCGATATTTTTATGTACGACTGTCGCGAGTGAACTACCTTAAATATAAATTGCATAGTAGTACTAGTTATGCAGTAGTACTATTGTTTACTCTATATTATTCTTTTTTTAACTTAATTTTTATCTATTGTAAAAACTCCATATGGATATTACCCCTGTATAATTAATTATAAATAAATAAACTGTCGCCACTAAATTTAGAGATCCAGGTGATCCGTCGGGTAAACACAGTAATCTGGATTTGTAATCTATGGCAGGTTTCCGAAAATGCTCTTTGCTGATTAGTTCTTTTTCTGTTTTAGCTAAGAAATATGACGTTTGGAGTAGCAGATCTCAAGAAGAAAGCCTGGCTGCTACCCTTGATAACTGTGATGTAGTCAAACGTGACAGGTCAAGAGATGTTGAGTCATATGATTTCACCTTAGCTCATAAATATTATAATAATGAATTAGACATCAATAGGTTTAGTAAAGTTGACAGAAAAAATAACAAGCGAACAAGAGATGATAGAAATAATAAAACTTTTCGACAGAGACAAAGATCACCCAGTGCTGGTAGTGAAGTCAAGGGTGAACCTAGGATGATTTCTAACCTAACTGTAGATAAAAATAGTGTGGCAGAAGATATTGCAAATGATATTGCTTGCAAATTAAGTGAAGAAAAGACAGAATTAATTTGTAAGTGTTAATTAGATTTATTTCTTTACAGAAATCCAATAGGTATATTATTAATAAAAAGAAGTATACTATTATTTAAATTAAGTACCTAAAATACTACAGGTTTTAGTTTAAACCTAACTTTTTTTATGTGAATTTCACTCACAAAAGTGTAGTTTAAAATTTTACAAATGGCAGAAATACAACAATAAAATTGTAGGAGATAGGTGAGGTACCTATGTAATAATGTGCATACTAATGCACTAATGTGAATATTTTAATATTTGACAGCATTGTTGTCATTTTGTAATATTTAGAAATACTTGCAATTTTACCACTGAATATGCATTTTGTGTTGGTTTTAACTGTAGTTTTGTGTGTGTTATTAATTATGAAGTGTTTTTATTGTAACTTTTCCACCGCTAACATGGGTGGAAAAGGTTCTTAAACTACTATTGTGGCCTATTCTGTAGCAAACCAAGGAAATCGTGCATGGTAATACATCACAGAATCACTCAGTTTTAATATTGTTATTATATTCAATAAGTTTTAAAGGATGTTTACATTATTTGTGATAATATGGGTTTATTTATTTGACTCTCAATTTAAAAATGCATATAAATAATAAACTCATAATGTACATAAAATATGTATAAGTATATTTATTGATATATCAATTATTGATATATCAATTATTGATATATCAATTATTGATATATCAATTTTCCAAATTTTTTAAGACTCAAAGGGGGTGCTCTTAAAAATTTACAAATAACTTTTACCTAATTTAATAATAAAAAAGAAATTAAAATTTTCCAGACTTCTTTTCTCAATTTCTCACTAGCTTCTTGTTTCCGCTTACTTTGTCGCCTGTGCCTGTAGAGAGATACAGCTCCCTCTCTTAACTCTCCATCCTGCTAACCTCAGCTTAAAATACATAAAATTATACTTTTAATTCATTGTCTTTATTTTATGTCTTCAACTCAACAATTCAAATATCATTTCTATAAATCTGTTTTCTTTATATCTAATACATTTTTTTATTTTATCTGACTTTCTCCTGACAATTCATTCCTATCTAACAATTTCCAAAATCAACAACCCCCTAACATTCTGATTTTTTACTTTAATATTGATTTCTAGAACTTCACTCCAATATAATTCAATTTCGATAAACATTTTGATGACTTCAGAATTTCTATATCAAATCCTCAAAATTCATTGTTCACCCAGTATATCGCTAAAATATACTGTGAAAAATGAATTTCAAAATTTCAAATTTTTAACCAAAATATTCAAATTCCCTCGATTGGTCATATTTTCCACATTTGAAATATCGATTTCACTCATTTTTTTTTATTCATTCAATACAAACTATAAATATTAGTTAAAATATCTAATTGAGCTTACATGGGTTCGTATACATCTTGAAAAAGAGAGATTCAACATAGGGGTTGTTGAAATAGACATTTTAGTCGTTTCCACCACTAGCGCACAAAACAACACCAATCATCTTTGAGTAGTGGGGTACTACGGCTGTGAGTACTGAATTCGAGTAACTGATCGGGAACCGCTCCGTGTCGCGGAAATACGTGGTAGTCTAAAACCCGATCAGAGAGATAGGGAAATATTTTATAATTCTACAGGTTAGAGTTACAATTAAGTCGCGCAGGTGGATTTTAATTTTCAAAATCCAACAGTTATTCTATATAATACCTTTATGTTTCTTTTTCCTGATTCTATATGATTTCATTTCTCCTTTATCTTGTTTTAATTTTCTCTATTACTTTCTTCTTCCATTTCTAATTTTATCCCTTCTACTTCATTTCAACTTCCTTTGCTTCTAGATTTATTTCTTCTTTATTGAATTCTAAGTTTTCATTTTTATATTTTTCTAATTTGCATCTTTCATTTTCTTTCTTCTCTCATTTTCTTTCTTTCTTTACTATATGTTACTATCATTTCGTCTATCTTCTTATTATTTCTTCTTTATCTTTCATCCATTTTCATACTGTTTTCCTCTAATTTATCCATTTCCCTTCAGTTCTCATCCAATCTTCCTTATCTTCATTTCTATTTTTATTCATTCCAATGAGCTTTTGCATTAGATCTTCCAACTTTATTCCTTCTTTCTTTCCTTGAGTCTCGACAATCTCCTTTCCTAACGTAAATTCATAAATTATTTTAAAATTAGTTATTTTATATTAACCTAAAATAATTTTTAAAATTTTTATATTTTCGTTAGTGGGTTGTAGTACAACTCGAGTGGATTGTCCATATTACATTCAGTCAAACTTCGTCTTCATGCGATGTAGCCATCATATCCACTCTTGTTTCACAAACTACTATTTTCCTCACCCACATGGATATTAACTTATCTACGCACAGATTACAAAACGAAAAAGTATGCTATTGCCTTCAACTGAACGAATTTATTTCATATCCATTCTAGATAGTGAGAACACTGCAAAAAAATGAAATCCACCAATTACTGTGCATATTTTGATCAACCGACTGCTATTATTTTTTAAATTTTAAATAAGTGGCAATTCTGTTAAACTAATTGTCAGTATATTTTTTAGTTTTGAGATTAAACATACTTTAAAATGGGTTATTCTTGTGTAGAATCGATATATAATTCTGTTTTTATTTCGTCTATAATTATAAATAATTTGTTAATTTAAATAAAACTATATGAAGTCAATTAAAGAAAAAAAAAATTAAACGAATAGATGGTCCTGTGGTCAGCGTTCTTGCCTTCCACACGAAAGACTCGAGTTCGATTCTCGGATGGGGAAAAATGAATTGAACTTTTTTTTTAGTTTATTTTGTTTTAAAAATTATTAAAAGTCATAAAATTTTAAAATTAGTTATTTTGACTTAATAACCTAAAATATTTTTTTATTTGTAAACTTTTGTTAGTGGGTCGTAGAAAAAATATACTGTACAACTCAAGCGGGTTGTCCACATCGCACTCGGACGATTGAGCACTCCGTCTTCGTGCGATATGGCCATCATCTCCACTCTTGTTGCACAAACTACTATTGTCAGTTCCTAATAATTTGATTTTAAGTATTAAGTATGTTTTATCCCGCTAGAGGGCGCTAAAATCAAAAGTAACGGAACGAACGGTAAACATTTCCTTTCCGATTATGTGTCTTCTACTTGGTACTTTCCCTATTTAAATTGTATTGGTTAAAGTGATGGAGGGGAAAGGACTGACATATGACAGTTGATGATATCATAGAAAGGTGCCCCCCTTCAAATTAAAACCGACTTGTTTCTGCGATCTAAAGCTAATCTAGTATTTCTGAGCTTTGGCCGGTCGCTACCCTTAATGAAACACCCTGTACAATACACAGAGGGGATTTTAACTTCGACAAATAAATGACCACCTAGATATATTAAAATTAATAACATACATGATAATTCTTTTCATTTTTTTTTCTTATTTACTTATTAAATACAGTTTGATTTCTTGCGAAATTTACATATCTTTAATACAATGCCATATTTATTTTGATAAAGTGCAAATTTTTAGCAATTATTTCAATACCTAAAGCATGAATGTATGACTTTTACAAAATTGAAAATTTGCACATTCATGGTTTTGGCATTGTACGATATTTTATCCTAATAAACAGTCTTTGTTTGGAGTTGTGTAATAATTGCCCTTTTTGGAATGTCTTAAACACCTCTTGCTTAAATATCCTGTAATTCTTTTAAGTACGTTTTTACCTTCACAAACTGTAAACATTGTATTTGCTTCAGATATGCTAACATTTCAAATTATGTCAATTATTTTGAGTCAGCACTGTACCATAACACAAAATGTTTGAAATAAAACATTCATATATAAATAAATTTATAATTCAAATAAAAAGTAATTCATCCGAAATTTTATGGAAATACTTCCATAATTTTTCCTTGGGATAGGAGAGCACATATAACATTAATGCTAAATATATTACAATGGTTACCTGTTAAAAATTATATGATGCCTCGGCGAAGTAAATAAGATATATATAGTATTTTTAATACAAATCCCGATGCACGTCAGAGATCATTTATGACGTCACGGCCTGCAGTGTTGCCTAATCTTTAGAATAGTCGAGGAATTTAGAATTTTTAAAAATTGTAAGGTTATGTATTTGTTATGTTACTAGTAGGAACAATTAGTTTTGAATATATATAACTAATGGAAAATATTGAAGTCCTTTATGAATAATAAACATCTGAACAAAAAAGCTTTAAACATATTATGCACGTCATGGAAAATAAAACTGTAAGGTAGTATATTGCAGATGGATCAAAATTGGTTTAGAATTAGCACAGAAAATATCTAAAACTAATTTAGTTTCACCAAGAATGTTATTTAGCAGAACTACATTTAAGTTATAAACCACAACACCCCATAAAATTAAAGAGGTCATGGAAAAAATGAAAACTACAAAGGCATGTGGAGGATTCATAATATCAGTAGATACCTATACTTAAAGAATTAAAGTTTGAAATTGCTAAAATATTTGAATACAAGAAGGAAATTGTTAAAATATTTGAATACAAGAAGGATATTGTTAAAATATTTGAGTAGGTGCTTTAGTAAATCTCACTTTCAGTAACGGTTTTGTAGCTCAAGTATTCAAGATAGCCAGAAATGCTTCAAAAATAAAGGGATATCACTACTTCTTTTCAACTCTAAAGTTATCGAAACATGTATGAACAATAGATGCATCACTCAAACATCAAGATTCTCCATTCTACCAGTTTCAAAAGACATTTGAAAAATGTTATTCTGTCAAATATTTTTTTTATATTTTGGAATAAATTAAATAAAAATACAGATATATAAGAAATATATCAAACTGTTTATTGTTTTAAAAATTAGACAATGTTTTTTTTTTAAGTACACTATTTTCTCATAAAAAAACAATTATTCATCTACTAATCTTCATTATTCCTATTAAACTTCTTTTATTTCTCCTAATCCAGATCGCAAGTATTTGAATCGCAGTCATCGATATCGCTATTAGGGTTAATTATAATAAAAATAATTTCCAATCTATTAAAAACTCCCTCTCTGCCAACATGTTTATTATAATATTGCTTAGAAAGGTCACAAATAAGTTCAATGGGGTTAAAAATACAATGGCAGGGAAGATTACGTAATACTTTGTCTATATTGTTCTGCTTAGGTAATTATCTACCATATATTTCTTTGGCGGTTTGCACCTGAAAAAAGAATGTCTTATTTATTTCTATTTAGTTGCTATTTCGTATAACGTGTGTCAATATCGTTATATTCTAAATTGTAATATCGAAACAACACAATATATCAATGATTTAATGTTAGGTACACCGTTATATCAAATCTTGTAACTTAATTTTTAATTTTTTGATATTGTTTTAAAGTTTATTTCTAAAAAAAAAAAGGCATTTTTGGGTTTCACTGTACATCTTGAAAATGTGTAAAACATGTAGATTTTTATTGACCACTATAATCAAATTTTTCCAATTTAATTGTCTTTATATGATTGCTAGAATAGCGTATCTACCATTAAATCTTCAATATGATGTGTCATTTCAATATTAATAATTTTTTTTACTTGATTTACACAATTACTGATACCTTAATTTACTTCAAATTTGGTGTTTTATCTCTTGCCATCGATTTTTGTAGGTCTAACACCCTTTGTCATTATTTTCCCAGGAGCTGTTTAATGTTTCATTTTGAATGATACATGTTTCATCAATGACAACGAACTGCTTCTGTTGTAATTCTATAATTTCTTAAAAACTGACCTATTTACAGTTCACGTCTTGGTTATCTTTTTCCTTCGTTCTTTTAATACAGTTGACAATGATGCAATATAGCCACTAAACATTTGTCTCTCAATCAACTTTTCTCTTTAAGGTTCCAAAGTTATATGATGACCTGCAAATAAGTATGTATTTATATTACTGTATACAAATTAAAACTTTTATAGGTAATATAAATAAATTATGATTGAATAAATAGATTTGTCTTTATACTTACTTGTTTCATACATATTATAAATACCACTTCGGATTCCACTTGTATCCAGCGTTATTGTATTAGTAGGTAATCCTTTGTTTATATGAATGTTTTTTGATTAGCGATTTTAATCATTCATTATTCTTGACTGCTTGCGAAATACTACTGACAGTAGAAATATTTTTATTTAGAGATGCTGCAACACACTAAAAAAGACAAGAAAATAATTTCATATTTCTATTAAATTTTATAACTTGTAACTTACCTCTCTTACAGCAGTTAAAGGTAAACGTGGTCCATCATTATCACACTCTCGTTCAAAATAATGGATTAAAGAAGATATCAACTCCTTACAAGGACTATTTAGTTTTTTAGGCATTTTGTATATAAAAATTAAAGGACAAATAATCAGCTTATTCACTCTATGGTTGTTTTGAAAAACAGTTTTTTATAAGTATAACCGGCAAAGCTTAAAAATACAGGCAAAAGGATTTTAAATTACAGAAAACAAAATGCACAATCAATACTTAACTCAACATAAACATAACCTAACTAAATCAGTGAAATTTGTTAAAAAGGGGTTGCAACTTGCAACACCGCAACAAGGTGTACCAATTGCTGTAATGACATTTCTTCTCTATAAATACGAGCTTCATGGGCGTACAGAATGTCAAAATTATTTATTGTAAAGTATTACTTTTTGAGTACTAAACATTTAATAATGTTTTTATAAATTTTATATTATCAAGAATTAGACATGTATAAACTAAATAATTTAAATAATTCTAAAATTATCAAAATAATCACCATAACAATTTTCGACTTTTTAGTAATATGACTACGTTCATGAATGCTCGTGACTATACGTGACTTTTTCGGATTATTAGCTTAGTTAGGGACAATTTATTTAGTTGGTAGTACTATGACGAATGACCGACGTCATTGCTGACGTGCATCGGGATTTGTATTAAAAATACTATAGTCGACCCCTGTATATGCTTCGATTCGACCACATAGTTGGAAGCTGGAACTATTTGATATATTCCCTTCTCCACCAATCCCCTCATCCCAACACTTTGCTTTAGTCATTTCATAGCATACTTGTTGCAACTTAAAGGGGACTTTAGAAATATTGGGTGGGTCTGGGACTTATTTACTTCGACGAGGCATCATATAATTAAAATCGAACTTTACTTCAGGTAAGTTCGTTTGATCTCATAACTATATTTCTGCCTTGTCTCGTAAATAAGACATATTGTCGCTGTTTAAAGCATGTTGCAACAAAAATTATGATAAAACATTTTATTTATATTTAACTGATTACAAGTTAAAAAATTATATTGTCATAATTGACCCACTTTCAAGAAAACTTGTAGAGATATGTCGTGCTCTAATAGGAAAATTGCTCCATATCAGATACTCAAAATGAACTTCATCCATCAGCTGATGGTCTGCACAGAGGCAGTTTCTTAATTATAATGAACAGAGGCTACCACAATTACCCCTTAGGTCTTAATTTTTTTCTGTAAACTTTAACAAGGTTGTTGCTATGCAAATACCTGGGTTTTTATAAATGAAAACGAAAGGTTTTAACATGGGATAAACTCTATTGTTAGCTGATTACTTTTTTCGTTACCTTTATCTGAATTTCTTGTTCTCTTCTGACAATTCTGTATCTCTATGGCTATACAATTTTAATGTGCTAACCAATATATAAGACCAGTAACACTGCTAATTTATCGGTAAGGTTTCGTCACTATATTTATGTCCCACGTATTTTCTTATTTAAGCACATCTGGCCTTAAACCTAAAAAATTTCTAAAAAATCTTTTTACCCGAAAATATTGTGCCATTTCAGGTTCAGGTATTTGCTCTATATCTAATCTGTAACAGTTTAGTAAATTATATGATGAATCACTATAAAATTGTCTTGTTAAATATTCTAACATGGACTTAATAACGCAGAAAATTCCACTATAATTTTAATCGGGAGTTATATTTTTTTGGCGTAGTATCCGATATCCATAAGAGTTTACAGAATAATATCCCTGGCACCAGGGAAATTATTCCTGAGAAAGGATGGGTTATCCTATCAAAAGAAAGTAAGTCCTGAATATCAATGTCTGATCTACTCATAGCAATAAAAATAACGGTCCATTGCATGAAACATGGCAGATATTACTTTATGAACTTGTTTTTTGAAATGTTTTGTTCTAATGAAACATTTTTAATTTAAGAAAAAACGGCTCGACCTGTCTAAAAAACCTTTTGAAAATGAATTGGCCCTCACATGGCTCTGCTTTTTGGACAGCACCTATCTTTAAACGTTTACAACACATTTTTTATAATATTAAGCTCGAAAGCCGGCCATTTAGATTGTGTAGGTATAATCGTCTGTCTTTGCCTCCTTATAAACGGTAAATAATAGCTACTAAGCCAAGACGAATCTTAAATTCTATCCGATGTAGGAATCGGAATATAGATCAATATACGTAATGAGAAGCTGATGTCACAATCAGATTAAAATGAGAATGTAACTCATGATTATCCGATGAAGCAGTCAAGGATGTAAACTTACTATGGATCTCATAAATATATATAAAAAATATTTTCGATGTCTTAGTCGAGATGTATCTTAATATAAATAGTGATGTCATGATCGGACTGTAACTTGATGACGAATTATAGGTTGTATAGGTACTTGCTTTTTATTCTATAAATATACATAAATTATATCCGATATCTTAATCGGAAAATAGCTCAAAATAAATATTAAATATCTGATTTCACAATGAAATTAAAATGAGGAAGTTATAATTTCAATTCCTACTGTTATCACAAACAGTAAACGATATAAATTTATTGTCAATTACAGTGTGTCTAATGATGTCATTAATCATTCAATTATTCAATAAAGGACAAAATTAAAACTGTCATCGGAAAACAATATTGTTATACCTATAAGCAACAGTAGTATAAATATTATCTACTGCAAAAAATAAATATTTCAAGTACTAGATATCAAGTTTCAATGTATATCTATTTTCATTTAAAATTTCTTTACCTTAAGCCTATAAAAAAAGGCCAATAATAACTACTTTCACAAAGAAATTACTACACACTATAATTTAAAATGGTAAAGAAAAAACGAACTTTTACCAGTAGGTATCAAAAAATACTAAAAATTTTCGTTTAATACCTAATTACAAATAAAATACGTATTAATTTTCGGCATTAAGGCAATTATTTACTGTTTTCAATGACACAATAACTTTATTGTTGATATGACGGGAGAGTTGCTTAATAAAACAAAAACTTTGTAGATTCAATTGGAGAATTTCTGGCTAAACCATTTATACAACACGTTCTAAACGCGAACTGCTATATCGTCTTTTTTTTGAATGATTATTATGAGGTTTAGTCATCGGTATACTTTGTTTTTGAATTTACTAGGAAATATAATATAGATGTGATCTTTACGGCACATAAACAAAGACTGGAGCAAAGTGTTGGGATGAGGGGATTGGTGGAGAAGGGAATATATCAAATAGTTCCAGCTTTCAACTATGTGGACGAATCGAAGCATATACAGTGGTCGACTATATATCTTATTTACGAGACGAGGCAGAAATATAATTAATGTATTTATAAAATAAAAATTGGTGAAGATTCCATATATTTACATGACAAATTAACCTAGAACTTTATATATCATAATTATAATACAAGAAATCATACTAAATACCAATTTGTCAAGATAGTAATGTAAATGCACAAAATATAATTTTTATTAAATGATAATGGGTTACCTGTAGAGATAAAGAATGCTACTTCCTTAAATATTTTTATGAAGAAATTAAAATGCCACATTTTTAACATAAAATATGAGTTCTAAAGAATGAGCAATGAATTTATTGAACCTGCTAATACCTAATATATTATTTTTCAGTCATATAATTATTGTACTGTTCGTTTAATTGGATATTTATGTATTTCAGAAATATTTTTTTATTTATTTTGTAATATTGTATTTTATTGATTAGTTGTTTTTTGTCTAAATTATTATGGAATATGGATTAACATATTATTATTTAAAAGTATATTTCTTCCTTAGAAACAGATTTTAAAGCCATAGATTGTAGTATAAAATTTGAATAATTATTTTATTTTTGTTAAAAGGTTCTTTTTATGAAATTATTTTTATTTTTAGTAAAAGTTATTACGGTTCTTGGAAAAGAAAGAGCTTTGGAAATATTTGAGGAAACAAAAAATATAGAAGCAGAAGGTGGAATGTTAATAATGGTAAGATTTACTATGTAAAAAATAGCATATTAAATTTTTAATTAAAATTATGTCATTCTATCCAATTTTGGACTGAATTGTAAGAGGGAGTTTTAACCTCAGATGAAATGTTAGATTAGTAACTGCCAAGATTTGTTTGGTTGCATTATGTTCCCCTTCCATTACAGTTTTGCTTGGATACTTTGGCGAATTTCAAATTAGGTGCCCGAATTGACAATTGGATCCCGTCATTCCATTGGCAATTTTCAATTTAAGGGCCGCAATTATTCTTGCTGACCAGTTGTATTCCAGATCTATTAGAGAAAGATTGAAAACCATATACAAAACGTGTCCAAACAGTGTCGTCTCTTTAGGTAGTTCAGGGTGCGTAAGCTTTGTGTGGATTTTGTTGTGTTGTGGAAATTTTGTAGTAGATATTTATATTTTTTTTGTTGTAAAATATTTAGAAAAATGGTTGTTAAATATGTTGTTTGTAATAGAAAGTATTTTAAAGGCAGTCATGTAACTTTTCACAGGTAGGTAAAAAGTGCTTAAATATTATTAGATTTTTTAAAAAAACTGGTTCATTTTTTGCCGTTCATACTATACAGGGTGTTCAAATTAAAGTGTTACAGCTATATACCGCCTTTTATAAAAAACAACGTTTCAGACGAAAGTTTTATAGTTTTGAGGGGAAAAAATTTTGGCTAAAATCATTTTTTATAGCTAACCATAATATGGCCAACTTTTTTTTCGCCCAGCAAAATTTTTAAGTAGCTGTTACTCAAAAAGTAAAAGTCCAATAAAAAAATATTATCATCAAAAGTTTCTTATTTTTTTATGTACTTTAAGAATATGTAAAAAAAAGTGGGATTCCCATTTAAAAAAACAAAGTCCACCTCGATATGGCCATATTATGGTCAGCTGTAAAAAAATAAATTTAGCCAAAATGTTTCCCCAAAAAAATATAAAACTTTTTTTCTAAAATGCATATTTTCGGCGGTATTTAACTGTAATACTTTAATTTGAACACCCGGTATATTAATATGGTTTATACTGTGTATGTATCCTTTTTAAATCTTAATTTATTATTATGTTTAGATTTTCTGGAAATCCTGAATAAAAAACCTTTGGGGGAATATCACTATAGATAGGGGTTAATAATAGAATTTACTTTATACATTTTAGAAAAACTGAATTTACTTTTTCTCCCGCTGGTAGAGTATTTTTGAAAAAGGGAGCTAAACCTACTTTTAGTGACCGAAAGGAGAATGATAATGATTATTTATTAGATCCTCAACCTCGCTCATCAGAAAAGGTACTTAATTATTTATTAACGTAGCACTTACAGAAAATAATTTCTAAATAATAAAGTATATCTAACCTAACACAAATAACAAGTGCGGCAAAAAATATAAAATATTAAAAAAAGGAAAAACACTACAACACCACGAGTTGCAAGTCTATTTTTAGTGCTATAATATTAAAATTAAACGCACTTTGTCCGTAATTGTCTTTTTACATTCAAAATTGATGTCTGCTGAGTCCGTCGGACAGGAATCAATACTTTGAACTCTTTTAAGTAGTGATAGAACCACCTATTACTTTAGTCAGGAGTAGGAGTAAAGCCTGCTTTCTTCTACATTTGCTTTCTTCTGTGTTCCAGGCTCTGCTTGCCACAAAGCAATAATCTTGTTTAATAACATGTGTTATGGCTATTAATTCGTTGTTTAAATAACAGTTATTTTACGAATTTATGCTACGCCCTTTTAATTCTATTTATATAATAGGTGTAAGTAGGTTGCCAAATAACAGTATTCCAGGTCATTTCTCACCAGGCCATTGTAAAGTGTCATGATTGCTTTTGTATTATTCACGTACCTCAAGTATGTCTCTTGATGAAGCCAAGCATTCTAAGGGCTTTGCATGTGGTTGTTAAAAGATATTGTGGTAATAAAAATAAGGCCTATCAAGGAACTATCTACCTAGATGCTGTTAATACTGTAACAGTAGGATTATGGGATCATGTAAAATACATGGTCTGCACTTACAAACATTTATAGAAAGAGCATTATTTTTAGACCAGATAACACACTTATTTAGGTCAGACTAAGGCGGAGTTATTGTCGCTGTCAGGCCCATCAGAGAGGTGGCAAGGGGGGCAAAATCCCCAGGGTTCGGGCTCAAGGGGGGCCCGTCACCTTTAAATAATTGGTTATATGTGGGGGGGTGGGCCCTTGCCAGAGGTTTTCCCCGGGGTCCCACTATGGCTTTTGGCGGCCTTGGCCACCGTTTCTACTAAAAAACTTTAAATCATTCGCGAGATTTTTGTGGTAAAATTCATAAAGTTGCAGAGATTTGCGATAGTCACAAACATTCAAAAACATTTCACAACTTATCGGCCATTAATAAAAAACATCGCACCATAATACCTTACGTCACGTTGTATTGATTAGTAGTTCATAAAATAGTAGTATTATATCTTCGATCCATTTAAAATATCTATCGTGTATATTGTAGACAAATTTGTATTATATTTAAATAAAGACCTAAGAAAGGGTATTTTTATTTATTTTAAACCAACAAATATATGCCTATATATTTTATAATAATGAAAATACCCAAATTAAAATTTTTTAAATAATACTAATGGTAGGATTCTGGGAAATATCCTATACACTACAAAATCTGTAAGATGGTAATGTAATGTATTTTTTTACAGATTTTGGCCTATTCTCGAATGTCGTATTTCTAAATGCCACACGCGACATTGATGAAATGTCGAATAAGAACGCAAAAACGTATTCTGGAATGGCGAATTCGACATTTGTTGTTAGACATAAAGTCGAGTGGTATACAACCAGTCGACATTGTAATGTCGCATGCCTTTTAAATATGATGTTATAATATGAGTGTCGTGACAGTGACAGTTTATATTTATTTTTAAGAAAAATTAAAATAAGTATTGTACAAATTGATTTTAAAAATATATGAAATGGTTATTTACAATTTCACATAATTTATCAATTATTAGTCCTGTCCAGTGTCGGATTGGGCCGTTGGTCTACAGGCAAAAGACCGGTAGGCCTTCGTTCAAGCTGTGAGCCCTCTTTCAGGCAGTGGGCCCTCGTTTGGGCAGTGGGTCCTCGTTTGGGCACTGGGTCCTCGTTTGGGCACTGGGCCTCATTCAGTGGGCCTAAGTTAGTGGACCTCAGTCTGTGTGCCCTTGAGAATAAGAAATGCGAAATAACCCTTGAAAAAATCATCAATGTGCAAAGAAGGCCTTTTTGCTCTTCAAGAAATCGGCCCATGAAAAAATATTGATAGGTGGGCCTTCTCCGTTCTGACCGGTAGGCACTGGTAGTCCCGATCCGACACTGCTCCTGTTTGTCCAAGAGATTTAAAACCTGTCATTAAGAAATTTATATAGCTCTATTTTTTCAAATTGCAGGTAAAAAGATTATATCACAGACATTTTATGTAATGTTTAGATTGTATTACAATAATATATTTCTTCTTCTTTCTGTTTAATCTCTTAAAATTGCACTTCCAATTTTCTATTTAATCCCTCATGAAATTTCAGTTAAAAAGATTATATTTACATTTTCTCTACTTTCTAATTAGTATTTATTAAAAAGATATATTCTGTATGTATTTTCAATATTATTTTGTATTACTAAGAGATTCTTCAAGTAATTGTCTGCTGTAATATACTCGTATTGTATGTTTCTATCCAATGTTGTCAGATGTTACCATTCGCCAAATATGTCACCGATTTTAAAATGTCTATTTGTCTTTGAGAATACGGATAGTGTCAGTCGATCGACATTTTGATAGACATTAGTAGTAGACATTATGACGAATGCGACATTTTTAATAGACATTCGAGAATAGGGCCCCAGATCTTATATATTGTCTCAAAATCGACCCAAAAAACACAATAATATTCCTATCATATTAAAATAAATTTATGAGACGCCTATGTGATCTAAACAACCTCCCTCTCACCTCGCCTATCCTTCGGTTTGTTAGTGTTCCGACAAAACAAACCCTGTGCTAAAAGATTATATTTACTTATCAAGATAGTTTACTTATTCATCTGAGGTTTTAACTTACAATGCGAGTGACGTTTATGTTAAGGTTAAATTATATAAAATTATTAATTTACATAATCACAACTATTATTTTTTAAATAATAAAAAAAAACTCAATTTTAGAATAAAACAAGAAGACGAACACCTGGTGGTGTATTTCTAAATTTAGTTAGACAAGATTACCATATAACATTTGATCAAAGAAATGAAATATTTGGAGAGGAGAGGCAGAAGCTTAAACAAATGGTTAAGCAGAAACAAAAAGAAAAAACAAAACAGACACAAAAAAAAGTTGGTAAGTATTACTTAATAATAGGCGCCAATAAATATCCCCAAGGCATGCGTTTTAACATGGGCAATCAGCAAAGCAAATTAGTGACTGTCATTGGCTATTTGTTTTTGTTCTGCTGGTTCTATCATTTGAAATGAAGGAAAGATGTCCATGCTCTGAGCTCTTACAATAAACTTTTTAAATATAAGGTATTTTCAGCTTTTGCAAAATAATTTTTTTTTAAGTATCTACCAATGTTTATAACTTAAATTGACTACGATCATAATTTACATTTAGTTATGGAATTTTATAAAATCGCTTCATTTATGTCGAGATTTTAAAATTTCATTTAATTTATAATAATCGAGTTATTTGTTTTCTTAAAAAAAGTATCTAAAAAAATGTCCAGATTTGGTATTCTTCACAATTTAGGAGCTTGATTGATGATCAAAAGGTTAAATTTATACGATTAACAAATCAAATCTAAACTTAACGGTGGATTTATAACCTACGTTCAGTTCACGCTCAGTTCGTGTTCAACATAAACAGATTAGAATGACATGGTAAGTATGTTTTGGATAAGAAATTATAACGGATTCATAATTATTTTATAACCAACACCATCTACAAATATAATTAAAACAAAAATTTCAACAAAATATAATTTTATTTTGTGGAATTTGTGGTTATGTCATGCCAACTCGAACTGAGCGTGAACTGACCGTAGTTTATGAATCCACCCTAATGATTCCTCATACTACATCCCAATTTCGACCATTTATGAAATATTGTTCTGACATTGTTCCTCTCACCCTACTGAGCATTGTTCCTCTCACCCTACTGAGCATTGTTCCTCTCACCCTACTGAGGAAGGAGTTGCAGCTTCATACTGTCTCGCCCTATCTTCGCTATTTTTAATAAATCAATCGACACAGGAAAATTTGGAAACTTTTTTATATCATCCCGCAAAGGTTTCAAAAACAAAACTAACTAAGCTCAAATTGGTTAACTGGAACCTAATTTTACAACACTTAAATTTGCAACTATGTACGAGACGAACCTGCAAAGAAAATTGGTCAAGATTCTATGGGTATGCAATTTAGACCTTTGTAAATCAACTGCAATAACGGCTTAAAAACAAAAATGTTTTTCTGAGCTTCAAGGAAATTTTTTATTTTTTTCGTCAATAGATTCCAGTTACCCAGGAATTTGAGGTAACTGGAACTAGGTAGTGTAATTCTGTATTTGTACAATGTAGAAAACTTTGAGGTTACTGGAACGTTTCGTAAAGCATCACAAATACTCATTTAAAATTTCATTAATTTGTCTTAAAAAAAGGCCGAGAAAATGAAGATGTTAAAAATCCTCTAAGTATTGAAGAAAAAACGCTTTATTCAAAATAAGTACTTAAGGTGATTACAGCACCCCTTATAATTTTCGAACAAGCATATCCCAAAAAGTAATTTTTTTAAAATATTAAAATTTTGGCAAAATCAATGAGGCAATAATATCTAAAATATGCACATATTTTAAAGTTTTAGTTCTTTCCAGTATCCAAGAAAAAAAAAATAAAAGGGCTTTAAATTTTGAAATATAATGCAAATAAATGCATTCCTCAACAGCACTATTCTTAATATAATCCCTAAATTAAGGCTCTTAATCTCTTGTTAATCATTTTTTAAAATTCGCTGAAATTAGTGGCTAAAACGCCCCGTTAAGTGCTATTTTCTGGTTTAAACTGGTGTAAATCATTGCAAGAAACGAATGATGACTCAGAGTGTACGATACAATAGTTACAGTCGCGTTACACCAGAAAGCAGCACTTAACGAGGCGTTTTAGCCACTAATTTCGGCGAATTTTAAAGAATCATTAACAAGATATTAAAAGGGGATTATATTAATAATACTGCTGTAGAGAATTGCATTTATTTTCATTATGATATTTCAAAATTTAAAGTCCATTGATTTTTTTTTCTTGCAAACTGAAAATAATTAAAACTTTAAAATATAAGCATATTCTAGATATTATTGCCTAATTTATTTTGCCAAAATTTTAACTTAAAAAAAAAATACTTTTTGAGATATGCTTATCCGAAAATTATAAGGGGGTGCTGTACTCACCTTAAACAACAAATGAAACAACTAAACTAAAGTGGTGTATGAACTTATGTAAAGTATTTAATGATATTTTTTCATTTCAGGACCATATATGATCGCCTATTATTATTTTGTTGGGGCTCATGGATAACTTTTACTATGTCTATTTCGTCATATGCTAAGATATCGGACTTTTCAGGCCAACGGGGATACATTTCCATATTAAACCTAACAAGCACAAAATCACCCTCCACGACAGCCACGACATTTTCTGCATCCTCATCCGACATCAGTTCTATACAATCTTCTGAATCATCTTCACTACTTTCGATCTCACTTTTAGTGTTCTTCGATTTTATATTTTTTTGATATTTATTTGGAGTTTTTTCTCTTTCGAAGGATCTATGTTTTGGATAGAGTTCACTTTTTGAGCTATTTTCTTAGACTTTGTTTCTGCTCAGGCTTTCTTTTTCTCATCTTCTCGTTTTTTTATTTTCCTCTTCTACTTTCTTTTTCTGTAAGTAGTCTGATGTTATAATTTCTCCCTCATTGCAGATCTTTCTTCTCTTTTGTGGTGTCGGAGATTCCGATTTTAATTTTTTAGTAGTTCAACCACCAGACTTTCAAAGAGATTCAGACAAATATTGCTTTGGGTGTTTGAAGGTCCAGTTTTGTCTTCAGGCATCAACTCCTTTTTACCTTGTTGCTCATTCACTATATTTGTTTGCTGTTCTTTGTTAACTAAATCTTCCATTTGATGAATTGTTCCTTTTTCTTAGTTTTCATTAATTTATTGCTCTTTCGTTCCAATAATCACCTCGTTTTGTTTACCATGGTGGTTATATTTTACAAGATCTTGCTGTGAAAATATTGTTTCAGGAACTTTTGTTAGATCTGGTTTACCTGTATCTAAATTATAGATACCTGTTGCTTGAAACCCATTTATAATGTTCTGTTTAGGCATTTCCAAAAATTCCTTGTCAAGAATATGCGTAAATTCAGTTTTCGGAAATTTTCTTCTTAGGTTGAGCCTTTGCCATTTACAAAGATTTTTATCCCATGTCGCTTTCATGCTCTTAAATACACCAACATTGAGTGGCTGAAGCAGATGGGTTGTATGTGGTGGTAATTTTAAAATACATATATCATCATCAAGGGCTTCTTGGATCACATTACACGAAATATGGATTGTATGTCCATCTAAAATTAAAAGGATCGGACATTCCTTTGGTACGTGAAGTAAAAAATATTTTCTAAACTAATTCGCAAATATTATGGTCGTCATCCATCCCTTATCCCAAGCGGCTATAGCAATTCTATCTAGTGGTTCAGGTTTTTCAGGTAACATCGACTAGATAACATTTTTTCCCTGGAAAATAGTTATCAAAGGCAATTTCTGGCCTGATGCTGAATAACATACTAACACTGTGGTATTTTCTCTGCCGCATGTAGATCTTGTAGCTTTTGTATCCACTGCCCCAAGAACTTCTGTTTTTGAAGGGTCACTGGAGAAGGATGTTTCGTCGCAGGTGAATACTTGTTCAGGTCGATTCTGTAACTTTAAGTTTAAAATTGTTTCTTCTAGAAGATCAAAGAAACCGTACATTGTCCAAGGGTTTTCTTGCCTTTTTCTAGCCACCTCTACTCCCTGAGCTTTTTTGAGAGATAGCTTATTTCTTTCACAAAAATTCAAGAACCATTGTTCTCCGGGACGATTATTTTTGAATTTTGTAATATTTCAATTTCTGTTCTTCAAATATAACTGTCTCTTGGCGTGAAAGCTCATATCCCCACTTTTGCATTGTATTTAAAGTAGAAACTAGTTGCTCTTCCGCTTCTTTAGTTAAAGCATCTTTTCCTCCTCCTCCGTGTCCTTCTTTAGCCAAAATACCAGTTCCTCTTGTACCTTTAATATAAGGTAAGGTTGACTTGGGAATGTTATAAAATTTTGCTGCGGCGTACATGGATTTATTACTATTTTTAACGTCCTCGGTAGCATGAATAAGAGCTTCTCGGGAATATCGTTCACCATCTGCCCCTTTTTGGATACGACGCTGGTAATTACGCACCATTATGTTCTGAAAATTTTAGTACTGTCACTGGATAAAATAGAAGATAAACGTTAAAATATCAAACTAACAGTTACAATACAACTGTATTGGGTAACTGAAACCTACAGACCCAGTTACCCGAAAACTTAAGTTCCAGTTGCCTCATCATATCGAATTTATCAAGGCAACTGTAACCTATACAGTCAAACTTGTTTTCATTAATATAACCTTAAAATGTTAAAATGAATTACACACTATAGATGCGTTTTCTTATACCAGGCCGATTTTCATGTTAAAAAATGTATTATTGTACTTACTGCGATTTTTTTAATACGTAAGTGCCCAACGTTGTTATTCTTCTACCAAAACGAACATGAATATTTTTGTTACGATACTCACAGCAAGAACTTAAAAACTAGATGTAATGGAAGGTTTGGGATGATAGCTGTCATGTTACAAAGCGCGGGAAGTTAAAAATATTGGATTACAAAATTAGAAGTATAGGGCCCAGTTATCTCTAGGTTCCAGTTAACCAACTTGACCTTACCTTACTGCTCCGGAATCATATCTAATAAACAATATGGTTTTTGTGCTGGAAAATCGACAGAGTTAAATTAAGTCACTTATATCAACTTCTTGTTAGTAGTAAAAAGGTTTACAATTCTATAACTATAAAGCCCTGTATTAATTCCTGAATATAACCCTATCGGTGACATATGGTTTTTTAGCTAGCGTTCGTGAGAAACGACACAAAGACTGTTTTTCCCAGAAGTAATAAAACGGCGCCTACGAGGCGGGACACGCTGGGATGCTGTTTGAATTCGAAATAAAAATTTGAATATAATATGTAATATATAAGAATTATTTAAATTAATTATCAACCCCCGGTTGTCGGATTTCACTATATATCACACAAAGATTGGTACGTTTTATAAAATTAAATTGAACTATTTGTAGCATTTTGTCATCGATTCCCAAAGCGTCAGTTCCAGTTTGAATACGTCTCCTTAATTCATCTTTTGTATCTACTGGTCTAGAATACACAAGGGTTTTCAAAGTTTCCCAGAGAAAGTAATCCTTTGGGGTCATATCAGAGGATCGAGCTGGCCAATATGCGGGTGCTTCATTGCCTCTACCTATCCATCTATTTAGATACTGTTCGTTGAAATAATTAAGTACGTTTAACGTTTGAATGTGGAGGAGCACCGTCATGCATAAACCACATTCCTCTTCGAATTTCCAAGGACAGGGGATCAAATAGGTTTGATAATTCGTTTCGCCATTTAGCCGAGGTGGTAAAGTGACAGGACCAATTATAAAAATGTCTGTAATTCCTGTTCACACATTGATCTTAAACTCTTGCTGATAATGGGTACTTTAGTAGCACTAGGATTTTCCTCACCATAGATATGTTCATTGTGCAAATTAGTTATGCCACTCCCCGTGAAACAGGCTTCATCTGTGAATAAAATTCTTGTAAAGTTCATATCTTGATCTGTGTTCTTGAATAAACTGGCAGAAATCTAGGCGTGGTTCAAAATCTTGGGTAAAAGATCTTGTACCCGTTGAACATTAAATGGGTGCAGTAGTTGTTCTCTGGTCACCCTATTAACTATATCTTTGCATACTCCTAGCTTTAAGCCCAATCGCCTGCTGCTGAGTTCAGAATTTTCTTCAATCCAATTTAGAATATCTTCCTTAACCTCTGCAGTTCTTACCGTATGCGCACGACCATAATTAATGGCAACAGGGGCAAACCTACCCGTTTCACGAAGACGTCTTTCAATTGCCGCCATGGTTTTATAGTTTGGTAAGCGACGATTCGGAAATCTTTCTCTGTATACTCTGCAAGATTCTAAATCATTTATTTGGAAGTATTCATAAATCGGTAATTTCTTCATACGACCATGACTACAACAAATTTGAAAATTTTTGACAATTCAAATATATGCTTGAATTGTTTTTTTTTTTTAGATGCGATTTGACACTAGCCAATTTTTAGTTACAATTATTTTAATTTAATGCCTTCGCTTCAAATTATGTTAAATTATCACAATAGTTTAGACTTGGCCATACACGAAGTTCATTTTTTAAATCGAGATCTCTCAAAAACGGCTGCTCAAATCAACTCTTATCATGTTTACGTTTTTCAATTAAAAGACTTTGGAGAACAAGAATTTTTACTTAAAAGTTAAATACAGGAGCGGCTCAAAAAAGAGAGCAGATTTTAATTTTTTACCCCACAAAACCCCTCTAGCCATATATTGTGAAAAACTAAAACCAAATTGAACTTTTAACACTCTGTATTTCCGAAATCATCCAGTTTTGGACTGAGGTAAGTTGGGTTAAGCATCATATTTAAGCCTTAGGAATATGTGGTAGCATTTTCTTGCACCTTTTAGAGACATACCTTCTTTCGATCATTCTCATCTCTACGCATAGTGCAATTTTGTCAGAAGAAATAAAAACCTTCATTGTTATCTTTGTCTCTATACTGTACTAAAAATTTGCGTTTCAGGGTAATTCTTTGTCTAATTCTGTTGCACTAAAATTTAACTCCATTGAATTTTTCCCACAAAAACCATATTACTTTTCAGTTATGATGCCTGAGCAGTCATGTGTAATGTAGTCAGTTATAATGCATTGGATAATTTTAGGCATTGTTCTGAAAATTAAGATGGGTGATAATTCTTAACGTCAGATTTGCTACCCGATGTGTATATTGAGATGACATAAGAAAGTTTCCAACAATCAGGAAACTCTTCTGTGTCGATTGATTTTTTGAAAATGGGAATGAAGGTTAGACCGAGGAGTGGACAGTATGAAGCTGCAATACCTTGGTATGATGGGAGGAATAATGCTATGAGCTGGCTCTTTTTTTATATCCACGTTTGACAATTTATCATAGATGGTTGAGATTGGGATGTAGTAGGTATAAGGAAACATTTAGTTCAGATTTGATTTGATCATCGTTTAAATTTAGGATATGTGTGGTGTAAACTGAAAAAATGTCTTTCAAACAAATTTGTTACTTCACTACCACAACATGCAAAAGAGTAATCCAAATTAATTTTATTTGGTATGCTATTATTTGCTCTTTTACTACTTATAAAATTCCAAAATGCTTTAAAATTAGTTTTACCAGAGGTTTCAACAGAATATATTATAATTCGAATATCATTCTCTAGCTAGAAGGTTCCTCCCCCTTCAATAACTCTTTTAAACATCAAGAGGAGGCTGTAGGTGTATACACACTGGGTAGGAGGAGAAAATTAAAGATATTGTTTTTAGAGTTACTTTCCTTAATGTTCTCTTTTAAAATTGTATGGCATACTGTTCGATTCTTAACATTGCTGTATAATACGTAATTTTAAAATTTGTATGTTTAGCTGCAGCGAGGGCAAAAATTCTTCCCGATCTTTTGACAAGAGCAGAGCTCTTGGCGTCACAAAACCCGGACAGGAAGCTTAAAGAAACCGAAGAACAAGAAGATTGTGTGAATCCGCCCCCAACACCAGAGACTGATGGTTATGAAAACAGCAGAGATGGCATGGAGGGATCACCTTTGCCTGTAATTAACGGCAACGATTCTTTGGAGAGTTCTAGAGGAAAATTGCAAACTTATGAGGATGATTTTCTCGATCTTGGATGTGCTGACGATATGGATTTGTTTTGAATATAAATATTAAGATAAGAATTATTTGTAAGAAAAATATTCTTATTTATAAGAAGGAATAATATTACAATTAAAACTGAAACTTTAATGTTATAATTTTGTTTTTTATTCACTTGATAATATTAAAAAAAATATTGGATTTGTGCTAACGAGCTATTTTACCTATAGTAGAGAATACTCCTTTTCACCTCTACATTGTTTAGTAATTTTGTCATTCATGATTTGTGAATGTGGTGGTTTATATAGGTAAATAAGTAGAAGTGGATACAGAAACGTTTTTGAATTCAAACCATCAATTTCTATTGCTCGTTTAAGCTTTGATTTCTTTCCTATCGTTTCCAGTCACGTTCTTCTAGTTCCTAAAGCAACTCAACCACTTTTAAATCACGCAGTTTTTTTAGTAATTTACACCCACTATACATCATCCTGACTTCAGGCGCCAATGTAAGGTTCATTTATTTACATTAATACTCTAATTTATTTTATAACCTTACATACTAATTTATATTATCAATTTATATAAAAATGTGGCCAACTCGAATTGGCTTTCATTTCTTAAAGAAAAACCAAAAAAACAGCCTTTATTATCTTTCTCCTGGAAACCACAACTCAGTAACCAGATCTGACCAATAGTTCTACAGGATTCATAAATCATTAAAAAATTAGTTGAAAATATTTATCTAGAAACAACTTAATGAAAAAGATTTCATATTTTATAAGAAAAATTAAAAAAAAATGATTATTATCTTCGAAATCTGACCAAAGATATGGAGAATCCTTAGATAAAAGAGACCAGAGATATAACATACACCGGTTTTAAACCTGCGCAAATGTTGCCAATTTCTAAAGAAGGGTTAACGGAGTGGGGGAACTGGGCGGCGACACGCGGCGACCCGAACTCTGTGACAGGGACCGGACTTTGTTTATTAGCATCTTAATGAACTATTAGGTTTATTTAAAAGGTGTTTAATCGAATTTTGTATTATGAAATAAAATTAACGTGATTTTTTAATATCAAACAGATGCCACGACATTTTATGTAAAGAGAAGACCTTTTATAGAATATTTCGTTAGCGTTTATTTACTACGGACTTTTCTGCAAGAGATTACAGTAAAATGTTGAAATAGAATATATTGTTAATAGAGCAAAAAATGTTACTCATTGTCTACGAGTATATATAAAAATAGCATGTGCGCAGGCTAATACTGCAAATCTACCCTTATGAGTTGAACATTAATTTTTTCTACGGCTATTACATATTATTAAAAATTAGTCAAAATGAGAAAATGCTGTTTTGTATTGTAACCTCAGAAAAAAGTATATTAAGGCTTCTTTCTTTAAGAATATTAATTATTATAAAGGATGAGTCACATAAAACTCTAGAAATGCATATGTCTGAAACCAGATAACATTTTAAAATTTAAATCTATTAAAAGTCATTTGGTCGCTAGGGATGAGTGATTATCGAAATAAATTATCGATCATTGAAAATAATCGATTATTTTCGATCAATCGATTATTTTCAAACAATATATTTTTTGTCATTTCCTTTAAAATCGACTACTTGATTATCTTTAAAAAATCAAAAATAATCGATTAATTAAAAAGCCAATTAACCGATAAATCAGTGTTTACAAAATATAATATAAATAGAATTATCGTTTATTTTAAATAATCGATTATTTTCAAATAAACCATTTTTTTTTTCGTCCATGGAAACAGATTATTCGATAATCTTTGAAAAATCGAAAATAATCGATTAATCAAAAATAATCGATTAATTAAAAAGTCGATTAACTGATAAATCGATTTAAAAAAAAACAGAATGATCGATTATTTTAAATAATTGATTATTTTCGATCAATCGATTATTATCAATAATCTATTTTTATTGTATTTCCTTTAAAATCGTTAATTCGATTATCTTTGAAATACCGAAAATAATCGATAATTCCAAAATAATCGCCTAATCGAAAATAATCAATTAATTAAGAAGCCGATTCTATGATATATAGATTATTACGAATAATCTATTTTATTGTATTTCAAAAATGATCGATTAATTAAAAAGTCGATTAACTGACAAATCGATTTTCAAAAAAAACAGAATGATCGATTATTTTAAATAATCGAATATTATCAATAATCTATTTTTATTGTATTTCCTTTAAAATCGATAATTCGATTATCTTTGAAATACCAAAAATAATCAATAATTCCAAAATAATCGCCCAATCGAAAATAACCAATTAATTAAGAAGCCGATTCTATGATAAATCGATTTTCCAAAAAATAAAACGAATTATCTATTATTTTCTAATAATCCTTTTTTCATATTTCCTTTGAAATTGATTATTCGATTATCGAAAATAATTGATTATTAAAAAGCTGATTATCCAATAAATCGATAATTTTAAAAAAATAACCAAAATATCGATTATGTAAAATAACCGATTATATTCAATCGATTATTTTCATAAATTATCTTTGAAAAATCAAAAATAATCAAATAATTAAAAAACCGATTAAACGATAAATCGATTATTTTGAATAAATCTACTTTTTTTGTATTTCCTTTAAAATCGATTAATACATTATCTTAAAAAAAACGAAAATAATTTATTAAAAACAGCGGATAAATCGATTTTCATTAAAAAATATCAGAATTATCGATAAATCGATTATTTTTGTAACCCCTATCGGTCGCTTGCTTTTATCTGAGCATTTAGCTCCAAAATTTAGAGATTCGGATTTTTTGATCCAGTTATCTTTGAAATCGCATTCGATTGTGTAATAAATAAATATTGCTAAATTTTGGATTTTTTTTTGGTAAACGAAAATTATGTTCGAGTTGTTTAGGGGTTTGTAATGTAACATTTTATTAACGTGACTAAGGGTCGATTCCACCGTTGTGTTAAACGAAGTTTAAAATGACATTTTTACATTAACACTCATTTTAATCTCCGTTGAACACAACGGTGGAATCGGACCTAACTCCTGTAACTTTAGTATTTTTTTTTGCTTATACTAGATTACTTTGTTTTAAGACTGAAAATTCAATGTCACTTTCGATTTGACCGCAAATAAGATGAACCTTGAAATTTTAAGTAGGTCATCCTGTATTTCATCTAATATTCTTATAAAAATACCTTATAAAAATAAAATTTAGCTAGCAACTATGATTCTTTACCTCTTATTTATCTACCAAAAAGGGCTAAAAACTACCTTTAGAAAACATTCTTATAAAACTACTTTTTAAATACAAAATTTCGTTAGCAATAATGCCTATTTACTATTTATTTAAATTAAATGTTCAAAATTTTACCCTTTTGTAAATTTATGTAAGTAATATGAAATCTGATTTCTGATTCTTAATATTTATTGAAACCCCTTAATGCGGATCTGAAGTATTGAGCCCAGAGAATCATGGCGCTTTATGTCAAAACGTTAATAAATATTTACCGCTGAAAACGAATATATTCATAACAGTAGTACTTGTATTATAAGTACATACAATTTTTCAAGATACATCGTGACATTTTGAACTTGAAATTGAATAACTAGAACACTTTAAATTGCTAAAATACCAACAAATAAATCAAAAAACAGCTGTCAATGGTGATTAAACTCAGGTGGAGGTGATCGCTGAATGGAAATCGGAGCAATTCGGGTGGCGTCGTGCAACAATGATTTTCAATTGGTGGGTTACTTTGGCTTAAAATAGACAACATGCGCAGTGTGCAATGTTACATCTTCGGTCTCTTTAATCTAAGGGAGAATCTGACTGTTCGATTTTTCTGTAAGTAACTTTTGCTTAATCATGACAGAACCAATCACAATTAACTTACCATTGTTAACTTACTTTTGAGATTTGTATCAAATTTGATTTTTGATATACAGGGTGATATGTTAATTACTCAAATTAATTATAAAATTCATATCTATTTGTAAATCTTTTATTTCAAATTTTTAAATATTAAATAAGTTGACACACTAGGTTGGATTGGGAATGTACCGCGCTTTGTACTGTTTGGAGACAAACCCAAAATTTCGTACACAGTTGAATGTTAAACTCTATAAAATGCCAAACTAATAATTATTATTTTAAGTTGGTTCTGTGCAATGCCAGTGGATATTATTATTCATTCGTTTGTGTCAGGTATTCGCTCCGTGCGCGACAGCAGCGCCAATTTGTTTTGGTATTAAAGGACTATTTCTGCCTATACTGACAAACACAATTTTTAATAGAATTCGTAAATAAAAAGTATATATGTTAGTTTTAATAAAAGTATATGGATTTGTAAAATAAGTGAAACATTAATTTATTATTATTATATATTTTTATTGCTTAAGCTAAAAAACTAGGTATAATCAATAAAAATCAATAATAAAATATAGGCAGGCAACAGTATTTACTGGAGAATGTATGAGAAGTTGCCTAAGTCTAATTAGTTGTTATTGAAGAATTAGCCTATTCTGTCAAAAAAAAATACCATTTAATAATAGCGTGAAGTTAAAATGTATAAAAAAGGATTGTTATTTATATTTTCATTTTTGTTCGAAAGGAAAACATAGAATGAATGATTAAAACTGGTTTCCCATCAGTAAGTCACAAAATTGCATTCCAGTCACATATTATAATCAAAGCAAGAAATCTTGAAATCTAGTCCTTGCTGAATGAACATTTAAGATTAAAGGGATATTAAAGAACATCGTAAAATGATCATTTCTTGTTTATTTAAAACCTTTTAAGTTTCTGATGTCTACTATTTCCAGCATTAGTGTTATTATCACAAAAATAAAGGTAATTTTTCTTCTTATTGTACACCAATCCATTTATTTCTTTGACTTAATTTCCTCTTTGCTAGTGAAATTTTTTATATAAGTTTCATTGTTTTTTTGGCTAGTATTTGTACAATTTTCAACACAGCAACTCCGGTTGCTTATTGTGTTGTTTTTACCTACTTTTTTGAAAAAAAAGTAAAATGTATACGTGTATTTGATATGGCCAAAATTACAAAATATCGCCCTAAAATGCACGAATTATCCGCAGCTAGCGCTAGTATCGCTTTTGCTTCCCTTTCCACGGAGCGAATAGGAACTTTGTTAGGAGTACTGTGTTTTAGTAGCTGTTTATTGAACAAAGATTAATAACCACTGGTTTATAGCTTACCTGTTTCTCTCTTGATTTTTTGAACAATATAATTTGAATACAGGGTGACAAAATATTCAGAGAAAAACGTCTAACAACTGTTTAGCGTGAAGTCTTCTCTTTCGAATGCGGTGCCTCTCCTGGTGATAAACAAATGAGTCTGGCCGTGTCCTTCATTTGTATAAGATTCGTTTTTTTGCTTTGCAGGAAAAATAACTGTAATAGAGCAACAAATCGCCGTGAATTTTTCATACGCAACTTTGAAAAAGCGCTACTGAAACTTATACTTTATTGAAGGAAATGCATGGAAATGAATAATTATTACTTGCGTGAGTTTTTGACTGGTTTAAGCGTTTTCAGGATGGCTGAAAAGACTTATTGAAGATGATTCACGCTCGGGTCACCATTTCACGTCCAAAACGAATGAAAATATTGAAAAAAACCGGTATTCTGATTCGATCTGAACGTAAGATTGTTGAAATTGTAGGAATTGTCAAAAAAACAATAAGAAAAAAAGACCCGAATTGTGGAAGAACAAGTCATTGGTTCTCCATCCAGACAATTCGCCGACACTCATTCTGTATTCTCTGTCAAGGCGTTTCTAGTTAAGTACAACATCCCGGTAATTAAATATAATAATTCAAAAAAATTGCTTTTTAAAAAACAAATTTACAACTTTTTATAACGACGTTAGAACAGAGAATGAATTTATTATATTAAAAAGAAAAGATGATTAGCCTCGGCCGTCTTCTTCTAGTCAGCAGTTTTATTATCAGCTAGGCAGTTTCCATGTATGTAACTCGGTGTTTGATTATTCGCCTGACCTTGCACCATGCGACTTCTTTCTAGTTCCCAAGGTCAAATCTGCATTAAAATGAGCAACATTTCAGACCGTTGAAGCTGTGATAGAAAAAGCGTAACGTGTCATGAATTAACTCAGAAAAATACTTCCAACACTGTTTTGATCAATGGAAAATTCACATGGATCGTTAAAGGGATAGAGAAGAAGTGTATGTTGAAGGTGATAACAACTAAAAATGTATAAGTTTAAAATAAAATTCAAAAGGAAAGACTTGTATTTCGTGCAAAACTTTTTAATTAATAAATGCAAAGCGCTTTCGGCTTATTAGCCATCATCAGTGCATATCTACAAAAATTGTGGATGTAAACTTCCAATTTAAAAAATATAAATCTGATTAAGACTTTTAAGTCAAGAGTTAAAATTGTATATATACGGTTGTTTGAACAAATTAACAATTAAAAGATACAAACAAAGTGACAAAAATCCAGTATTGGGAATAGTGAGTGTGGGATAAGCCCTTACAAATCATATCTGATCTCCAGAAGCAAGTTAGCTTGTGTGGAATTAAGAAATTATACCACCTTCACCATTCGCACAATTGAAAACAAGTTAATAAATTAGTTAAAATTTAAAGAAATTTACTGTGGAAAATATATATTGAAATTTGAATCTAGAATACAATAGTTAATATGAAGAAAGTTAAACACAGAAGGCCAAAGTAAAAAACTGAAGGTTTTTTTTATATGTATATACATTATAATTATAAAAAAAAAATTCTACCTACTGTCCACAATGTATCCAACAAGTTCCTGGTCATCCTCACTCCCAAAATTAGTTATTTCGGGATATTTACAACTTGCTAAATCATATTATTAGTATTATTAATATTTTCAAATTTAAATTTCTTTATCTATTCATTTTTATTTTTATTCAAGTTCTTTAACCGTTTCCACATGACAGTGGTGACAAGCGATACTTAAGGCATTTCTTTATAAGCTTACTACAACATACTTGGTTACAGTATTGTGGTTACTGTGGTGACATTACGCATACCATGGTTTCCCTATTATTGAATGTCATATGTCAAATTTAATTTAAGTTTGGGGATTTCTAAACGAAATTTGTATTTTAGAAATTTTAGGATGTTTTGACTTTGTTATTTTTTATTATAGTATGTTCTAGTAAGCTTATAAATAAAGGCATTTCTTTATAAGCTTAACACGACATACTTCGTAACAGCGTTGTGGTTACTCTGATGACGTCAGACATACCGTGGTAACTCGTAGCACTTGTCGTTGTCACATGTCAAATTGGGGATTTGTTTACTTTGTTTTTGTTCAGATAAATAAAAGTGTTTTTGTCACAGACGTCATTTGGTTTTCGTTCTTTTGTTATTTATTTAAATATGTCTCCTCCAACAAAAGGAAGAAAAAAATGAATAAGTGTTATTTGTGATGAAATAACAATGATAAATACTTGTGCCAGTAGTCCCATATTTTCATCTTTATATTTCAATATAAATAACAGTATCCAATGGCCATCAACATCGCTCTCGTGAAGAGTTATTTCAGTGCCCTGTATTTCAAATATAATTTCTTTCATAGTAAATGGAGTTTTCTTTGGTAAATACAAAAATGCCCAACCCAAATATACAAAATGAACCATATAACCCGTAACCACAGAAAAATGTATCTAATTTAATATCTTTACAATACTTTGCGCATGCTCGATATGTTTAAATGCGGACCTTACTGACCTTACCACACACCTTACCCCTAAAAACATCATGGTTAGTAGTAGTTACATATTTTGGTAACGTATGACGTCATGGAAGTAACCAAACCGTTTAAAGAATTGCTTTGGTTACATAAGTATGTTCTAGTAAGTTATGGTAAGCTTATAAAGAAATGCCTTAAATGCCTCGTTAGATGTAGCTACATATGCTTTGGTAACATGTAACCAAAGCAGAGTAACCAAACGTTATAAAGAAATGCTCTGGTTACAGAAGTATGTTCTGGTAAGCTTATAAAGAAATGCCTTTAAAGACGTTGACTTGTCAAATGTCAAGAGAGGAGGTGCGTTCACCTCAGTGTGGAACATGTTTCTCCAAGTGTGATTTGAGTGATTGGAGGTGGTTAACGGAGATCAAAATTTGTTAGTATTGAATTTAAAGATTTGATTTATTGTTAGTTAAATTTAAATAAATATTTAATATGAAATGATGTTATTATTTTTAATGATCCTTTTAATGTCAAGACAAAACAAAAATGTCACTCGCGTGGTTCTGATGTGCCATCTCGGGCTCTGCAGAACTTTTTTCCCAAGATGGCACAACTGAACCCGCGGTTGCTAGGGGTGAATCTGATGTTTAGTCTTAAAAATTACTAAATCACTCATCAAGCGTATTCATGGTTGAAAGAGACAAAATAAAGAACAAAAAAGTTTTAAACAAAAGAGTACCATGGTCCCAAAGGTAGGCTCTGATGGGTGAAATAGAGGGGATGGCTCTCAAAGGCTTGTATTGAGCGACTCGGGCCTACATCATCATAGAGGGTTAAAATAAAATGTTTACAGCAATAGTCTCGTTATTTTATAGCCACACCATTCATATATTAGGTACATATTATTATTAAGTTATATTTGGAAAACTAGTCATGGAATCCAATTTTTCCAATAAGAATTTCGAACGAGTACATCGAGAACTATACAATATCAAATATTGAGATACTTTGATGGTGAAATTTTTTTTGGGCATTTCAGCTGTTTTTGTTAGGTGGAAATATCTACTTTGACCGAAAAAGATCTGCGGAATCATGAATCACCCTGTAAGTGGCAATATTTTGATTATAGTAGTATATGTGTATTGACTACACAGAATGAGCGAATAACATCCAAAAATATTTAAGTGTGATTTTTATTGTCCATTTTGAAGAATTAGGGATTTCTAACTTCAACATCCTGTATCTCAAAATCTAGTCAAAGGATATGATTAGTCTCATGGACACTATTGATGGTGACATCAAGTAATTTAACACATAAAAAATTCCGACATTTTGATGGTACTCCCGTTTGCATTAGGAAAGTGCGTGGTCCTTTGCTGTAATGCTTACTTTCAGCTCTATAATATAATAAAGTAGGTATAGACAACCTTTGCTTAGCTGAGGGCGTAATTTCGGGACTTAATTATGTCGCGGTCCGTAGGCAAGAAATAAGTAGGTAGCGAATAAAAATGCGAAAAAAATTCACACATTTTTTTTATTTATTAATTATAATAGCATAATGATTATGCTCAATCAAACATATAAAAAACAAGTTAATAAAAAAAGATAGAAAAATCAAATGAAAATTAATCAAAAACTTGAGTTTGAAGCTGAGAAACAAGAGCTGATCAATATCACTAGTACATAGGCGCAAAGTGTTTTCTAAATTAACCTCTGTAAGCCGAGTACGATGCTTATTTTTATTAATTTTTATGATTGAAAAAAACTCACATTTATACGTGCTTCCAAATATGCAAATCATTTTTCGTGCGAAAACTCTCAGCTGTGGATACTTTTCTTTGGAAAGGTATGTTCTGTAAAATTCGCTTAGTTCCACATCATCAAATTTAGACTTTAAATATAAGTCCTCTTGAAGCTCTATCAACTCCATTTGTAGGTGAAGCGGAGAATCTTCCACATTACACCTACAGGAATTTGCAAAAATATTGAAAGTGCTATCCATGTTCTTTAAATCGGAAAATCGATCAGTAAATTGCTCGGACAGTAGTTTCAATTATTCTGTATAACGACCGTACTGAATGTTTTTGTGATTGGATAATGTTGAAAAATGAAAACAATTTTTACTTCTCATAGAGCGAAGGCTCGTATATACCCCCCATCCCCCCCTGTGGGAATTTGTGTGTCACATATTTTTTGGTTGGTATTGCCATGTACTTTAAGGTTTTAGTTGTTTGCTTCATGCCAATTAAAGCATAGCCCGGAAAAACATGGAAAACCGCGGAAAACTGAAAAACTTATATTTTATTAACCTTTTCCAGATAATTAATTTTTGTTTCAAGTGAACTGTAATCATGTGCGATGAAAAGCCTTCAAGTCTAAAGCGGCGACATGGAGCATTAACAACGTCACAGGAGAAGAGATGCATAATTCATTTTAATGAAAACAAATCGGACAATAAGTATTCTTCGATCATTTTCCGCTCAATCATTTCAAAAAGTTCATGAGTTTGTTGAAGTGCGACTAAAATTATCCAGTGAAGGTAATAGATTGGAAACTGTGTGTAGTGCCAGTGGATCTCGATGAAGACCATGATTTCTACCATTGCTGGTGTTACCAAAAATTAAAAAACGTGTATCGCTATCAAGCAATGAATGTGAACCATCAACATCCAAGCGAAGCCGCAAAGCTTCGGCTCCCACAACAAATCTATTTCCGAGTGATAGCTGCATTTTTTGTTACAAGAATCGAAAATGGATTTCTTCGAAAAAAAAAAAAGTACGATATTCCTACCAAATGTGTTACAAAAATAGCGGGGTTGTCCATTATCCAAGCTGCAGAAGCGAAATCAGATGACAGATTTTTATGTGAATTGAAAGTTGTAGATTTCATAGCTCGTGAAGTGCACTATCATAATTACTGTCGTGAGGAATACACAAGACTTCCGGATAGGCGACTCCATGCCACTCCAGAAAGCGAGTTACTTGCGCAGCAAAAGGTACATATAGAAGCATTTGAAAATTTAAAGAACTATGTCCGGAAAGCATCATTCTAAGTGGTAATATTGAACGCATGACAATACTGCGTGAGAGGTATTTGTTGTTCATGTCAGAACATTCACCAGAATTTTATAATGAAAACTATAAAACTGACAAATTAAAACAAAAACTAATAAACCATTTTGGCAAACGTATATCATTCTGGCAGCCAAACTAGAGAAGTAAACTTGTTTACTCGTCATGGATAAAATCAGGAGAAGCCATAGAAACTGCGTCATCAGAGATACGAAGAATACAAGAAGCTGCAATGATTCTGAGACGACATATCCAGCGGGCATATGAAAATTCACCGAAAATGCCTTGGCCTCCTTTAGCCGAATTTCTGGCATCAGAAGAAACGAAGGCTCCTAATTTACTGTACATTTAACAAGCGGAAAACCATTGCACGCTGCGAATGACAAAGTTGAGCGCACAGTGAATTCATTTGCACAGGATTTATGTTATAGTACTACTAATGGTAAATGAAAAATGGCAAAGCATTTGAGTTTAGGAATGACTATAAGACACCTTACAGAAAGTGCAGAATAGATAACTTTGACAAACAGATATGGTCATTGTGTTTCCTACTCACACTTGCTTGAGTTAGAGACTGCTATGTGCAATAAAATAAAGGACAATGATGAACTTCTTCCTTCAAATAAAAAAATATAAGAATATGGAACTAATATTTCATTTTCCAGCTATTTTCCCGATAAACAAGTTTCATTGAAATGTCAAATTTTTTTTAAGGCATCTTTTCCGTAATTCAGCGGTTTTCCATGTTTTTCCGGGCTATGCTGTAATTGTCAAAAGGCAAACAACCTAAATCTTAAACTACATGGCAAAACCAACAAAAAAATACGTGACTCACAAATTTCCACAGGGAGGGGAGGGTTTCGTCTTTGTGGCTCATGGTCTATCATTTGTATTTCCCACTAGCGAATTTTGTTTTGAAAAGCCATAAGATGTTTTTGAAGCTTCAAGTTCAGGTCGTTTAAGTATCCTGTGATGGGAACAAGGAATGCCAATTCACAAAGCCTAGTTGGATCACAAATTTGCGACAATGTTTTCTATTTCATTTCCATAAAATCAGCTATTTCTTTTCTAAGGTCATAAAATCTGTTTAGCATTTTCCCTCTGCTTAGCCAACTTACTTGGCATATGTCACATCTTAGAGCACAAGTTTTGTTGATGAATAATGCAATGCAGAATTATAAAATTACATTCTTGCACGTTTATAGCGATTGCTCTTTCCTTCAGAATCCCGTTAAAACCTTTTCGTGAACCGACAATTGAAGGCGCACCATCCGTATACACTTCACTTAATTTACACCACTGCAAACCATATTGCTCAAAAGTACACTGCACCTTGGCTAAAATATCTTTTCCAGTAGTGATCCCTTGTAGAGGCCGTAAATCCAGTAATTCATCTGTCATTACAACTTCTTCATCAATACCTCGTATAAAAATAGATAACTGGACTGTGTCAGATAAATCTGTATTCTCATCCAAAGCAATCGAAAATACTTGAAAACCAGCTAATGTATCAATCAATATTTTTTTGAAATCACTAGTCATTATATCTATACGTCAAACAGCAGTATGTCGCAATAAGCTCACTTTCTCAAACTCTTTCTTCTTTTTTGGACACAAAAGTTCTGCAGCGTCTACTAGACACTCTTTAACAAACTGTCCCTCAGATAATGACTTCGATTTTTTCTCTATTTTGGAACTAATTATAAAACTAGCTTTAACAACACTGTCTAGATTTGATCTTTGTGAATGGAACATTTGTTGCTGTTTCCCTAAATCTGTAATGAGTTTTTTAATTTTATCCTTTCTTAACTGGCCCATGAATGCATTATATTGAGCAAAATGCTTGCTGGAGTAATGCCGCTTCATATTGTATTCTTTTATAACAGAAATTGTTTCATTGCACAACAAACGCATAGGTTTACCATTGTGCAAGATAAAAAAAGTATTTGTCTTGGAATTGACGACATTCTGTGTCCACTTTCAGCTTTTTTGAACCAGACATGTTTTTGCTTGACTATGTCCCTAGACCAAATATCAGGAACTATTTCTCTAGAGAAATAGTCAATATTTGGTCTAGTGAAATAGTCGCCCCAAATATAACGCGACCTTGATTAATATTCTGCTATTTTTGTTGTTGCTAAATGTCTCCAACATTTTACAATTTAATTCTACATAATTTTGGCATTAATACTCAATTGATTAAAGCCCTTGAGCTAAAGCTCTCGGGCTCTAATCAGATTATTAATGCCAAAAAATGTGTCTCATCAAATTGATTTTAAAATATTCTCGAGATTTAGAAAAAGGTCTTGGTATTTTACCTTGAATATTTCCCGCGTCGTACTCTCGATCGTATGTGAATATGCGATGCGAACTTTATCAGTTGTTAAGAAGTAACACAGAACAATTACTTTTAGAATGGAAACTGCAATGTTAAAATTTGCGACAGTTTTGTAACACCCGGTGGGCGTTCTTTGAACTATTTGGCGGAAGTGGCACCATCTCGCGGTCACTTTAGTTAATACAAAACGCGGGAACATTTAAAATGGTCCTTCAATATTTAGTTTAAAAGTGGTAGTCAAATTAAGATTTGTTCATACCAACTCCTTTTTTACGTTTATTGTAGCAATAAAATTATATTTGTTACAATAAAGCAAAAAATGAGTAGTATGAACCAATATTAACTTGACTACAAGCTGAAATATTTTTACAAAAAATTAAAAAGCATGATCAACAAAATTAATTTATTAAAACAAAAAAAACATACAAAATAGAATAATTAAATGTAGCGTGTTAATTAGCTGGAAAGTTAAGTCATTGTCTACAGAGGTTGAAGAGTTTTATCTAAAACAAAAAATAAATATTAATCAACTTATAAATCAAGAAGGGTACAGGAACAAAAAAGCAGCTAAGCCACATTTTTATCAAAATTGAACTGGTCCGCCCTATTTTGTAAATTACCAGTATTAGCAAATGCAAAACAGTGCATTTAAAATTATGTCCAAGGACTTTCCTACTGTTTGTTTGTCATTTTTAGTATTTAGAATAAAAAATTACAACTGTCTGGTAAATTAAGTGGTAAAGTACAATATAATCAGGCAACATTTAAACAAAGTAACATCTTTTTGTAATCAATTACCTTAAAGTATCAAAAGTTTGTATTTAGTCAGTCTAAATTAAATTTGGTTTTCTGAACATTTTGGTAATTAATTGTGACTAGGCCCCTTTTTTTCCTGAACCCTTCAAATCTATTGGGGAGCACAGAAAGTGAGGCATAAATAAAAAAAGGTATACTGACCATTACTTCCCGGACTATGCTATTTTGTCTTCCACAATCCAATATTGCCATTCCAAACGGCTTGAAGAAAGTTTGTACTAGAACAAATAAAAAAAACAGTAAAAGTAACAATCTGAACTAAATCAATATAAAAATCAGATGTGAGGCATGAATACAAAAAGTACAGTGACTATTACTTCCCTGACTAGGCTGTTTTTGTCTTCAACGATGCAATACTACTGCCACTCCAAACGGCTTGAAAAAGTTTGTACTAGAACAAATAAAAATACAGTTAGATCGCTGCGTGCACCAAGAACTTTAAACATATCTTCAAAATGTTTATCACATACTAAATAGTTTTTACAAATTTGTTGTTTTATTCTTGAAAAATGGACTGGGAACACCCAATACTCAAATTTGAAATAAATCGTTATTAGGATTTCAGAGTGTTTACAAAACAATTTGGCATACAACAATACGATATATTACAGCTTTTGTAACTAAAAATGACCACAAAAATTTAAAATAAGCTCAATCGTCAGCAAGATCAAGTAAACAAATTGAACATTTAAAACACAATTGAACAAGACCAAGTTGACAATACAATAAACAATTATTTACAAAATACTTACTATTTATTCATCCAGGATCCAGATCACACCCAAATACAAACAAATAATAATTATTGACAATATGATATTGATAAACACAAAAATACAGGTAAAATGGCAAATGTCATTCACCGCGAGGTAATCGATAATGGATGCCTGACAATTGACAACTGACACTCCCACTCTTTCCACCATCAATTGTAGATTTCTGTAAATTGTTGTGTACAGCGCCATCTAGAATCTGTTCCTTGAAACAAAAATATAGTTTCAGCTCGGGCTATACCAGTTACCGATACCTGAGAAGTAATGAGGTGACGCGCGATGAGTGGTTTATATCATGGAGGAAGGATAATTAAGAGTTGCCGTTTCTTTGTATAAATATGGCAACATGTTTGCGATCAGCGCCATATGGCAGGGATTTGTCCAACTATTTCTCAGTCGGTAATATAGATGCCTGCATATTTTATTTCATTTAAAAATTAGCGGGATTTTGTAGCTCTACTTTAATTAGTATAACTAAAATTTTTTATTGGCATTTTTTACAACACAGACAAGGTGCAAGATGTAACAAAATGCCAATCAAAATGTAAAATTTTAAGACCCATAATATTAGGAAGGCTAATATAAATAATGTAACATTAAATAATTGTATTACCTATCTATTATATCATTAAAACTAATTTATAATAAATATTCTAAATAAACAATATTTTAATAAAACAACTAAAACTTAATTTTCTGTAAACTTGGGTAGGTAACAAAACACATGAAGGAGAACCATCCATATAATCTGAAACAGAAAAAATTCAAAACAGCACCTTAACTTCATATCATTTTGAATCTCTTTTTTCTTTTAGACATTGTCACAGTTTTATAATATCATTACAATATTTTATAATTAAAAATGATAGTCCCTTCATCTTCTTTTAATTAGATGTAGTACTTTTAAAAAAACATGCCTGCGGGATCAAGCTTTGAGGTCCTTCTTTGATTCGCAAATTTTACTTTGCTGTTTTCTAATTATAAAATAAAGTTTTTTTCTTCGTTGGAATTAACTATTTATTGGTTTGATTTAAAAATCCATTATCTAATCATTGTTTTTTAGATAATAATATATTTCATTGGATGAAATTTTGATCGAATGTAACTTTCTTTTCACAGGTAATTTGTTTGATGGTATGATATCAATATTACTTAGTATTATTACTCTTTAGTGTTAATTTAGCTTCCAAGGGTACCAAAAGCAAAGCCAGTTCACACAAAGTCTTGTAACCCATAAAAGGTTTTTTGCAAGTGGAATGATGAGGTTTATGCGGCATCATTTTGTTCCTTGCTTAATATCAGAAGGAAATAAAAAAAATGTTTGTTCTTAAAATTTACAGCATAAATTGGTCAGTAGAATGTACTATTTACCTTTCTACAAACAACGCTATTACAATTGGATATTATGAATTTATTACGAACAGGACCTGCCATAAACTTATGTTAAAACATGAAAAAGCTTTTCTTAATTTTAAATTTAACATGTCTAACTAAAATTAAATAAAAGTAAAAGTACTTACCTTGTTTTAATCAGCAACCATAACCATATTGTTTTGTTATTACATTATTTACATTTTAAAAATAAATGACCAATTCATGTTTTTCAAATAATTGAAATATTTATATAAATATATAATATTGAAACAATACTTTCCGTGTGTTACTTTTGTTACCAAGCAAGATATATTTGAATTATTCAATTATTAAGTGTACTTTAAATTTAAATATCATTTTTGTATTGTAAAATGGACTGGTATGCGCACTAATCTATTGATATAACGCGCATATGTTATAAGCCCCCCTGGTTTATATATTACCCCCAATAAGCAACTAGAATACTCTCGAACGCATCGGGCGGCTTCCCGAATGTTAATTTGTTTTTTTTTTCTAACGACTATTTCTGACACGATGTGTGGCATTCCACTGCGTACGCTTAATAACAATTACAAATAAACTATGTGTGCTTACCCTATAATTTTTTTTTGCGCATTATTTGAATTTTCTGAATCTTTCGCGGGCCAAATTGAAGCTGGTGGAGGGCCAAATCCGGCCCGGGGGCCGGGTTAGCCCACATATAATATAAAGTTTTAAATAATATTAAAAAAATCACTTTAAAACTTCTAGTTAATTTTATTTTATTTGTGTTGCTCATACATATGCTTGCATCTAGGTGCAACTAATAAAAGGTAATAAATTTTATTATAATAATTGTAATTTGTAGATTATTATTAAATCCGTGCATAAAAGTCAATAAATACATCATCATCCATTGCTGCTCTTCTTTCATTAAAAAATAATTTAAACATAAACATTGCTGAAATAGTGTTATTGATTGTTATTTACCTACATTTTTAAACACAATAATATTAAGTGAATTGTTAATGTCGCAGACAATTCCAGTAAGTAGATATAAATTATCTGTCGGTAATTGTAGATAAAAAGGTATAACACGAAAATGAAAGTCTCAACACCTAAAAAATAAAAAATAATTATTTAACATACTCTTAATTAATATCAAATATTTTTTCTACGATCACTAGCCAAAATAGCTTAGAAATTCAACCTTAAATTTGACGTTTTCCACTAACTGACATTAAGGCCTCTTTTATGCATGCATTTTTTGTCGGTTTTCGCGAGAAGATAAAAATCGCGGCGTTTTTAGATGAAACAGAATGGAAGAAGTTTAAGCATCATATACCACAACGGCACTGTAAAATCAACTATGCGTTATGTATTTCGTATACAATCGTATAATTCAAAAGAGACGCCAGAGACGATGGGATGTTCTGGATAGCTATTCACTAAGTCATGGGAGCGCTCCCATGGGAGTGTTCCCATATATTTTGCTCTCTTACTCTTAGGTGGGTATATCGTGCTTACTCACTTTTAGCCCAGGTACATGCATAGTTAGGTCGGAGTAAGCACGACCTATTACATAATTTACTTATTATTTTTTAAAAATTAGCAAATTTTTTGCAAATTTAAAATATTGAAATGCGTGTCAATATATGGCAAAATTCTGTAAGATTTTTTTAAAATCATAATTTATAGTGATGTTCTAAATCAGTCTAAAATTAATTTGATGACTATAGGGACCGTGCGTCATGACTTTAACGCTAACTGGTGACAAAAATGTGAACTTTATGGGGGGTATTTATTAATGTTTTATACGGCATTTATTGTTTAATAATTATTAATAAAATGAAGTCGAATTATTTTCGTAATATCAATATCGAAAAAACTTGTTGCATCCGTGGATGTACAAACACATCACTTTGGAAACCTGGATTTCATTCGATAGTAAAGAAATTTTATAAATTTCCACAGAGCACAATTATGCCTCACACCCAATGATATACATAATTACAAAGATTGCTTATCCATATGTAAATCAGACGACGAAAAACGTATTTCACTGGGCAAAGTTTTCTTTTTATCTAGCTTGTATCATTTTTGAGCACTTAGTTGTAAAGAAATCATTTACAGAACCGGTTTAGAAATTAATCTTTAGTGTTTTCTTGTCATTAAGATTTTTACATATTTAAATGAACATTTTATATAAATATCATTTTACAGATAATGGTTTATTCTGTTGATTAAAACTAATGTAGAATATGAAATAAGAATGTCCAATTTGACAAAAATATCACGGCCCTCTTTACAATTTATTAACTATTTCTCATTTATTATTAAAATAATCATATAAATAATACATTGCAATTACTGTCAAAAGAGATTGTAACAAACTTTAAAATATTAAAAATCCAGTGATTTTTGTAAATTTTTTTAGTGACATTACCATTAAACATTATTCAGAATAATAGATAAGTGTCCAATTACAACTCTTCCCAAAGTTGTTTATACCTCATATCAAAATTGTTTACATTACCTTCTCAAAATTGTATTACATATTGCAATTATGTATTTTATGTAGAATTGTTTCTGAAATAGTAGTCTAAAATTATTTATATCTATCTGTTATAAAAATTGTTTAGATCTCTTAATATTATTTAACTACATGAAAACTCAACTTTCCAAATACATAATGACATGTCTTGAAGTAAAACTTTAATTATTTTCTTTTTCTAAAGATTAAAATGCTGAAATTTTATTTTAAAACACATTTGGGCTAGAACGGCTCTATTTAGTGAGCACTAGGAAAGGCACATTGCAACCCGCTTTTCATAATTTTTTTATAGATGGGTGAGCAATCTATAATATGTATCATTGAACATCTCATAAACGTCAGTGGATGAATGACATTTCGATTAACATAAAGCTAAAAAGATTTATAATTATTATTATCAATCTTTTTTATTAATTTACATTATTTAAATGTTATTGTAATACTTTTAAATTCAGTGTTACTAAATACCGATATTTTAACATTGGATACACTTGTTTAAGGTACAACTTTACAATTTATTGTCACTTAGCCATTTAAATCTTTTTGATTAAAAAGTATATGCATGTCCAGATTTTAATAATGTTTCACATTTTACGTCATTTTGACCATGTACACGATTGTTTGGTACGGGCCGGTATCTATTTTTAACTATATTTAATATTTAAAAAAATACCCTTAATTATTTACTTGCAATGTTTACCCCATTTAATTCTAAAAATAAACACTAGAGAGGGCTAAGTTCGGCAGTAGTGCTGCCTCTATATTTCACGCACGGTCCCTATAACAATTCCTTGTATCTTTATAATGATGCTTAAGCATGTTCCGCATGTTTCCGCTTTTTTGTTATTAAATCTCATTCTATTGGTCGCAATATATTCCATAAAAATGTATTAAGGTCGGATCCACACTATCCGTAAAATACGTACCTTCAACAGTGTTGTGCGTTCACATTGTGCGTTAACATATTATTGTGCATTCAAATTGTGCAGAATTTGTGCGTATTTATTTTTTGGTGATCATCAGTTTGTATAGAACGCTCGCTGAGGAAATAACTTAATTGTCTCCTATCAACCTTTAACAAAATAAATTTCATATTTCTGTTTTTTTCAGAATATCAAGAAATGCATATTACGCGATTGCACAACATATCGCTCGGCTGTGAACCTATTTTTATCGCCTCCCTTTAGAATTCAAGTATCTGCCTGTGCGAGTCGCATATCGTATATCGTTCACAATATACGATTTATCTTATGTACCCTTAGTATGAACGGTACCTAATAAATACATTTTTATTGTAAACTATGTGTATTTTGTTGTATTCAAACTAATTTATGCAATGTAGGTTGCTATCTATCCAAAATAATGCCCATAATCAAAATTATCATTAAATTTTTTTTATTGAAAATGTGCTTAGAAAACTCCGCGATTTTTATCGCCCGCTATAAACGGCAAAAAACGCATGCACAAAAGAGTCCTAAGGACTGCTTTATTGTCACTCGCCGCGCCCCGTTTTATTTACTTAGAATATGAATTCCCTTTTTGATGATTAAGGTAGATATAAGCATAAGCAATACATTATACATTTATACTGACGACAAATTTTTAGTTTTTGTATCTATTTCTTACACTAATGTGATCGTAGAAAAAATCTTGTGTGCATTTTGAGTGAAAAGTTCGTTGTCGCTTTCAACAGATTGCCCGTGCTCCACTACGCGTCACGTGGACAACTTTCTGTCTCGAGCGGCAAAATATAACTTTTCGCTCTTAATACACAAATAGCTATTTTTACCTTCAGATACGAAGTCATATTCAGATCAAACAAATTATAAGCACTCAATTGGAGTACTCTTTGAGACTGCTGAATAAAGAACATTACATCTCTTCTTGATTCTCTACTTTCTAGTTCTTTCCAATTAGATTGATATATACATTCAGGTAACAAGCTTGCCTAAAACAAAAGTGTGACGAAAACAATTCTTTTCAAAAAACTTAAAGCAATTCGACAAAATCTTGTTAGTTACTGATATACAGAGTGACCCATTTGAAAGCGGGCCACCCTCATAAATTTTTTATTTATAGAGCGATTTTGACGATTTTTTTTTTTTTAAATATGGAGGGGAAAGATGTATTTTGGAGCTAAATGGCGTCCAATTTTTTTGAAAACCTAGGTCTACTAGATCACATTCAGAGGCTGAAAAATCCAAAATTTATATTAACGATTTTTTTAGAAAAAATTCGCGTACGCAACGGCGTCCTCTAAAATATATCTGTATCAAGTTTCATGAAAAAAGATTCAACATTAACGATTCTATGGCTAAATTACTGACAAGTTGTTTATTATGCATGAAGATTTTTTTTATCTAGTAACCCATCCCATAAGGGAATGTAATAACATTACTATACAACGTAAATTCAACGTTCATGAGAAGTTGTTGGGGGAAATTAAAACCTCGCAAAACTTCTATTTGTTACTTTTGTATATTTAACCTACTTACGTAATAAAGTAATTTGCTAAAAAAGTATCCACGAGAAGTAATGTGAATATCATATTGTTTTCGAACGTAGCCATTCGTTTGTCATAAGTCATAACAAAACCAACAAAACTTAAAAAATGTCACTTGTCACTTTTTCTTGTGGTATGTATTTGAGATTTTAAAGAATTTGTAAATTGCTTATACGTTTGAATAAGTTACTTTTCACAGAAGAAACTATATAATTAAGTTCACATCTTTTTTTAGCATCATACAACTGTCATCTTAATACAAATTTAGTTACCTTTGAAATATACTTTATATAAATACACTTTTTAAGTACTTTTGTACAGTCGTTCACCATTTTAGCTACTAGTGAATTATTACAATATAGGTACCTTGTTATACTCTTTCGTGCAATCGTTCAGTGTTTTAGATTCTAGTGAACCTTTGAGATATTTCTTATATACCCTTTATATCTACATTTGTCGAATTATTCAGTGCTTATAGTATCGCACTGGACTTAACTATACTTGTAAAAATATTTATTTTAAATTTTCCAAAAAAGCAATTTTTCATAATTTCTCAACGTCAGTTGTATTTATTTAACCAGCAAAAGAAATGATGAAGAATACTTTTTTAAAATTTAAAATAAATATTTTTACAAATAAGTTCATCCGTGGTATAATGCTGTATAATGAATTTACATTATAACATCTATAAAACGTTTCAGAGCAACTTTCGGGGAATGTATCGTAAAAGTATTAGTGTGATGTTTCCGAACTTCACTTTGTAACTTCTATGAGATGTGCTATAAAAGTCTTGCCGTTGCAATAAAAGTAGACTGCATGCGAGCTTAAAGAGCTAATTAGCGTAGATGGGATGTTTTTGTGCTAGCTGAAATGCGACAACAAAAATTAATAAATAGGCTTTGGTTTTAGAAAAAGTGGACGTCGCTTAGCTCCAAAATACACCTTTCACCCTCCACATTTCAAAAAACAAATTCGTCAAACTCGCTCCATAAATAAATAAATTTATGAGGGTGGCCCGCTTTCAAATGAGTCACTCTGTATATTATAAAAACTTTTAAATTTATAAAGGACCCGCACTTTTTATATTGATTTTGTTGGGTAGGTACTGCCAGAATTTGTTCAAATTCAAGTATGTTTTTTTAGCTCATTAAAGGTAACTTTCTTATGGACCTCAAGTTTATATAGGGTTAGTTGTTTTACGGAGTCAAAAGTAGGGTGAGCAAAATTAATATTTTCATATATATCTCTACCATTAATCGAAAATAATCGATTAATCGAAATAATCGATTATTTTAAAATAATCGATTATTCGAAAATATTCAATTAATGGATTATCGATTATTAAAAAAAAATCTAATCGATTATATTGCCCACCCCTACCTGGAATACCGAGATATATTAGAGAATGAGTTGGCGGTAACAATTCAAAAATGATAATGAATCGTACTTGCGTTTAACGTACGAATTATAGTAGTTCTAAATCAATTCAGGATTGTTAGCGCAAAGGAAGCTTTTAACTACACTTAATACAAACCCAAATTAAAAAAAAAAAAACATTTAAATAATGTTATTAAAATATAATATTTTTATAATTAATCTAAAATAATCGATGAAAATCGATTAATTGAAAATATTCGATCACTTGAAAATATTCTAAAATAATCGATTAATGGAAAATAATCGATTAATCTAAAATTAATAGAAAATAAATTAGAGTGTAGGTAGCGATTTTTAAATACTGTAAATTCCGAAATCAATCGTTTTAACTTTTGGTCTACACACGATTTTTTTTCTCAGGGATACCCAATACCCAAAGATGTATAACCAAGACAGATAGGATTCTTTACAAAATTTCTGAAGTCAATGCTAACCATCTTCGGCAGAAACACAAACATCTGATTGAACATTGTAGCCAAGTTTACAGTGTTCTTAACTCTAACAACCGCGCAATTAGAAAATCGATATTTGTAAAAGTTGTAAACCGGTTTTTTCATTCGTCATTTTACTTTAACTTGGAAATTTGTTTATCAGATGTTCGTCCCATAGGCGTACAGAAATACATGTATTCACTGTTGGGTTCTAATTAACAGTGCTGTTCCTAAAGTGGCGCTGGGAAACAGTAACAAATCCTACACAGAACACGAGGGGAAATTACCTTAGCAGTTGAAGCCAATGATACAAAAAAAAATACCAAAAAAACGTATTTATTATTATTTAACGATTTTCTTTAAAAACGTTTGAATAACTGTAATAAATTTTAAACATACTGAGGTAGTAATCGGATAAAGCCTTTTCAATGAGTTTTTCAAATATTATTGAAAATAGATAGGTATGTCCTTGTTCTTTCATATAAGTAGCAATATGTCGACTTCAATTTTCTTTACGAACAGTTAGTTTGATTTAACTTAATTAAAATACCACAAATAAATTAAAACAAATCTACGTAAATAGGTATTTTCAACACAATCAAATAGTATTAAGTGTTAGAGCTGGATTTATAAACTTCGTTCAGTTCACGCTCAGTTCGAGTTGGTGAGTTCTTGATGTACCCAATTTATATAGTCGTTGTGGCCGTTTATTCGTTGCTGCGAATTTTGACATTTGATTTGAAAAGACATAACCACAAACTCCACAAAATAAATTATATTTCGTTATTATTTTGTTTTAATTATATTTGTTGATGGTATTGATTATAAAATAATTATAAATCCGTTATAATTTCGTATCGGTGAAGTAGGCTTTGGCAACAGTGCCCAGATGAAGCCAGCAGGATGTTGACGTCATACGGCAAGATGCAACATGGGTGCTTGTACCAAAGATACGAACTGTGCTTACAACGTGTAATTGTATGTTATATTGGAATAATAAAGTTAGTGATATCATCTCGTATTATTTGATTAAATTCTACACCCTCTGTACACCACAGTATCCAAAACAAACCTATCATGTCATTTTAGAATCCCGTTGACGCATGCGTGGTCAAATAATCAGATACGTGGTTTTCATTGGCTCGACATTCGCGCCGAACGGCGAACATAAAAGTTGATCATCTCTCAGCCAGTGTTGCCAGTCTGGTACAATTGTACCAGATCTAATACATTATTTAAGAATCTGGTACTCTAGTACACTCGAAGCAAAATCTAGTACTTTTCTTTTTTAGCCTGTTTCCATTTGGACGACGGGTAAAATATATTGTTGGGTTCCTTGTTTGTGTTCGTAGTCGATAAAAGCTTTTTTTGCTCTTCAATGTACCAAACCATCACATTTAGAGAAATAGGGTACAATTCATAAAATCTGGTACATTTTTATGGAATCTGGTACATAACAAAAATATATTCTGGCAACACTGCACTAAATATTCCCGAGCTCGTCTCGATAGCATCACATCACAGTCTCTCGAGATTCTTTGGAAAGAGTATCACTTCCTGCGGTCGGGACAAGCACGGTCCGCGATGCAACGGCAACGGGACTGCCTAGTCCGTTCTCTCCTTTATTGTGTACTACTTACTATTAACTTGTTCTATAAGTTCACCATGTAGAACTTCAAACTTAAGGTCCATAAGAAAGTTACCTTTTCCCAGACAGCACAAATAGGTCCATTCGATATACTATTTTGGAAGTTCGTTCAAAACATGTACCTCTACAAAACATAAAGCTAATGTTATCCTGCACTCTGCAGTAGTCCACGGCTGTTATAGAAACCGTAAGAATAAAAGAAGAAGTACAATGTCACCCATCACCCTAAAGTCTGCTGCTCTTGTCATAACTCATTACATAACTCATACCACAAAAACGAACAACATTTATTTATCTGGGAAGTAAAAGTAATTACGTATATTAGTAAGATCTTTGGGAAAGCTGAGAAGAATTATTACGTCACTAGGAAAGAACTTTTGGCTATTGTCAAAACCCTTGAACACTTCCATACTTACCTATTTAAGTTTTATCATTAGAGGTGACCATAATACAGTGGCTGATGAATTTTAAAAAACCTGAAGGACAAGTTGCTAGATGGAATCACCCTACTTGGCAAGAAATAGCCAGATATAGTGGAACTATTAAAGGAAACTGGACTCAGTGGGATTCCGTGTATCTTCACGATGGCCTATTGCACCGGAAATGGAGAGCCCCGATTGAGTATATGTAGTCCGCAGCCCACCAATTGGTACTGCCGAAATCATATGTCTGAAATGTGTTGGAGGAGCTTCATAGCAGAAAGAACATTTTGGTACTAGAAGGATACTGGTACGAGTTCGGGAAATATTTTATTAAGTCAATTGCCGGGATGTAGAAGATTGGTGTAAGAAATGTGACTTATGCAATGGCAGAAAAGGGCCTTAAACAAGAAGCCGAGGTAAAATGACACAGTATCTTTTCGGAAAACCTTTCGAACGAATCGTCATACATATCCTTGGACTATTTCCCTTAACAGAGAGGGGAACAAATGATGGTTGATATGGACTATTTTTCAAAGTGGCCCGAAATAGCGTCTATTCCTAATCAAGAAGCGACGACAGTATCAGAAACATTTGTCAACGTTATAATGAGACATAGAGTCTTTCTGGACTCGCATTCTGAATAAGAACGAAATATTGAATCTGAATTATGACAAGAATTTATGAAACTATTAGACATCAGGAAAACACACACTACGCCTCTCCCCTTACACTCCGACGGAATGGTAAAAAGACACCATAGAACCATGTGCAAGTATCTTTTAATGTTCGTCTCTGAGAATCAAAAGGACTGAGATGCTTTAATTCATCTATTTCTGTTAGCCTACCAAAATTCTGAACATGAACCGACCAGTTATACTATATATCTATGATGATAACTGGAAGGGGGATGGAGCTTTCTCCATGATCTTCTTTTTATAAGACCTGATGACAAACAGGACCGTGCACCTCCCACTTACATACAGAACTTAGGGTATACGAATTAATTCGGGAATGTTTGAAAGTTAACAGCAATAAACTAAAAGATAAAATCGACATGCATGCCACAGGGACAAATTTTGAGAGAGGCGACTTAGTATAGCTATATAATACCAAGCGCCGTAAAGGACTTTTTCAGAAACTGCAACGGAATTGGGAAGGCACCTACACGGTTCTCAAGAAAATCAGATACCTGATCTACCGCATTCAGTTGTCAGCGGAAAGTGATCACAAGGTAGTTTATATTGAAAAGTTAGCGCCATACCGCTGTCCAAATCCTCCCCGTTGGCTCCAACGAGGTCCCAGTAAAAGTTTATTATTGAATTGTTTATTCTGTTGTTGAGTTATAAATGCAATTTGCTATTTCATTCGGCAGTATTATTTCGGTCGTAGCAAAAATTAACTGTTAAATTTTCTAATTGGTATTTACAATCAAATGTAATTGAATGCTTCAGTAAAACAAAATATAATATTGGTTGCAGAGAATGCAAGGAGACAGGTTCGGGATAATACTAATTCCAGAGCTGAAACCGGGACCCTATAAGAGGTTTACTCACTAGTGGTTGGAAAGTAAAACCAACTAACAACCGGGATAGTACATTATCCCTGAGTGAACCGATCGTAATCACGAGCCGCTTCAAACTGGGGAATGATACTATTTAATGTCAATTGAATAACGGAGTTTTACATAAAACAAATTTAATAACCGGGATAGCACACTATCTCTGAATGAGGCGATCGTAATCACGAGCCGCTTCAGACAGGGGAATGATACTATTTGAGTTCACTTACAATAACGGAGACTAACGCAAATGAGGGTTTCAGACGGAAAATAAACTATTAATCGGAATAGCACATTATCTCTGAATGAGACGATCGTAATCACGAGCCGCTTCAGACAGGGGAATGATACTATTTTAGTTCTGTTGAAATAACGGAGACCTAACGCAAATGAATTTTTAGATATAGAATGAACTAATAGCCGGGATAACACCTTATCTCTGGATGAAGCGATCGTAATCACGAGCCGCTTCAAACTGGGAATGATGCTATTTAAATTTTCTTAAAATTTGCAGTTCGGAGAATAAAACAAAAGAAAATGCCTCGTCGCAATTCTACAAATATAACCAATCAAAACATTAGGCAATTCCCACAAACAGTTCCAATCAATTATTTATTGGATAATGTTTTAATAAACTGTATTATTTGTTCACGAAAATTTCTTGCGGTAGAAAAAATTGACTATAAGACTATTTACGATTAAATGAAAAATAAACTAATGAACGGTTAAGCCTTCCAATAAACTAAAATGAAATTTATAATTTATTCACATAAATTTCCAGTAGTAGGAAAAATTAACTATACGACTATATTTACAATCGAATGTAAAATAAATTGTTTAACGGTCAAAACTTTAAATAAACTAAAATGAAATGTATTATGTATTAACGGAAATTTCCAGTAGTAGAAAAAATTAACTATACGACTATATCTACGATTGAATAAAAAATAAATTGTTTAACGCTCAAAACTTTAAATAAACTAAAATGAAATGTATTATTTATTAACGGAAATTTCCAGTAGTAGAAAAAATTAACTATACGACTATATCTACGATTGAATAAAAAATATAAATTGTTTAACGCTCAAAACTTTAAATAAACTAAAATGAAATTTATAATTTATTTTCGGAAATTTCCAGTAGTAGGAAAAATTAACTATAAGACTATATTTATGATTAAATGAAAAATAAATTAATTAACGGTTAAGCCTTCAAATAAACTAAAATGACATTTATAAAGAACGGTGTATTCTAACAAGAATAAATTAAAGTATTTTTAAATCAAAACAAATGAAATCCTAACTCAACACGGAATAAATAAAATTAAATCGGTTTCAAATAGCACGGCTTAAAGTCTCGGGCACGAAAGAAATTATCAAAAAAAAAAAAACTATCAACAAACTTTACCTCGCGGCGTGAAATAAATTTTCGGGATCGTAGGTATTTAGCGTTTAATCGACTATTGGATTTAACGGTGTCAAAGCAAATCTGTTCAATAAATCGGTATATTAGCAACTAAAAATTTAAATTCAATCTCGGACCACGTTTTGTCGTCGCATGCCCTACCACATCAGAAAATCCCACCATGGTCGCGCGCGCAAGTAGAGCATCTCGAAGCTTTCGAACCGTGGTAATACGAAGGATATACAGGGCCTACCCATGAAGTTGAAATTAATTGAAAATCGAAATTAATACCCGGAATTAATTAATAATAATAATAGTAATGAAAATTGACTTCATTACAATGTACTGTGTTTATGCTAACTTTATGTTACTTTCGAGATTTTATTTTTATCCACACTAACTGTGCTTGGCATACGACACCATTTCTCTTTTAATTTTTTTATAACAAATAGTTTAAATAAAAGTATTTAATTAATATAAAAAAATAAAACAAAACATCACAAAACAAACTCTCACAAATAAACGAGGTGAAAGAAAAAATGGCGGACGAGATGAGACTTCTGGCCACGTGATTGCGTTTCCTTCTCGTTTCTACCTCTATGGGCGCTGAGCAGGGAACAAGGTTTAATAAAGCAACAAATATAGTGCGATCTTTAGTGCAATCTGCATAAAATAGATATTATTAAGGATCATTTTAGCTCAAAAAAGGAGCCTCTACAAAAACAAGATTGTAACATCAAGAGCTTCATTCTTCTGAAAATGTTTCCTGTAAAGTTTGTTTTTTGATGTTCGGGGTAGGTATTCAATTAATATTTTTATGCACGACCGGGCGATAAAGTCCAGATTATAAATACGTTTAGCGGGCGTAAAGTGTCACTTTACCGCCCGCGGACTACTGTACCGCCCGCCGGGCAGTAAAGTAACTTTCTTTTTTTTTCTTTTAAAAATTCACATGTAGTTAGTAAAACAAACTTTATTATTATTATTTATTATCATGGAAATATTTTGTACAATTAACAAAATATGAGTTTAATAAAGAAATTATAACTTTAAAAGACCAAACATAAGATCCTCACACTTATAATTTTATACTAATAACACAATTTGAACAATTACTTATAGAAATGTTAGGATTTGCTACCTTGCTCTGTTGTAAGTTGCTACGAACTTCTACTAACTCCGTATGATTTGGGTTACTGCTGGAAGGTGTATGCTCAAAAGAATCGGTATGTAAATTTGAAAATTCAGCTGTGCGCCTAGTAGAAGGCATATCAGCATTGACAATTTTTTTGGCGATTTTCATTTTATTTGCCACAGAATCTTCAATATAACCTTCTGCCACCGTTGTAGACTTCAAACCAGCATGTCGCTTTATGTTAAGGATATCCTCACCTGCATTAGCTAACAAAGTTGCTGAAGATCGTCTAAAACAATGGCCTGTGTAGTCTTTTGGAGTAGGCAATTTTAAATAAGTTGCTATTTTAAAAGGAATTTGACCAAATGTATTCTTTCCAACCACCTGACTGGAACATTTTCCATTACGATAATACACAAAAAATCGTCCGTGGTTGGTATTTGTCGTACGTAGTGAAGCATATTTTCGATATAAGTCGAGATAACTTGGTGATTCCTGCTCTTTGTCAATCACACTGAAAATGCGGTCAATTTTAGTTTTAGATGCTCCTATGGTTACCGATAAGGTTGTTCCTAAATCTTGAATATCGTCTATTGAAATATTAGCTAATTCCTCTCGACGACATGCTCCACAAATACCAAAAATTAGTACAACCTACAATAAATAAACATATTAACATAATAGTCTAAAATAAAAAAAAAAAACAATTAACTTACTTTTATCATAAGATATAAATTATCTGGAGCATCTACTAAAAATAATTCTATTTCTTCCCTGGTTAGAATTTTTGATTTTTTTGGTTTATAACCGTCTGATTTCCGTTTTAAGAATGTTATCAATCTTGAATATCTAGCGATGTTTATATTATTGTGCAAATTTACAGTTGCTTTTAACATCGAATAATATGACCATAGAGACGACGGCTTACGGCATTTGGACTTTTCCAGAAAAAATTCAAGAAATACATTTTCTGTATAGTTACCGTCTATAACATTCTTCAATTTGCACCAGCTAACAAATTCATCGTAGACCTTATCGTATATTCTCTTAGATTTGGCGGGTAGTAAACTTAATTTTGCATCTTCTGCTACTTTAAAAATTTCCGGTGGTATTCCGGAAACTATTTCATCGTCACTACTGTCCATTACATAAACAAAATATATAAAACTTCTTCGAAAATATATCAAGAAACTTGCAATACGTGAAGTCGACTGTAAATAAAAATGGCGTCTACCTATTCTTGTCCTATTGACTTGGTTGCTATGGTAACGCGTATAGGTATATAGATTATTGTTATTTTATCATCTTATTAGTTTTAATACGACTTATTTTTATTTAACTATACAAATGATTTGGTAGATTGTTATACAGGGTGAGTTATAATAATATCGAGGTATAAAATATATCCAACTTGAAACATTTATAATAACCTACTCACAAAAGGTGAAACATAGAAAATAAAACATATTTATTAATAAACTGTCATTAATACGGTCGTGCATAAAATTTTGTATATTTATTAATAAATGACTATTAAAACGGTCGTGCATAAAATATTGTATGTATTTCGGGCGTAAACAGCGTTTATGGACCTTACGTGTTAATAGCCCTCGCCTAGCGGCTCGGGCTCTTACTTACACGTTGCGGTCCATAAACGCCTGTTTAACGCCCTTGATACATAAATAACTATTAAGGTACGCTAACATCTTGCAAAAACTGCAAGCAGCGCAGTAATGAAGTATTTTTAGGTGAAACATTTATAATTTTGATTTTGGAACTAACCTCAAAGTGTAACTGATTACCTATAATACAGTAGACGAATAATTGGTTGAATTGTGAGGCAGTAAAAAGAACTGGAAGATATAATTGGCTCCCAGAAAAGTTTTGCTACAAAAGAGAACATAGATTATTTAATAATTTATTCGAAATGTAAATAATAAATTAGATCTTACTTTTGTCATTGAAAAAATCGATATGCAAATTCCGACAATACTGAAACTGAGTTGACAAAGAGCAATTAAACTAAAAACTCTATTAATTTTTTTAGTGAACCTAAAAAATAAAAAATACATTAAATAAATAATTCTAAAGTAAAAAATTTTAAAATATCAAAATATTTAGTTTTTGAATTGGATACAGCGTGAATCTATATACTTTCTTTAACTGTGTATAGAAGTCATTAAAATAAACATCTTTCTAAAAAAACTCAAAAATAAGAAAGATACAGAAATAAAGAAATTTAAATCCGGACCTGGTAAATTGAAAAGTGCGTTTAGAAAAATAAATTTTAAATGTTATTGAAAAAATCCAACAACAAATACGCAAGTTATTGCAGATATTAGGTGGGATAAGTTAAAGAAAAGTGTGAACAACATAGTGGTAAAATCAGTTATATCCCTTTATATTGGCGTACAAATTTATTTTAATGTTATTAACAATTTCAGGTAAATAGTTTAATGAATTTGGAAAGCTTTTGAAATTTTGAAGAATAATGATTTGGGATATTATAATACTTGTTTAATAATTATTTCTAGTCCATAAATTCATGAGATTGATTTAAAATTACTTATTCTGTGAAACGACACTGACAGATAAACATTATCGCGAAATTCTCGAAGTCGTCCAACGTGTTTTGACGTTTTCCCCTCTCTACTTCTCAAAAGCTTTTCCAACTTCTGCTCCTGCTCTATAGTCGGTGACCGATGCTTGAAGTCAGGTCAATAAACTGATCAAGGGCAGCGTATGAATTTAAAGCATATCAGTGGCTCCAAGTAGCTACTGATGTTTCCAAGTATATCTGAGTACCACCAAGTTACTCCAGGTACATCCGAGTATCTTTCAAGTGGCTTCAGGTGGCTCCGTATACTTGCAAGTGGATCCAAGTACCTCTAGTACCTATAAATACCTACAAATACCTCCAAGCATATTACTGCTCTTGGAGGTAATATCTTCAATAGCAGTAATATCTTCAGTATCAGTAATATATTTAGTAGCAGCAGTACCTCAACTCTATTGGCTCCAGTAAGCTGCAATTCCCAGAAACCGAGCTAGCTACCAGTGACCCCGGTCTAGCAACATCAAGGGACTAAGCAAACCCCAGGGGCTCGATTCTCGAGTTCACTGGAAAATTTTCCCATGGGAAAAGATTCCACTACTCATATTCCCATGGTAATAGGTTATGCAATTCTCGAACTTGTCGGAATAGACATTTCCATGGAAATAGTAGTTTCACGTATGTCTGATATTAAGTCCACGATTATTTCGAAACAACCAATAACATTAAAGATATTATCAAATTTACTGTTGGCATTATTTGTATTTGTTGTGGTTTTTGGGTAACTGATTACCTGCCGAGTCTCCGCGCTGGAGCAGGTGTCGTGCCGAGCAATCCCTAGCATGACCGAGGAACAAGTGAAAATATTCGTTTATTTATAATTAAAACTTGTCGAGTTATTCTTAGTTTTTGTTTGCACATGTTGAAAAAAGAAAAAGTAGCTTTTGTATGGAAGAGCAACGAAAGTTTAGAGAAACTAAGAAATTCTTTTGTTAACGGAAATAATAAAATTTTCGAAATGGTCTTGTTAAATTTACTACAAATTTCTCAATTTGTGTTATTTGCCAGTCCCTTACAGCAGCTCCCACAATTTCTAACTGATTTAAGACAATAAGTTCATACAGTTTCTTAGTGAAAGAGAAGTTAAAATAATATACCTACATAAATAAAATAATATCAACCTATAAATACGCCAAAAAATGTTTTAACTACAATTTCACCAAAAATCCAAGATACACAATAATCTTTGGTTATTCTTTTGTCAAATTTTCGACTTTGATGCGCAAACTCTAGTGCAATTCCCATTCGAAAACACAATTTCCAATGCTCGTAAGCAGGGGAATATTTTCCCATGCTTCTCATTGGAAATTATTCCACCGCTTATGTCGAGAATACGAAAACTGAATTCCCATGGGAAAATTTTATTTTCCCATGGGAATAAAAGTCGAGAATCGACCCCCAGGGGAGTACAACTGACATAACCAGTGAATCGATGAACTTTACGAAGAATACCGAGAGGACGCGAAGTGAGATTTCGGGTGAGATCAAGAGGAAGATCGATGGAAAAAGGGTTTTTGGTTTGGTGGTGGTTTTAATTTTAAATAATAATTATTTTAAATTAGGTACTTAAGCGTTCCCTATTTTTACAATTTCTATATCGATGGAAGTTCTGGGTAAAATATTTTACCGATTTTTATGTAATTGTTTTAGCCTTGATTATATTATTGTCCTACTCTTCACACAATATCCTTTAAAGCGTATTATAGGTTTGCTTTGTCCGTCTGTCCGATGTCATGTTTTTGTCTGCATGATAACTCAAAAACGAAAAATGATATCAACTTGAAATTTTTAGCAAACATCAAGCAAAAAAATTAAATTGAAGTGGGGGAGTTAAGAGGGTTAAAATATTTAAAATAAATCTTAAAAACGAATAATAATAACATGAAATTTTTGGAAAAATCGAGCTCTACAAGGGAATGAAGCCTATTGACTCTGAAACAAATCTGATTGAAAATTGGGGTTAAGGGGTCTAAAAAAATGTGAAAAGTATAATTTAGAATGCTTCGCATTATATGTTTTTATTCTAGTTTGTATCTGTCTAATATTATGTATTGTGATGGGACTGATCTTATAAAATAAACATTTTAGTTCACTTGTTTTATTTGCCAATAAGAAGTATTTAAAAAATATATTCTTTTATTTGACATGTGTGTCAAATTGTGAAAATGATTTAATTTACAATAAAAACTGAAAAATGGTAGGTAGCGTTTCATATAATATTATTTTTTACACAAAAATCAACCTACATAACCTGATATATATTTAAAAATAATCTCGAAATATGAAGAAAAGTCAGTTAACTAACTAATAATGTTTATAGATGGTTTTCAACGTATTAAAAACAAACCAAATATTACAATAACTAAAATATTCATTTATTCATTCATTAATAGTTGTAGTGTTTGAAAATAGTATGATATTGATAATAATAACTACACTTAATACAAACTCAAATAATAAAAAAAAACAGCGATATTGGATATTGAACCGAACTTACAAATGATAAAATTATTGGAAAAAGTGAACACCCATTTTAAATTACTACGAGCCACTACTGCTGAGAACCCATACTTTACCATCTATTTTTGAACTAAAACAATAACTTAAGAATCATTATATCACAGAATTCAAATTATAATTGCAGTAAAACGTGTAGGGTCAATTGGGGTAAATGGAAACGGTTTTCGTAGTTTTTAAAATTCAGTTTAGTTTTTGACCCTAAATGACGTTTTCTTAATTCACAAATTGAGATATAAATAAGTTAGATCCTATACTTTAAGACTCGTATATTTCTTTTTATAAGTATAGATGTGTTTTTGGATAATATGTCAACATATATCGTGTTTACAATTACCCCAGACCTGTCGGGGTAGATGTAAACGCGTTTCTTCTTAGCTACGCATTGCATTGCTTAAAGTCATGGGGCAAATGTGAACAAATTAGTTTTTATACATTTTGCAATAAACATATGCAATTTAAAAGCATGTTTACATTTATCCCATATTATCCCAAACTAAATAAAAAATCTTTATTTTGGTTACTTCATTTCAAAATATGTAGCTACAAACAGCAATACAACTTACTTATACGTAAGACCGAGATAATTAACTAGCTCTTCTCCAAAAATTTATACAAAATACTTTCCCCTTTCATCTGAATCCCAGGATCTGGAAATATTCCTACAATCTAATCTATAGAAATGTAGCTAACATCACTTTCGTTGATAAACAGCATTATGGATGAATCCAAGGACTTTAAACCTATGATTTTTGTTTCGGCTGAATCAATACCTTCAACCACACGCAAATATATTTGAATGTGGTGGCATTTCTTTTTCCTCCTTTAAAACAAACCAACACAAATTTGACTTCAGATAGTTGCAAAATATTCTCTACCGTTTCAATGTCTAAGTACAGTGAAACCTGAGTAAGCCGGAACCTGTGTAATACGGAATCCTGTGTATGACGGAAATTTTGGCGATTACCTACATATTGTAATGTAAAAATTGCTTATAAGCCGGAACCCTGTCTAACGCGAACACGGAATTTCCCTAATCTGTTAAGCAGGAACCTACTTATGTTATTGCTTTGCAGGTATAAAAGAATTTATAGATGTTTACATAATTAGTTTATGATTTCGGAAAGCCCCATAATAAGGGCGAACTATTATCAATACTTAGAACCATTATCACAGAAATTTAGCTACAAAAGCAGTAAATACACAAATAAACCAGTATTGTGTAGGTACGGCAGTTTGAGTTTATCCGTGAAAGTGCAAACATTTCAAAATGGCAAACCGAAAAACGAATACATTATCGCTAAAATCTAAAATGGACTTAATTAAATGTAGTGACCAAAAAAAACTTACTCCAAAGCAATTGGTTATTCAATTTAAGTGCGGAAAAACGCAAGTGTATGAAATTTTGAAAAACAAGGAAAAAATTAAAGAAGAGTGGATGCGTGGTGGTAATGGCGATATTAAGAGAAAGCCAAAGGAATCACATCACGACGACGTAAATTCAACAGTTTTGGAATGGTTTATGGATGCAAGGTCTCGCAATCTTCCTGTATCTGGAACAATTATTCAAGAAAAAGCAAGAGAAATTGCAAACCATTTTGGAAAGGTAGATTTTAAAGCTTCGAATGGATGGCTGGAAAGTTTTCGAACACGACATAACATAAGATTTAATCAGATCTGCGGTGTAGCTAAGGACGTCGACATGGAATCTGTGACTGAATGGACATCGCACATTACAGATTTAATTAAAGGATATACCCTAAAAGACATTGCTAATTGTGACGAAACTGGCCTTTTTTATAGAGCGCTGCCGGACAAGACAATGTGCTTTAAAGGTGAAAAATGTCAAGGAGGCAAACAATCTAAAGAAAGGTTAATCGTTTTGTTTTGCGCCTTTGCTGACGGAAAAATAGAAAAACCTCTAGTTATTGGAAAATCCCTCAGACCGCGATGTTTTAACAATACCAATGTGCCTCAGCTACCAGTTTATTGCATGGCGAGCTAATAAAAAAGCATGGATGACATCAGTTCTTATGGAACAGTGGCTAAAAATTTTAAATCAAAAAATGAAATTTGAATATCGACACATCCTTCTATTTTTGGATAATGCAACGTGTCACCCCAAAATAATACTATCCAATATAAAATTGTGTTTTCTACCACCAAACACCACAAGTCAAACACAGCCTCTCGATCATGGAGTCATACAAAACTTCAAAATGCATTACAGAAAACAAGTGCTGCGGTCAATTATTGCGAATATTAGATTCTCTCAATCAGCAGGAGATTTGGCTAAAAAAATATCAGTTTTGGATGCTATCAGATGGATTGATTATTCAGTAAAAAATATTAAACCTGATTGTGTTAAAAAATGTTTTGCGGCATGTGGAATCAAGCAAGATGGAGACGTTGACCTAATCGAAAATGTTGACGAAATTGACGAAAGTACAAAAGAAGTCGAAGAGTTAATTACTGAAATTAATCCCGGTTGTAATGTTCATGCATGATTACATCACATTAGATGAAGCCGTTAAAACAAATGCTGGATTTCAGTCCATAGAAGAACTGGTGTTAGAAAAAACTGCCGTGGACACTTCTGTGGCAGACGATAATGATGGGATTGGAATTGGTAAGCGATTTTTCTAATTCTCTAAAAAAATAAACAACTTTTTATTTATTCTTTCCATCTTAATTGGGCATTTGGCCAAGTAGAAATAAAGTTAAAATACATAATAAAAATAAGATAGGAAGATTTCAGTTACCATCACAAAAATAACAGATAGAAAAAATTATTTTCCCATTAGCTTTTCAAAACGATCTGTTCTTAAATTATTATTTTTATCTACAGGAACAGAAGTTGAAGAATCCGATCGGATAAAAAATTTTTCTGAAGCTTTGAGGAGTGTTGCAGCGTTAGAGGATTTTTC